>OY744531.1:20071924-20161924 GCA_963556195.1 Sepiola atlantica | reverse complement strand
AAATTAGGATAAAGCAGCGGTTAAGAACGTAACAATATTTTATTTAGAGAAAGAGATTTTAGCTGTTTTGTGCGCTTGTATGCGAGTTGCGTTAGTATGAGAGTTTGTGTGAGACACTGTGTGCAAGTCACTTCAATAGTCAATATAGTGTGTGTGTGTGTGTGTGTGTGTGTGTGTATGCCCCTTATGCTTACCTTATGAAAGCGGCAAAGTTTGTTGAACAGAGAAGTGGGCGTGTGTGAGTATATCAGCAGTAGTAATTTTAGCTGTTCGCTGAGTATTGTTGTTTAATGTTGGCGATACTGATGATTGAGATTCGTGCTGACTTATGAGTTGTTCGCATGGCGAAATATAAGAACTATTATCTCAGTAGCTGGTTGCCGTTTAAGAAGGTTCGCATTGACTGAGATCAAGGCGGAGCGGATCCGTTGGCGAGAAAATTATAATTTGCTTTGACATGGAGGCATTACGCCTTGTGGGCTTGCCGGTGATGATCTGCATGTTTAATGCGATTGTTGGCTTTTTTATAGACATTTACATCGAACGTTCCGGAATAGTTTTCCTTCCACACCACTTGTTGACTTGTTGTGTAGGCGTTCTGTTTGCGTCTACGCATTCTCATTTGTGTTCTGTGATCGGGCTGAGAAGATCTTAAATTTAGTCCTGACAGTGAAAACCAAAGCCATTTGACTTCCACGGCTTCAACCGTTAAGACTATGTGAATACTATTTTTTGAAGTGTAGGAAACTATGACAACACACGAGGCAATTCTGAGATTGAAAACTATCCCGGTTTGAATCTTGGAAATTAGGGTAAACCTAGTGAGTTATAATTTCTCTCTTAATAAAATCATGTCAACACTTCTTGTGTATCTGTATGTGTTTCTCGTCTCTGCGTGACTTGCCCACTATTATTTTTATTTACTTACTATTAATCGATTATTTGTTGAAAACAAAATTCAATAGCGTAAAATAAAATCCTCGTAAAAACAAACACTTTAATTACGAAATTAAATCTACTAGAATGTGTAGCACTACGGTGGACCAATTCTTTGACTACTTATCACATAAGCAGCTAGAGGCTTGTTGTAATGATGACACGTAGCAATAGTTCGTTATTTCTCATATCCATTTTTCATTGTTTTTTTTTTGCTGCAGCCGTTTTCTTCTTATTGTTTTCAAATAACAGCGGCGGTAAAAGTTATTAATAATTACGGCACACAATCATTTGGGATTTAAGAATTGTTTTGTTTTCTTCCTGATTGGTTGAAGAATAACAAAAACACCACAAAAAGAAAGAAAAAAAAACAAAGAAACAAAATAACATCGGTAGATTAGTAAGACCTTCCCAACACTTTCTAAAAGTAGACTGTGCATTGTGTCCCTTTTTGTTTAAACCCGAAAACAAGCAGGCCAATCTCTAAGTGGAAGTGGGACTTAAGCGGAAGCAAAAATAGGGTCGAGTTTGCAAGTGGATTCAATTTGATCCTAACTCGAAGGCGCGTATTTAAATGAGATTTCAAATAAATAATTTGAAACATCGACGCACACGACGCATTTCAAGTAGTAAAAAACACATTTTTGTATTTTATTTTATTTTAAAAATCTTCGGATTACTATTTATTAAGCACCATTTTTTTTTTCAGATTATAAAATATGTAAAAAAATGGTAACATTTTTAGGAGGGTGTTAATTTTGCTATGTAAATTTTAAGTAATATCACACAACCTCTGCAGTTGATATTGTGAACCTGCGTTTGTGCGCGTTCACTCTGAACAAAACCACAACTCAAGTTTAAAACAAGTAACGATGTTTAAAGAATGACACTTGGTTTTTCAACCAAATGGCAGACTTGCAATCAAAACTCTGAGCCCGACGATCAGGGTCACAGCGTGCTCGAACGCCCAAATCCCTCTTTATCTGTTTTGCTTATATATATATATATATATATATATATATATATATATATATATATATATATATATATATATATATATATAGTAATTTAAAAGTTAAAACCTAAAATAGAAATACAAGAAACTACGTGGTAAAATAAATTCACCCATTATATTGATACAACAAAGGAAACAGGATATAAACCAATCTATAGAAAACAGAACAATAGGACAGGATATAGGAAGTAACACTAACCACACCTTTGTTCGTGGGAAGCTCAACGATTGTCTGAGAGAACAACAAAGAATCTGATTGGTGAACTAGCTAGCCGTGTATATAAAAACACCCGGCAAAAATAACTCCACGCATTTTAGCCTGAAGATTCCCCCCCAGGGGATGGAACTCGGAAGCCTCTGTGTAGCTTAATTGCCATAAATATATTTTCATAGCTTACTACCTAGCTCTACTTACGTATCGAGCACTGTTGAAGTTAATACTGAAAATTGATACATAAAAAATTATATTTCCTTATAAAATTTTATGTGGATACATGAAATATATATGCTTCCAGCAAACTACCAATTTCTATTATATATATATATATATATATATATATATATATATATATATATATATATATATATATATATATATATAATCAGGTTCATATTATATTCCAATAACCATGTTTTGATTTTATTATTTTTATTTTTATTTTTTCACATTTCCAAAAAACATAACATTTCTGTGAGATATATTTTTACGGTCCGTTTCATTTGCCTTGTGCCAACCAACATTTTTATGTCAATATCGTCTCTCTCAAATGAAACGGACCGTAAAAATATATCTCACAGAAATGTTACGTTTTTTGGAAATGTTAAAAAATAAAAATTAAAATAATAAAATAAAAACATGGTTATTGGAATATCATATGAACCTAACTTATATTTGCTCTGTTGCTGAATCTATTAAGGAGACTGCAAAGTAAAAGGGCACTGATAGTATATGCTAATACATATATTGTCATTAATAATTATATATATATATATATATATATATATATATATATATATATATATATAAATGAATAAATGCGAAATGTTTTTAAATTTATCACTCCTATATTATAATCAAAACGGGGTACGGGTTAAACGGGTTTAAATCAATAATACAACGTAAAATCTTGATATTCTGTATATATAGTGGGGATAAAAGACTAAGAGAGAATCTTTTGACTGCTTAATTAGCATAACTATTTTTTAAAATCATTAACAATTAATTACTGTTTAGTATTATTAATTTGGAATTGCATTGGTTTATGTTTGCTATCTATATGCAATAGTTTCGTCTATATTAACAGTAACTAATTAAATCGGAAAATAACTAAAACACAAAAAGTTTTAATTCCATGCGCTCGCTGACGACCTTACCGAAGATTGTGACTTACTACGAGCTAGGCAGAAGCGAGAAGAGAAAGGGGAGTGAGAGAGAGTATGTGGTTGTCTCGCTCGCTCTCTCTGACCCTTTCTTTCGCCCTGTTTTTGCAGATTTGACATTTTCCGTGAAAAACAAATAAATAACTTTTTTTAAATTAATTAAGTTAATGCCTAATTTATAAATTTTAACAAAAGTTTAGTAGCACTGTGATCTATCCAGATTACGAAAAAAAATTCATTTTGTGGTATGATTGTAGATTAACATTTTGAGCTACCTCTCTCAAAAATATTATTATACCTTTTTTTTAACTTGATGGAAAGAAGAGGAGAAAACAATTAGTTTAGAATTTTAAGTGGAGGAAAATTTTCGTATATAAATTCAATTTTTCGGGCCAGTTTTAGGGCAGTTAACTAAATTCTTTTGTTATGGGAGTTAAATCCGCTGCGTATTTTTGGAGGGGCTGCTACTTTTTTTTAGAAGATTACGCGTAGTTTTATAACTTCACCAGTCGGACTGATCCATAACTCTAAATTCTAAAACATAGTATTTTCTTTTTTCCGTTTTCTACAGTCTTAATACGTAATCGCATAAAAAAGCAGAATGTCATTTTTTCGGGGTGGTGGGGTATTAATGGAGGGTGTTAATCTGCAAATTTACCCATATTTAATTTTTTTTAATCTTATACATATATTTTTTTTTACTATACGTCTCTTTTCTATTTTAATCTTAAGCAACTGATTTTAGTTGTGTTTACCTTTCCGGTGAAAATTAAATAAATAACTTTCAAATGATCTAACTAATAAAATATCTTATTTTTATGGCATAAATAAAAATATGGAAAGTTTGGATATTATTGTAGATTAACCCCCCCCCCCCGATGAAATGAGATTCTACTTTTTCAGCCGATTACGTGTGAATACCCTCAAAAACCTGGCCGAAAGAGAAACAACAAAAATATTTTAGAATTTAGAGTGGGGGATAAGTTTAGCATATAAATTTAACGTAAAATAATCCTTTATTTTGGTGCCATTCTAGGGTTTTATGGAAGTTTACCATTTTTTTGCCATTGGAGAATAATTCTGTGCATTTTCTTTTTTTTTTGGGGGGGGGGACCTTTTGGTGGCGATTGCGTGTGGTTTTACGAATTTGCCAGTCGAACTTAGGGTTAGCGTTTAAAACATTAACTGCCCTAACAATCTAGAAGTAGATTTCTAGTAGAACAAAATGGTAAGATACATTCTAGAGGAACTATTATTTATTGATCAATGAAACGGAGCGGGTGAAAAAAATTTTCCTTACGGCCTTATCGTTTGACCCTCTAAGAAGAAACGCCAGAATGATAAATTAAAAACTAAGAACATCGGATGAGAAATGAGGGGAAAATTGTTTAAGTTGGAGAAATCAATTGAGAGAGAAAAAAGGGTAATCTCTCAACGTTATGAGGGGTTTGAATCGTAGATCTTCAACTGATGTTTCAAAATATTTTGTCTGCACAGGCTTGATCGAGAATTGTTAATAACTAATAATATTGAGATAATAGTTCGACCTAGCACTGTGTAAAACAGTAAACCACCCATCGGAATACTGGTCAGAACAAATATTTGTACCAACCAGATGATTACCGATGGCAGATTCGTGTGCTTGAAAGTTCCCGGATGATCTCGAAACCTTGTGTAAACGAATGTCACGTAGTGTATGTTGGGCTATTCTCATTTGTAATCTTTGGGATGTCATGCCAACATAGTCAGCTCAACACTGACACAGGCATTTCTAAACAACAGAATTCTTTTGAATGGCTGGCAAAACATTCGTATGGAAAGAAGAGAAAAATGTTCAAGTCGTGTAGACTACTCTAAGAATGGTTGCTGGAAACACAGCGTTGAGTAGTAGAAGAAATCCTTTTGATAATATCAAGGCTGTCGGGACCTAACCATGGAAGTTTAAAATAGATCGGACATCGTGACGGGCCAATCAATTTGTCACCATTAAATATAGCAACTTTGCGTGCCATGGTGCTTTTTATGATATTGATGGGATATCCATTAGCAAGAAAAATACTTGTAATTTCACAAAGTTTCGCATCGAGTCGGGTTGGGGAACAAATCATAAGTGCTTGATGAGTGAGAGTACCAAAAAGATCTATTTTTCTTGATTTAGGTGCGAAGGAAAACCAATTTTAAATAAAGACCTGTAAAGGTTGGATTTCTATACACAGGACGTTAAAATGTTAAACCAGCCTTAGACACTAAAACATCAAGGAATGGGAGAGAACCACAATCTTCGACTTCTATAGTAAATTTCATATATATATATATATATATATATATATATATATATATATATATATATATATATATATATATATATATATATATATATTTGTTATTGTTTATTATCTATGTACGTATACGTTTCGTCCTTTTTAAATCGGGACTCATCAGCATAGAGATATGACTATTCACTACTGGTCATGCGATTCGAAACCCCGGACTACAAGTATTTTTCAACTCAAATCCGACGTCTTTAACCGCTCGGCAATGTAACATATCAGTTTCAATGCCCCATGGGAGAATGTATCTTCGACAATAATAATAAAAATAATTGTTACATCGGTTTCACTACCACAACACTTTCCCCAAAACTCACCTTACATCTCTCCGACACTAGCTTCATTTGCCAACGCCTAAAAAAAATGACTGCTCCCCTTCTCAATATAGACACAATTCTAGCTAATAATACTAAAATAATACACCACGATACCAACATCAAAATATTAAAAATTCTTGAAGCATTCTACATAAAAACTAAACATCCCACAATCAATAATGTGAATTACGAAACTAGTCACAACATTTTAAAGTGTCTAGAATAGTAACTGACATTACCAAATTCTTAGCCGTTAAGCAATTATAGTTCATAACTTTCAATGTTGCACACGCTTAGAACGTAATCACGTTCGTATGCAACATCTCAATATTATAGACGCTCATTTTAAAGTTGTACAATAAAAAACACCGTCTAATGATGATTTGACGAATCAAATCGAAAGTACTCGCGAAAAAGGGGAAAAAATGGAACAAGAAACCAACGGAACTTACATACATCAATTTGACCGAAACACTAAATGGACTATTCGGAAAATTGAAGAAATAAAAAAAAGTCTTATCAAGCAAAAACACTTTTAAAAAATTCGGATGATCGTCTAAAATTGTTTGTAATTTTGTAAAATAGTCAGATTTGTTAAGTACAAAATATATGTTGGTTTTATCAGCTTTTTAAATAATAATGTTTGGGTTGTTTTGGAGTACATTTACGTCTTTTTAAAACTAGGAGTTAAGATTGTAGTGAACCTATTTTTTTTATCATACCTGTTTTTTATGGCTTAAACTTTGAGTAAATCTTTAATTCTGATATATGTGGTAATTTGTTGTTCATTTTCCAGTTTGAAAATGTTTTCAAATAGTAGTTCGAAAAAGTTCAACATGCATTAAAGAAAATATGCTGCTCATATATATATATATATATATATATATATATATATATATATATATATATATATATATATATATATATAGTCATTCCATTTTCATTTCTGCATCCATTCTCAGAAATCAGAAAAATAATACTAAACGAGCAAAACCTAATCTTAGATCGAGACTAGCTGTATTTGCAACACATCACCGAGAAAACTGTGTACCTTCTTGTTAACATCTATATTACAAAATTAAAACAAATAAATAAAAAACAAAAACAAAAGAAAACAATAAAAAACAAAGACAACATTAATTCCATTTCATAGCCGCACTACATATTTCGAATTTTAACTTCTATGCTCTTTTTTTTTATTATATCAGTCATCTTGAGAAAGTCTTAAAATAAAGACAAAACGTCGATGAATATATAAAAAAATTTCTGTGTTACTGTTGCATATATCTAAATGTGTGCATTTCCCACTTGTAATGCTTTCCATTGGTGTTTCCCACCTGATCTCTGGAGAGTTATAATGTGTTAGGTAGCCACTTTCAAACCATCGACTGAATTATTTTTTAGGCATACGGGCTGGATTTCGAGTATTTCTGTGAAACCGCAGATACCGATGGACCATCTAACTATAAATATTGCGTAAGCATGAAACATCGATGTCTGTAGGTAATAAATAATTAATATTTATTTATAAATATTATTATATAGCCCCCTTTACTAAGGCTGGGCGCTCCGAGCGAATTTAATAACAAGCAGTATTACTAGCTTCAATGCGAGATCCAACACGATTTGTTGTTGTTGTTGTTGATCACTCTTCGCCGCTTAATGTGAATACTCGCCGATTTAGTATTTACAAACTTAAATTTCTCCCAAATTCCAATTGGTAAGTATCTTGACTGCGAATCAGTGGCGATTTGTGATCGGAGTTCGCGCCCGTCGACCGTCGGGAATTAGCTTCCTGCACTGAAAATTGCGTAAGCATGAAACATCTATGTCTGTAGGTAATAAATAATTAAATTATATATATATATATATATATATATATATATATATATATATATATATATATATATATATATGTGTGTGTTTTTATCTACATACGTATACGTTTCTATCTGTAGAGAAGAATTATTCATACCGGAACACGAGTCATGTTTCAAACTCAAATTCCGATGTCTTAGTCCACACGGCCGTCATCAACAACTCGGTAAATCTACTAGAGATTAATCCTATTTAAAGGCAACCGCCGTAAAGTGTTCGACTACTGAAAGGAATATGCATACATTGAAGCCACAATAACGACTAGATTTTCGGGGCGACAAATAATTATAAATATTTGTTTTCATGTACATACGTATACGTTTCATATATATATGTATATATATATATATATATATATATATATATATATATATATATATATATATATATATATATAATGGCGTATCTTAACACGATGCTGCAGTTTCATGGTAAATACGATTCTCAGAGGGTATCAAACATTTTGGATTTGCATTCAAGTTTATGAGAAAACTGCAGAAAAGTTTTTTTTAAGATAAACCCATTTTACTTATTTATTATTGTTATAAAGCTCTATCTGAAAGAATATTGAGACATTTGTTTGCGCAAGATCCGCTGTCTTAGTTCGGCTCTGTTCCGATTTTGAGAGTATTATTTTTCCATCTCTCAAGGTAAGTAATTCAGTATCTATTTAAACGAAATAAAATGCAAGCAACAGGAGCAGCTGACTCGAAGTATTAGTATTAATGCTGGTTTTTTTTTCTCAAATGAATTTAATCATAAAAGTTGTAGGTAAGTTAGGAAAAAAAAAAATTTTTTTTAGAGGAAAATGTGTAAAATTTTGTTTTTATTTGTTGAACTTTTTTTAAAATTGAAAAAATGGCGTTACAAATTTTTCCTGTTGAAGTGAACAGTTCGATTCAATAATGCAAACTAATTCTTGTAATCATGTGATTCCTTTTCTTTATCGTTATCTTCTTTTAATACTGTTATTTATTCCAATCAAGGCATATTGCCACTGAGATCGGAAGAAGCTACTGTGAATTAGGGGCCAGATTTAAAGGGGCATACTTAAAGGGGAGTTGTGCAGCGAGATGTTTATTCACATTGCATTTAAATTTCTGCGATTTGGTACAATCGGGAAGACATGGAGCAGGGAGGGAATTCCAAAGGCACGCGGTCTGAAGAAAGAAGCTATTAGAGTAGAAACCTTTCGGGCATCTGGGGACTCCTAACAGTGAAGGGATAGGGATTTTGTTGCTTGTCAGATTTGTCGGGGGTATTTACGTCGAGGGGTTACAATGATAGAAAATTCGTCAGAGCACGTTCGGTGGAAGTACTTGTAAAACAAGCATAGGGATGCAACATTGCGACGTAGGGACAGGGACCTGAGCTTGGTGGACAGTGTGGGACCTATTAGGTTACAAACTCTTTTTTGGACCTTGTCCAAGAGGGAGAGACTAGTGATTGGTGCACCAGCCCAGATGTGGCAACAATACTTCTATGCATGGGCGAATGGTGGCTATATAGAGATATCGGATTTTATTTGTCTTCCCCCCACAAGGTAAGATGTGACACAAGGTCGGGAAAGTGGGATTTGAAAAACCAGCGCCCGAGAATTTGAGCATTCTGGCCATTAAAAATTGCCTGGGCAGCCCCGTCGGCATTCCCCGGTAGGGGCGCCTCAGGCGATTAGCAATAAACTAACCCCTTCTCAAAGGGTGAGAAGGCAAAGCCTGGGAGGGTACACCTTCTAGAACTGCACAGGACAGACCGATAGACCGGCGTAAATAAAGACCCGAAGGCCAAGACAATACCGGTCTATGGGGTGTAGTATCCATCGGAACAGATACCAACCTCGGGTTCTCGCCCAGTAGATGGAGCCCACCTTCTTTGCAACAGACTTGGCAGTATCTTCTATGTATTTATTCCAATTTGATGTTGCTTGTCGATATTAGGCCGAGGAGGTTGAACATTAGACTCTCGGGAAGGGTGCTATCAGCCATGGCAAACCTTTATGCATGTTAAAGCTTGACTGTGTAATACAGTTATTTAAACTTAGCAATAAAAACACATGCGCGGTAATAAATTATGTAAAAGAACAGGAACAATGAAAAAGTATGTCAGCATTTTTTTACACCACAGGCACACAAGTTCGAAAGCAACATTTAAAAATAATGGAAGATTACTTAAGTACGGCGATAAATATTTCATACCCCCCATTTCTGCCTTCATGGGGAGGCAAGTAAATATTGACACAAAAACATGTTTTAAAAGATAACATCTTAATATTTTATTTGTTTTATTTATGGACCCTCTGCCTTAAAATAAATATTAACATGTTAAAAGAAAAAAAAATTCCGAAATATACTGCATTTATTAAAATAAATAAAAGGTTTATTTACAAGTGTTTTGTAAATAGCGACCACATGTATTGCGAGGTCAACCGGAAGACGCCGGTGACTTCCAGAAACTTGTTTCGCGTCTTGTGTTAATGAACTGGGGTCCTTATTGTAGTCTTGATCCAGCTTTTTAATGTAAATATGGATTCTCGCTGTACATTTATACTGGCTCGACTTTTGCAACATTCGACTCGCGGTTGGCAAGAATACTCAACAGAACCTCGTTCTGACTTGATTAACATTCTTCTACATGTTCTCCGTAATCATGTCACCGATATTACAATTGCTACTAGTGTTCCTACTACAGGCTAGCCCTCCAAATAACACCCATATAACGGTTATTAAAATGCGCAATCCTTTCTTCAATCTAATCGTATTTCGTACAAATAAACTCCAGTCTATGCCTGACTTGTCCACCAAGTTCCAGTCATGAATACCCAACAGCATACGACGTGCAAAATCGTCAATAGCTCTGACAAACTCCTCCTTTGGCACTGTCTTGATTTGGCCCATGGAAGTCCTTTTCAATTCAAGAATAGTATGGTAATTGTTTGGATAGGCATTATCTTTGAGATAACCTCACAGATAAAAGTCTGGGAGGTAAAGGTCCGGTGAGTGTGAATCCTATTAAGAATTACACGAGACGATCACCAAAGTGCCCCCTCATATCATGGAACGGCGATAAAACAAAAACTGTTGGACATTATTGACTTAGACTTGGTGGAAATGACAGGCATGAATTTAAGTATATTTGTACCAAAAATATAGTTAGATTACAGAAAGGATTGTAAATCTTATTAACGCTTCTATGGGTTGAATTTTGGTCCACCCTGTTCAACTTCCAAGTTCACTTGTGTCTGTGAATTACCCTTTCATGCTAGAACCACTTCACTTACTGTGTTCAATTTATTCTTCAACTGCTCGAAACCAATTCTTTCCATCGGCTTTAATAAGCCAGCCATTTTTAGCCTCACCCCAGGGAATTTCTTGACGATTGGTTCCCATAACTCCACCGACTTAGATTTGTTCTGCTGAATTTTTCTTCAGCCTGGCAATATTATTTGGGTGGGTAGTGAGAGACATCGACTCCCAAGGGCAGAACATTCCATGGGAAATTCTACTATGGTTTATGTGGATATTATTCCAATTGTCTGAGAGTGTTGAATTATCGGGTGGCACTAACCACGCCTTTGTTTTGTTTCTCGATGACTCCCGTAGTTTTTTAAAGTCTTTGCAACGATCGTAGTGATATTGATGTTTTCGGTGATCGTAATAATATTTGCCTTTTCGGGGATCGCAATAGGTACAAAGTTATCGCAGATATTTGAAGAATGTTTGTCTTTCCGTATTCAATTTCACTCAGCGTTGATCAAGTTTATGTCCTCATATTAACGTTGATAATTGGATGAAACGCAGGGATGCCAGAAGTTCAATCCCAACTCTGAAAGATAGAAAAATGTTTCGACTTTTAGCGGAGGCAAAGAGATTACAACTTTCTTCTTTCGACCAGGGAACGGGAACCGAATTTGTCAGTTGATGCTGAAAGCAGAATGATATGTTCGAGGGATGATAACGGGTTCCGATTGGCTAGTAGGTTAATCGTATAATCTACGATCCAAACGAGTTTAGGTCATCATTTGCAACGCTATTCTCGCGTAAAATTGGATGTGGGATCCAACTTGGTTTTTGCTAACCGGATGTGAAATGGGAACAATTTTTTGACTTACGAAAAGAAAAAGAATTCATACACAATTCTGGATACGTAGTTTTGCTCATCTGCCTGTTTTTTTTAAAACTTTCGTTCTTATAAATTAAATTTTAATATGAAACATGGAAACCAGATCATAAAAGGTACACGCATACCTGTTTCACACACACACACACACACACACACACACACACACACACACACACACACACACACACACACACACACACACACACACACACACACACACACACACACACACACACACACAAACACACACATATATATATATATATATATATATATATATATATATATATATATATATATATATATATGTAAAAGTACATAAACAATTACAGTCTTATGTCAATCAACCAACGTATCGGTGCTATCACATCACTTCAAAGACTGAATAAAAATAAAAAGTGAGGATCCCGCATTGGAAATGTCACTAGTAGGAAGCCGGATGTAAAAAAAAAGAGGAAGAAAAAAAGAATAAAAAAAGATAAGATTTAAATCCGATCTAAGTTCGTGTCGGCCAAATATAGGTCACATTCTGATGACCCTCCAAGCTTGCACTAGGGAACCTCTAGCTCCCTTCTATATCCCAAACGAACGCCCCTTCTCCTCCTGAACGACTATCATTTTGACACACGCTAGACAGAGCAGGCATGTGGAGGTTAAGAAAATAAATGAAAACCGATAAGTAGAATGGGAGATAGTTATATATGCATTCATATGAAGACACGCTAAAGAAGACTTAAGACTTATTTATATTTTATCTAAATATTTAAATAAAACAAAAACTTAATATGTTTAAGGTCGTCATCAAATAATCTTAATCAGAAGAATTAATTGTCTATTAAATAGTACTAATAAATATCTTGAAATCATGAGAATGTTAGTTAATCTATTACTATCAGTCTGACCAATAATTATATAGGTTAGTATTATAATATTTTGAATAAGTGTAAGTCCCACAAGTAAACCACTGTAGTATTTATTATTATTGTTATTACTACTATTACTATCTAACCTATTATTATTTTTACTCCCACTATTATTATTATTACTACTATTACTACTGTTACCATTACCATTGTTATTATTATTATTATTATTATTATTATTATTATTATTATTATTATTATTATTATTATTGCTACACCATACTATTACTATTGTTATTACTATTATTTCTATAATTGTTATTATTATTAGCATTATTACGATTATTACTATTCTTCCTATTAATATTATTATTATAATAACTATCACTATCATTATTATTATAACTATTCCTATTATTACTATGATTTTTACTATCACTACTGTTATTATTATTACTATTGATGTAATAATTATCACTACTAGTATAATTTTAAATACTATAAGTATTACTATTTTTATTATTACTACTATTTTCATTTCTATTACTACTGCTACTACTATTATCACTACTGCCACTATCATTATTACTACTATTATTACAATTATTGCAGCAAAATTAAGAACGACAACCCTAGGCCTTGTTTTATACCTGTAATATTATAACCTATTTCTCTTAAAGTTTGCCCCGTTGGAAGGCTTATACATAATCCTAGTTGTATTATTTATTTAAAATCTTTTAGTTAAGAATAGATCTCCTAATTTTATTAGTTGACTTGGAATCTACCTCTTATAACAAATTATTAAATTTTGTGCTATATTGTTAAGTTATTTATGTTAAATTGTCTAAATTGTTCACAAACTTATCCAGAGTTAGCCGTTTGAAATGCCTACAGTTAAAACCTATTTCATCTCGTTGATTTAGTATCTTTTATCACGGAACATAACAATGGCCAACTTTTCACTAAGACAGATAAAACAGGTAGGGGTGTGTAGTATGAGTGTCGATGACTTATTTAAAATACTACAGGAACTATATTTTCATCTTTTAGGGATTTCATATAGTTAAATGCCTATTTTCTTATTATCTGGGTTATTAAATGAAAATTTGTGGTCAGTGTATCTGGCTTTACAGTCAGTACTTGTACCCTCTATGTAAATTTCTTTTTAGATTAGGATTGTTTTTCTGGAATACAGTTCCCAAATAAACTATATATTTGGTAAAACACCTTTCTTGTAACAGGCAATTACTTTTATCTCTACAGCTACATTCATTGTCGTTATTATTATTGTGTAATATATGTCTATTATGACTCTTAATTATTTTTTGCAAGTTATTTGTACAACTATACCTAATTTTAATCGTGTTTTTATTGAATATTGTATGCAGCGGGTTATTTATTGGGAAATGTCGATTTAATAGATTAAGCAACAAATGTCCAATTTTCGATGTAACTAGTAAATTAAATGGGGGCGTATACCAGATTATTTTTCGATTTCTATTTCTCCTTCTAGTGTTCGATTCCCTCTATCTTGGTATTCAGTGTTGGTGTTGGTATAGCCGCTATTTTTTAACGTGTTGTTATATGTATTGCTATTACTATTAAAAATGTCCTCATTATATGAATTATTGCTAATCCTGTGACTAACTGATATTGGCATATGTTAATAACGCTATGTGGGTGATTCGATTTAGGGTTAACATATATTGGTAGTAGTTATCTTTCATAAAAGGGTTATAATTAACCTAGTTAAAATTAAATGTTACATCTAGAAAATTTGTGATCTTGATTCCCGCTGTGAGTTCTACTTTAAGTCCTAAATCATTCATAGCTTAGTGTATACATTTAAAAATAATTTCAGCCTTGCGGCCATTGCTATTTATAACTATAACTAAACCGTTGTCCATATACAGCCCTATATCGTTAATGCCAATCATACCAGTTTCTGTGAGCTTATATAAAATAAACAAATCCACCAGGTCAGACATTTCTGTGGAGTCCAGTGATCCTAGCGCTACATTGAACGAGTCGGATTTGAATCTTGTCCTTTTCTTCTTTTTTTCTCCTTATCTTAACATCCGGTTACTTACTGGTGACATTTATTTTTATTTTCTATTCAGTCGTTGAAGAGATGTGATAGCATCAAAACGTTTGTTGATTGACCAAAAGCTGTAATATTGTTTATGTAATTTTATAACTGATCTACTTGTTATTGAGCACTTTTGAAAATATTGGTTTTATGTTCATTTTATTAAAATATTTGAACTTGATAAATTATATATATATATATATATATATATATATATATATATATATATATATATATATATATATATATGTCGAGTTCCTATTTACACTGAGACATAACATCAGGTCGTTAATCAAATCGGTATCAATATATATATATATATATATATATATATATATATATATATATATATATATATATATGATCTCCAGTCTGTAATGGAATGGGGTATAAATGAATGGTAACATTTAATACTGCTAAGACAAAGATCCTTTCCTTCAACAACTACAAGGAATTTTTTCAACCAACGATTGATGTGGCAAATAAAACCATACACGAGAGTCAAACGTTCAAACACCTCAGCCTAACATACACAGATAGCATGAATTTGAACAAATACATAGAAGACATTGCCAAGGCTGCTGCAAAGAAGGTGGGCTATCTCTATCGTGCTAGAAAACTTCTTACACCTGACAGTATCCTATATGTCTACAAAGCCATCATCTGCCCATGCATGGAGTATTGCTGTCACATTTGGCTGGTGCATCATCCACTAGTCTCTCCCTCTTAGACAAGGTCCAAAAAAGAGTATCTAATCTAATAGGCCCCTCACTATCCACCAAGCTCGACCCTTGTCCCACCACCGCAACGTTGCATCCTTGTGCTTGTTTTACAAGTACTTTAATGGAATGTGCTCTGATGAACTTGCTGCTCTGGTGCCTCCTCGATGTAAATACACTCAACCAACTCGACACTCAGCTAAATCACATCCATTTACTGTGGAGGTCCCCAGATGTCGGAGAGCCTTCTACTCCAATAGCTTCTTTCCTTATATATATATATATATATATATATATATATATATATATATATATATATATATATATATATATATATATATATATATATATTAATTTTGCGAGACAATAAAGCGTTTGGTCATCAACCATACCTAACAATACATTAGTATATATTTTCGGGATTATTGATGAACAAACGTTTTATTGCCTCGTGAAATTTACGTGGTGCAAATGGGACCAATAATTATTCCCGATGAAATATAAATATATATGTTTTTACGCATGTTTGCGTGGGCGACAACCAAACAGTGACGGACAACAAATACAAGGTTTTCGAATAATTGTGATTTATTTAAGTAACCAATGAAATGAATAATATGATTTTTGTTGTTACGCTCAGTATTCTTTGGGACTACGACGGCGTACACATGAAAATGATAAAAAATCAGGAATCGACTCGTTGGTCGATATCAGCAACAGAACACGAGGGGAAGCGGAATCTCTAAGGAACTAAAACAAACAAGAAAGAAACAACACGAAACAACCAAGTTATGATTTAAAAACAAATATTTATTTACATCAAATAAAAGAAACATGCAAAATACATTAAAAAAAGAAGAAAAATGAGGCATTATGTGGGAAAGGGAATGTAGCTACTATTATCTAACGACGAGCACATATCATAGTGAATTATATTAAAACAGTCTATGAAAGAAAATGGGGCACAAGCAGTATTCAACAAAAAGGTGTAAAAGTTTAACTATCAGGGGAACATAATATTCCTTCAATAAGAGAGTCAATAGGGGTAAGAAAATAAGTCCGGCAAGTATCAAGCACAGGGGAGGTGGCAGATAAAGGGTTGGTGCTGTAAAATCCTCGGGTCTGATATCAAAAGTATAATCTCCGATGGATAGATAAAAGTGTCACTGACAGGTACAGGCTTCTGATGGTCGGAAGGAGTTTGTTTTCACAATTTTACAATCCAATTGTTCTTCGGATCCGTAGCATATAGAAATCATATTTGGCGACGATATTTCTTTTTATGCTCGCCTGACTATGAAACGAAAGACGGGTAAGAACATTATATCCTTCTCTTCCCTTTCTTCGCCTTCGCCTTTTTCCATCTGAGGATAATTCGACGAAGAATCGAAAACGTTCATGAAACCCGTGAAACTTATGGAACATTTATTTTTAAAAATTTTATTTTGATACATAAAAAAGACAATCAGAAATTTTTTTTAAATAAAAAAAGGTATAATTAAACAGACGAATTCTGTTATTTTTACAATGTTTGCATATATATATATATATATATATATATATATATATATATATATATATATATATATATATATATATATATTCTAAAGATGAAAGATGAGAATAAAAAAATGTAAAGATACAATATTTATTAGAACATCAGAAGTTCAGAGCAAGGAGCTTCATATCCTTAATCCATGGATGTTCAAAGATAAACTTTTCTCATCAGAGGACAGGGAAAAGCCGACAATTGAATGCTCTATTCAATATATTGAGCTTTATATTATCACGATAGATTATTATTAAACGATAATTCAATTATGGTTAATTTAATTCAATATATATATATATATATATATATATATATATATATATATATATATATATATATATATATATATATATATAATTATTTCCACAATCAGACAACGCCGCAGCCAACAATCTATTAAAGAAACAAACCAGAAGTCCTAGACTCGAGTTTTGCCCTCCTTCCGGTTTGTTTCTTTAATAGATTGTTGGCTGCGGCGTTGTCTGATTGTGGAAATACTTATATATCATCTCACATTTAAATCTCTCTCTCTCTCTCTCTGTCTATATATATATATATATATATATACATCATCATCATCATCATCATCTCTGTTTCTATATACAGCTAGTAGCATCGATCCCGCCCTCTACGCACTAGCAGAAGTTTTCGATCCTGTCCTCAATAACACCCCCTTCTCTCCTCTTCCTCTACCTCCTGCTAATTATCTCTGTTCATATCTACAACTAGCCGCAGCGATTCTGCCCGCTACAAATAGCAGCAGTTTCTGATCCTGCCCGCAGCAACAGCATCATCACCACCATGTCAACTAACAGCTATTTCCTAGAAATGTATTTATTTCTTATGAAAAAAACAAAAACACCCTTACATTTTTTGTACACCCGAGCCTTTCTTCCTTTTTGTTGTTGTCAGGTGCATCATACCCGCCTCTTTAATTTTCTCTCTCTCTTAGCCGTGATACACTGGCCGACTGGTCATCGTTTTCTGCACAAAGTCAGTTACTCAAATAGTTTTCACATTACACAATAACTGCCTCAGAGAAAACGGGTTTGTTTCTTGAGGTCATCCGACCCCCCCCCTTTAACCGAACTGAAAAAAAGAAAGAAGAAAATACCTTTTTATAAGCTGAGAGGAACGGCAAACAAGAAGAACTGCTATCGGCCCAACCTCGTTTTTTTACTTCTTCTTAATATTCGCGTCTACACGTGGGAAGATCGGCTGACAGCGTTAAACAGGTTCTCTTCGTTCACGATTAATTTCGCGCTTAAAAAAAACAGCGAACAGTTTCAACTGGTTCGACGCATGCGTATGAAATGTATCCGGCAGATTCCTGTCATGTCTTAATTTCTCCCGCCTTGCAAACGATGAAAATGGTTTTATTTACTTTTTACTCTACTATCAGGATCAATGCACAGTTGTAAACCACAAACCGTGTTTATCTACTCGTAAACGACTGTATGGATGCACATACATGAAAAATAAGAAAAGAAATCGCGTATGCGAATTCAAATGTCTCTGTTAATCATTACTATTGGCGACATAAATTATTTTTAATGAAATACCGTAAAAAAATTAGTTAAAAACGATTCATTTTGCTTCATATACTTGGCCTTTTGGCTAAGATCAAAGTGTAGTATCTGTTCCGATGGATACTACACCCCATAAACTGGTATTGTCTTGCCCTTCGGGGCTTGATTAACGCCTGTCTATGGGTCTGTCCTGTGCAGTTCTAGGAGGTCCCCATCTTACTTGTGGGAGTAAGATAAAAACTGGCCTTGTGCCTAACTCCTGGAGAGGAGTAAATCAATACTCATTTGTGACCTGTTTGCGTTAAAAATAAATATTTAATCGTCTATTAAATATTTATTTTTCAACGATAATGATAGAAGTTATAAGCATTTTAAGTTCGATAATTATCGGTTCTGAGCAAAGTAGCCATCTTTTATTAGTCAGTTATTAACGGAAACAACGATGTCTACTTTGCGCAGGACCGACATTTATGCTGATAACTTCTATTAAATGTTAAATATGTTTATTTTAAAACCTAAGTCAAACAAAATAAATTTCCTAACGGTATTTAGCTCTGATGAACTGGCTGCTCTGGTGCTCCCTCGACGTAAATACACTCGACCAACCCGATAATATGCCAAATCCCATCCATTCAATGTGGAGGTCCCCAGATGCCGAAGAGCTTTCTACTCCAAAAGCTCCCTTCCTCGTGCTGCTGGACTCTGGAACTCCCTCCTTGCTCCCTGTTTTCCTGACGGTACTGCCATGCAGAAATTTAAAACTAATGTAAACAGACATCTCGTTGCGCAGCTCCCAATTTAGGTTACCCCCCCAAAAAAAAACAACTTTCACCCTTTATCTCAGTAGCCCCTTACGTCTACAGTGGCGGTCTGCCTTGTTTGGGGTGAATTATGCTAAAAACAAAACAAAAAAAACAAAAAAAAAACTTTAAAAAAAAATTGATGTCACTCATAGTAACGTTTATCGTCTGTCTGATTAGTGGTGTGGGGGAGGGGTACAGATGAGGATATTTTTTGCAGAGTGATTTTATTTCAACATTAAGTTTTCTTTATTATCGGGTCACCATTTATCAACGACAAGTGTAACGGGACCCCACACGCTTCTTGGTGACGGCATCAAATGTAAACATAGGTCGCAGTGCCGAGTAAAACAGATACCTCACTCTGATCCGGCGTCACTGAACCACTTGTAACTTAGGTGGTCCACTCGTGTTTCTATCTCGGTACTCACACGTCTGGTCCTCGGCGCAGGAATCCTTCTAGACTGTGAACACCCTCTTTGGCTCGTGATGTCGTAGCGACAGAAAAAGAAAGATGGGTCGAAACTCCACTCGGTCGGATGATGATGATCTTCGTTGGTCCGCTGTGAAGGCAAAGTTACACAAGCAGAGCAAATAGACAACAGGAATAATTCAACAAACTCAGCGGTTTCCTTTTGTATTCAATTAATTATTAATAAGATAACAACTGTTTTTAAAACGGCGAATTAAAGTCTGCTTTTCGATAATGGCTTTGTTTACTAACTATCTCGTCTCTCTGTGCATGAAACTCTATTTACGATTTCCAAGTTGTTAATTAAGTTGTAACTTGTCTACTGAACGGTGGGGGGGATTGTTCGCCACTGGCCGGCGAACGTCGACACGTCTCACCCGGCCAAGAGCATGGCTCTAACTGATCGTTCACTCAACACAAAAAACCTTTTCCTTTCCCAAGGAGGCATATTATCACACCCTTTCTTTCTCCAACCTATTTCTCCATTCCCCCTCTCTCTCTCTCTCTCGGGGCCCGGGTGGGGTATACTGACTTACTCTCCCTTTCTCTCTCCCCCTCTTCTCTAATCCATCTCCCTCTCCCACCTATTTCTCCATTTGGGCTGTTTTCTTTCCTGTTATCGTAAAATACTTATTCTCTTTCTCTCTCTACCATGGGGGGGGAGGGAAGTGACCAAAAGACTCTTGACCAAAATTGTACAGCCGTTATCAACATTCCAGCTCTCTGGCCAATGTTCTCCCATTGTGTATGGATAATTATAATTGACAGCTTACACGCTTTTTCCAGCCAGCCCGGCGCCACTTCCAGAGGATCGCCCAGCGCTGATAATATGTACTAGTTCTTAGATCTCCACTTGTTTCTACGTAGGGCCCTCCCCAAGATGCACTCCAGTGCACCCTAAAGTGCAGACTGCGTCGGCTACAATCACTGTTTCACACAAGAGCCACTCGAGGATAAGTGTTAATAAGACGGAAGATGAAAAACACTATGGTGGTACTAACAGTGACCAACGAAATGCATAAAATTAAACATAGGACCATTAAATTGGGGTGGGGGTCTGTTGGTCTTTCACTGACTATCTTATTAACTGGACGCATTCTTGGGCCATGCCATGTGTACTGATAATAACATTCAGCATGTTCAATGATCTACCGCATTCATTCTACTTGCAGTCATTAAAATACCACATTCACTCTATGGTCTGCCATGCTTAAAATGTTTTCTCAGCGTTTTAGAATATATATATATATATATATATATATATATATATATATATATATATACATGTAAAAATTAATTTATAAAAAATGAATAAATAATTATACATGAAAAATAAAAAATGATGACACGTCCGATTAAGGGCGATTGAATGCAGTACTCTACATATTCTTAACCGCTATAGACCAGACTATAGACAATTACATCGAGGGTTCGATCCCTACCCAGGATAGCCATGCTGATGACGGATCATAGCCAGGAACACGTGTCCATGGATTTCTTTTATGTACGTAAAATTAATGCATAAAAATAATTAATAAATATATATATATATATATATATATATATATATATATATATATATGGTACATGTATTGTATTAATTTCTATAGATGTAATTCCATTGAAACCACAGTGTTTATAAAAATTGCTCAAAAGACAAGTAGAGCGATTTTAAGTATTAATTTTTATTTATACACACATTATTGGTTACATATGTGCATACATGTTTCAGTTTTCCTCTCCAACAGAGTTTCAACTTCCTCAGACCTTAAGAGAAATTTAAATGAGCTAATTGAAATTTTCTTTCAGGTCTGTGGAAGTTGACTCTGTATTGGAGAGAACAACTGAAACATGTATGCACATATGTAACCAATAATGTTTGTATGAATAAAAATTCATATATATATATATATATAAATAAATGTTTCGAGGTACAAAATTTATAAATAGATTTAAAAAGAATACGCGGAAATCTCTCTAAGGCCCTTTCGACTATCATCTCGTCAGGAGAAAATCGATAGTTTTAATTAATAATAACGTCGAAAGAAAGAGCAAAATGGGGAAATTGAGTGTGCCAAAATTATCGTTAAAGCGATTAAAATTCAATTTAATGATTTCGATTAAAAGTCGATTAAAAGGCACTACGTTAGGGGATAAAAAAAAAAAAAAAAAAAAAAAAATTGGGAAGGAGTTCAAAGTTCCCCAAAGAGATTCAGCGATCTTACAAATTCCTTCTGCCGGCACAAGGAAGGTTTTCGAATGGCAATAGAAAATATTGAAAATATTGAAAATATTGGAATCTGTCTCTATTGCCATTCGAAAACCTTCCTTGTGCCGGCAGAAGGAATTTGTAAGATCGCTGAATCTCTTTGGGGAACTTTGAACTCCTTCCCAATTTTTTTTATTTTTTTATCCCCTAACGTAGTGCCTTTTAATCGACTTTTAATCGAAATCATTAAATTGAATTTTAATCGCTTTAACGATAATTTTGGCACACTCAATTTCCCCATTTTGCTCTTTCTTTCGACGTTATTATTAATTAAAACTATCGATTTTCTCCTGACGAGATGATAGTCGAAAGGGCCTTAGAGAGATTTCCGCGTATTCTTTTTAAATCTATATATATATATATATATATATATATATATATATATATATATATATATATATATATATATATATATATATATATATATATGTATGAATAAAACTATCTGTTGGATTTAAATTTAGATTTTACTACTAGAAATGAACAAATTATTGAAGTACTGGTCCTTTGGTACGACAGAGGTGCGTTTAAAAATTAAATCCGGTATTTTTCATTTTTAATATTGATAGTAGATTTCTAATAGAAAATGCAATAGCGTAAAATAAAATTCAGTTTTAAAATCCCATTAAAAATAATTTGATTATTACGACATGAAATCCATCCATTTGCATTTGCTTTTTAATAAATATACATAGTAATGCATTTACGTTACTTAATCATTATTTTTTTTTTTACTATTAATCAAATATGTATTGAACTACATGTAATACGTAGTTAAAACAAAATAAATTGTTTTGGACTATCAAAATAATTTCCAACGGTATTGATAATGTTTACCCATCTATTCATTTATTTTTTTTATTATCGCTTATGTTTGAATTCAGGTTTTGAAACATGACGGATATTATAAATGTATGACGTCACACCAAAGCTATAATTATTTAGTTGAGGCAATGTTTTAAACTCCATTCACAAGAAAGTCACAAAAAGCTCATGTTGTAGAACCTCAGACTGAAGATCACAAGGTTTCGGTTTCGATTTCTGGTCATGACATTCGCTTTATTTGTTGGGAACTTATTATTTATTATTAATTCAATGTCCTCCATTCATAACGAAATAAATTCATGTATTTATTACGTTTAAAAAATGTGACGGACGGACAGAGGGACAACATCTCTATTTATATAAGTGTTACACCGGCCGTTCTTACACAGGAGAAACTACACCGGTTGTCACTATAAATAGTGCGAGTCACCAGAGGACAAAGCACAGTCTTGTAACTGTCTAGCCAAGAGCTAGTCATTTTCTTACTTTGTTAATACACTTGTTAAACCAACCCTCGACTTGACTTCCTTTATTTATTATTTACTGTGGAACAACTTCACAACAATAAGATACAAATTATACATTATTATAAAATATTAGCAGATACCCTAGGTTTGCCAGGGAATTATTTCTTTTCGACCCCCTACACACATCTAATGCAGGTATATATACTGTCCCATGCTATAATTGTCATCAGATAAGGGAAACTCAACAGGAACTAAAGAAAATGTTTGGTGAACATAAAAGAGATATAAAAAATAACAATTCTCTGAACGCGCTTTTCTCTCATGCATAACAACACGATCATTCTTTTAACTTTGAACAGGCTGAACTCGTTAAATTTATTAAAAATAAATCTCTGCGAAAAATTCTTGTAATCAACGCTCAATATAAACTCTAACACAATTAACCAACGTAATGGCTTCTACAATTTATCTCTATTAATCAGCAAACTTATTCTATCCGAACCGAACTTGAATTTAGATCCAGGCTAGTTGTTTTACACTACACCCCAACATAACTTTGCACATAATATCGATGATAAAATCAATAAATGATAATAAAAATAAATAAAGACACCCACTTCATTACATATACACACTTTAAATTCTAACGGCTATGTTTTGTTCGAAAAAAGAACAAAACCATTCCTTCATATCATAGTCGCACCGCATTTTCTGAAGTCTAGCGCCTATGTTTTCGTTTTAAAAAAATAACACTCGTTCTATTTCATAAACACAGTACAAATATTAGATTCTAACGGCTATGTTTCGTTCCAAAAAAGAATAAACGTAATCTTGTCACGTCACAAACGGACCAAACTTTTTCAAAGATTTGTACTTGTGTGTTATTTCTTCAAATCAATCATCTGGAAGAAGTCTTGAAATAAAGACGAAACGTTGGAATATTATTTCCATTTTTTATCATATATATATATATATATATATATATATATATATATATATATATATATATATATACACACACACACACACACACACGGAAAAGTCAGTTTATTCTAAGTGACGAAAAAATGGAGGAATTCAAAAATGCCATTTTAGAAAATTTCAGGCATCAGCAAGATCAGCAACTGCTATTGCAGAAAGAACAAGCATCATATCAAAAGAAAATGGATGCTGGAAAAATGGAATTGCAGAAAGAATAAATGGAATTGCGTCGATAGAAAGAAAAGCTTCGAATAGTAAAAAATTCCAAGAGCAGCAAGCGGAATATCAAAAAGAAAATGGATATATATATATATATATATATATATATATATATATATATATATATATATATATATATATTTCGTTTAGTTATTTAATAAATTAAGTCTTCTTTAATAGTAATGATGATGATGATGATGATAATAATAATAATAATAATAATAATAATAATAATAATAATAATAATAATAATTCACGACCTACATGAAAGGCTAACGCAAAAACTGAGAGAATGTATCTGAAAAACAGATGCACTAGAATGGAGAACGAAAGGAAGATCTACGTTAATACAAAAAGACGCTGAAAAAGGAACGATCTCGAGCAACTACAGACCAATAACCTGTTTACCAACAATGTGGAAAGTCATAATAGAACAACTGAGAGAACAGATCTATTACTCCCTCAAAAATTGTTGACTACTTCACGAGGAAGGAAAAGAATGTTGAAAAGGAAAAAGAGAGACACACGACCTGTTACACATCGACCAAAATATCCTGAAAGAGGTAAAAAGCAAGAAAAAGAACATAGCCATGGCATGGATTGACTACAAGAAAGCCTACGACAGAATCCATCAAGCGTGGATAATTGAATACTTAAGAATGTAAAATATATCTAAGAAGATTATTAATAATATTAAGAAAACAATGGAAACTTGGAGACTGGGACTGAAGGCTGGAGGGCAATACCAGACTGAGATAAGAAAACAGAGAGACACCTTCTAAGGAGATTCTCTATCACCACTACTGTTTATCATAGCCATAATGTCACTCATCTACATACTTAGGAAATGAGATGCCGAATACAAGTTTACAGACACAGAACAAAGAATAAACCACCTCATGTATATGGACGATCTGAAGCTATTTGCAAAAAGTAAAAAGAAACTGAAAAAGTTGATGAATACGACCAGAATCTTAAGCCAGGTCATTCAAATCGAATTTGGAATAGAAACGTTTGCACGGCTTAAGATAGAAAGAGGAAAACTGGAGACATCGGAAGGTATGGAACTACCCAATCAAGAAGAGATGAAGGCGCTTGGCGAACATGATAGCTATAAATGTTTTGGAGTTTGGAAGCAGACACCATCAAATTTACAGAAATGAAAGAGAAGATTGGAAAAGAATACGCAAGAAGAACTAGGAAACTCTTAAAACAGTCCTAAATAGTAGAAATCTAGTTAAAGGAATAAACACTTGGGCAGTATCACTAATCAGATACTCTGGACCATTCATAGGCTGAACTAAAGAAGAACTTATGCATATTGACAAGAAAACTAATAAACTAATGACCATGCACAACGCACTACATCCGAAAGATGATACTGATCGACTCTACGTGAAAAAGAACGACCGTGGAAGAGGACTGGTAAGTATAAAAGACTGATCGAGAGATACAATAAAAAAAGATTTGGAAAAATACATAACCTAGAACAGAGAAAGACTGATTACCACAACAAGAGACACCGTCAAAATGAACAATACAGGAAACAGCGAATCCAAAAACAAAAAGACAAGAAAAGTGAGAAGAGAAACAGCTACATGGACGATTCATATGAATGGCAAAAAAAGAGAACCACGAAAACACCTGGATATGGCTAAGAAAAGGACACTTGAAAAGAGAAATAGAAATGCTGCTGACAGCTGCACAGAACAATGTCATTAGAACGTACTACATTAAAGCTAAAATCAATAAAACTCGGAAAACAGTTAATTTAGACTCTGTTGACAAAGAGACGAAATAAGTGAATGCACCAATCTATTCCAAAAAGGAATACAAGAACAGATACGACTGTGTGGGGAAAGCAGTACACTGGGAACTATGCAAACGACTGCATTTTGAAGATGCAGACAAATTGTATAGACACAAACTGGAGACAGAAATACTGGAAAACGAAATTACAATATACTATTGGACATGAATATACAAACAGATAAACTCATCAAAGCAAGGAGACTGGGCGTTATAATTTTTAACAAGAAGGAAAGAAACTGCCAAATTGTAGATTTTGCCGTCCCAACAGCTCACAGGGTGAAGATTAAAGAGATGGAAAAACGAAGTACATACACGGAACTTGCCAGAGAACTGAAAGGAATATGGAACACGAAGAAAGTCCATATAATACCAATAATCGCAGCAGTACTAGGAACAGTCTCGAAAAACCTGGAATAAAGACAAGGAGAAATTGGAATCAAAGGGAAGACTGATACTATACAACGGACGGCAATTATGAAAACAGCTGAAATCTTAAGGAGAATCCTCGAATACATAGGTCAACTCGAATAGGCTGCGAGCGCTGACCAGCCACATGGAAATTGAAACGGAAGTAGAACGGAAGCATGGAAGGAACCCCACATGACCCCGGGGGGAGCAAAAAGAAAAATCTCATAAACTATGCCCCCTCAAATGTCATCAGCTTCGAATGATACCACACAAAATAGATGTGATGGGTCAAGGAGAATGGGAAGACTGAGGGGAGAGAGAGCACTAAGCAGACCTCCACTGGAAGAGTGCGGAGAGTACTGGGACATTGGGGAGGCTTATTGCCACCCAACTCCCAGAGGAGACCAATGGTCGTTGGTAGCGAGAAACTAATGGTAAGCGGCTGTTGTGATAACGCAAAGTCATTTGCAATGGTTATCGAAAGAGGTGGAGAGTACTGGAAATCTGGGGAGGCTTGCTGTCACCCAGACTCCAGGGAACGTTAGTGAGTAGTCTCTGATGATGACCTGTGTGAGAACTCCATGTGAGTACAAATAATAATAATAATAATAATAATAATAATAATAATGATAATAACAATAAAAAATCTGTACCAAGTAATACAAATCATGCGTAATACAACCAAATCTAAATTTAAATTCGGGTTACATGAAAAGAAAAAAACATTTAAAAGGCTTTAAAATTACTTTAAAATATTCTACAACGACTATTTTTAATATATATATATATATATATATATATATATATATATATATATATATATATATCATGGAGATTATGTGTCTGTCTCATGTATCACAGTATCACAGTCTCTTCGGCATTTGGGGACCTCCACAGTGAATAGATGGGATTTGGCAGATTGTCGTGTTGGTCTAGTGAATTTACGTCGTGGGAATACCAGAACAGCAAGCTCATCCGAGCACAATCCATTGAAATACTTGTAAAACAGGCACAAGGAAGCAACATTGCGGCGATGGGACAGGGGCTGAAGCTTGGTGGATAGTGAAGGACCTATCAAGTTGGCGACTCTTTTTTGGACCGTGTCTAAGAGGGAGAGACTAGCGGATGATGCACCAGCCCAGATGTGGCAACAATAATCCATGCATGGGCGGATGGTGGCTTTGTAAAGATATAGGATAATGTCAGGTGTGAGAAGTTTACTGGCACGGTAGAGAGAGCCCACCTTCTTTGCAGCAGCCCTGCCAATGTTTTCAATGTATTTATTCCAATTCATGTTATCTGTGAAAGTTAGGCCGAGGAGTTTGAATGATGAACTCTCAGGCAGGGTGCTATTTGCCATGACAATCGGTGGTTAAAAAGGTTTCTTGTAGTTATTAAAGGAAAGTAGCTTTGTCTTTGCGGCATTAAAAGTTACCATCTATTTTTGACTCCATTCCACTACAGACTGGAGGTCATTTTCTAAGGATTCAGTCATTGCCTCAGATATGTGCGCATCGGATTTGCCCACATCACGAGAGTAGAGCGTGGTGTCGTCAGCAAATATTCCTATCTCAGTCGCAATGGCATCAGGGAGTTAATTTATGAAAATCAGGAACAGTAGAGGTCCAAGGATGAATCCCTGGGGTACACCAGCATTAATGCCATGTTGCTTAGAAGAACGGCAATCGAATACAACCTGGATCTTTCGTTTTGTTAAGAAGGATTTAATTATATTAAATATTTGTCCAGTAATACCCTTCATGCTAGACCTTGTTAGAGGCCTTGAATATATCGAGCGCTACCGCCATAGCTTCACCTGCCTTGTCCAGTGTATGGTATATGCGTTCAGAGATGACCGTTAGGATATCTGCAGTAGATCGTGCTCGTCTGAATCCGTATTGATAATCAGAAAGAAGTTTAGCATTAACTAGGTGCCGGACTATCGCTAGATTGATTAATGGTTCAAAGATTTTAGCAAAGATCGGGCAGACTGATTGGGCAGAGTTTGGAGGATCGGTTCTATCTCCAGAATTCTTGAAGACTGGTACCACAGAGGCAATTTTCCAACTATCAAGGAAACAAAATTCAGTAAGGCATTTGTTGTATAGTTTGGAGACGACAGGGGCCAGCTCAGCAGAGCATTTCTTTATTACTATGTATTTCTTTATTGCTGTAATGAATATAAACCTTCGTTTCTATAGATCCTCGTTTTACCATTTTTATTCACATTTTTGTAATTTCTATAATTTTCAAGGTGTTAATAAAATAAAACGTCACCTTTGCCGTTTATGGTTGTCTGCCACGAACGCAAACTCCGTCGGGTTAGCGTTAAGGTTAGATTTGTGTAAATCCTTAATACAAAATTCATACCACTATTGGATTCCTCGTAAAATCTTACTCGATAACTTGTCTTTGATCTTGATATAGGGCTTTAAAAAATATCTATGTATGTATAATTATATGCTGACATTTTGCACACTTATTTCTGACACTTTACATATTTGCATATATATCCCTCCATTCAAACCCTACCACTATATATATATTCCCCAATTATATGAACTTCCCGTCTTTTATCATTTTTAGTACACTTTTCATCCGCTCTTGAAAAAGCCCGCATCACATCGGGCGAAACGTTGAGCGTATGGGTCTTCCACTGTTCCATTTTTAATTTCATATATATATATATATATATATATATATATATATATATATATATATATATATATATATATATAGTCTTGGAGGTTTTTCAAATTTTAAAACTATTTTATAGTAAAAAACAAGTTTTTAGTCCCAAGTTCTTCGTTGGAAAAGTCAATTAATCTCTTGTAATCACTGTATTAGTTAGCTTCCAAGAATTTACGCTAGACTTAATATTATTGTAGAGATCTTCAGTTGTTTACTATGAAAAACGGTTTCAGGGATTTAAAACCGAAACAGTATTTTATCTCATGGCTCATCAGCAGTGTTGATCAAACACCACCTCCCTTAAAAAAACATTTATTTTGTTATAAAATTGTTTCTCCTTACCTGTGTTGTACGTCTTTTTGTAATATATATATATATATATATATATATATATATATATATATATATGGCGATCAAGCTACACAGAGGCCTAAACCTAAAATAGAAATACAAGAAACCACGTGTTAAAATAAATTCGCCCACTGTATTGACACAACAAAGGAAACAGGATATAGGAAAATCCATTGTTAACAAAAAATAGGATAGGTATAGGAGCGTCACCAACAAAGCCTTTGTTCGCGGGAAGCCCAACGATTGGCTGAGGGAACAACAAAGTATCTGATTGGTTAACTAGCAAGCCATGTATATAAAAACACCTGACAAAAATAACTCCATGCATTTAGCCTGACGATTCCCCCTGGTGATGAAACACGGGGACCCCTGTGTAGCTTGATTGCCATATATATTTTCATTGCTTACTACCTAGCTCTACTTACGTATCGAGCACTGTTGAAGTAAATACTGAAAACTAATACATAAAAAATTATATCTCCTTATAATATTTTATGTGGATACATGAAGTACTAATATATATATATATATATATATATATATATATATATATATATATATATATATATATATATATATAAAGAGAGCAGTAAGCTTGAAACGACGCCGTACGTAAGTAAAATATTAAAAAAAATAATTTAATATTATCAGAAACTCCTTTAAGTAAAATTAAAGTAAGAGTACTGTTAGAAGGATTAAAAAATAGACATTCACCTAAAAGCCCCAGCGCAAATTTCTCCGTTGCCATATTTATCTACCTCCCACAAGGCAAGATGTGACACAAGGTCGGGAAAGTGGGATTAGATAAGCCAGGGCTCGAGGTGAGTATTCTGGCCATTTAAAAATTGCCTGGACAGCCCCGTCGGCATTCCCCGGTAGGGGCGCCCCAGACAGTAAGCAATAAACTTACTCCTCCCCAAAGAGGGGAGGCAAAGCCTGGGAGGGTGCACCTCCTAGAACTGCACAGGACAAACAACCCCCAATAGACCGGCGTAAATCCAGACCCAAAGGCCCGGACGATACTGGTCTATTAGGTGGGGTAAAAAATCTCCCGTTGCCTATGAGACTAAAGCGAACGCTTACAGATTCAAGGTGTCTTTGTGAACTGGGTTCGCGTATTGCGACCGTCCGAGATTGTTACTTCTCTGCGCTGATGAGAGCCATAAGAATGAAACGACGTCGTACGTAGTTAAACAATATAAAAAATAATTTTATATATATATATATATATATATATATATATATATATATATATATAAAAACAAATAAAAGATTGTATAAAATACTATATGTATTTAGTCATCAGTTGTTCAAAAAAGGGGTTTCAAATAAAAGAAATTTAATCATTCCTTCCTTAAGTCATTTATTTTTAAAGAATGATATCTTATTGTCAGAGTAGTTCAAACAAATTAGTTTGTGAAGGGAAATTACCAAAAGTCACAATTTGAAAAGATATAAAAATAACGATAATCTAAAATCAAAATATATAATGTAAAAAGCAAAAGTTCACCGATAAAAGCGCCATGAAGGAGAAGACTTATTCACACCAGTCTCCGGACCCGGAACACTAGTTATATTTCAAACGCAAATTCCCCATTGATATATATATATATATATATATATATATATATATATATATATATATATATATATATATATATATATGTAGAGAGAGAGAGAGAGAGAGAGAGAGACAGACAGACAGACAGTTAGAGAGAGAGAGGGAGAGGGAGACAGAGAGAGAGAGAGAGGAGAGAGAGAGGGAGACAGAGAGAGAGAGAGAGAGGAGAGAGAGAGAAGGAGAGAGAGAGTGGCAGAGAGACACAGAGAGAGAGAGAGAGAGAGAGAGAGAGAGACAGACAGACAGAGAGGGAAAGACAGAGAGAGAGAGAGAGAGAGACAGACACACAGATAGACAGAAAGAGAGAGACAGAGACAGAGAGAGAAAGAGAGAGAGACAGAGAGAGACAGAGAGAGAAAGAGAAAGAGAGAGAGAAAGAGAAAGAGAGAGAGAGAAAGAGAGAAAGAGAGAGAGAAAGAGAAAGAGAAAGAGAGAGAGAAAGAGAGAGAGACAGAGGCACAGACAGAGAGAGAAAGAGAGAGAGAGAGAGACAGAGGCACAGACAGAGAGAGAAAGAGAGAGAGACAGAGAGAGAAAGAGAGAGAAAGGGGAGAGAGAGAGAAAGAGAGAGAGAAAGCATAGATATTGTAGAAATTTTTTAAAAACTTAAGTTTCTTTTTTCTAAAACAAAATAGAGGTCTACAAATGTTTGATATTTGAAAACGACGTTACAGCCCAGCCGCCTCCCGCCCAGCCCTAAAAGGCAAGGAGCCATTGTTCTAAAATCTTGAGCAAGTCACTCACCGACCGCGCGTCTCCGTTGGTAATAAAATTCGAAACATCTGTAGGGAAATATACATAGCACACTTAATCTGAGATAAGGTTGTTCTAGATTCTAAAAGAGAACAACTTCAATGCTGTTAATGGATTAAACGGTTGTGGAGTTCAAGGTCTGCTGTACTGTTTGTTCTCTGCGAAAGAAACGAACAAAGTACAATGGCGAAATGTATGTCAGTACGTAAGAATGGGTTTGCATCGAACGAAATAGGAAAACCTCGAATTATGAAAACAGCTGCTATTTTATTAGTTGAAAGGAGTGGTCAGAAAAGAATTCAAATCTATCTATCTATCTATCTATCTATCTATCTATCTATCTATCTATCTATCTATCTATCTATCCTAGAAAAATAAGTGACCTATCTATCTATCTATCTATCTATCTATCTATCTATCTATCTATCTATCTATCTATCCTAGAAAAATAAGTGACCTATCTATCTATCTATCTATCTATCTATCTATCTATCTATCTATCTATCTATCCTAGAAAAATAAGTGATCTATCTATCTATCCTAGAAAAATAAGTGATCTATCTATCTATCTATCTATCTTTCTTTCTATCTATCTATCTATCTATCTATCTATCTATCTATCTATCTATCTATCTATCTATCTATCTATCTATCCCAGAAAAATAAGTGACCTATCTATCTATCTATCTATCTATCTATCTATCTATCTATCTATCTATCTATCCTAGAAAAATAAGTGATCTATCTATCTATCTATCTATCTATCTATCTATCTATCTATCTATCTATCTATCTATCTATCTATCTATCTATCTATCCCAGAAAAATAAGTGACCTATCTATCTATCTATCTATCTATCTATCTATCTATCTATCTATCTATCTATCTATCTATCTATCTATCTATCTATCTATCTATCCTAGAAAAATAAGTGACCTATCTATCTATCTATCTATCTATCTATCTATCTATCTATCTATCTATCTATCTATCTATCTATCTATCTATCCTAGAAAAAAAAGTAACCCGTTGGATCACCCACGGAGCTCATGTTGAATTATTTGAATTTGGAAAAAGTGAGATTACAAAGCCAGTTCAAAAATAATAAAAAGACAAAATTCAAAACTAACCTATTTCTGCTTACTACCCCCTTTTTCTCTCTCGTTTTATCTCTCCAACTACGGGTTAAATGATAATACTCTTGTGTTGATATTCCCTTTTGTTTATAATGGACTATTCCGACCTTTTTAAATTCATTCCTTTCTTTATTACATTCAACTGTTAATAAAAAACAGCAACAACAAGAGAGAGAGAGAGAGAGAGAGAGAGAGAAAGAGAAAGAAAGAGAGAGAGAGAGAGAGAGAGTTTGCAAAGCCAGTTAAATATTTAAAAAATGAAAAGGCTAAATCCAAAACCAGTATCTTTCTGTTTGCAATCTCTTTCCCTTTTCCCTTTCCTCTCCAATGTACAGCCATCCGTCGATGATTATATATATATATATATATATATATATATATATATATATAGTTGCATTCCAATGACCATAGGAACAATTATTCGATAACCATAGCTTTCATCTGTTATTTTAATTTTAATTTCTTTATGTTCATATATCGGCGAATATCTGTCATTTCTCTTTGTCTCACAAACAAAACTTCTATATATAATTATATTTTATTTTTAATGTTTATTTTTTTACAAATTCGATACTTTTTCTTACATCTTACGCGCGTTTCACAGCAAAATCAAGAGAAATACATAGTCTTCATCTTAACTTTGTTGATCATCAGGGAAATTGTTCATTCAATAGTAATAGGCAAAACACACCATTCCAAAGACGCGAGGAAAGAAGATAGGAAAAGTTTTAAAAGAGTTCTCAACAAAGGTAATGGCAAGTGAAAATGCATGAAAATAACTCGCATAAAAAAATGGTGACAAAAATCCAGAACTCCCATCCCCAAAAGAAAATCTTTTTCCCAGAACTCGAACCATCTCTTACAACCCAATTAAATCGAATTAGTGCACACACAATTCCAAGAAATCAGTATCGAGGGATGATGCGCCAGGAAATCAGAGGCTAAAGCTGAGTTAATTAACGTTTGTTTCCCTAAGACTTTTTCCTATATATTTTTATCACACAAAATGCATACTGAAATATTCCTCGGTTTTGGGATTATGTTATGTTTGAAAAAACCCTTCCATTTTCATTGTTCTAATTAGCTGTTATTTCTAATTAACTCATTAAGTTTATCTGCCTATCACTTTCACCCTCTCTTACTGTATGCTGGTTGGCCCTTCACCCTAATTCTATATGTCGTCTATAACTCTTGCTCCCGTAACTCTTCTCCTCTCTATCTGTTTATTAACAGTCGAATGTAATAAAGAAAGAAAAGAGTAAAAAAGAATTAAATAGTTCAAAGGGAATATGACCACAGGAAATAATACTATTTAACTCGTGCTTAGACAGAGAGAGAGAGAGAGAGAGAGAGAGAGAGAGAGAGAGAGAGAGAGAGAGAGAGAGAGAGAGAAAGGGGATATTGGATTTTGTCTTTTTATTTTTTTTAGCGTCATATCTTTCCTGCTTTGACAAAATACAAAATCGACTTGGCAATCTAGTGGGAGATAGATGATCTCTTCTGTTCTCTACAGTCCCTTCCCCACAGAAGAGACGTTGTTAGTCTCTATCTACTCTAACGTTATTCACATGGAAGGTGCTCGACTGAGCTCCAATCTCTGGTTCCTCCTTGTACGAAATTCACAGCAAGGACTCGGCTTACTATCACAACAAAAACAATATTTCCTTTTTGCTTCATGTGCCTAGTACCAGGCAGAATTTCCATGGACAGAGCTTCTTCGCAAAAGCTTCCCACCGTGGAACACATTACCGCAGTATTGATTCCCTGCAGATTACAAAATAGTTGTTTTCAAATCCAATTTCAACAAATACTTGTCATAATCCGCCTCATATGAACTCAAACTTAGATTGTTCCTCATCTTTCCGCTGACAATCGTTCCCTCCTATTAACCCTCATCCTCGAGTGGCTCTTGGCCTAGATAAGTGGTGACCCAACAGCAAAAACAAGACAAACAAAAAATTACACTGGCTTTGCAAACTCACTTTTCCTGAGTCAAACAATTTAATCATGGCTCACTGGTGACTCAACGGGGCAATTTTTTTTAGTATATTTGAACTCGGCATAGCCGTGGTCATCGTAATAGTAAACTAAGGCCTGTTAACTGAAAAATGACGTCATGCTGTATAGTTACAAACGAGATCTATCGAACAGTCAGACTATGGACATTTTGACCTCTCCTTTCACTTAAAAAATCATTAAAATTTAGAAAATCAACCAATTTTAATGAAATTTTCATTATTTATTAATTAATGATCAGTGAATATAACTTACCCATTACTTTATTAGAAATCTTAGTGCAAATGTATTATTTCGTGTAATTTGCGTAAGCTAGACATCAAACATTAAATTAATACTTAATAATAAAATGGTGTTGTCATAAATTTTTTAATTTCTAAAACATGCACATTTTTCTTTGAAAAATAATTTGTCTGATTTAATATTCATTCTTTAAATAAGTTCATTCTTTGCGGATTATTTTTAATGTTTGAGTTGATTGTCATGACAACCTGGTCGACATCGAATGAAAAGACTATCAGGTATGCTGCATGGAAATATTTATTGGTTTATAAACACGAGAAGAAGACAAATCCCTATTTTTAGGCAGTTTTATTCTGTATATGAACATTTTATTATCATTAGTTTTAGCTGAATAATTTGATAAGAGTTGCTCTCATTTCCGAAAAAGAAAAATTGTTTCTTGATATTTTTAACAAAAAATCACCTCAATGAATGTATTTTTTTTAATGAAAATAAAGCATCGTAGATATTAACAATAAAAAATATTTTAAAATATATTTCTCATATATTACGAAAAGAAAACCTCTAAATTCCGTATTAATAATGACCAATATATTAAAACATTTTAATAAATTTATTTATTTAATAAAATATAGTTTCTGAAAGAAAAATAATAAAGTTTATTTTCAATCAAGTAACATTTTGGCAAACACATTGAAATAAAATATAGTTTCTGAAATTGACAGTGATTTTCTTTATAATTAAAAATGTTATAAAACTAACATAATAACAATAAAACAATATTTTATTACAATGTTATAATAAATGACGTTTTTTGATTTTTTTAACTTAAAAATAAATCAAACATGAAAGATTACAAATTCATTAAAGTAATACAAAATCAATAATTCAAAATAATTAATTAATAGAACATTTATTGAAATAAATTAAAATGTGCGTGTTTTTTCTTTTTGCAAAACGAAGTTTTTTTTACAATATAGTAAAAAAAAAATTATAAATTAAAACAGTCATTTTTTTTGGGGGGGGGGGGGAGGGGAATTTGGATGAAACTTATTAATTAGTCTAAGATTGCATTTCTTATTTCGAAATAAAATTCTAATTTATTTATTTTTAACTTGAAATTCGAACTTTAATCACAGCCGTCGTAATATAATGTAATGTCTTTTCTTTGAACACCATGTTGGATTTAAAAAAAATTCTCTTTCGCACTTGACATCATTAAAAAAGGAAATACGTTTAAAAAAAGGAACAAGTTAACAATGATTTTCAAGTGAATGAATAATCCTTAGCAGGGTAGCCGTGTTCTTGGCAGGGGAATAAAGTCAGAATAGCAGGAACAAGTTAAATATGATTTCCAAGTGAATGAATAATCCAATGGAGTTTAGTCTCTCATTACAGATAGACGCATGCGCGTTAAGTTACGGCTCACTTCCGGTCCTGATTGATAGTGGGTGTAAGAACCACTATCAATGGCATCACCAGAAAATCTCGACTTAGTTCACCGGTCTTAGTTTACTATATTACGACGGCCGTGGCATAGCAGATACTATTATCTGCGATGATATCCTGCGTCCGCACACAGATTTCACAAACATTTTTCAAACGTCTGCAAAAGCCCAACACAAAAAATTAAACGCTTTTACAAAAATATTATTATTATTATTTTTAAAATTATTTAAAAAAAATATTTTTATTATTATTTTTATTATTATTTTTTAAAATTATTTTTATTATTATTTAAAAAAAATATTTTTATTATTATTTTTATCATTATTTTAAAAAATTAATTTTATTATTATTTTTATTATTATTTAAAAAAATTATTTTATTATTATTATTATTTTATTATTATTTTTTAAAATTATTATTATTATTATTTTTATTATTATTTTTTAAAATTATTTTTATTATTATTTAAAAACATTATTTTTATTATTATTTTTATTATTATTTAAAAAATTATTTTATTATTATTATTTTATTATTATTTAAAAAAATTATTTTTATTATTATTTTTAAATTATTATTTTCATTATTTTTTAAATTATTTTTATCATTATTTTTATTATTATTTTTAAAAAATTAATTTTATTATTATTTTTATTATTATTTTTATTATTATTGCACTGAAAATTTCATGCCATCTTTTCGTATCATCATGTCCGATTTGAACAAGTAATGCAACACCGAGGTTTTAATTAATTCCATTTACTCTGAAATTAGTCTGTAATTTAATGAGGTTAATGCAAAGACTTTTGGCGTTTTTTTTTTAATTAAGATGTGATAAGTACGTTTGGTGAAATCAAAGTTAACATTTTGCTTCGGGTCTTGACGCAAAACTAGCTAAGTGGGAATCGAGTGAAGTTTAGCGGTTAATTGCTTCAAAACAGACATATGGAATTGATACAGGGCAGATAACACAATTGTTAAGATGATTTCCAGTTGAATTATCTGATCGGCTACCGTCAAAGCAGGCATTGGGCATTTGTAAACAAGCAGCCTATTTACCTACCTACCCACGAGGTCTGGATGTGACACAAGGTCGCGCTTAATGTGGCGTTTGACTATTATTGGGCGTCATCGTTGGATTCAGTAATTGCCATAGATCAGATTGATGAGTTCTCAATGATATGCCCTCAGTCCGACGGAGGGCGAGGAATGATAGAAAAATGATTGGATCATTCTACCGCTCCAGAAAGTACCTGACTCCAGATGCAATCCTCTACCTATTTAGGAGTCAGATATAGCCTAAGATGGAGTACTGCTGCCACATCTGAGGAGGTGCCACTCAGAGCACTATATCTTGCCTTGACAAAGTACAAAATCAACTTCACAATCTAGTGGGGCTGATCTCTTCTCTTGCGTTGTTTTGTTTTACGGCATATCAACCCTTTTCGAGTTATTTAATGCCGAATCCGAGTTTTTATGCCTCAAGTCCTTTATATGTTCAAGTATTTATAAATTGTGTTTGATTTAATTGTTTTGTAAAGGAAAAATGCTGTTTCTGTTTTTGGCTTTGAAGAACATGATCGAGTTTTGCAAAGTGAAAGGAAAAAAAACGATAACATTAATGTTTGGTGCATTTTTGGTCAGGGAGCCGGTATCTACAGACAGCCTGATCTGGTAGCACCGGTTCTTATTCCAGGATTACCAGATAGACGAAACCCGAGTATCCGCAGTAATGTATATTATTTAAATAAAAATAATATATTAATAACATTTATCTTTTCTTTCTCTCACCCCCACCTCGGACAGACTGCGTAAAAGACACGAACTCATTTTTCTTTTTTTTGGGGTGGGGGTGGGGGGGGGGGGGGTGGGGGGAGATTTTCTTCTTGTTCGTCACAAATTGTTATAGTGGTTATATCTGCGTTGGATTGAGAAAGCGCGAAAAGAAAATGGACAGAAATACAGTTTTTGTCTTTTACATACATAGATGATCGTCCGCATAGAATGGTAAACTTAGAATATTCCGATAAAGAATTCTCAACATGACAACATGATATTCTTCTTCATTGGATTTTCGATCTAAACAATAAACGACTTTTCTTTTCTTTACTAGATTGAAAAAAAATAATTTTGTTTCTCTTTCAAAACGAAACTTTTCTTGAATGGACCTATTTTAAGTTGATAAAATTACACTTTTCTTCTATAAACCATCTTTTATCTTAGTCAAAAGATACTGTTCTTCAGAATAACTTTCTTCCATATACATTTTTCAACTGGTGAAATTTTACTTTTCTTTCCACAGATTTTATATCACTGCTACAGAACAAGGGCCGTGTTTTAATGGGAAAGTTTCAGTGACACTTTAGGGGTCAGGGGTGACTCCAGATGGAAGTCGTGAAAGACCGTGATCTCCGGGCGAAGAATTTCTGTCTCTTAGCTGGCGAGATTTCAAGGAGGAAAGACGTGTCTGGCGTGCTGTTCCGAATGAGAATCAGACGCGTACAATGTAACTAGATGTAGCGAGACGAGATATCCGTCTATCTGTCCGGCTGTCCGCCCCCTCTCTCTTCCCCCCCTCTCACAAGCATACACGTAACCCGTCTTTCTGATGTTTTCTGTGACTGTCTCTTTCTTTTTAGATGAACACCTTTTTTATAAATCAACATCGGCGTCCGAGTGGTTTCACAATAACCTTGACCCCCCGGTTACAACACAGGTATATAAGAGTTTATACTTCCATCGGTAAGTGAAACATATAACATTTCCGGACTTTTTTTTTTAGCTTTTTAATTTATTTTGTATCCCTTTTTTATTTTCTCTGGTAAACATTTAATTCTCTTGTCTCGACTTAGTAAGACCACTTTTATTCCAAATACTTATTTTTACCTTGGTAAAATTTTTTTTCATCGAAACCTTGGTATGAGTATATTATTCTTCCACAGACATGTTTACATTTGTAACAATTTGATCTTCTTTAATAGACTTTTACCTTCATAAGATAATGTTATTATGTAGAAAAACATTATTAACAGCCTTTTGGCTACGAAAAAGAAAAAAAAAGAAAAAGAGTAGCAGGCGGCGATGGGCGAATGAGTCAGAAATGGTGGGAGGAGCAGAATAGATCGTGTAGTAGCAGCAACAGAAGCGTAAGAGAAGTAGAACACGAGATTGACGTAAATAAATAAATAACGTAAATAAAGAAGAAAAGATAAAGAGTAGTAGCATCAGCGTATCGTGAAGGGTGAATAAGTGGAGACGTGGTTAGAAGAACGGAATAGAAGGAGTAGCACTGGCAGTGAATAAATATGTAAATGAATAAATAAATAACGTAAATAAAGAAGAGAAAATAAGAGAAGGAGAGTAAGACGAAACAAGAAAAAAATGCACAATGCACCTACGTTGATCCGACGCGTCACGGGTCGTTTTTTAACCTGCTGGATACTGTTTTCTTGGTATTGGTTTTCTCCGATCCTTTTTAGAATCAGGTACCCACAGTAGGGACCATGTATATGTTGCCAACATCCCTAGGGAAATGGTGCTATAGATCCGACAGGATTCGAACACTGAACGCAGAGTCGTTAGTCGGCGTCGGTATCCACTTCACCATCCCCGACTCAGTTTTGCATCAGCATTAAATAACACAAAAGGGTTGATATGCCGTTAAACAGACACACCAATTTTTATAATATTCGAAATTATTAGATGGAGTCATTTTTTACGTGCCCTGTGATTGGATGAAAAAAACAACCAATCACAGACCGCTATTTAACACATCTGCCGCATACCCACGTGGGCGCGTTTTTCAAAGTTTCGGCCTCTTTTTCACCCCCACGCTCGACAGGAGTAGTTACAGAGGTTGATAGCTCCTTTTAGTTGCCTTTCCGGCAAATTACTGTGGGTCGCAGGCGCATATAGTCGACCCAGAATTCACCTACTTGAAACCTTTCGAATCCACACGGGCAACCCACTAAAACAACATTTTTTTAAAACTTCAATTCACACCAAAACAAGGCACATTGTCATCGAAACGTAAGGGGCTACTGTGAATTCGGAGCCATATCCAAGTAGGGAGTTGGTACAGTCAAGGAAACATGGAGCAGGGAGGGAATTCCAAAGGTTAACAGTTTCAGGAAAGAAACTATTAGAGTAAAAAGCCCTCTGGCGGCTAGGGATATCAACAGTGAATGGGGCGGGATTTAGCTGATTCTCAGATATGTCGGGGTATTTACGTCGAGGGGGTACCAAAGCAGCAAGTTCGTTAAAGAAAATTTCATTGAAGTACTTGTAAAACAAGCTCAGGGATGCAACATTGCGGCGATGGGGCAGGGGTTAGAGCTTGGTAGACAGTGTTGGATCTATTACATTATAGTTTTTTAAACTCTGTCTAAGAGGTAGAGACTAGTGGCTGGTGCACCAGCCCAGATGTGACAACAATACTCCATGCATGGGCGAATGGTGGCTTTGTAGAGATACAGGACACTGGCAGGTGTGAGTAGTTTTTAGCAGGGTAGAGGGAGCCCACTTTCCTCGCAGCAGCCTTGGCAGTATTTTCTATGTATTTGTTCCAATTCATGTTACAAGTGAATGTTAAATCGAGGAGCTTTAATGTTGAACTCTCGGGTAGGGTGCTATCAGCCATCGCAATTGGTTGTTGATTTTTAAAAATATACCTTTTAAAGGAAAAGAGCTTTGTCTTCGTAGTATTAAATGTTACCATTTATTTATGTCCCCATTCTACTACAGACGAGGGTTCATTTTTTAAGGATTCAGCCATTGCTTTAAATATGTGTGTATTCTGTTTTACCCACATGTCGAGAATCGAGCGTGGTGTCATCGGCAAATTTGCTAGCTCGGACACAATTTCATCAGAGAGGTCGTTTATGAAGATCAGGAATAATAAAGGTCAAAATGTCGACCCCTGGTGTACACCCGCATTAATGTCATATTGTTTGGATGTACGGCTCTAGCAGTCATACACATAGCTCTATTTTATCACCCGAAAAAATGTCCCCGTTAAGTGATCTGATTACACACTGACCAATCAGCCTACCTACAGGGCGCATTGATTCCTTCCGCCAGCTGAAGAACTACTTCGGCCCCTTTGGAAACCACGGTCGGTCAGCAGAGAGTCTCCTGCAAGCAACGAGAAAACACGTCTGCATTCTCTCTCTTACCCCTGTCCACTGGACGCCCGTTATAACTACTATTTTCGCCTGAAGATAACGGCTCAGACTTTCGGCAGCCCAAAGAACTTCCTATTTTCCTCTTCCTTACTCGGACACTGTCCAATTTTTTTCCACCTATCCCAAAAGGTATAGGTAATTTTATTGAATGAACCTTTTTTTGTTGTTGTTGTAAATGCAAAGGTTTTGTTATTTCCTTTCGTGACTTAAACATAAGATAGGGACACCGTGACCCTCCCCCCTATACGGCCATTGAGGAAAACCTAGATCTTTTTGTTAGGAAAGATCTGATTATATTAAATATTCGTCCAGTAATACCGTACGACTTAATTTTGATGAGAAAGCTCTTATGCCCAAAGGCTTTTGATATATCAAGCGCTAAACTGTTACCGGGACGAAATGTAAAAGCTAAGTCCACTAAAATACCACTTTTTTTGCAACAAACTTCTTCTTCTTCTTCTTCTTCTTCTTCTTCTTCTTCTTCTTCTTCTTCTTCTTCTTCTTCTTCTTTTTTCAAATTATATAAAATCTTGTTAATAACTAAATCGTTGTTGTGTCCCTTTACCCTTGCCACCTCACTTGTTCTGTAAGCCTATTTTCCTAGACAGCGACCTGAATTTTCTTCCCACATTTGAACGGGTAACATCTCAACAATAAAATCAAATTAAGCGAATTAGAATATCAGACAAAACCCTAGCACAAAATTAATACTACCATTAGATTTGTCGTAACATTTTAGTCGAGAAGAGTTGTTTGATCTTGGTATAGGCTTTTTTTTAGTTGCCTCCCCTTCCCCGGACAGAGAGACAGAAATACCACATTTATATTATAGATGATGTCAGATTTTATCTCCGAAATTTTAGCGTTGCGTTCCCAGTTCTACGCATTTAAACCCTTTTTTATCTTTTAATGATCATAGGGATTTAAGAGTTGTCTCGAAAAAAAATCTATTGGAAAACTAATCGATAGAAGAAACGACTGATTTAGGTAATAAAACTCAATGAGACAAACAATAGATAAAAAGTTCAATTTTGTCTCGGCAAAAATGTTTATGGGAAAAAGTCTAATTTTGTTTGAAGAAAAATTTAAATTCAATTAAAGACCATGTGTGGGTGCTCTAAAATAAAAAAGACTGCATTAATCTAAATTATAATACATTTTTTAGTACTGAAGCAATAAAAACTAATACAAAGGGGTTGATCTAAATTATGACCCAAACATTTCTCACGCTTTTTTAATGCTAAGTTGAGAAAGTAGATACCAGAATAATAAAAACAAAATACGTGAATTTCATAGTGAGCTCAAGAAAATAATTCGGCTGATTCTTCTACCGAGGAAAATGGTGTTGGCAGATAATTGGTTTCGGCGCCCGATCGCTGATTTGGTACCAGGGTTGTAGAGTTGGAGTTTGAAAAGAGTTTGTTTTTTTTTGTCTCTGAAAGAATCAACATATTTTTACTCTGGTATTATAGGAGTCGGAGTCAGATTTTTTGGAGTCCTAGAAGTTGGAGTCGGAGTCAGAGTAATTTATTTCTAATCTTCCAAAGAAGCAACGTATTTTTTATTTAGGTATTATAGGAGTCGGAGTTGGAATTTTTGGAATCCTAATAGTCGAAGTCAGAATTTTTAATCTCTGAAGAATCAACATATCTTTTTTATTTTGAAATTCTACGAGTCGGAGTTGAAGTCTCAATTTTCGGAATTCTAGGAGTCGGACTCGGGTATTGAATATCCGAAGAATAAACAAATTGTTTATTTTGGAATTCTCGGAGTCAAAATCGGAGTCAGAATTCTTGGAATCTGATAAATCGGAGTCGGACCTTATATCTTCCGATTCCGCAACCATGTTTGGTATTCTCCGCCCCTACTTGGTTTTAAATTAAATAACGATACTCTGTTTCATATTGGCACGACCATCAAACAAGATTGACGTCCTGTCTTTCTATCTGCTTCTTAGCATGACTTTCAAATCATAAAAAGCTTTTTTTTTGTTAGGATTTATTTTCTGATCGAGTCAAACACGGGAAAAAGGCCCAAGAGAATGGTGGGTGTTGGTAATTTCTCCCCGTCGTTGAGAATCATTTACATTTTCTGCGCAGTCACACATTATTATTCGCCTCTTGAACAACTTGTGCATTTTTCTATTCTAATATTAATATTGTATTGCTTGATTGATTGATTCATGTTTTTGTAAGTTACGTTGTTTGTTTATATTTTCATGTCGTCTGTGATATGCCTTTAGTGTTCAGTCGGCGTTACTAATAAACAACGACATCTTTTATGAACGTAAAAGGCATTAACAACTTTTTCAGTTCATCCTTTTTCAGACACGTGATAATACGCACGTGATAATACGCACGTGATAATACGCACATTGTTGTAACGTGTTCAGTGATAAAATATCACCAACACGTGCGCAGCTAGTTATAAATTGAATATAAAATGTTCAGCTTTATAATGGCCAGTGAAAACGAAAAATCCTCCACTCTATAATAAAGAGCAATATATATATATATATATATATATATATATATATATATATATATATATATATATATATATATATATATATATATATATATATATCCGTCCCGTCACACAAAAGTTAGCGAATAAAAACTGCCGGGAGAATCCATTTCAAGTATTTAGTGGAACTGAGAAATCAAATCTCTTTCTATTCTTTTCTTTCTGCTTTCTTTACCGATTTATACGTTTTTCTTTCCTTTTTCTTTTTAAAAACTTCCCAGTTTTCTTTCTCTATTTATTTTTTCTTTTTAAAAACTTCACCGATTCAGACATTATTTTTTTTTATGGAAACCGTTCCAGACAAGGCATGAAGCCACTTGATGTAAGGAGCTAACAAGAACGAAATATGGTTATTGCAAAGACAGGAGATGCCTATACGCCTTAGTTAAAAAAAACAAGGTTATAGGTAAGAAAAAACAGTCAGCAGGAAGAGAATCCTACAAACCCGCGGACCTGGAAAGAATCTACTGGAATAGGAAGCTGTATTACAATGAGGTATCAAAACAGCGAATTGATTGCGACCACTAGACCAACGAGTCAAACGAGCTGAAACAAAAGAAGCAGGGAATACATCACATAATTCTGAAGAACACATGCCATAATAGTATTTATAGAAAAGACTGAGACTAGCAATATTACGTCTGTGAGAGATAGGGTGCAGAGAAGAAGAAAGGATAGGGCCAATCAAATTACAGATACGTTTCTGCACCTTATCAAGCACCTTCAAATGGGACAGATTCACTAGCCCAAATATCACAACAGTACTTCATACATAGCCTGATTGTAGATTTGTAGAGATAGAGAATAGCCTCAGGTATGAGAAAGGGTTTGGATCGATAGAGATAACTTACTTTACAAGAAGCAGAAATAGCAATGGATCTAATGTATGCACTCCAAGAAAGATTTGATGAGAATGAAAGAGCCATCAATGAGAATCTCAAAAAGAAAAAAGACACACCTACGATTGAAAAACACGAGCTGAGTCTTAACTGGATTAAATGAAACAAGCCATTTCGAACCCCAATCTACAACTGAACCCAGGTCAACTTCTAGATCAGCTGCATATTTCGACTGGTCCAAGGGAGATGGGCGAGAAGCAACACAATCATAGAGAGTGGTATTATCAGCATAGATGTTAATTTTCTGAACAATATTCTCTTTAAGATCATTTATATAGAGAAGAAACAGTGTTGGGCCTAGAATAGAACCCTGAGGAACACCAGCATTGATAGGAAAAAAAAATGAAGAGACACCGTCCAAAGTTACTCGCAAGCTTCGATCAGAAAGAAAAGACTGAATAATTTCAAGAACCTCATCACCATGAAGTTTGTGTAGAACACTAAAATACTACACTCTGTCAAACGCCTTCAAAATGTCAAGCGCAATGGCTCTTCCCTCTCCTGAATTATCCATAAACCGACAGATCCGCTCAGTTAAAACTGTTAACAGACCAGGAGTTGAACGTAAACCACGAAAGCCATACTGAACTTCACTAAAGAGGCCCAGACTTTCCAGAAAATGAACAAGCTTGCCGTTAAGCAACCTTTCAAAAACTTTGCTAATAATGGAGAGGGGACTAACAGGGCGATACTTAGTTGGGTCAGACTGATCATCAGCATTTTTAAAGATAGGGACAACAGAGGACTCCTTCCAACAAGAAAAGAAACAGGACTTAGACAAACAGAGATTGAGAACAACAACAGGAATTGAATCAGGACCGGCAGCCTATGATTGGTCAAGATCAGAAAGAACCCAAAAACAACCATCTTTCGAGTGATGATGACAGAATCAAGAGTGATCGGTTTTCAAAGGAAAATCTGGAAGAAAAGCACCAGAATCATCAAGAGAAGAATTGTTAGCAATAAAACGAGCAAAGAAATCAGCCTTATCCTTAGAAGATGAAATAACCCGAAGACTATTAAAAAGAGGAGGAATAGAAGATTTGCCACTATTAATAATACTATTGTAGATTCTTCAAAAATCGCGAGAGCCAACATTTTGAGATGAGATAGTCACCAATGCTCTGAAAGTAGCTAAACTTAGCCTCAGAGATTGCTCTCTTGAAGACATTGCTAGCTTTTCTGTAGGATTGTCTAGAAGTCTCAGAACTATTTCGAAGAGACTGATTAAAGTAATGGTTACGATGGGCAATGGCAGAAGCACAAACAGATGAAAACCAAAGAGGAGAATGAGGTGTCAATTCCAACAAGAAGCCAGTCAGTAACCTCCCTAGCAGCATCATTCGGAGACATACCAAAGATAGGACCCCACGGAACGTCACATAGGAAGCTGCGAAGCACATTCCAATCAGCCTTCATGTAGTTGAACGTCTTCATATGGAAGGAACGATCAATAGAAGACTTCACCGAATAATTAACCTCAACATCAACAACAGCATGATCAGAAGAACCGAATGGAGAAGAAGACGAAATAGAACATGAGTCGGGAACAGAAGTGAGAAAAAGATCAAGTAAGGATGGTTGATGAATATCATTATCAGGAAAGCGTGTGGGGAAGGTGACAAGTTGGGACAAGTCATGAGACAGAGAAAAGTTAAGACAGATTTCACCAGCTAGATTTGTGCGGTTAGAGTGAAGGAACCAGTTAGAATCGTGAACATTGAAGTCGCTAAAAACAACGATTGAGCTTGACGGATAAATTTGCAATGCATCATCAATACTGCTGGATATAGCATCAATAACAGAGAAGTCATTGTCAGGGAACGGTACAAAAAACAAACAAAAAACAAACAAATAGGAAGTGGATTGCAGCAAAGACAACCTCAGACAGATAAAAATACACCCATGAGATTCAAGGTTGGGAACACGTGCAATGAAGAGATCCTTGCGACGAAAAAGAGCAAGACCATGCAAATGTGTGGAAAAGTCTAAGCGGACCAGAGGCAAATAACTATCCACATGTAGATCGTTGCTATCAATATAAGCATCCAGATTAGTCTCACAAAGAGCAAAGAGGTAAGAAGATTTGCTCAAGAGAAAGGACTGAACATCAGGAAAGTTTGACCTGAGACCTTTGATGTTACTATAGGAAATAGTAAGGTGTTTGTTGTGTGGATTTGTAGAAGACATAATAATAAAAAGGGAGAGAAAGGTAGAATCACTTCAAGACAAACCAAACCTGAAAGAGACCCAACCACCAGCATTCAATCCATTGGTCTCTAAACAGGCTAGCTAAAAAAGAAGCCCTTAAAGAACCCAATAGGGAGGGAAGAGGTTACTAGGGTGGCTGACAAAAAAGTCTACCTCTAAACTATATATGAATATGAATATTTATGCGAACACTGGCGAAGGATAATTTTCCGCTGTAATTTCTGACGGACAATAACATATTTTATTTATTGGAAGAGGAAGTTTAAAAACGCCATAAAAGATTTAACACTAAACAATTTTCGTATCATACCAACTCTTTGACATTCGTTGTCTTAACAAGTTATCAATAAAAATAATTATTTTTGTATGGATGTACTTTGTCATTCTTTATTTTGATATTGTCTTTCCCTTTACATTATAGAAGAGTAAGATGTGTTTTTGTCACAATTATGATCAAGTGCTAAGTTTTTATAAAATCTAATTTATTAAAATTATTAATTTATTAAAATAAATTTATTTATTTATATAATTTATTTATTTATTATTAATTTATAATTAATTCATAATTGATTAATTTGTAATTATAATTATAATTAATTAATAATTATTTTTAATAATAATAATTAGTAATAATTTATTAATAATAATTAATCATAATTAATTAATTTATAATTAATTCATTTATTTATATAATTTATTAAAATAATTCATTAAAATATTATTGATTTATTAAAATCTAATTTCTATCAAATCTAATTTATTGACATAAAATAGCAAAGTGCAACAAGCCATGCAAATGGACAATTTGAAGATGTGTACATCTATTTACCGTCTGAGTGTTTTGTCCAAGATGACTTTAATACTGGTTATGCTAGTCATCGCCACTACCTGTTTTAGTATGCTGTTCTACGGAGCAGAAACACGTACAAAGAATGTTGCCTTTCTCCCAAGGAGACGAAAGCGACTATGGTAATCCTTTGCTGGTTTCCGTGGAAACCATGATTGGCACTGAGGGTGAAAAACTTTTCGAAAGGTATATTTAAATTCTTGTTGATGTTTTACGTCAGAGACACGCCCCCCCCCTTCCCGAACACTCGCTACTCAATTAAGCCGGTTTGAACAGATACCACGAAATGATGACTAATTTGCTCAATACGTGCGATTTATGATGTCCGAATTCACACACATCTCCGCGAAACAGGTTTGTGAACAAAGTAATAGAATGATTTGTTAACATGTCTCAAATGGTCTAGATGTAATTTATAGAATACGTCGACTGGTTTTAGATGACTTTTATTTTTTCTTTTGTGATATATTCGGTGTGATTTAAGGAATTCAAGGACATTTGAGACTGGATGTCACGGAGGGTCGATGCTCGTGGTAAGACGGAAGGTCAATGACATAGATATTCTAGAGTTGGAAGAATATGTAGCGTGAGAAATAGGCGGTTTGATTTGGGATTTTTGACGATTGGAGTTAGATACAGAGTACAATAAATAGCCAGTCATTTTTCCTTCAACCACCTTGTATGATATTACGCTGGGAGAATCTTTTTTTGAGAACAAAAACATTTCGCTCTCCTGTTTTGATACTGCGCCGAGAGAATCTTTTTCCAACGAAATTAAATAAAGATGATAAACTAAAAAAGGACTTTGATTTCGGAATTTATTGGACAATTAATAAAAGAACGGAATGTTTCATGTGTTCTTTCTTGAGAACAACTCGATAATATAACAGGTTGGTAGTTGTTTATTTTGTTTGTTCAACGCGTTCTTTCGTAGACATCTTTTTAATAATCTAGATCTAATTTAAAAGTTGGTATCCGAAATCGTTTTGTCGATAGAGTTGAGGACATGCGTTGCATGGAAAAGAATAATATAAGAATCATATCAGTCTTAATGGCAGGTTTAGATCTGATGAACTTAGAGAAATATTAATCCTGGACAGTATAGGGAAATGTGCGTAGAACAAGGGAATTCGTTGGTATGCTCACGTTGAAAGAATTGACGAGAGTTTTGGGATTAGTAAATGTAGAACAGTTAAGATAGCAGCGTCAGTTGACAGGAGAAGGTCAAGAAAAACCTGGGAGTGAATGATAAGGCTGGATTTGAGCGAGAAAAAGAAGGATAAAGACCTGTCGGAGATAGGTTAGTTTGGTAGTACATTTCTAACAGCCATAAAATACATGTAAAACAGACGTTAAATCAAATATGATGGTGATGGTGATGGTGATGGTGACGATGATGATGGTGATGATGGTGGTGTGGTGGTGGTGATGATGATGATGATGGTGGTGGTGATGATGATGATGATGGTGGTGGTGGTGGTGGTGATGATGATGATGGTGGTGGTGGTGATGATGGTGGTGGTGGTGATGATGATGATGGTGGTGGTGGTGATGATGATGATGATGGTGGTGGTGGTGATGATGATGATGATGATGATGATGGTGGTGGTGGTGATGATGATGATGGTGGTGGTGGTGGTGTGGTGGTGATGATGATGATGATGATGATGATGGTGGTGGTGGTGTGGTGGTGGTGATGATGATGATGATGATGATGATGGTGGTGGTGATGGTGGTGGTAGTGGTGGTGGTGGTGATGATGATGATGATGATGATGATGGTGGTGATGATTATGATAATGATGATGATGATGATGATGGTGGTGATGGTGGTGGTGTGGTGGTGGTGGTGGTGATGGTGATGATGATGATGATGCTGCTGCTGCCGATGATGCTGCTGCTGCCGATGATGATGATGATGATGATGATGATGATGACGATGATGATGATGACGATGATGATGATGATGCCGATGATGATGATGATGATGATGGTGGTGGTGATGCTGCTGCTGCTGCTGATGATGATGATGATGACGATGATGATGATGATGATGATGATGATGATGATGAGGATGCTGCTGCTGCTGCTGATGATGATGATGACGATGATGATGGTGATGACGATGATGATGACGACAACTATGACGATTAATTCTTAGTATACGTGCAATACCATTGTTGTCTCTTGATACACGTCTATCATTTCTTCATATTTTGTAATTGTTTCTTAACACACTTACCTGTTTCATGATACATCACTATTGCTCCTTGCCACTGTTTCTTGATGCACTGCTATTGTTTATTCATAAACTCCCAAGTTCTTGATACGCTGTTATTGTTGTTTGATATACTGTCGGCAATTGTTGTTTATCGATTTCTATTGTTTCATGATACACAGCCATTGCATTTGATAACCTACTATTGTTTTTTCATACACTGTCATTTTTTATTGATACACTTATATAACATGGATACACTGGCATTGTTTCTTGTTAAACTGCTATTTGTTTCATGATACACTGCCATTGTTTCTCGGTATCCTTCTAGTATTTCGTAACACACCTTTATTGTTATTTGATACATTTTATATTTTCTATTTCTTTATTATTGTTCATTGACACACTGCCATTAGTTTTGAAACATTTTTTTTCTTGATAGTCTGAAATTCTTTCTTGAAACACTGATACATTATTTTTAATACAAAATTATTTTTTTCTAATACACTACTATTGCTTCTTGGCACACTGCAATTCTTTATATATTTTCATTGTTTCTTAAGACGCAGACATTTTCTACTGATACACTTCTATTGTATCTCCATATTTTTCTATTATTTACTAAAACACTGCCATTGTTTCTTGATGCGCTTTTATAGTTTTTTGATGAGCTGCGATCGTTTTCTGAAGCACTTTTATTGTTTTTATACACTATCTTTGTTTTTTGATATACTTATATTGCTTTTTGATAAATTTCTATTGTGAATTCGCATACTGCATTGTTCGTTGATACATTACTGTTTTTACTTGATACACGGCTATTGCATTTACTGCACTATTATTGTTTCTTGATACATGTTTTTGTTACTTAATATACTACAATCGTTACTTGATACATTGTTGCTTGATATATTTTATTGTTCCTTGAAACACTGACATTGCCACTAATTCTTGAAACACTGCTTTTGTTTTGATACACTTGAGATACTGCCGTTGTTTCTTTGATGCACTTCTGTTTTCCTTGACACACTGTCACTGCTCTTTGATACGCTGCATTGTTTATTGATACACTTTTTTGTTTTTATACACTTTTATTTTTACTTGATATGCACTTTCGGTTTTTTGATACACTGCTATTTTGTCTTTATACACGTATATATTGTTTATTGATACACATCTGTTGTTTCTTTCATGCACTTTTATTGTTTTATGATACATTGCTATTGTTTTTATAACATTTTTATAACTTTTAGATTTTCTTGATAATGTGAAATTGTTCCTTGATACACTTTCATTGTATTTTGACATACTGCTATTGTTTCTTCATGCGAAGCCATTGGAACGTGAGACATCCTTTTTTTTATATACACGTTTTTTTCTGAAAACACTGCCACTGTTTCTTTATACGTTCATATTGTTTCTGCATACATCTCTATCGTTTCTTGATACACTGCCAATGTATTCTGATACACTTTATTGTTTCTTTATATACTGCTATTCTATTTTAATATTCTGCCATTGTTTCTTGATACATTTTTATCATGTCTTTATACACTTTTATTTTTTTCATTCATATACTTATATCGTTTTCTTGATAAACGTACATGTTTTAAAAAAAACTACCATTGTTTTTGATACGCTGCTATTTATTCCTGATACAACACCATTGCTTTTTGTTGCACTATTATTGTTTTTTAGTAAACTACTATTGTTTATATATGCATACATCGCCATTGTTTCTTGATACACTGGGATGTTTTCGGATAAAATGTCATCCATTTTTAAATTCTAATTGTTGTGAAGTAGTCCTACAGTAAAAAGAAGAAGTCAAGCCGAGGTTGGGTTAAGATAACAAGTGTATTAACATAAAAGGTACAAAGGTAAGGAAACTGATCGGCACTCGGCTAGACAGTTACAATACTGTCCTTTTTCCCCCTGGTGATTGTCTACTCGCACTATTTATAGTGAGAACCAGTGTATTTTCTCTTCTGTTAGAACGGCAGTGTAACACTAATTCATCTTGATACACCTACATTGTTTCTTTTTATCCTTCTCATGTTTCTTGATACACTTTTAGTGTTATTTGATACAATTTTAGTGCTATTTGATACACTTTTAGTGTTATTTGATACAATTTTAGTGTTATTTGAGACACTTTTAGTGTTATTTGAGACACTTTTAGTGTTATTTGAGACACTTTTAGTGTTATTTGATACACTTTTAGTGTTATTTGAGACACTTTTAGTGTTATTTGAGACAATTTTAGTGTTATTTGAGACACTTTTAGTGTTATTTGAGACACTTTTAGTGTTATTTGATACACTTTTAGTGTTGTTTGATACACTTTTAGTGTTGTTTGATACACTTTTATCTGTTTTTAAGACACTGCTATTATTTCTTGATGCACTGTGTTTGTTTCTTGATATATTGCAATTCTTTCGTAATACACACTCATCCTTTCTTGAGATACTTCTATTGTTTCTCGACACGCTGCAATTGTTTCTTGTTTCATTGTCATTGCTACTTGAAACATTGCTCTGGTTAAAAAAATAACAGCCACTTTAATGAATTACTTCGTAAAATAAAAAAAACCTATTTAGAAAAAATAATTTATTTACAAAAAATTATTTTAATGATTAAATTTATTAAAATGTAATGTATTTCACTTTCTTAGAAAATAACTCAACCTTTTTAATGAATTACTTCGTAAAATAAAAAATCCTATTTAGAAAAAATAATTTATATACAAAAAATTGTTTTAATGATTAAATTTATTAAAATGTAATGCATTTCACTTTGTTAGAAAATGAATCAACCTTTTTAATGAATTACTTCGTAAAATAAAAAATCCAATTTAGAAAAAATAATTTATTTACAAAAAATATTTTAATGATTAAATTTATTAAAATGTAATGTATTTCACTTTCTTAGAAAATAAATCAACCTTTTTAATGAATTACTTTGTAAAATAAAAAATCCTATTTAGAAAAAATAATTTATTTACAAAAAATTATTTTAATGATTAAATTTGATTAAAATGCAATGCATTTCACTTTGTTAGAAAATGAATCAACCTTTTTAATGAATTACTTCGTAAAATAAAAAATCCAATTTAGAAAAAATAATTTATTTACAAAAATATTTTAATGATTAAATTTATTAAAATGTAATGTATTTCACTTTGTTAGAAAATAAATCAACCGTTTTAATGAATTACTTGGTAAAATAAAAAAATCCTATTTAGAAAAAATAATTTATTTACAAAAAATTATTTTAATGATTTAATTTATTAAAATGTAATGTATTTCACTTTCTTAGAAAATAAATCAAATTTTTTAATGAATTACTCAGTGAAATAAAATTTCGATTTAGAATCAAACTTTTCTTTACAAAAATAACGTTTCCGATAACATTAAATACACGAAAATGCATTTCATTTTCTTAGAAAAAAAACCTCATCAGTTTTAATAAATTACTTCGTGGAATAAAAATCATATTTGCAAAAAATAATTTATTTACAAACTACAAATGCAGCAATTTTACTGAATTACTTCGTGAAATTCTATTTCTCTGGCTTTAAATTACTTTGCTATTGCTTGTGTATTATTTAACAAAAGTATGAACTTAACCCCCGGGCAACGCCGGGTAGGGACAGCTTGTGTTTAATTATAATGATGATGTGTTGAATTCCGTAGAGTTTCTTTTCTGTTTTCATTTATTCTCAGCGGACGGATGGGCAGACAAATTGACAGAAAGAAGCTCCCTATCGCTTATAAATAGGAGAAGATAATTAGATTGAAAACAAAAATACTTTCTCATTGGCCTTTTGGCTGGGATCAAAGTGTAGCATCTGTTTCGATGGATACTACACCCTATACACCGGTACCGTCTTGGACTTCGGGGCTTGATTCCGGCGGTTTGTGGGGTTGTCATGTGCAGTTCTAGGAGGTCCACCCTCCCAGGCTTTGCCTCCCCTTTTTGGGGAGTTATAAGTTTATTGCGTACTGCCTGAGGCGCTCCTACCGGGGAATGCCCACGGGGCTGCCCAGGCATTTTTTGTAGCCCAGAGTTCTTACCTTCTCGGGCGCTGGCTTTTCAAATCCCACTTTCCCGACCTTGTGTCACATCTTACCGCTGTGGGAGGAAGATAAATAGAAAAACAAAAATACATTGTTCTTGGCCTTTTGGCTGGGATCACAGTGTAGTATCTGTTTTGATGAATACTACACCCTATAGATAGGTATCGTCTTGGCCTTTGGGCCTTGATTCCGCCGTTCTGGGGTATTGTTCTGCACAGTTCGAGGAGGTCCACCCTCACAGACTTTGCCTTCTCACTCTTTGAGAAGAGGTTAGTTTATTGCTAATCGCCTGAGGCGCCCTACCGGGGAATGCCGACGGGGTGTTCCAGGAATATCTTATAGGCCAGAGTGCTCATATTCTCGGGCGCTGACTTTCCAATCCCACATTCCGACCTTGTGTCACATCTTTCTGCTGTGGGAGGAAAGTACATAAGAAAGCAAAAATACTTTGAAATTAACTCCAACGACCAGAAGTTGTTAAGATTTACATTTGCCAAGATATCAAATTAATTTAATTTATGCTTCAAATTGATTCGGGGATCGAAAGGGCGAAATAGTAAACTGATAATCTTGTTGTTTTTATTATTTATGGGTTCTTTAAAAGCATTCAAGGATGCGTGTTTTCTGTGATGTGTTTCGGAAAGGCTGTCAGTAATAAAAGATAAAACGTTTAAATTAAGAAGAATTAAACGAAAAAGGGAATAAAAAGATGAAAGAAAAAATGATGATGAAGAATCGCAATTTAATCTAATGATTTAATCTAGTCTTTGTTGCCCGCATTATTAATTTACAGTCAGCACATCAAAGGAATAGAAATCCGCTTCTTTTTGGAGAATTAGTTTCCTTGGATTTTATCTGTTCTGGCCAACTTAAAAGTAGCCGATAAAATAATTTATTTATAAAAATATTTAATGAGTAAATTTATTCCAATAATATACATTTCGCTTTCTTAAGAAAATATTTAATGAGTAAATTTATTCCAATAATATGTATTTCGCTTTCTTAAGAAAATATTTAATAAGTAAATTTATTCCAATAATATGTATTTCGCTATCTTAAGAAAATATTATTTGAGTAAATTTATTTTAATAATATGTATTTCGCTTTCTTCAGAAAATATTAAATGAGTAAATTTATTCCAATAATATGTATTTCGCTTTCTTAAGAAAATATTTAATGAGTAAATTTATTTTAATAATATGTATTTCACTTTCTTAAGAAATATTTAGTGAGTAAATTTATTCCAATAATATGTATTTCGCTTTCTTAAGAAAATATTTAATGAGTAAATTTATTCCAATAATATGTATTTCACTTTCTTAAGAAAATATTTAATGAGTAAATTTATTCCAATAATATGTATTTCGCTTTCTTAAGAAAATATTTAATCAGTAAATTTATTCCAATAATATGTATTTCGCTTTCTTAAGAAAATATTTAATGGGTAAATTTATTCCAATAATATGTATTTCGCTATCTTAAGAAAATATTTAATGAGTAAATTTATTTTAATAATATGTACTTCGCTTTCTTAAGAAAATATTTAATGAGTAAATTTATTCCAATAATATGTATTTCGCTTTCTTAAGAAAATATTTAATGAGTAAATTTATTCCAATAACATGTATTTCGCTATCTTAAGAAAATATTTAATGAGTAAATTTATTCCAATAATATGTATTTCGCTTTCTTAAGAAAATATTTAATGAGGAAATTTATTCCAATAATATGTATTTCACTTTCTTAAGAAAATATTTAATGAGTAAATTTATTTTAATAATATGTATTTCGCTTTCTTAAGAAAATATTTAATGAGTAAATTTATTTCAACAATATGTATTTCGATTTCTTAAGAAAATATTTAATGAGTAAATTTATTTTAATAATATGTATTTCGCTTTCTTAAGAAAATATTTAATGAGTAAATTTATTCCAATAATATGTATTTCGCTTTCTTAAGAAAATATTTAATGAGTAAATTTATTCAAATAATATGTATTTCGATTTCTTAAGAAAATATTTAATGAGTAAATTTATTCCAATAATATGTATTTCGCTTTCTTAAGAAAATATTTAATGAGTAAATTTATTTCAATAATATGTATTTCGCTTGCGTCAGAAAATATTTAATGAGTAAATTTATTCCAATAATATGTATTTCGCTTTCTTAAGAAAATATTTAATGAGTAAATTTATTCCAATAATATGTATTTTGCTTTCTTAAGAAAATATTTAATGAGTAAATTTATTCCAATAATATGTATTTCACTTTCGTAAGAAAATATTTAATGAGTAAATTTATTCCAATAATATGTATTTCGCTTTCTTAAGAAAATATTTAAAGAGTAAATTTATTTTAATAATATGTATTTCGCTTTCTTAAGAAAATATTTAATGAGTAAATTTATTCCAATAATATGTATTTCGCTTTCTTAAGAAAATATTAGATGAGTAAATTTATTCCAATAATATGTATTTCGCTTTCTTAAGAAAATATTTAATGAGTAAATTTATTCCAATAATATGAATTTCGCTTTCTTAAGAAAATATTTAATGAGTAAATTTATTCCAATAATATGTATTTCGCTTTCTTAAGAAAATATTTAATGAGTAAATTTATTCCAACAATATGTATTTCGCTTTCTTAGGAAAATATTTAATGAGTAAATTTATTCCAATAATATGTATTTCGCTTTCTTAAGAAAATATTTAATGAGTAAATTTATTCCAATAATATGAATTTCGCTTTCTTAAGAAAATATTTAATGAGTAAATTTATTCCAATAATATGTATTTCGCTTTCTTAAGAAAATATTTAATGAGTAAATTTATTCCAACAATATGTATTTCGCTTTCTTAGGAAAATATTTAATGAGTAAATTTATTCCAATAATATGTATTTCGCTTTCTTAGGAAAATATTTAATGAGTAAATTTATTCCAATAATATGTATTTCGTTTTCTTAAGAAAATATTTAATGAGTAAATTTATTTTAATAATATGTATTTCGCTTTCTCAAGAAAATATTTAATGAGTTAATTTATTCCAATAATATGTATTTCGCTTTCTTAAGAAAATATTTAATGAGTAAATTTATTCCAACAATATGTATTTCGCTTTCTTAGGAAAATATTTAATGAGTAAATTTATTCCAATAATATGTATTTCGCTTTCTTAGGAAAATATTTAATGAGTAAATTTATTCCAATAATATGTATTTCGTTTTCTTAAGAAAATATTTAATGAGTAAATTTATTTTAATAATATGTATTTCGCTTTCTCAAGAAAATATTTAATGAGTTAATTTATTCCAATAATATGTATTTCGCTTTCTTAAGAAAATATTTAATGAGTAAATTTATTCCAACAATATGTATTTCGCTTTCTTAGGAAAATATTTAATGAGTAAATTTATTCCAATAATATGTATTTCGTTCTCTTAGGAAAATAAATCAAATTTTTAATGAATTAGTCCGTGAAATTAAAGTCCGATTTAGAACAAAAATTAGCCTTTTGTTCTAATTTATCAACTTGGATAAGCTCGGTCAAAGGAGGAGGTAATTTTTTTATGTACATTTGACCCAACGCTATTCGCGGGCTCACCGTTCGCGGTTTCACAAATTCGCGGATGTTTAGCATAAGAATTGGTAACTTAACTCTTGATTCATAAATTCGGTAAAACTTACAAACATTATAATCATTTAAGTTCAACTAAGGCCAATATGACAAAAAAAAAAACGCAATTAAAAACGCTAATTATTCCGTAGGATTCATATTAAATTCGGCTCATACTAAAAACAGTGGTATTTCAATTTTTCGCGGACTTTATACGAGATTGAAATATTAAATTTTTTTTTTAACTAACTTGCAATCAGAAAGGGATAATCTACGCTAATTTCGTGGCTTTCATGCAAAATAAAAACACATTCTAATGCGCAAAAACCTTATTTTTTAATGAACTTTGAAGTATCAAAATCTATTCGCGGATTTTCGCTATTCGCGGGTGTCTGGAACGTAACCTCCGCGAATAGCCGGGGACTACTTTATTGCGGTTTCTTATAAAACAAGTCAGCCATTTTAATGAATTATTTCGTGAAATAAAAATCCGATTTAGAACAAAAGTCTCTTTGTAAAAAATACCATTTCTTATAACATTAAATTCGCTAGAATGCATTTCGGTTTCTTAGAAACTAAGTCAACCATTTTAATGAGTTATTTCGTTAAATAAATATCCTATTAATAACAAATATTTGGCAGTATCAGCCAACGTGATATGACGGGCCTAGAAATGTATATATGTCAACGGGGATCACTTCCAGCATCTCTAATATCAGCATATGTAGGTAAGTAAAAAATGCTTTCATAAAAACAAGTACACGATCAAAAATCTATTTTCACTGATTCATTTTTACTTACATCCTTCCAGTCGATTAGTATTCGGGATATTTTTAAGTGGACCATCCTACATATTTTTTTTTAATGGAATTACGTAGGAATAAATAACCGGCAAATAATTTGGAAGGAACACGGAATAAAGAATTTTGTTATTGAACAGTTGTAGTGAAACTGATAGGAAACGTGAATTGCTCAGTGCCGCAGGCTCAACGTTGCTTATCTTCGGTGATCGATCGAGAACCAGTCTGTGAACGTGGTGTTACATAAAGAGGGGGGTGTTTGAATGGAAACGGTTGAGTGACACCTTAAAGGTCAGAGGTGATCCCAGCGAAAGTCGATGAAACCATGCGATTTTCTATCTCTTTGTCTGACGAAACTTTAAGCAGAAAAGACGTGTCTGGGTGCTGTCCCCAACTAGGGAGAAAGCAGCCGGCATAGTGTGGCTTGGTGTAGCAAGGCGGCCTATCCGTCTATCTATCTATTTGTCTGTCTGTCTGTTTGCCTGTCTGTCTGTCTGTCTGTCTCTCTCTCTCTCTCTCTCAAACGCGTATACAAGCAACCTGCCTCTGTGATGTTTCCTGTGACTGTTCTCTTTTTAAATAAACTTTTTTACAAATAAACATCGGCGTCCGAGTGGATTTATCAGCAGTCGAAAAGGAATCTGGCTTCACGACGACGACGACACGGGGTGTATAATAGTTTCTACACGCATCGATAAGTGAAAATGTTTAGAATCTTATTTTAGAGTTCATTTCTCACTGGACGCCTTTCAGTTTTCGTTTTATTGTCTACTAAGCTAAGCTTCTGTCATTTACAAATACACTTAGAACTAGAAAGTGAGATGCAGTGAGGCTGATTCGAACTGTAGACTTAAGGGTTACAAATGATTCGGTTGTTCGATAAAGAGAAAACCCAGAACGTCTCTAGCGTTCAGGTCATTTTCAGCTGAGTGAGATTTAGCGATAGCAGGTATTTTTTGTTCGAGTTTCTTTTTTTAAATTATTGTTTATGCAAGTCGCTCCAGACAAGACATGAAGCCACTTGATTTTAGGAGCTGGAAAAAATCCACTTCAAGGTCAAAAACTAGTCAACGATAAATGTTAGATGGATAGATTCCGACCCAGAAAACAACAATTCTCACCCCCCCGCCCTTTGTCAGAAAAATCGCTCATGGAATGTGAGGACTAAAAGAACAAAATAAGGGAAGTGAGAGTTACGGGGTTGCCGAAAGTAAACCCATCAGTCACTTTCTACTCTCCTAGTTGGTGTTTCTGAGAGGCGTGCTGCTTTTGGTCATTGGACAACGAAAACATTTAACTTTGGGTACCATGAAGTGAACATCCAAAAATCAAAACATGGGCAGAATCCTGTTAAAACTTTCTCACTACAGCTTCACAAGCGGCCATTCTTAAGATGCGTCCATTCTTAAGATGCGTCCATTCAAATCTGAACAGCGTAGCTGATCGATAGCGTGAAAGTGTCAGTCTACCAGAGTAAAAAACAATCTGCGCGTTTAGCGATGAAAATGCTATTTCAAACTTAACGTGACAGACAAACTAAGAGTGACAGACCGACGAAAATTATATTTCAAATTGAAGCGTGGCAGACCGAAAGACAGAGACTTCGCAGAGATGCGTCGACGTGACATAAAGATTCCGCACACGACTTCTCATCAACACAATGAAGTGGTGCTGTCACGTTGTCACGTATACCAACATACAAGAACAATTAAACTGATACTTCACGATTCATACGAGACGGATGACAGCCACTTGTAGGAACGAGCCCCGAGAGACCGCTTGGATGTTCCAGCGCATCTCCCTAGCTATCATCCGAGATAACGCCATGTTTATTATGACGTCATCTCACAACGTCTAAGTCTTGATTGATTCATTCATTTCGTATGAATCAGATGGTTCTATTGTTGGTCCCCCGATTTATAAAATCGGGGGACTTATGTTTTGAGGCATGTCCGTCTGTCCGTCCGTCCGTCCGTCCGGATTTTTCTCTGCAACCATCCATTGAATTTCTCTGAAATTTTGCATGAAGTTGTAACTTTGGTCAGGTTAGAAAGTGACATTCTCCGATTTTTGAAAAAGAATCTGGTTAGCCCCTCCCCCCAGGGGTTCAAAAGGCCCCGAAATGGCAAAAAATGACTTTTTTTGCCTCATAACTTTTCATCCATCGATTCAATTTCTCTGAAACTTGGCCAAAATGTGGAGGCAATTGTTCCTAATAGAAAATAAGTATCGCTGACATTGGAAAAGATCTGGTTCGCGCCCCCAAGGGGTCAAAAGCCCCAAAATGGCAAAAAATGACCCTTTTCTCCCATAACGTTTGATCCATCCATTCAATTTTTCTGAAACTTGGCCAAAATGTAGAGGCAATTGTTCTGGATATAAAATGAGCATCCTTGACCTCAGAAAAATTCTGGTTCGCGCCCTCAGGGGGTCAAAAATGCCCCAAATTGCCAAAATTTATTGCATTTTACACTCGCCACATCGAGGGGAACCACGTACGCGCGGCTTGTTGGCATTGGTTTCCATGATATCTTTCTAGTTAGAATTCTTTCTAGAAAGACATCGGGTACTTACAGGAGGGACGACGTGAAGGGTGTCAAAAGTAGAAGCGTTTTTGTGGAACGACCTGGATTCGAACTTGGCACACCCAGGTTGTCAGTCCGTGTCGTTAACCACTTAACCACCGTCACTAAGCTTAAAACTTTGGAAGCAAGTAAATAAGGACTTATAAAGATGCGTCAAGATGAAGATGCCGCACACACCCTCTCGTCAACATAGTGAAGTAGTACCGTCGCGTTGTCATGTTTACTAAAATACAAGAACAATTGTGAAGTGAATGCGAATGCCGCACGACACAAGCGTCTTCTCTGTTCTGCCATCAAATAAACGAGAAACGGCGCCGCAAGAGTTTCGCTGCTGCGTTATCGTCTTCTTTCGTTTGTTAATAAATCGATTGTAGCTTCTGGTAGGAGGTGTGAGTTTCGGTTCGATACGTTGCAGAGTCGCTTTTGGCGTTTGTAGAGAAAAAGATTGATCTAATTTGCGATCGCAGAGTAAAAAGAATAAGAGAGAAAAAAATCCCCCAAACAAAAGAACTGGGAACGGCATCTCTTCAATCATTTATTTCTACTTACATTTGCAGCTAAGCTGAAAATAATGTCGACGTCACACTTATTTGCCACGCTATAGTTTTTACCTCTAACTAATGGCATTTTCTAAACGAGTAAATAGTCGGGCTGAGCCCGTCACACCTGGCTGTTGGTTGTTGAGTTTTACGGCATTTCAACTGTTGTTGTGTCATTTTATGTTGAAACCGTACACATGTTTTGTATACAATTCGTTTGTAGATTCACTTGTTTTGTAGGCGTATATTTTGTAAACAAATAGTCTGAAAACGATAGTTTCTATTTAAACTTATAGATGAGGTCCTATCAGGTACTACCATTCCGGTTCAAAGTGGATCTGAGTGTTCTGATTACTAAGGAGTGACTCTAAACTTTTCCAAGCTCCCAAATTGGGTCCACAGTAGTGTATAAAGTTTTGTGTCTTAAGGAAAAAAAAAAAAAAAAAATTAAAAAAAGGAAAGATGGTCTCTGTTGATGGAAACGGTCCTCTCACCATGGTATACTTTTCTCCGAAGACAACATATTCAATGCAACAATGTGTTTGTCACTGGATCTTTATCACGTAGTAGACATTTTCCGACAATCCATCTCTCACTGAACCATAATCAGGAAGTGAACTTTTCTCCAACAACACTATTTTCAACACCGATCGTTATCGCTCAATTATCTTAACCATTCCAGCGCTAAAACGCTTTCTATTGATTTCCATTAAGCCCGTCTTTTATGGATGACTAAGCACGCCGGTAACACGTGGTCGATAGCATGAATACTCTGCTTCCAGCGTGTTATTGTTCTTTCTCACTAGGTTTTGCATGGTAGACAAAGACAGGCTCTTTTATGGCGACGACAAGGTAAGTCAAGACTATTTCGACTGTTCGATCCAGATTCCTGCTCATCACGCCCGTCACAGTGATACGCAGGCGCACACGCTCGACTGTAAACCCAAAGAAGAAATGACTCGGAACACGCACACGAATAGACGCAAGAGCGAATAGCGCCCACCTATACATACCTTCAAAGATGTGGCTTGACCTATCAATATTGAAAAAAAATTCGGGTGGTTTTAATAAAGGTTTCAGTTCAAAATTCCCGTAAGCGAACACCGCAACAAATGTCACCCGAAGAAAAGGCAGATTTACTATCGCAGCCGAAAACTTGTGAATATAAGGTGCCTCCCCCCCAAAAAAAAAACTGGCCTCGCCCACACTTTTTGTGATTAATGCATCAGTCACCATCATTTTGCAGAACATGACAGGCAACACCTGTGAACACAACCAGATCTCAATAGGAACTCTATCAAAGAATGCACTGTGTCAAACTTGACTACAAGACAAGATCGTTCAAGAAATGTGCAAGACACTTTGATGCATCAGATCAAATGTGACCCCTCTTTCAAGGGGAAACATTCAGAACTGATTGCATCACTTCGAGAACTATGGGACAGTAGAGAACCTCTCTGCAATCAGTGCCAATCGTTCGATCCATTCAAGACGCCGCAAGACGTGCACAGTTGATCTGATCGATAGCGTGAGAGAGTCAGTTCAGCAGATAGACGGGTCAATATACTGATTGAACCCCCCACCCCAAATTGCCATATTTTTTTTGTGTTTTTGTTCAAAGTTGAGTCTAGTCTACACCATACTAAAAGTTAGACAAGATCAGAGTATGGGAAAGTGTCAAATTTCGAATATGACTTTTTTTGGTTTACAAGTCATTTTCCATTTACATTTGAAGCACTAACTCGATCAGTTTCCATGATGAATCAATACACCTTAGATTTATACCCAGATTTTCAGGGTCAATTTTTCATATGAAAGGGTTACCAGTGATGCCAAATAAGCCCTTATACAATATCAAGGGCTACCTCTACGCCCATTACGCCTGTTGCATCCACCTTGATTCACTTACTTCACAGTATTTTTTTCAAAACATTTCATTCTTCATCATTATCTCCCACTAGAAGAGTCAAAAGCGTGAGAGAGTCAGTTGAGCAGAGTCGGAAACAATCTGTGCGCAAGAATCAACTGCAGACCCTGTACCCGTCGCTTATTGTAAATTTCTGGCTACAGCAAGACGGAGCAAGCTCTCACACCTTAAACCTGTACCAGAGAACTTTGGAGGCTGTGTGATCAGTTTCAAAACTGATTTTGAGTGGGTAATTCACAGTCAAGACCTTAGCTTCAGATTTCTTTCTCTGGGGCTACTTTAAAGACAGACCCAGGATCATCACAGAACTGAAGAAAGCCACCAGGAACAAAATTAGAGCCATACCCCGGTTGGTTTATAAGGATCCGGCATAATCACGCTGACACCGCGGTTTTCGTTACATGATCAAAGCTAAGCAACGTTGAGCCTTGTCAGTACCAGATGGGTGACCGATTGGGAATATTAGGCACTGTATGTGAGAGAATGACAACACCTCCCTAAAAAAAATAATCCAAAAACCAACGTCGTTAAAATTCCCCCTTAAAATAATCGAGCGCGAACGCAGAATCCACACTATATCGAAGAACCAGTTTTGATACGTAGCCTCGTTTTAAGATCATTCATTGCGGAGTGAATGAAGTGAAAAAAACATTTCTTTAAGTAGTTAAATCAAAATGTTATTTTTAACTTGTTCAAATTACTCTTTGACGTTACGAGTTCAAATCACGGCCTCGTCGAAATGATTTATTGTTTATTTAGTCTTTAATATGTGCCCTAATGTATTTGTTCTGACTTGGAAATTAATTAAATAGTAATTACCCGCCCCAGCCAGACAGAGTGATAGACATGCGACTGTGGTCGCTTGTGAATTTGATATTCCCTAGAAAAGGAAGCCGACTGAACCCGCCCAGGGTACGTACCGCACTAGGAGAAAGTTTGTAAGGATCTCGTGGAGAACTTGTGTTGCACCGAGCTGTAAAACTAAGAAAAATAGTTCAAAGTAATTTAATTCATACAGAAAATTAAGAAATGAGACCCATCGGAAGTTGGGGCCCCGTTTTTAGGGGTCACCCTTTATAACGACCAGAATTAGTATGACAATCAAAACTATGTAAATAAAGCTACGCCTAGTACATAATTGAATACAATATGGGAACAATTAATTATAAATAGTAGATGAGAACACCATCATATATATATATATATATATATATATATATATATATATATATATATATATTACAGAATATCAGAACATCATTGGTTTTATTTACTCCTCCCCAGGAGTTAGGCACAAGGCCAGTTTCATCTTACTCCCACAAGGTAAGATGTGACCCAAGATCGGGTCGAGAAAGTGGGGTTTGAAAAGCCAGCGCTCGAGAGGTGAGCACTCTGGCCATTTAAAAATTGTCTGGGCAGCCCCGTCGGCATTCCCCGGTAGGGGCACCTCAGACAGTAAGCAATAAACTTACTCCTCCCCAAAGAGGGGAGGCAAAGCCTGGGAACAGATACTACACTTTGATCTTAGCCAAAAGGCCGTTATCTAGTATTTGTGTTCAAATGTTCTTTTCTTTTGAGGGACCGACTTTGATTCTAAACAAGTTTCGGTCAATTTCAAAATTGCAAGTGAAAAGGTAAATTTATTTCTTCTTTCTCCTCCTTTTTTTTCGGTTACGTTTAAAAGATGAATAATTTTGTATCGAAATTACTAAAATGTTGATGTTTATCTATCTATATGAAAAACATGTAAAGGTTTTTTTCGTGTTTACAACAAAGTTATTGATGAAATGTTTATTATTTTAAATTAATATTTTACATATTTCAAGTAGCGAACTTTGCGAAACAATAGCGATCCGGGAAAGCCAACTAGTATATATATATATATATATATATATATATATATATATATATATATATATATATATATATATATATATATATATATATATTGTGTGTATTTAGGCAGCATATTTTCATTTAGGCAAACATTATTAAATAACACGGAGTGGTTTTGTTTGATGCGACTTTTTTTTATTTTTTCAATTTTCCGAATTGGCCATCTAATGTTCCGGTCAAATTGATGTAAATATGATCCATGGGTTTCTTGTTCCATTCTTTTTTCTTTGTTGCAAGTACTTTCGATTTGAATCGTCAAATCATCTTCAGGCGGTATTAGTTTTCGTGTCTTTACAAATTATGACTTTACTGTTGTGCTCATTTTTGAATTATAACGGCAAGTATATATATATATATATATATATATATATATATAATAACATTTATTAGACCACCGTCGAATAATCAGCTTCTTAACAACAACATTTGGACTCCTAAATACTTTGAGTATTATTTTTCAAACATTTGTTTCCACCATAACAGCTGTTTTGTTTTTGACGGGTACTACCCTAACTTTACGTTTCTTCTCAGCCAAAAGTTCTGCATCTTTTTTTTTGTGTGTATATATGTGTATTAACTTTCAAATTTAAATGTTGGCGATAATATTTACAGTTACATTACCGGTTTTTATTCTCTCATGAAAAGAGTTTGTCTTTGAAAATCCATGGATTAAGGATATGAAATTACTTGCCTTAAACTTCTGATATTTTAATAAATATTGTATCTATACAATTTTTTATTCTCATCTTTCATCTCTTGTATATAGTAATAACTACTAACACTAAACCTAAAACAATAATAGGTTTAAGGCTCCTAAAATCTATACTAGAATTTTCCACATTGATCTGTGGCGCAACGGATAAAGTGCTAAGTTTAATCAATTTTAAGTGACAGTCTCCTGGAGGTTAAATGTGCAATCTTTAATATAAATAAAAATTACTTAAGATGTCTACCCAGTCATGTCTGAACTGAAACAATCTAATCTCGTGGATTCCGTTCGAAATTCCGTACACATTCGCGAGTTTGACATCAAGATTCCCGAGTTCAACAAGATGCACCAAAGAAGGTCGGATGTTACATCGGCCGAAACGTTGTGAGAATAGTATCCAAGATGATAACAGTAGTTCGAATAATCCAAATAATGTAACTAGAAAAAGTTAAGAAAGTCGGACTAAAACAAAATTATCTCGAGTGAGAAACAATTGTTCAATAAAAGATGGCGGCTTCACTAGTACCTGTCGTATAGGATAATAACCTTTGGGCGATGTATAAACTAGGCCAGATGTATTGTCCATTGGTTAAATCAATATTTTGTACGAATACGACGTAAAGTTAGCGTCCGGATGAAGTAAAAGCCAATGGCCCAAGGCGCACGAGATAGCGAACATAGTTTCGTTAACAAATTATCTCGGCCAATCAAACGCGTTATCAAATCTATAATAATAAGAGAGACACGTGTCTGTCTGTCGGTTTTTATTTTCCGTTAACTAATTTCTAGATAACTAGTCACAGAGAAAGAAGAAGAAAAAAAGAAAAATATGATATGCAGTTATGTAGTATTCTTTCACGAATCACATTATTACCTCCGCCAAGGAGGTTATGTTTTCGATCGAGTTCTTTTGTTGGTTTGCCACCATGTTTGGTGTGTATTTGTGTGCAGCCTAGCGCCCACCTCGCTTGACCAATCGTCACCAAACTTGGTCAAAATATCGGCCACGGTTTTATTTAGAACTCAGTTAATTTTGAGATATTTAAGTCAAAGTTCAAGCTCCAGATCACGGAAAAGGTGAAAGTCACACTTTTGGCAATAACTACGATTCTATTCATGGTAGACACTCGCCATATTGTAGCCAATGAAGTCCCGCATCTTATGTTACCTTGAAATTTTGACAGAATTTTATATGACACTCGCCATATTGTAGCCAATGAAGTCCCGCATTTTATGTGACCTTGAAGTTTTGACAGAATTTTATATGACACTCGCCATATTGTAGCCAATGAAGTCCCGCATTTTATGTGACCTCGAAATTTTGACAGAATTTTATATGACACTCGCCATATTGTAGCCTATGAAGTCCCGCATTTTATGTGACCATGAAATTTTGACAGAATTTTATATGACACTCGCCATAATGTAGCCAATGAAGTCCCGCATTTTATGTGACCTCGAAATGTTGACAGAATTTTATATGACACTCGCCATATTGTAGCCAATGAAGTCCCGCATTTTATGTGACCTCGAAATTTTGACAGAATTTTATATGACACTCGCCATATTGTAGCCAATGAAGTCCCGCATTTTATGTGACCATGAAATTTTGACAGAATTTTATATGACACTCGCCATAATGTAGCCAATGAAGTCCCGCATTTTATGTGACCTCGAAATGTTGACAGAATTTTATATGACACTCGCCATATTGTAGCCAATGAAGTCCCGCATTTTATGTGACCTCGAAATTTTGACAGAATTTTATATGACACTCGCCATATTGTAGCCAATGAAGTCCCGCATTTTATGTGACCTCGAAATTTTGACAGAATTTTATATGACACTCGCCATATTGTAGCCAATGAAGTCCCGCATTTTATGTGACCTTGAAATTTTGACAGAATTTTATATGACACTCGCCATATTGTAGCCAATGAAGTCCCGCATTTTATGTGACCTTGAAATGTTGACAGAATTTTATATGACACTCGCCATATTGTAGCCAATGAAGTCCCGCATTTTATGTGACCTCGAAATTTTGACAGAATTTTATATGACACTCGCCATATTGTAGCCAATGAAGTCCCGCATTTTATGTGACCTTGAAATTATGACAGAATTTTAACTCGTTAATTCTTGCATCTTATATGACTTTGACCACGGTCGAAATTTTGACAGAATTTCAACTTCCCATTTTTCCAAATTTGATGCATAGATTTGATTCTGTTTGGTTACTTGCCAAAATTTCATCCTGATCAGATAAATAGTTTTTGAGTTATCAACGTTTCCATAACATATCTTTGGGAATACTTCATACAATACAGAAATAGTAATCCCCAGATAAGACATTACATTTTCAAGCAGAAGTATGCAGTCTCACTTAATTCATTATTATTTTTTTTTTTTTTATCGTTGCACCATTTAAAATCTACAAGTGGATTGCCGCACAGAAACGACATTAACTTCTGAAAACCAAAGGACGAATCTTGCGAAATACGATTTTCTTTTATTAAATAAAATACTTATAAAGAGTGACATTATGAATATATACAAATATGGATGAAGTTTGTCTGTCTATATGTCATCTGTTTGTGTATATGCTAACCAATCTTCTTGTATACTAGCTGTATTGACCCAGCGTTGCCCGGGATCCATTACGTTCAAATGTTTTAATAAATATTTGTTTCTGCATGTTTGTATGACCGGAGAAACTAGGAGCAGGGAACAATCTGAAATATTGTCCACAACGACATCAGATACGAGTCTTATGTGATGAGTTAATGTCATTTTACGTCAGAAACTGTAAAGGAACCACCACACAAGGCTCATGGAACGCAAAAATTGATGGCGGGAAATTTTCATGATCACATGACTCCTAGCATTTGACATTCTAGCTACACAATCTCGATCTTTTGGGCTACTGTACATGGAACGTAGTTGAGAAAATGGTTGATGAGTATCCTTTATAACACTAAATAATCCCTCGAAGATTTCATAGTTAGAGCAATGTCCAATGTGAACAAGAACCATCTGATCCTAGCATGTAGGTAATTCATACCTCATATAAAAGCCGAAATCAAAGTTAAAAGAGACTTTAATGAACAAAATTATAAACAAATATTATTTATTTTAGTGTATAGATCGATGTCGAGAACAGTTTCTGCAAAAAACTGAATTAAGTTAGTTTATAAACGATAATGTCATAATCTTTTAAAAATAATTTTGAAAAAGATATATATCTTTTTCAAAATTATTTTTAAAAGATTATGACATTAAGAACGTTTTGGAGTTAAAATCAATTTAGTATTGAGTAGTAATAGATGGGGGGGAGGAAAGACATTTTAATATTTTTTTCGTCTGAGCAATTCAAAAAACAACATGGCGTCTGTTCCTTTTTCGTAAAAATCTCCATTATTCTAGCATATTTACACATTTCAAACGTGTTTTTCTTCCGGTTACATGCGTAATCCTCAATAGATTTTAACTCGAAATGGTTCCTCATTTAATAATATTAAAAAAACCAACATGAAACCATTTTTATCGCCTAGACACAATTTTTTTTATCACATTGTTTTCCGACGTTCATCTATACGTTTACCATTTATTCTTATCCTCAAAAACGTTTTTCAGTAAGAAGACATCATCGTTTGTTACTAAAAGTCATTTTTGGGTGTATAAATCTGTCCTCAAATACCTTATGATCGAAGCGAGATTTATTATGCATGCAAACCTGCACTTTGACTCCATAATCAATGGATCGATTATCGGATTTGGAACAGGGTTCCTATCTATCGGTGTGATGGACGTAGACCATAGACATATAAGACGGAGTATTACAGAGTCCAACATCGATTCTAAAAGTTATTTTTGTGAATTATGAATCTGTCCTCAAATACGTTACGCATATATATATATATATATATATATATATATATATATATATATATATATATATATATATATATATTCATCTATAGACAAGTGTTTCGTCGTCTACGACCCATCAGCGTAGCTAGACGTAGCGAATGTATACAGTCCAAACACCGTATCTGTTGCGCTAACATATCAGCTACTATGTAGAATAAATAATAGCACGTATATATATATATATATATATATATATATATATATATATATATATATATATATATATATATATATATATGTATTTTCGTTATTTTCATTTATTATTGTATTACACTAGAAGATTGTTGCTTTACGCTAGGTGAAAACAGTAATATATATATATAAATATATATATATATATATATAAATATATAATATTTGTTTTGTTTATTATCTATGTACGTATACGTTTCGACCTTTTTAATCGGGACTCGTCAACATAGAGATATAACTATTCACTACTGATCGCGTGATTTGAAACTCCAGGCTCCGAGTATTTTACAACTCAAATCCCGAGATCAAGAGCCACAAGGCCAACGCTGAATAGCCAGATAAACAGTGATAATTGTAACATTTATTTAGGCGGCTTGGCGTCATAAGAGCGTTCAACTTAATGAAAGGAACGACGCATTTATAGCTGACGACGTCATGCTGTGTTAATACTACACTTACAGTGCCCATCTAGGCGAATTTCTAGGGGCTATACACACACACACACACACACCCACACACACACACACACACACACACATATATATATATATATATATATATATATATATATATATATATATATATATATATATATATATATATACTAGAAGAATATACGTCCAATACCAAATTGTGAAAATATTTTAACGTGTTTAATAATAATTTGCCGTAGAATGTTGCAGCCGATCTATATATATATATATATATATATATATATATATATATATATATATATATATATATATATATATATATATATATATATATATAAAAGACTTGTCTTAAGACATCTCTCGTATTCCTCTCACGCAAAGACGGACAAAAATTGATCAGTTTCCGTTACACCTTAGCTGCAGTGACTACCGTTGCCGCTACGACGATGGCGCATGGCTACAGCTACCGCCGAGATAACATATCCCGCCTTGGTCGACTACAGTCACGGCGCGCACGCGCAACAAACTCGCTGCGTTTAGTCGTATCGATTTTTGCCGAACAAGATCGAACGAGAACGAGGCGCTGACCTATTTCTCAGCTCCTATTTCCGCAGTGCATAAATAATGCACATTCTGAACAATCGGTGACGTCGCTGGGGACACACGCACCTCTTCCCCAAATATACGATACGAAGCAGAAGGGGGGGGGGCGCTTGGAGATTGCGCCTTGGTAAACAAAACCAACATGTAAATCAAATAATTGTTTCAAATTAAACTTAAATGCAATGTTTTAGAATCCACTTAGTCTTACAACAATTTCATAAATGAAGTTATCTATACAAAAACGAATTTTATTGCGCTAATTTCAAATACTGTATAATTTACGCAGATCCAACTAATACATTAAACATGCCGTGTAATTTACGCAGATTCAACTAATGCATTAATAATACCGTGTAATTTACACAAGTCCAGCTAATATATAAACAATATCATGTAATTTATGCAGATCCAGCTAATACATTAATAATACTGTGTAATTTACCCATGTCGAACTCATACATTAATAAAACAGTGTAATTTATTCAAATCCAGCTAATACATTAATAATACTGTGTAATTTACACATGTTGAACTAATACATTAGTAATACCATTTAATTTTGACAGGCCAAGCTAATATATTCATAATACCGTGTAATTTACACGGGTCCAGCTAATACATTAAAAATACCGTGTAATTTACGCATATCCAGCTAATACATAAATAATACCGTATAATTTACACAAGTCCAGCTAATATATTAACAATACCGTGTAATTTATGACGATTCAGCTAATATATTAATAATGCCATGTAATTTACACAGGTCGGAATAATGAATTAATAATACCGCGCAATGTATACAGGTAGACATAATGCATAAATAATATCATGTAATTTACACAGGTTCAGCTAATACATTAATACCGCGCAATTGACATACGCCCAGCTAATACATCAATAATACTGTGTAATTTAAACGGTTTAAGCTAAAACATTAATGATAGCAAGTAATTTACACAAGTCCAGCTAATACTTTAATAATACCGTGTAATGTACACACATACAGCTAATACATTAATAATGCCGTGTAATTTACGCAGCTCCACCTAATACATTAATAATACCATGCGATTGACACAGCTCCAGTTAATACATTAATAATGCCGTGTAATTTACACACATACACCTAATACATTAAAATACCATGCGATTGACACAGCTCCAGTTAATACATTAATAATGCCGTGTAATTTACGCAGATCCAGCTAGTCTGTCTGATTATAATAATACATTTTGTATATTATTAAAAGAGGAATCATATAATACGCTTTTGCTAGGAGCAAAGTGTAGTATTTGTTCTGATATTACATTCCATCTTTTCTGTCCTCGGTCAGTGAAGGAGAAATCTTTGTAGACCTAGGCAATTAAAATTTTTCTCCACATTGACAGTGCTTCTTTTTGGGGTGCTGGATTTTCGCCACATTAAAAACCGACTTTGTGTCTAACTCTGCCCTCGTGGGGGCAGGTAAATGAGGACTGTTAAAAGAAAACCAACACATGAGACAATGTTAAAAGAAAACCAACAAACGAGACAATGTTAAAAGAAAACCAACACATGAGACAATGTTAAAAAAAGACCAATACATGAGACAATGTTAAAAGAAAACCAACACATGAGACAATGTTAAAAAAAAACCAACACATGAGACAATGTTAAAAGAAAACCAACACATGTGACAATGTTAAAAGAAAACCAACACATGAGAAAATGTTAAAAGAAAACCAACACATGAGACAATGTTAAAAGAAAACCGACACATGATACAATGTTAAAAGAAAACCAACACATGAGACAATGTTAAAAGAAAACCAACACATGAGACAATGTTAAAAGAAAACCAACACATGAGACAATGTTAAAAGAAAACCAACACATGTGACAATGTTAAAAGAAAACCAACACATGTGACAATGTTAAAAGAAAACCAACACATGAGACAATCTTAAAAGAAAACCAATACATGAGACAATGTTAAAAGAAAACCAACACATGAGACAATGTTAAAAGAAAACCAACACATGAGACAATGTTAAAAGAAAATCAACACATGAGACAATGTTAAAAGAAAACCAACACATGAGACAATGTTAAAAGTAAACCAACACATGTGACAATGTTAAAAGAAAACCAACACATGAGACAATGTTAAAAGAAAACCAACACATGAGACAATGTTAAAAGAAAACCAACACACGAGACAATGTTAATAGAAAACCAACACATGTGACAATGTTAAAAGAAAACCAACACATGTGACAATGTTAAAAGAAAACCAACACATGAGACAATGTTAAAAGTAAACCAACACATGTGACAATGTTAAAAAAAGACCAATACATGAGACAATGTTAAAAGAAAACTTACACATGAGACAATGTTAAAAGAAAACCAACACATGAGACAATCTTAAAAGAAAACCAACACATTAGACAATCTTAAAAGAAAACAAATACATGAGACAATGTTAAAAGAAAACCAACACATGAGACAATCTTAAAAGAAAACCAACGCATGAGACAATGCCGGCGCTAAAGGCCAAAATACACATGAACAACTACAAGCACCTGCTGCTTTTGGACTTAAGATGGTTAAAATGTCATCTTCCTTTTTTAAAACTTCACGAAAAATAGACTAATTTTGATGAAATCTTCGTTATTGGAAGAGTTCAAAGAAAAGCTTAAAAAAACATTAGCTTAGTCGAAATTTTTTAGGAAACCGGTTTAGAGGGTTAGGGTTAGGGTTAGAGGGAGGATGGGTTAGGGTTAGGGTTAGGGTTAGGGTTAGAGGGAGGATGGGTTAGGGTTAGAGGGAGGATGGGTGTTATAATAAGATAGAATGATGGTGATTAAGTTAAGAACTATTTGAAGGCTAATTCCTTGTAGAAAACTTTGTTCGTTCTGTTTAACCCCCCCCCAAACATTGAACTCTAATTTGTGGTTCCTCCTCGTAAGACATTCACAGCAAGAGCTCATCCTTCTACCACAGTTGGAAAGAACTTCCCTTTTTTCGTTCGCGTACCTAGCGCCAGGCGGGATTTTGATGAGCAGTGTTTCTTTTCAAGAACTTCCCATCTATAGAACACATTACAACAGGGCCACTTCTTTGCTGACTACAGCATGGGCATCTTCAAATCTGATATGAACAAATATTTGTCATTAACCATCTCCATGAGTAATCAAACTTTGTTTGTTCTATTTATCATTTCCAATCCTCTCATAATATTCTTCATCATTCAACAGACAATCTACCCATTTCATTAAATCTTATCACCGAATGAGTTTTGGCCTTGATAAGTTGTGACGCATTACTAAAAAAAACGATTCTTTACAAACGGACTCTTACATTTGAACATTTTAAAATGGTGAAATAACTGATTATATTGCTTGCCGAGCATTTTTTAAATTTTGATGTTAACTTAATTTGTTACGGGTGAGGTACGAACAAAATGTAGCAAACGCTTGAAATAAAATGAAAAACCAAAATGTTTATTAAATAATTTTTTATCATTCCAGCAAACGTTTGAAATATAATGAAAAACCAAAATGTTTATTAAATAATTTTTTTATCATTCTAGCAAACGCTTGAAAAAATGAAAAACCAAAATGTTTATTAAATATTTTTTTATCATTCTAGCAAACGCTTGAAATAAAATGAAAAACCAAAATGTTTATTAAATAATTTTTTATCATTCTAGCAAACGCTTGAAATAAAATGAAAAACCAAAATGTTTATTAAATATTTTTTATCATTCTAGCAAACGCTTGAAAAAAAATGAAAAACCAAAATGTTTATTAAATAATTTTTTTATCATTCTAGCAAACGCTTGAAAAAATGAAAAACCAAAATGTTTACTAAATATTTTTTTATCATTCTAGCAAACGCTTGCAAAAAAATGAAAAACCAAAATGTTTATTAAATAATTTTTTATCATTCTAGCAAACGCTTGAAAAAATGAAAAACCAAAATGTTTATTAAATATTTTTTTATCATTCTAGCAAACGTTTGAAAAAATGAAAAACAAAAATGTTTATTAAATAATTTTTTATCATTCTAGCAAACGTTTGAAAAAATGAAAAACAAAAATGTTTATTAAATATTTTTTTATCATTCTAGCAAACGCTTGCAAAAAAATGAAAAACCAAAATGTTTATTAAATATTTTTTTATCATTCTAGCAAACGTTTGAAAAAATGAAAAACCAAAATGTTTATTAAATATTTTTTTATCATTCTAGCAAACGCTTGAAAAAATGAAAAACCAAAATGTTTATTAAATATTTTTTTATCATTCTAGCAAACGTTTGAAAAAATGAAAAACAAAAATGTTTATTAAATAATTTTTTATCATTCTAGCAAACGTTTGAAAAAATGAAAAACAAAAATGTTTATTAAATATTTTTTTATCATTCTAGCAAACGCTTGCAAAAAAATGAAAAACCAAAATGTTTATTAAATATTTTTTTATCATTCTAGCAAACGCTTGAAAAAATGAAAAACCAAAATGTTTATTAAATATTTTTTTATCATTCTAGCAAACGCTTGAAAAAATGAAAAACAAAAATGTTTATTAAATGATTTTTTTATCATTCTAGCAAACGTTTGAAAAAATGAAAACCAAAATGTTTATTAAATAATTTTTTTATCATTCTAGCAAACGCTTGAAATAAATTGAAAAACCAAAATGTTTATTAAATAATTTTTTATCATTCTAGCAAACGCCTGAAATAAAATGAAAAACCAAAATGTTTATTAAATATTTTTTATCATTCTAGCAAACGCTTGAAAAAAAATGAAAAACCAAAATGTTTATTAAATAATTTTTTTATCATTCTAGCAAACGCTTGAAAAAATGAAAAACCAAAATGTTTACTAAATATTTTTTTATCATTCTAGCAAACGCTTGCAAAAAAATGAAAAACCAAAATGTTTATTAAATATTTTTTTATCATTCTAGCAAACGCCTGAAATAAAATGAAAAACCAAAATGTTTATTAAATAATTTTTTTATCATTCTAGCAAACGTTTGAAAAAATGAAAAACAAAAATGTTTATTAAATGATTTTTTTATCATTCTAGCAAACGTTTGAAAAAATGAAAACCAAAATGTTTATTAAATAATTTTTTATCATTCTAGCAAACGCTTGAAATAAAATGAAAAACCAAAATGTTTATTAAATAATTTTTTTATCATTCTAGCAAACGCTTGAAAAAATGAAAAACCAAAATGTTTATTAAATAATTTTTTATCATTCTAGCAAACGCTTGAAAAAATGAAAAACAAAAATGTTTATTAAATAATTTTTTATCATTCTAGCAAACGCTTGAAATAAAATGAAAACCAAAATGTTTATTAAATATTCTTTTATCATTCTAGCAAACGTTTGAAAAAATGAAAACCCAAAATGTTTATTAAATAATTTTTTATCATTCTACCAAACGCTTGAAATAAAATGAAAACCAAAATGTTTATTAAATAATTTTTTTTATCATTCTAGCAAACGCTTGAAAAAAATGAAAAACCAAAATGTTTATTAAATATTTTTTTATCATTCCAGCAAACGTTTGAAAAAATGAAAAACCAAAAATGTTTAATAACTATTTTTCATAATTCTAGCAAAGTTTGAAAAAATGAAAAACCAAAATGTTTATTAAATATATTTCATCATTCCAGCAAACGCTTGAAAAATGAAAAACCAAAATGTTTATTAAATAATTTTTTATCATTCTAGCAAACGCTTGAAAAAATGAAAAACCAAAAATGTTTAATAAATATTTTTATCATTCTAGCAAACGTTTGAAAAAATGAAAAACCAAAATGTTTATTAAATATTTTTTTATCATTCTAGCAAACGCTTGAAATAAAATGAAAACCAAAATGTTTATTAAATATTTTTTTATCATTCTAGCAAACGTTTGAAAAAATGAAAACCCAAAATGTTTATTAAATATTTTTTTTATCATTCTAGCAAACGTTTGAAAAAATGAAAAACAAAAATGTTTATTAAATATTTTTTTATCATTCTAGCAAACGCTTGAAAAAAATGAAAAACCAAAATGTTTATTAAATATTTTTTTATCATTCCAGCAAACGTTTGAAAAAATGAAAAACAAAAATGTTTATTAAATAATTTTTTATCATTCTACCAAACGCTTGAAATAAAATGAAAACCAAAATGTTTATTAAATAATTTTTTTTATCATTCTAGCAAACGCTTGAAAAAAATGAAAAACCAAAATGTTTATTAAATATTTTTTTATCATTCCAGCAAACGTTTGAAAAAATGAAAAACAAAAATGTTTATTAACTATTTTTTCATAATTCTAGCAAAGTTTGAAAAAATGAAAAACCAAAATGTTTATTAAATATATTTCATCATTCCAGCAAACGCTTGAAAAATGAAAAACCAAAATGTTTATTAAATAATTTTTTATCATTCTAGCAAACGCTTGAAAAAATGAAAAACCAAAAATGTTTAATAAATATTTTTATCATTCTAGCAAACGCTTGAAAAAATGAAAAACCAAAATGTTTATTAAATATTTTTTTTATCATTCTAGTAAATGCTTGAAAAAAGTAAAAACCAAAATGTTTATTAAATATTTTTTTTATCATTCTAGCAAACGTTTGAAAAAAATGAAAAACCAAAATGTTTATTAAATATTTTTTTTCATTCTAGCAAACGTTTGAAAAAATGAAAAACAAAAATGTTTATTAAATATTTTTTTATCATTCTAGCAAACGCTTGAAAAATGAAAACCCAAAATGTTTATTAAATATTTTTTTTTATCAATAAAAGTGTAAAAATTTGGGAATTTCCTTGCTTTTGTACATTTAGTGTATATGAATTTTCATCTTAACCCTATTAAGGGCATATGATTTCAGTATACTGGCATTTATCATGGAATATATATATATATATATATATATATATATATATATATATATATATATATATATATATATATATATATATATATATATATATATGTGTGTGTATACTTAGGCAACAAGTCATTATCCAAGCAAACGTTGTTGAACGTCACGGAACTTTCTCGTTTGTAAATCTTCTTCGTGAGGTTAGCTCGACGGGTTGAGAACCTCACGAAGAAGATTTACAAACGAGAAAGTTCCGTGACGTTCAACAACGCTTGCTTGGATATATATATATAATTCTGCCATTAAAAAAAAATAAAAATAAAAATAAATGATTTGATTAAGGACTGATTTTTGGTCATTGGCAATTACTATATATATATATATATATATATATATATATATATATGGGAAATGAAAAAGGAAAAACCAAAAGATGTTTTTTTTATGTATTCATCAACGTTTTGTCTTTATTTGTGAGACTTCCTCAACTATTTTAGAATTCAGTAGAGGATCAGTTATATATATATATATATAAGGTAAGTTGAGATAAATAAAATTAGAACATTATTTATATCAGTTCCAAGAATTCAAAAGCAACAAATATTTGGCGTACGATCGTTCTAAAGAATTTGGAAATTTTTATTTTGTATTATATTTTAGACTATTTTAGACTTATCAAGCAGCAATTAATTGGGATGGGAGGCCGTTAAGTAAACAAAAATACTTAGAGAATTCCAAAATTTGAACAACACACTTTGGTAAATGTATAGATCAACACACTCAGCTAAATTACATCCCCTAAAAATTGAGATTCTTATTTTTACAGTCATTCTAAATTATTTGGGAAGTTAACTAATATATTTTTTAACACTAATCTTAAGTTCGACTGGTAAGGTCGTAAAACCACACGCAATCGCTTCAAAACAATAACGTTCAGAATTCATCTCCAATGTCAAAAAATGGTTAACTACCATAAAACCCTAGAATGGCTCGAAAATGGAGGATCATTTTACGTTAAATTAATTTGTGAAACCAATCCCCCCAGTCTAAATTCTAAAATACTTTTTTTGTTGTTTCTCTTTCCGCTAGTCTTTTGGGTATTCACACGTAATCGCCTAAAAAGTAGAATCGCATTTTTATCGGGTTTTCATCTAAAATAATATACAAACTTTTAATATTTTTATTTACACCATAAAAATAAGGTATTTAATTAGATAATTTTAAAAAGTTTTTTTTATTCAATTTTCACGGGAAGAGTAGTAGTTGTATTAACTAAAATCAATTGGCTAAAATTAAAATAAAAAAGCGACGTACAGTTAAAAAAAATAATGTATAGTTAAAAAAAATAATGTATAGTTAAAAAAAATAACGTATAGTTAAAAAAAATAACGTATAGTTAAAAAAAATAATGTATAGTTAAAAAAAATAACGTATAGTTAAAAAAAATAATGTATAGTTAAAAAAAATAACGTATAGTTAAAAAAAATAATGTATAGTTAAAAAAAATAACGTATAGTTAAAAAAAATAATGTATAGGATAAAAAAAAAAAATTCATATGTGAAAATTTGCATATTACCACTAACCTCCGATATCCCCCCTCCCCGAAAATAGGACATTCTGCTTTTTAGGCGATTGCGTGTTAACACCGTAAAAAACGGAGATAAAAAAATATTTTAGAATTCAGTGGAGGATCAGTTATATATATATATATATATATATATATATATATATATATATATATATATATATATATATATATATACATATGTATATATATATGTGTATATACATATGTATATATATATGTGTATATATATATGTATATACATATGTACATATATATATGTGTATATACATATGTATATATATATATGTGTATATATATGTATATATATGTATATATATATGTATATATATATATATGTATATATATATATGTATATATATATATCTATATATCTATATATATATGTATCTATATATCTATATATCTATATATCTATATATATATATATATATATATATATATATATATATATATATATATATATAAAGCATTCCTGCCCCCGTTCGCATATCCGTAAACTTCTAGTAGATAACACAGAAATCTAATACACTTAATACTAATACACTTAAACTCCACATACTCGAAGCCCTATACATTAAAACAGAAAAACCAGCTATTAACAAGATTAATTATACTATTAGTACTAATATACTCAAATGCCTATAAATATAAATTTAAATTAAACACAGTCCTTTATTTTTCCCGCCTAAATAGAATATATATTCACTCCTAGGTCTATGCCTGGTTAACATTACTCCACTGACGATGGACCTGGAAGGGTCCGAAAGCGCTTTTGGAAGCTTTGGCAATTTTATCAGCCAGTTTCCGTTTGAAACTAAGAACCTAATCAGAAAAACGGAAAGGATCATAGAAAAAATATCCAGACACAAGATGTCCGTTATTTTTAATGATACTTGTATATATATATATATATATATATATATATATATATATATATATATATATATATATATATATATATATATATATATATATATATATATATATATATATATATCATCTCACATTCAAGAAATCTAATATTTATTTGCTCGCTTGGTTAGCTTGTTGGATGACATCGTCCTAGCGAGTATAAAATCCTACTTGTGAGACATCGGCCTGGGTTCATAGTCGTTGGATGACTACACCCCTTGTTGAAAAGAGTAGGTAAATTCCACAGTCGGTCATCGCCGCGGTTCGCTTAATCTGTGTAAATTAATAGACATTCTTGTATGTGGCGAGGTAGCTCAGTGGCAGAGTACTCGCTTACCATGCAAGTGACTCGGGTTTCGAATCCTGAGTTCGGATGTGTTCTACTGATGAGCCCAAAGGAGGGCGAAACTCGAGTCTAGGACTTCCGGTTTGTTTCTTTTCATAGGTTGTGGGCTGCGGCGTTGTCTGATTGTGGAAATAATTATATATATCATCTCACATTCAAGAAATCTAATATATATATATATATATATATAGTCTAAATAAGCTTTGAGTCATTTTGAACAAAGAAAGAAAATGCAGTTTAAATTCCCAGGGATACTAACTAAATCCAAGATATCGCCGATTTAGCACTTGCATAAGCTGACTTACCGCTGGAAAATTCACAAATAAAAAAAGGCAATTCAAGTATCTAACAGTGAAACAAAAACAGGGGACCTTAACTTGAGCATGAAATATGAAACGGGTGATTATCAGCTGTTTACCATGTAACTGTTTCGGAGAGTTAAAAACAGAACAGTTATAAAATTCATGGCTCTCCAGTGGAACTGATCAAATGACCACTTCCCCAATAATCAAACGTAGAAATAATTCAGCTTTAATTTCATTAATATATACATAAATAATAATAATAATAATAATAATAATAATTATAATAATTATAATAATACATTACCTTTAAGACAACAGTGTGATATGGTAATTTGCATATCAAATAATATCAATAATAATAATAATAATAATAATAATAATAATAATAATAATACTATCTAAACACTACACCCAAGAACCATTCTGCGATATGGTAGCTAGCAATAAAATTATATAGGAATAAAAGTTGCATTAAGAAAAAAAAAGAAGCTTAAGTACCTTTGGTACCAGATAGGCAAATAGATAAGATATATATATATATATATATATATATATATATATATATATATATATATATATATGTGTGTGTGTGTGTGTGTGTGTGTGTGTGAAACCTACTATGTTCCAACTTTCCGGGCCATTTAGAGAACTTACCAACATTTTTAACTACTAACTCTAAGTCCGAGTGGCAAGGTCATAAAACGACATGTAATCGCCTAAAAAGTAACTACCCCCCCCCAAAAAAACGTAGCGGATTTAACTCCCATAGAATATTTTTTTTTACTTTACTGCCCTAAAACTGCCCCCAAGAAGGGGGATCATTTCACATAAAATATATATACAAAAAATTCCCCTCACTTTAAATAAAAAAATAATAGTTTTTCTTTTCATCTTTCGGTGAAGTTTTTCAGGGTGTTCACACGTGATCACTTAAAACAGGTAGAATACTTTTGGGTGGATGGGGGTTGGTTAATTTCGCAGAGGATGTTAATCTTCAATCATACCAAAATAAGAATCAATATTTTTTTTCGTCATTGAGACAGTAATTTCTCAATCAGAATAGTGATACGGTCTTTGTAAACATTAAACAATAAATTTGTTAAACTTTACAATAAATGCATAACTAATAAAAAATTTATTTTTTATCTTTCACAGAAAATGCAAAAACTGAAAAAAGAGGTCGATAGAAAAAGATAAGAAGCAAAGCGAGCGAGATCACCACACACTCTCTCCCCCTTTCTATTTTCGCCTATGCCTCGCTCGCTTCGGTAAGGTCGTAGGTGATCGCTGGTTGTTTAAACTTAAGGCGTTTTAGCTATTTTTCCGATTTATTTATTAAATAACTTTAAGTAATTACTGTTAATACGGACGAAACTATTGCATATAGATAACAAACATAAGCCAATGCAATTCCAAATTAATAATACCAAATGTTAATTAAGTATAAAAAAATAGTTATGCCAAATAAGCAGTCAAAAGGTTTTTTCGTAATCGTTTATCTACACTATATATACAGAATATCAAGTGGTTATATTGTATTCTTAATTGAAACAACAGTAACCGGTTTTGATTATTAGATAGGAGTGATAAATGAAAACAAACTTTCGCATTTATTCATTTAGATGATTCCAAAATGTCCTTTCATCAGCGCCCCCTCATAATATAATCACATACAGAAGTCAAGAGAGAAGAACATCCTCTTTTAGCATGACTTGAACCCCCCCCCCCACATATCCCGTTTATATGGGAAACCAGAACTTTTTATCATGCAATTTCACAGTACTCAAAATGTAAAATTGATAATAATACAATAATAGTATTTAAAATATATAGGATACGGCACATTTAAATTGTTTAAATCTATAAAGAACAAAATATAGATAAAAATTAAAAAAAGTAAAAATTATGAATTAAAAATTAAAGCCAGTAATTAATATTAGAAAAAGGAAAGGAAAGGAAAGATAATAATCAATAAAGATAATAATAAAAAATATAATAAATCATAAAAGCAATGAAGTAGATGTTAGAACTAGAAAAAATTAAAGTAATTTGAAGATAAACATCTAAATAGTGAACATACAAAAAGCAACGAAAAGAAATTTAAAATTATAATTATACAAAAAATAATAATATATAATGATAAGAATAATATAAGAATTATGATAAATTAGAAACATAATTAGAAAACTAACTAGAAAAAATAAGAAAAATAAAATAGAAAAGTTTAATTAAAATAATACACAATAACAATGAAAATAAATAAATTAAAAATATAAAAATTAGAAGAATATATTAATAATTAGAAAAATAGAAAGAATATTGATAATTAGAAAAATAGAAAAATAAGAAAAAAGATTATAATTATTATTAGAAAAATAATTATGAGAAAAAATTAGAACAATAGAAAAGTTATTGAAAGGAATAATAGATATTTTATATATCTATGCTAATAAAACTATATATATATATATATATATATATATATATATATATATATATATATATATATATATATAATATTTAAATGTTGAATTAAATAACGATAATTGAATTATCGTTTAATAATAATATATCGTAATAATATTAAGCTCAATATATTGAATAGAGCAATAAATTTTAGAGGTGAAAGATGAGAATAAAAAATTGTAAAGATACAATATTTATTAGAACATCCAAAGTTAAGAGCAAGGAGCCTCATAATTGTATCTTTACAATTTATTATTCTCCTCTTTCACCTCTACAATATATATATATATATATATATATATATATATATATATATATATATATATATATATATATATATATATATATATATTAAAACATATATATAGAAAAATATATAAATTAAATGAAATAAAAAAAAACATCTAAAACGCTTTGATATAAAATAATAATGAAAACCATGAAAATATTTCTACAACACATCATAGAACATAGAAAGTAACAACAATAAAAGCAAATAGGAGGGATAAACTAAGAGGCAAGTTATTATTAGATTAAAATCTTGTAGTCAATTGAGGGGGAAAGGGGGGGAAGCACGTATAAAGTTGATCCCACGAGATAGGAAACGTTGTGGGTTTTTAGTGAAAGTTTAAAATCAAATATTGTCATTAAAAGAAAGTCAAACCTCAGATAATGTTTAATGTAGTAGATCCAGGAATAGAAATCTCGAAAAACGTTAGAATAGACCTTAAATCAATCAGAGTATGTTAAAATCAAACTGCCATACATCCAGAGAAATCCAAACTTCAAAATGGATTTAAAACTAATTAAAATAACGGCTAATATGAAAGGGAGATAATTCCAATTTTTATTTTAATTGCAGCTTTTTAAAGCGATTATAAATTAAAAATGATCAAAAGGAGATAATCATAGAATAATGCAAATTAAATTATTTATAATTATTTAGGTTAGACTAATCATTTTTAAAAGATCATAGAATTAAAGAACTAAAATACGGTGTATATCTACGTTTATCATCTACAAAAGATTAAGAAAGAATATTTATAGAAGAATAAAATAAATTATTTAAAAGGGACGATAAAATAAGATAAGTATTCAAATTTAGATATATAAGATTTTAGTCTGAATCATAGTTAAATAAACGACTAGTTAGATGAAAAGAAATAGAATATGGATTTGCGGAAAAGTATATCTACAGTTAACATTCCATTTAATTTCAGTTTACCATATACCTTAGTTTTCCAGAAAATTCCAAAAAACCTTATGAGAAGGCATTGTATTGAGGCATAGCCTTTACAAAAGTAGTGACATTCCATGAAAAATGGCAGTATACTGAAATCATATGCCCTTAATAGGGTTAAGATGAAAATTCATATACACTAAATGTGCAAAAGCAAGGAAATTCCCGAATTTTTACACTTTTATTGTCATTAAGGGTATGACTACATATCAACCAAACCATTTCATTATCACATCACTACAGTATAAATCTCTATGCATGAGTGGATGAAGTGTGTGAGGTGCGTTGAAGAAAAATTCCTACCAGTAAAATACATAGCCCTGTTGTGCTCGCATACCCTTAATGACAATAAAAGTGTAAACATTTGGGAATTTCCTTGCTGTTGTACATTTAGTGTATATGAATTTTCATCTTAACCCTATTAAGGGCATATGATTTCAGTATACTGGCATTTCTCATGGAATGTCACTACTTTTGTAAAGGCTATACCTCAATACAATGGTCATTTTAAAGGTTTTTTTGAATTCTCTGAAAAACTAAGGTATATGGTAAACTGAAATTAAAATGCCATCATCTAGACCCTAGAACCTCTATCTCTGCCAAAAATCAGCTGAATCCATCAAATAGTTGATGAGATACAGGGTGGCATATACGTAAGTACGTACACACAGATAACATGATTTCATGATTGAACTTTCTGGATCCCTGGGTTGCCTTGACTAATGATGCTGAAATTCTACACACTTATAGAACCTATCAAATAAAAATGTTGTGGAAAGTTTTAACTAATTTGGTTTATTGTTTTTTGAGTTATGATTGATCAAAGAAATGAGATTTCTAGCATAGGCCGTTTTTGAAGTCTATTAAGGGATAGGGCGCTCTCGCGCCTCCCTTGATTGTACAGCTAATCAAGGAATGTGGAAATGAATTATCAGTGTATAGGTTATTATTTAAACGATTAGAAATATAATTCTATACATTATTTAGGTGAGAGGTTTATAACTTTAGGGGATGGCCAATTATCAGAATCATCAATAAAGATAAAATTGTTTAAAAGTCAAGACAATTTAAACTACAATTATGAGTTTAATTAATAAAGGATACTTCTCAGAAGATCAATTAAATAAATTTTGACAAATTAAATTTATTACTAAGATTTATTAAAATTAATTAAATTTAAAATTAAATTTATTACTAAGATTTATTAAAATTAATTAAATTTAAAATTAAATTTATTACTAAGATTTATTAAAATTAATTTAATTTAAAATTAAATTTATTACTTAGATTTATTACAATTAATTAAATTTAAAATAAAATTTATTACTAAGATTCATTAAAATTAATTAAATTTAAAATTAAATTTATTACTAAGATTTATTAAAATTAATTAAATTTAAAATTAAATTTATTACTAAGATTTATTAAAATTAATTAAATTTAAAATTAAATTTATTACTAAGATTTATTAAAATTAACTTAATTTAAAATAAAATTTATTACTTAGATTTATTACAATTAATTAAATTTAAAATAAAATTTATTACTAAGATTCATTAAAATTAATTAAATTTAAAATAAAATGTATTACTAAGATTCATTAAAATTAATTAAATTTAAAATTAAATTTATTACTAAGATTTATTTAAATTAATTAAATTTAAAATAAAATTTATTACTAGATTGATCTAAAGAAGACGTTATCAAAGATTAGTTTTAGTATGCAAATCAAACTACATAAATACACCAACATATCAACAAATCATAGAGGTGTTTAACCAAAATACTCAAACAATCCAACATAAGTATGGCTAAAGGCTATAACAGTTAAGAGAGCGGTACGTAATTCATATTAATATTTATATCTATATTAAACAAAAGTTAATTAACACAGGGTTTAATCTGGGAAGTGAAATTATAGTGGAAATTAAATACCTAAATTAACATAAAAAGGATGGTTAAAAAATAAATTTAAAAAAAAGAGAAAAAAAAATGTTCTAATTTTATTTTATTAATAATTATCGCATCTAAACATGCTTTTAAAGACTTTTAGCCTCATTTATTATTAAATTCTTAACATGATTTAAAAAAAAATGAACTCTCCTATTTTAATACAAATCTCGTGTGCATGCGCGTTACCTCATATTTTAAAAAGTGAATACACCGTTATAACAACACCACGTCCATTTTCCGTCCTTACGGACTGCTACAAAAATACGGAACTATTACAACTTCGAATACTCTGAAGATGTTACGTATCTAGCGAAATTATTAGTCAAAAGATCAAAGTAAGAAAATGAAAAGAAAACGTGTTCTGATTTTATTTTATTAACACATACCGCATCTAAACATGCTTTTATAAGCTTTTAGCCTCATTATATATATATATATATATATATATATATATATATATATATATATATATATATATATATATATATATATATATATATATATATATATATATGGGTCGTTCAGTTTTAAAGCATTTATGGGTCAGTATTATAAATTGAAAATATAAGCCATTATCAATGCAAGATAAATTTATTATTATTATTATTATTATTATTATTATTATTATTATTATTATTATTATTATTATTATTATTATTATTATTATTATTATTATTATTTTTTTTACTTTAATCTTATTAATTTCGGAATAAGATTATCATCAGAGTTGACCAGTATTGTTTCATTTTTTTTTCCATCAAAAACACAAAAAAAAAAACCTCTTATTTTTCTGTTTTTCTGATGAAATATCCTTGTTATGATGTATCCACGCCGATGTCGTTGGCGGTTATGAATTCAAATTCTGGTTGTCGAACGAAGAAAGCATTGGCGTGCTCGTAGTTTAGTAAAATAAAATCGGTCGTTCAGTTTTAAAGCATTGCTGGGTCAGTATTATATATTGAAAATATAAGCCATTATCAATGCAAGATTAATTTATTTATATATAAATATATATATATATATATGGTGAAATCAGAGCGAAAATAAGCAAAAATATTTATTATCATATTTACTTAAATTTAAACAAAGTAGAGGACCAATAAATAACTGTCCTTTAAATGTAGACTTTTCGAAGTGTTTTGAAGTTGTTCAACAGTAAATAATAAATAAAGGAAGTCAAGTCGAGGGTTGGTTTAACAAGTGTATTAACAAAGTAAGAAATTGACTAGCACTTGGCTAGACAGTTACAAGACTGTGCTTTGTCGTCTCTGTGTCTCTGGTGACTCGCACTATTTATAGTGACAACCGGTGTAGTTTCTCCTGTGTAAGAACGGCCGGTGTAACACAAAGTAATGAGTAGTAAGACTACACATCTAAAACAAGGATCGACTTAAGGCTCCTGAAATTCATTTTTGAATATAAGTATTAAGTTATAAGCAGTGACAGTCTTCTGGAGGTTGAAGGTTCAATCCTCAGTGCGGGCGATACTAAGAATACAATTACTTAAGACTTCTACCCGGTCATGGGTAACGGAACGAGAGCAAGCTGCACCCGTGGATTAAATAGAAGGGTACGTTCGAAATTCCGTACAGATTCCAGAGTTCGACATAAATATAACCAATTTCGACAAAAAAGTAGGAGGTTACATCGGCCGAAACGTTGTGAGAATAACATCCAGGATGAAAACAGTAGTTTGAAGAATCTAGATAATACGTCGCCTTATATACGGTTTTTATATTCTAATAAAGTATTATCTGCGTCGTCTATTTATACAAAATTTCAGACGACGCAGATAATACTTTTTAAAAAAAATATTTTATGATTTTAAAATTTTGCGCATTTTTTTTTAAATTTTAATATTTTTTTTAAATTTTAAT
>OY744531.1:20046924-20066924 GCA_963556195.1 Sepiola atlantica | reverse complement strand
GGCAATTATTTTTACGGGAGAAGAAAGAGACATTTTTTGCTTAATATTATAAAACCTTACATAAATGTATTATTTCAAACGAAATATTATCATTAAAAGGGAATTATGTAGATTGATGAAGAAAGTGAGCGTAGAATTTACACGGGATCCCGCTAGTCTATCTTCTTCTTCTTCTTCTTCTTCTTCTTCTTCTTCTTCTTCTTCTTCTTCTTCTTCTTCTTCTTCTTCTTCTATACGAAGTGGACTCTTATTTTCCCCTGTACCTTTGACGAGAGTAAGAAAATAACAACATGCATCATAGGCAACTATTCACCTTATTAACTCGAGCGTGCGTAAAAAAAATGTATGCCTATTTTTATCATCTAACAAAAAATTCTACTTTCAGACCACCATCTCAGACTCTCACAAAAACATACTCCATACAGATGGTAGCAAACACTTTTCCATCTAATTTTTATCTACTCCTACTATCCCACTTAACGCCGGTAAATAAATTACATTAGATAATTTATAGAATCATTACCGTAAATATTTCATTTTATTCTTCTAATAAGTTACTACATAATATATTCGTTATTTATAACTATTACACATACACTTAAACTGATTCTAGTTTCTCGTTAACATTAACGAACAACATAAGTTCTTTCAAACATTGATTTAAAATGGCGTCACGTACTTAGTAATCTCCTCGAGACAATTCATTTCAGTTGCGAATCTTCAATTGTTATACGTATACTTTCTTTTTATCAGTTATGCTTTTATGCCTTAAACAATTCGGCAATTTCATCCATAACACTTTTATGGCTTATAACTGAATTTAAAACAACTCCCAGCGTAAAACAAACAGCGATCCACGGTTAAAAAAATCCAATTGCTCATACAAAACTTATGGACACCCGTAATAGCTTCCTTTCACAAAACTGCCCAGTAATTAAAACACAGACAAAACAGGTAAATTTTTTCAATTTTGACCGTCCGTATTTTCCGAACAATATTTCAGCAATCACACACCATCACAATATATTATTTTTCTTTAATTTTTTTCCTTTAACATTTCTCGGAAAATTCGATACTTTGTGTAATTTTAATTTAAATTAATTTCTAATCATTTCTTTTTTTTCTTTCCATTTTAACTTTTACCTATTATAACCATCCGCTCTCTACGTCTTTCTCTTTTTTATTTATTTACTTATTACAGAAATATTGAGACTCTTTTCTCATAGCGACGAAGAAATTCTTCTAGACTGTGCCAATTTTTGATTTTTTTCGCCAGTAGATGGATTGAGGACCAACCCCCACAAAAACTGTTCATTTCTTTAGTTACTTACTACAATAAACAAAAACGTTAATTTGATTCGGTTTATTTTTACTTGTTATTTTATTAAGTATTAAATTATAATTAACTTTACAGTGTAGTATCTGTTACTTAATCTCTTCTCTTCTCGATCAGTGGCGTACTACACTTATTCATTTCTATCCCATGTCAGTGAAGAAGAAATCTTTCTAGACTGGGGCAATTTTTCTTTTCACAGGAGATGGATTTTCAACACATTAAAAACCAACATCGCTTTTTATGGTTAGTAAATTTATTCTACAACCAAAAGGCTACTCCAGGTTGGGATAAAAAATGTATCCGTCTAGAAGGATTTTTCCATCACTGAACTTGGAAACATTCACGCATATTTTTGGTTCATATTTACTAATTTCTTTTCAAGGGGGGGGGGACTGGTTTTTATTTTTACAAATAACCCGCTACTTAAAATCGTAGTGGGAGGGGTAGTCACACAAAACAGGGAAAACTATTTGGTTTGATTAAAAACATTGATAAGTCCTATTTTAATCCCCTAAATTACTTACAGGGTTCTTTTCAACTTTTGGTTTTACGAATTAATACTCTAATACTTATATATCAAATAAAAATTGCCGCAGTCTAGAAGGATTACTCTCAATGGTAAGATTGCAACAACTAACCATGGAAAGAGAGTTATTACTCCACGTATTGCATTAATTGTTTAAGATGCTGTTTTACATTAACATTGTGGGGTCTGTGTTCGCGCTGGTCAGTTATAAGCACCAAGTAATTCCAGAATTACAGATTTTTCTGGGGTTATTCGACTTGCCCGGGAAGCGCCGGGACACAGGTCAGCAAGTATAAAATAAAACGATAAGGAATTTCGTGTTCGTACGTACGTTATCAACTTTCACTCATTTTATTGAGATCGCCCGATTGCCACAGATGAAATGCAATGCAAAAAGTGCAATTGAAAATGTACTAATGTTGTCAAGATAAAAGTTATGACTTTACTCATTTTAAAATGAATTGTTCCCAAATCGAATTCTGTCGTTATTTTTACGTTAAAAAGCGTACAATTTGCGTTCTTTTTACTTTAATGCAATTTTAATACGCACCCAAGTATGGCCATTTTAAATAAATGAATATTAAAAAAAAGAAGAGACATATTCGTTTTTTTTATTTAAATTTTAGCTGTCAATGAAAATTATTTTTATGGGAAGAAGAAAGATACAATAATTTTACCGTATATAATATAAATACATTATTATTTCAAGGATTTCGCTCTGTCTGTGTCCTTAAATGTCAGAAAATAATGAACCAAGATTTGATCTTAAATCTTAAACTCATTAATAAATCTGATCAACCAACTTGACCGCACGCAGACACTTATTCTTATTACCACACATGAAATTGGTATATCTGGTCAAAGAAAAAAGCCACGGACGATAAGAGGGTCAAGAGTGTTGATGTTCAGTCGACTGGACGAAAGAAGCGTTAGATTTGTCTCTATGCCAGCTGTTGATATGGTGACCTTTCTTTGTCTTTGTTGACTTGTAAAACAAAAAAAGCAAAACAAAACAACAACGGCGACAAGAAGAAAAGGAAGAAAACGATGAAGAGGAAGAAGAAGATGAAGAGGAAGAAGATGAAGAGGAAGAAGAAGATGAAGAGGAAGAAGATGAAGAGGAAGAAGAAGCGGAAGAAGAAGAAGAATAACAATAATAATAATAATAATAATAATGGTAATAATAATAATAATAATAATAATAATAATAATAATAATAATAATAGGAATAATAATAAAAAGAATCGGAGAAGGAAGAACAAGACTGTCTTTAATATTTGTTTTTTATGGAAAGTCACCCCGGACTAGGCATGAAGCCACTTGATGTAAATAGAATGAAGAGACATCGTGAAAAGTTACTCGCAAGCATTGATCAGAAAGAAATGACCTAATAATGTCAAGAACCTCACCACCAATACCATAACCCTGAAGTTTGCGTAGAAAACCAGAATGCCACACTTTGTCGAACGTCTTCGAAATGTCATGTACAATGGTCCTACCCTCTCCTGAATTATCCATAAACCAACAGATCCGCTCAGTTATAACAGTTAACAGATCAGCAATTGAACGAAAACCACAAAAGCCATACTGAACATCACTAAAGAGGCCCAGACTTTTTAGAAAATGAACAAGCCTGCCGTTGACCAACCTTTCAAAAACTTGCTTATAACAGAGAGGAGACTAACAGGACAATACTTAGTTGGGTCTAACCGATCACCATCATTTATAAAGATAGGGATAACAGAGAAATCCTTCTAACAAGAAGGGAAACAGGACTGAGTCAAACAGAGATTGAATAATTTAGAAATGATAGAAGAAAGTTCAGTAGCACAACGCTTGAGAACGACAACAGGAATTGAATCAGGACCGGAAGCCTTAGACTGGTCAAGATCAGAAAGAACCCTAGCAAACATCTTAGGAGTGATAATGACAGAATAAAGAGACTGGTCAGTTTCCAAAGGTAAATCAAGAAGAACAGCACCAGGATCATCAAGAGAAAATTGTCGGCAAAAAGATGAGCAAAGAAATCAGTCTCATCCTTAGAAGATGAAATAACCTGACGGCCATTAAAAAGAGGAGGAATAGCAGACTTTCCACTATTAATAACACTATTGTAGACTCTCTAAAAATCACGACAGCCAACCATTTGAGGTTAGATAAAGTCACACATCCTTTGAGAGTAGCTAAACTTAGCCTCAGAGATTGCTCTCTTGCAGGCATTGCTAGCTCTTCTGTAGGATCGTCTAGAAGTCTGAGAACCATCTCGACGATACTGATTAAAATAATGGTTACGATGGACAATGGCAGAAGCACAAACAGATGAAAATCATGGAGGAGAATGAGGTTTGGTTTGAAACTTATGATGAGGAATGAAGGTGTCAATTCTAACAAAGAAGGAAGTCAGTAACCTTCGGAGACATACCATGGAACGCCACATAGGAAGCTGCGAAGCCCATCCCAATCAACCGCCATGTAGTTAAACGTCTTCCTATAGAAGGGACGATCAATATAAGACTTCACTGAAAAATCAACCTCAACATCAACAACAGCATGATCAGAAGAACCGAATGGAGGAAAGAGGAAATATAACATGAGTCAGGAACAGAAGTGAGAAAAAGATCAAGTGAGGATGGTTGATGAACATCATTGGTGACAATTTGGGATAAGTTATGAGACAGGGAAAAGTTCAGACAGATTTCACCAGCTAGATCTGTGCGGTTAGGGTTAGGGTTATGGTTAGGGAGCCAATCAGAATGATAAGCATTGAAGTCACCAAAACCAAAGATGGAGCTTGATGAATGAATTTACAATGCCTCATTCAATACTGCTGGATATAGCATCAACAAGAGAGCAGTGATTGTCAGAAGAGGAACGATACAAAAAGAACAAATAGGAAGTGGAGTGCAGCAAAGACAACCTCAGACAGATAAAAATACACCCATGAGATTCAAGGTTGAGAACACGTGCAATGGAGAGATCCTTGCGAAGAAAAAGAGCAAGACCCTGCAAATGCGTGGAAGAGTCTAAGCGGACAAGAGGCAAATAACCATCCACATGTAGATCGTTGCTATCAATAGAAGCATCCAGATTAGTCTCACAAAGAGCAAAAAGGTGAGAAAATTTGCCACCCGGTAGCCTTGCTGGTCGTTTGTAATATGCAGTTTATTTTTGCATTCAAAACACCCCCAAAGTTCATATAGCAGATATATAGAAAACGAAATATTTTTTCTCTGAAATTGATACATTTTCATATATTTTTTTTACAAATATTACTGTAAATAAAATCGGATGTATGTATAGAATTTTGACAAAAGCGCCTAGCACAGCGACGAATATTAAATTGACTGGGACTGCAGTACCTGCGATGACCACTATGTTGCCAAAGTTCATGTCAACGATGAGCACCTGGTTGGGAGCGTCCATTACCTCACCGGCCGATATCCAACGTAACGAAGGTGGCATCAACGTCTACTCTAATGAAAAAGAATCCTTTAACTTTTTTCTTTGATTTCCCACTCTTCCAAACGAATTTAAAAAGTTATTAATAATTATTTCCCCAATACTCAAAGGTCAGGTGTGATTTTGAAAAGCCAGCGCACTAGGATTAGCGAGATCTGGCCTACAAAAATGCACGAGCAGCCCCGTCGGCATTCCCCGGTAGAGGCGCCTCAGGCGATTAGCAATAAACTAACCCTATTTTCAAATAGGAGGTAAGGCCTGGGGGGGGGGCTGGACCTCCTGATACTGAACAGGGCCATACATCGGACTGATTGTCGAGGATGTATCTCCGCTGGTAAAGACACACATCATCAAGCTGTGCCAGAAAACATTTCGCTAACTGCCTTATCCTACCTTGATAATTTATTACCTTTCCGTTTCAGTGTGAGCTCCGATAAGATTGGCTCTCGTCACCACTTGACTATTACTTATCCGTATTTAATCTTCCGCCTCAAACAAGGTCACGTGTTAAAACATTATCTCACTTTTTACCTACTTAAGATCAGGCTTCCATTTAAGATTATTTCTCTCTCTTTATTTCACTCTCTTTTCTTCCCCCCCTCTTTCCATTTATCTATCTATTTATCTGTCAGAGTACATTAAAAGAGGTGGACGGATAAAGAAACGGTCACCTTAAGCCTCATTATAAAACAGACATAACGAAAATAAACATCGGGTCGTTTAGGCCCGGATAACAGGCCCTCTTCATGTAAACACACAAACATGGCGGATAATGCCGGCCCCATCGGAGAACCCATCGAGACACCATTGATTTGTTTGTATATAATGCCGTCAATGCATTGCAAACCTCCATTACTTCATTTAATATTCATCTAGACCTTAAACGCTAACTCTTCTCTCTCATTTCTTGAACTTTTAGTATGTAAAACCTCTTCTAGTTTTCCTACAGCAGCATATCGAAAACCTACATTTGCTGATCTGTATACTCGTTGAGACACTTTTTATGCCACAAAACAAAAGATTAATTTAATTAAGACCTCATAGCGCTTTAATGATCTGTTCTGAAACCAAGCTGGATGATAAAATTAAGTTTATGACCAAGACTCTGGCTATCCATTAGATATTGTTCAATCTGTTATCAAAAATAAACTTTCTAATTTCTGTAAAATTAAACCTACTTATGTGGAAAGATGCCCTATTTATGTTCGCCTACCTTGGCTAGATAATATTAGCGATAGATACGATAAAGAATTATTTTCGCGGTACAACATTGCTATTTTGCCTTTAACACAGGAGATTATTTTTCACCAAACCGAACTTGACGTCCATTCGACAAAAACGTTATCCCCCATAATAATATCATTTATTTATTCAAATGTAGCTGTAGTTTGCACTACATAGGGAGTACGAGTATAATATTAGATGTCAGGATCAAACAGCATGCCTACAAAAAATTGTCAGTCAAATTATTTACCGTTCTAAATAATGCATACAATTTGCAAAACATTTTATGAAAAAAACAAACTTTTCTGTACTTCTAATTTCAGTGTTGACTTATTTTCAGTGAACCACACTCCCTCTATCACCTTAAAATACTAGAAACTATATATATTAAGTCGAAGCGACCTTCTCTCTGTAAATAGAGAGAAATTCTTTTCAAACTTAGTGTAATTTCTATTTAGTATATATATATATATATATATATATATATATATATATATATATATATATATATATATATATATATATATATATATATATACGGCATAATGACGCTGACAGATCGGTTCCCGTTAGATCACCGAAATTAAGCAACGTTGAGCCTGGCCAGTACTAAATGGGGAGCCTGGCCAGTACTAAATGGGTGACCATCTCGGAACACCAGACGCTGTATGTGGTCTGGAGATGACATGGGCACTACCAGGTTCTATCATGCCCACAGAAAGGTTAGGACAGATAGAGTATCTGCCTGACTCCTTGAGGACGTCCCCAGACTTTATGGAAATTAAAATAAAAAATAAATAAACATATGCTTTCTAGAGTTTTATAAATGAATTTAGCATGCCTCAAAACATACAATTTGACACCAAAATCACTACAATTAGTTGAATAGATACAAATGTATGAGGAATATCGTTATCGCGAGCTCCTGATTACGGCCATCTTGAAAAATGGGCGTCATCTTGGATTTTGAGGTGACTAGTCGGACAGATTATGGTGCGTGTATCATCAAATGCGTGATTTTTCCACTAGCCGCCCCACTATGAGGGGATTCAAAATGATGAATGGAATGAACAAAGTTTGATTACTTATAAAGACGGTTGTGACAAGTATTTGTTTACATTGGATTTGAAGACGACCATATTGTAGTCTGCAGGGAAACATTTTGTGATAATGAGTTCTAAAGTGGAGAAGTTCTTGGAAAGAAACTCTCTTCATCGAAATTCTGCAAGTTCTTATCAGTAGTTGTAGCCAGACGAGTCTTTGTTGCGAATGTGTTACAAGGAGGGACCAGAGAAAGAAAGGCAAGTTCTTTTCAGTTGTTGTAACCAGACGAGTTTTTGTTGCGAATGTCTTGCGAATGTCTTACAGGGAGGGACCAGAGATTGGAGTTCAGTCGAGCACCTTCTATAGAAATAACGATAGAGCAGAGAAAGACTAGCAATGTCTCTGTACAGAATAGAAGAGATCTCCACTCACTAGAGTGCGAAGTCGATTTTGTGTTCTATCAAATCAAGAAAGGGTGCTCTGTGCAGCACCTACCCAGATGTGACAGCAGTATCTCCCCATCTTAGGACGTATCTGACTCTCATAGCGGTAGGGGATTGCATCAGCAGTCAGGTACTTTCTGGAGCGGTGGAATGATGCAACCATTTCTCCAGCTACATTAGGAGCATGAATGAAATGTAGCACAAAGCTTTCTCGTCGAAATGACTTAATTCTATCTTGTGATTGTCGGGCAGAGACAAAATCGATAGAAAGCTTTCTGATGTATCCAAACTGTGTGGAAAGTTAGCTGCTATCAAATGTCATAAAGAGAGCTTTCCCATTGTCATAAAAATCAATCGCTCGTATACAGTAACTTGAGATAAGAAAAATCGATGTATTTGTCGCGGGCAAAACCGAGGCGGAATCCGTCTCGTTTTACTTTTATTCATACGCAACTTTTTTTTCCCATAGAAAACAATAAAATGATTACGTAGAGCAACAACAACCCAATAATATTCAGATACGCTTCCGTCTGTGCTAACCAGTAGCATATTTCCATAACACACCACCAAATCAATAGAAAACTAAAAAGCTAGTCGAAGTAAACAGTACCTCGAAGAGGGAAATCAAAATCAAATTTTACTTTTTAAATAAATTTATATAATAATAATACGCGGATATTACATAACGAGGTCCGTTGTTTGAATAAAAAGGTTTGAATGACACCTTAAAGGTCAGAGGTTACCCTAGAACACGGAAGTCGACGAAACCATGTGACTTCCGGACAGAGATTTGCTATCGCTTGACTGGTGAGACTTCAAGCATAAAAGATGTGGCCAGGTTGCCGTCTCTAATGAGGGGGGGGGGTAAGAGCTATTCGTCTATCTATCTGTCTGCCCCCCTCTCTCTCTCTAACGCGTATGAAAGTAATCTGTATGTCTAATGTTTTCAGTTACTATTCTTCTCTTTTTAATACACCTTTTTTTTTCATAAACATCAGCGTCCGAGTGTTTATGTATCCACAGACTAGCAACAACCTGGGTTCCCGACGACGACGACGACGACGACGACGACGACGACGGGGTGTATAATGGTTTATACACGCGTCGGTAAGTGAAAATACAGCACCAAGACATTTCAATGTTGGTACGTATGTTATCATTTTTCACACACATACAAAATGAGATTGGTTAGTTATCTGATGTCGCTAAGGTAAAAAAAAAATCCGACCTTTTTAAACTGAATTGTTCAAAAATTAAATGATGTCGTCCCGTCGACTAAAACAGAACAATTTTAAATAAATACATTTAAAAAAGTGACATTTGTTTTATTGATTTGAAAAATATTTAAATGACCTAATTTCAAAAATAATTTTTATTAACAGTAAATTATGTAGATTAATGTAGAAAGTTCTACGGGGTTTCTTTAGCTAAAATAACTACTACTACTACTACTACTACTACTACTACTACTACTACTACTACTACTACTGATAATAATAATAATAATAATAATAATAATAATAATAATAATAATAATAATAATAATAATAATAATACACCAGAGACAGTACTGGAAAATTGAAATCACAAAATCCTTTGGAACATGGAGGTGCAAACAGATAAACTCATACAAGCAAGGAGACTGGATGTCATAATCGTCAACAAGAAAGGAAAAATCCTGCCAAATCGTAGACTTTGACGTTCCAGCAGACCACAGAGTGAAGATCAAGGAGACGGAAAAGTGAAGCAAATATACAGAACTTGCCAGAGAATTGAAAGGGATATGGAGCATGACTAAAGTCAATATAATACCAATAATTGTTGGAGCACTAGGAACAGTCCGAAAAACTGGGAGAAAAGACTGGGAGTAATTTGAATCAAAGGGACCATTGAGATCATACAAAGAACGGTAATGATAAAAACAGCTGCAATCTTAAGGAAAATCCTTGAATGCGGAAACCAACACGCATAAGCTACGAACGGTAACCAGTCACATGGAAGTTACAACAGGAAGAATACAAAACTACAGGAAGAACACCACCACACGATCCAAGAAACACAAACTGCAAGAAATATCAGAAACTGCTCTCCACCAAGTGATGGCACCAGCCTCGGTTTACACCTTACAATATAGTCATGAATGGTCAAGGAGGATGGGATGATCGAGGAGGGAGAGCACTCTTGAGACCTCTATAGGAAGAGTGCGGAGAGGACTGGGACCTTGAGGATGCTTATTGCCACCCAAATCCTAGAGAAGACCAAGTGTCCTTACTAGGAGCGAGAAATAAATGGTAAGCGGCTGCTGCGACACTGCAAAGTTATCTGCAATCGTTATCGAAAAGAGGTGGAGAGTACTGGAAATATGGGGAGGCTTGTTGTCACTCAGACTCCAGGGAACACCACCGGTTATTATCAGTGAGCAATCACTGACTATGACTTATGTGAACACTCCTAGTAAATACAAATAATAATAATAACGACAACGTCAAAGAAGATGAGATTTCTAATGAGAAACATAATATACCCCCCAGTGGTGGGATTCAAATATTTTAGGAACAGGTTCTATCTTAAATATTAGAATTACCAGGGTAAATCGGTGCATCCGCGTATCGCGGACTTGCAATTTTAGTAAGCTCATGATCATCTTTCTATATGTATGTACATGAATGAAAAATGAAATCAAATACAACTCATTTATTTAGAATTTATTTATTTCAAATAATTCCAAATAACCACTTGATTTTCATTGTACTCTTTCGCCTTTTTTAGTTTTACACGACTGTCGTCAGCAGAATGGTTTTGCCGTAGCCATGATCTTACAGAGGATGTAGGATCATACTCTTCCAAAGGAAGACCAAGTAGGTCTATAGTCATCAAGTTGCTGACATTTTCTACAAGCAGTCTACTTCTTTTATCTCCATAGATCACATTCATTTTACTGAAGCCCCTTTCAGCCTCTGCTGAACTGATTGCAATAGTGTTTATAATGTTCTTGGCCTTCCTGATACTTGGTGGCATGGTGTGGTTTTCAGCATTCTGCACCACATTTTCTACAAAGTCTCTATAATCATTTACATTAATCTTGTAGGAGAAAATTTCCTCAAATTTGCCGAGTTTTTCTTCAGCCTCCAACCATGGAATTGTAACCCCCCCCGGAAATAAATAAAAACAATGGTACCAACATCGGTAAATGGCTACGTAGGGTATTAGAAGATGGAAAGACTAAGAAGTTATAACACCATCTATTTGTCGACTTGAAGGGGACAGAAAGTACTGGAATTTTGAAGAAGCTTATGTACTCATATTCTAGGGAAAACCATTGGCCGTTATCAATGAGAAATGAGGGTGATAGAAAACCTCCATGACAAGGTCTCCAGAGTAGTATAGTCTCAACCAGGGTCGAGGTGAAAGAAGACTGTTTGCTCCTCTTCTTGAAAAGAATCATGATTGATACATTGGAAAACCGCGAATGGAACAGCATAGAGTATAAAAGGCATTGCAATTACTTCCTTTTTGCCGAAGACATTGATGTCCGGATAATTGTCCGGATTTACGCCGGTCTATAGGTTGTCCGTACTGTGCAGTTCTAGGAGGTGCACCCTCCCAGGCTTTGCTTTCTCACCCTTTGAGAAGGGGTTAGTTTATTGCTAATCGCCTGAGGCGCCCCTACCGGGGAATGCCGACGAGGCTGCCCAGGCAATTTTTAAATAGCCAGAGTGCTCAAATTCTCGAGCGCTGGTTTTTTCCCACTTTCCCGACCTTGTGTCGCATCTTACCTTGTGGGAGGAAGATAAATAGAATTGATGTCCGGAAATGAAACGGAGTTTAATAGAATGCCTTCGCAAAGCTTCCGGAGTCAACGGCACGCAGGTCAGTGTAATGAAGACAACACTGATGACGAACGACATCAGCAGAATCAACACGGACGTCAGTGTGAATGGTGACAAACTGGAAACGTCTCACACGTTCACGTACCTGGGAGCAGTATTAACTTATGAGGCATCCAAATCCGAAATACTCTCCAGAATTGAGCAGATCACAACCGCTTTTACAATAAGCAAAATAATCTGGGACAACAGGAACATCACACTTAGTTCAAAGATAAAACTGATGTGCTCCCTGGTCATCTTCATATCTCTATATGTAACGCAGCTAGGATGTTCTTCAATCCCCCAATGCGTTGACTTCGTCGACAGAATCAGCTGGTCGGATTTTTGTAGTCGCAGTGGTGATGTGGCAGCCGAAGTTCCCATCCTCTCTTCTCTTTGTCATTGGCTTCCACTTCTTCTCAATAACAACGTTCATAAACGTTCCTATATACTTGCCTCCACACGAGGGCAGAGTTAGACACAAGGTCGGTTTTTAATGTGGGGAAAATCCAACTCTCCCCAAAAAGGTACTCTGGATTTGTACACAAATAAAAACTGCCTCAGTCTAGAAGGATTTTTCCCAAGAATATTATTGTATTATAGGAACAGATACTACACTTTTCTTCTCCGTTCATAAACGTTATTAATTAAGAAACATCACAAATGCAATTGGGATTTTATTCTTTCTTTATAGCATACATGTATATGCATAAATCACCCACTCCTTTCCCCCATGAGAGGAGGTAGCAGCTATCCAAACCCATTGCTCTGACGGTTCAGTAGAAAAAGCAAGATCCTTTTTACCCATTTACTACGCCAGCTTAGCGACTTCCCGTTTCTGTGACGTCACTGATGGGACACGTATCGCGCGCAACTTCTAATTGGAAAATTCTACTTTACTTAATTTTTAACATTACGTGGAAATTTACTGTACTAACCCTATCTTTTCCACAGCAGAATCTAAATATTATTGCATGTATACCCGTGAATCGTTGACGCAAACAAATCTAGAGAAACAGATATAGGTCACATCTCCTATAGAGAGCATGCAACCAACGGGGAAGTGCGGAACAGAATATGGCGCAAAATTAGACCACAGTGAAAACACGCAAACTGAATTTGTGCGGACCCATCACGCGATCAACTGGGTTTTACAAGATAATTGTGTCAGTCACAGTGTAGGAAGTGGAAAGGAAAGTGTAACTAACATAAAAGAATACGTGTGTTTTGCGCCATTCACCCAGGAAAACGAGATGATTCGAACACTGTCCCAGTAATAACGGACATCAACACCGGTCGACCCGTAATGGCTTTATTGCAAAACATCTGAGACAGCCAAGGTGAGACATGTCAAGTTATGCAAATAATTCGTTCTGCACAATCAGTGATAAAAAAAACTTTCCTGGCAGCAAATCAAGTTATTTGAATGAGTTGTTTTGTAAGTTCAATAAAAAGAGGAATAATTTACCACTTGGCAGCCATTGTGTTGCTAATCTTGATACTATTAAGACAAAGGTTAGAGCGAAAATACTTTTACGGTGTAAGTGTGTTGAAGTTCCGGGTAAAAATTGTTCCTGCGATTTTTATGTTTGCTTTCCTTTAAGTCAAGATTCTTCTTTTCAATATTCTTGACGATCTTCTAAAAGACATTTATTTAAAGTTTTACGTGCTTTTTTATTTTTTGTGGGGTCCTGTTTGCGGTTCCGTTGAAGTCAGAGTGAAAGCGATGCCCTCGACAATTTCCAACCTTACAGAAAGACATACATCAAAACAGGTGCGAGGACAACACTTCGAAATGGACAGTTCTAAAGCTGAGCGACACCCTGAAGAAATAAAGAGGTAGAGAGAGGAATGGAGGGAGTTGGCGCCAGACTATACACGAAGGTGAATGTGTGTGTAGCTACGATGTCGATAGTTGGACGCACAGGAAGTATCAAATTCACAATGTACGAAAGTGTCTCTATGCGATCAGCTGAGTTGATTATCGCATTACAGCATGTGGCCACTCATAATGAGATATACATGTTTATCAAATATTCACATTATAAGAAAACAATATCACTTGCCAGGAAAAGAGTAGACAAATGGTCGTATATATGTTTATAGGAAATTGAACTAATTGACAACAGCAGTCTTATGAATTATTCATACGGCAACGTCAACAGGTACGAACAAGAAAAGACACGAATAGACGACGAGAGTATACACGAGATCTGTCTGAAAATTAACGGGACTGATTGCTGTGTGATCTATAGGCGAAAGAAGAATAAGCGGATTCTGTTATCATTTAACATGATATATTGGGAATATAAAACTTCATTGCATTCGTTTTTTCTAAATGCTTTTTTTGCATCTCTTTTTAGGTCGTTCAGCTATGAGCACTGGAATAAACGTTGATCACCGAGTAACGAACAAAAAACAAAACAAAAAAACACAACCATCTGGAACAACCTCCGTATTCACATTATCTTGCTCCGTGTGACTGTTTTCTGTTTCATCATCCCAAGGGATTCATTAAGAGATACCCGTTTTGAAACAGAGGTGCAACCAAGGAAAATCCTTCCAGCAGTGCGTGAAAGCGGCACAGAGAAGGATGGGAAAGTCCATTAGATTCGGGGACGGGATACATTTTAAGGGGTGTTCATGTAAGTTGTTGTTTGTAATTGTGACGCAACACGTACATTTATCCGAATGAAATAAATTTTATATATATATATATATATATATATATATATATATATATATATATATAATTAACTTGTTACAAATATCCAGGGGTATGAATCCGAAGGAAGTTGAAACCGGGTTTATGAGAGTGCTCAATGAAAATTCAGAGCAAAATATATATTTTTTGATTTTATTCCGTGTTTTTTTATTTTTTTTATTTTTTATTTTTTTTTTACAAAAATGAATGATAACATTAAACCCCCACTATACACTACCCCAAAACACACTATAACCCCCTACCCACCCACCCAAATTTACCACCCAATCCCACCCCAACAAGTCATGATGAATCTATAAATATATAACCACCCCTCTAAACTACCAATAACATCAAATCTCTACGTACTACCTATAATGCACAGCCTCAATAGCCTCTCAGCCATACTACCAATTCTAACATAAACCCATAACTGGGACAGCTATTAACACTGATATCACTTGGACTAATCTAATCTCAATTACTTAACCCCTCGATCACTACCTTGAACACTTAATTATTAACTGGTACTTAGTCCTTGTCATTGGTAGTAGAACAAAAAAGCCTACCATCACTTGTCGACTTATTTCGCCCAATGACTTCACAAGTAGCAAGATGGTTATGATGGTGATATTTATCATTATTATTATTATTATTATTATTATTATTATTATTATTATTATTATTATTATTATTATTAGTATTATTATTATTATTATTATTATTTTTTAATACTATTATTATTATTATTATTATTATTATTATTATTATTATTATTATTATTATTATTATTATTGTTATTATCATTAATATTCTTACAAACTTGTTATTTCTATTTTTATTCTAATTTTATTTATATTTAACTTTATTTTTATTTTTATTTTTATTTTTATTAAGGCTTTTATTAAGGCTGTTATCACTGCGACTATCGTAGGTATGATTGGCAGGCGTTATCATTGTCATAATCGGTTTTGTTAATGATAAAACTGGTAACACCAGAAAACTTCTCTTATAAAATGATTCCACTAGTATTGATCTCGGTATAATATAATCACAATTTAAAAAAAAAAAAAAAAAAAATATATAATCACAACAAAATTCACTACAAATAATAAACAAAACATTAAAATAAAATAAATAAAATGCAAAAGTAGCAATTAATACCCTAAATTAAAATTATCAAACATTTTTATCCACATGATAATTACTTATTAGAATTAAAATAAAATAGGAATGACGGTTATAATCATAATTTTATTCTCATTTTAAATTTAACTCACTCTGGCCGTCGCTCCATCTCCCTTCCTCCCACCCCGGCCGAAATTGAGATCATCACAGCACAGACACGTGAAAAACCTCCCACGTAATAATTTGAAACACGACTTGTTGGGGTCCTCCCCCCTCCCCTCTCATGTCCCATGTCACCGTTATAGACAAAGCCCCAACTCTGTCCCCCTCCCCCTCCAATGTATTTTCAATTTTCAATCTCCCGTTAAAGTTGAAGTTAAAATTTGTGCCATTTGAATTCCTTCGCCCGCCCGATGAGTTGGTCGCTATTTGCACCAATGAAACAAAACTTGTTTTGTCCCAACTAATGGAATAAAATCAATATATATATATATATATATATATATATATATATATATATATATATATATATATATATATATATATATATATATATATATATATATAGTCAGAGTGTTTCGGTGTATGGCAGCTCATCCGTGAGGCTAGACTAGCACTCACCCCAAGCCAGGGATCGAATCTAGAAGAATCTAGTTAATAGTCGGCAGCTCTAACCACTAGAACACGGAACGGGCGCTATTGGTAGATTATAAAACGGTACAATGCTTTTTATATGAACATTGACCGCTACTTGACAGTGCTCCATTTATTTATTTACAAATTATCATCCAAGAACTTTGAAGTTAGCGACGCACTGGCTATTGCTTGTTTTGTATGAAAAAAAAGGTGTAGATTTATGAATTCCATCACGCTGAAGCGACCATATTAAATTACTTCCTACTGCGACAAACTGTGACAAAAAGCTAGAAGATAGAACTAACCAGCTCCCCTGATGGGGAACTCTGGTAGAGTACAGAAATAGCAGAGAACGGACCTGTCGACATTCCCCGTTAGTGGCGCCTCAGGAAACCGGCAATGAACCATCTCCCTTTCCCAAATGAGGAGGTCATTCCTGGGAGGATACACGTCTTAGGACCGAGCCGGATCATACCTTATTTCGACAAAAGAACGGTCTGATGGATAAAGCCAGCCTCTACGTTGCCAGAACCTCGGCTGGTAGGAAGACTTGAGGGCCGATGCGGAAGAGACATTTGAATGTCAACAATTTAGTAAGATAATTCGATTGTCGAATGTTTGAATTAATAACACAACTACTAAATACAATGAACATTCGTATTAACATCATCTTGAACTCGTCCAGAGATGCGTATTTTTCTAGTAGCTTTTATGGATATTTCGTAAAAGAGTACCCCCCCCCCCCAATACCCCCCCTCCACACCCAAAACAGACAAAAGGTTGTAGTAAAAAAAAAACAAACTTTTATTACTTGTTCCAAAGGATGTGATCGATTCATGTCATGGAATATTTACATACAAAAATCGTCTCCTTTATATGTTTGCCTCCACATGAACTCACACAGATGTCTGTCCACCATTCCGTGATGCGTTCCACAGTGGCGTTTATTCTGAATTTTGTACAGTATAACTCTAACCCTACCCCTAACCTAATCTTAATCGTAACCCGACGCACGTCTATACAGGATTAACGAAAGTGGGTCAAGGGCATGTGCGCGCACTGCGCATGATTGCTGGAGCTGGTTTTTTTTATTGTTTACAAAACTCATTCTTCCATTAGTAGCGAGTCTCTTCTATAAATGATTCCCTTTTACAATGATTTTTAGAAAAAACCCCAAAACAAAACAAAAAACAAAAGAAAAAACAAACAAACAAACAAAAAACAAACGGTTATTCTTTTAGAAATACAATTATTATTTTTTACGTATTTACAAGTGCGTGGCTTCTTTTTGATGGACTAATAAGATTATTTGGTTGTTGTCTGAGAAAACCTAAGCAAATAACGCGAATAAACATTCTTATTAACATAAGCATAGCGCGAATCTGTCAGATAAACATTCAAAGACTCGCACTTCGGACTGTGCTGATTCAGAAAACACATTAAGATGGGACTGGCCACCATATATTCACTTCAGCACTTCAGAGAAGAGGAAAAGAAAACAAACAGAGAGAAAACAAAATAAAAACAAAAAAACAGGCGAAAGCGTGAGTAGATAAAACGAGACACGCCTCGCTAATAAATTACCGTGATTCATAGAATTAACCTTGACCTTCTTACAACTTTGAGCCGATTAACACTGACAATTTCTGTATGCCAAGGTGAAGGACACTGTTTGACTGATTGCGTGAGGATTATAATAAACTGCAGACGTTCTGTAACGGCTGAGCATTGGGATTTATTTGCAGAAGAAAATGGGAGAACAACGCCCGTGACTGCGTCCACGTGGTAAAAGCGGACAGCGTGTTATCTTTTTTTAAATTTTTTTATTGAAATCGCTCCAGACAAGGCATGAAGCCACTTGATGTAAAGAGCTAAACACATACTACTTCAAGGTAAAAAACAATCAAACTAGACAACGATAGGTGTTAGATGGATAGATTCAGACCTGGAAAACATAAATTTTCTCCCCTTTGTCAGAAACATTGCTCATGGAATATGAGGACTAAAAGACAAAATAAGGGAAGCGAGAGTTACGCAGCTACCGAAAGTAAACCCAAGGTTGACTTTCTACACTCTGCAACACTTCATCATCTGATGCTACGCTTAATCTTTTCTGTCCTCGGTCAGTGAACGAGAAATCCGTCTAGATTGAGGCAATTTTCATTTTTGTCCCAATCCAGAGTGCCCCTTTTTGGGGAGGTGAATTTTTCATTTTTGTTCCAATCCAGAGTGCCCCTTTTTGGGGAGGTGAATTTTTCATTTTTGTCCCAATCCAGAGTGCCCCTTTTTGGGGAGGTGAATTTTTCATTTTTGTCCCAATCCAGAGTGCCCCTTTTTGGGGAGGTGAATTTTTCATTTTTGTCTCAATCCAGAGTGCCCCTTTTTGGGGAGGTGAATTTTTCATTTTTGTCCCAATCCAGAGTGCCCCTTTTTGGGGAGGTGAATTTTTCACCAGATAAAAAATCGACCTTCTATCTAGCTCTGCTCTCGTTGGGAGGCAAGTAAATTTCCCATTGCGAACAGAAGCCACACTTGATGATCTGATCATCACCCTTCCTATGTCCTGGATATCATAAAAAACAAACAAACATGACACCCCAAAGCATGTGGGCCCGATCCTATTTCTGCTATAGTACTAAAGAAATGAGCTGAGCTGGATTCTGTCCGCTTCAAACTTCACAACAAATGCCTTACTGAATCATACTTCCCTGATAGCTGGAAAATTGCCTCTGTGGTAAAAGTGTTATAAAGATCTGGCGAAAGAACTGACCCGCAAAATTATCGTCCCATCAGTCTCCTTCCGCTTTTCACTTAAATCTTTGAGTCACTAATCAATCTAGCGTTAGTGTACCACCTATTTAATTTTAAACTTCTTTCTGACAATCAGTATCAATTTAGGCAAGTCCATTCTACTGCGGATATCCTAACGGTCATCTCTGAACGCATATACCATATACTGAATAAGGCAGGTGAAACTGGCGCGGTAACGCTTGATATATCCAAAGCTTTTGACAAGGTCTGGCATGAAGGCCTTCCCATAAAAATTAATTCGTACGGTATTACTAGACGAATATTTAATATAACAGATCCTTCCTAACCAAGAGAAAGATCAAGGTTGTCCTCGATTGTCGTATATCTAAACCACATGAGATTAATGCGGGTGTACCCCAGGGTTCGATTCTTGGACCTTTATTATTTCTGATCTTCATAAACGACCTCCCTGATGAAATTGTGTCCGAGATGGGTATGTTTGCCGACGACACCACGCTCTACTCTCGACATGTGTGTAAAACGAACGCACACATACCCAAGACAATAGCTGATTCCCTAAAAATGACCCCCAATCTATAGTTGAATGGGGTCAATCTATTTAATGCTACTAAGACAAAGTTCATTTCCTTTAAACAGTATAAGAAACCTTTTCAGCCATCACTTGCCATGGATAATAACAGCCTACCCGAGAGTCCAATATTAAAACTTCTCGGCCTAACATTCACAGTTAGCATGAATTGGAACGGATGCATAGAAGATACTATCAAGTCTGCTGACAGGAAATTGGGCTCCATCAACTGATGGTGTTTCTTGTTATTTCTGTTCATTGGTTCATTTTTTTGTCGTGTCAGTTGAGGCC
>OY744531.1:20026924-20044424 GCA_963556195.1 Sepiola atlantica | reverse complement strand
ATATATATATATATATGTATATAAGGAGAGAGAGTGGTAATATATATATATATATATATATATATATATATATATATATATATATATATATATATCCTCAACTCTATAATAAAGATCAATGTGTTATTATTTGTATATTTTTAAATAAAGAAATAAAACATATACGCCTCGTAACACACATGTTAGAGAATTAAAAAGTGCGTTTTTCTATCCTCTCAACGAAGCCTTTAAATTGTCGAAGAGCGAATGCGAGACAGCAAATAGCAAGTCAGACAATCACTCGGTGTCTGAAATGAATTCGGAAAGAAATCCTACGCTCTAAATAATAATGGTGATCAGAAATGATAAAAAGAATTTTATATGAAAAATTAAATTACTGACGTAATTCTATAATTTTATATGAATATTAGCCCGAGTACTGGTGGAGTATGCTTTATTGTTCGTCATTTGTGACTGAGGATTGATACAGACATGTACATAATCTGTGACACTGTCATGTCGATGTTATCGATCAACAGCTGTTAGAAACTGAGATCTCATTAGGCGAAAAAGAATATCTGGTTTTCCCCTCAGATCATATTTGGAAAGAATGAAGCGGAAACAGAAGAAAAAAAGAAACGAAATTCATTATTTAAGATTTGAAACGGTCGAGAATTGGAAATGAACATTTGTGAACTCATGTTTAAAATAAAAGGGGGTAAATTAGGCTATTTTTTTTCTCGGATGATATGCGTCGAGCCGTCGATATTTATTAAAAGTTAATTTTATGTTAGGTATAGAAAGGGAGAAGACGAACACACTCTCTCGCGTCTTGCTGTTTTTAGGGTAAGTGTGGGAGGGGATAGCCGTTTAGATCTAATTAGGTTGATTTTTAACTTTTTATTTTATTTCATTTTTTTTATTCATTGCAATTTAAAATTTTTTTAATTCATGCTATTTTCATTTTTTCTTATTAATTTGAGCTAAGAACAGCTGGTCGCGACCGATAATAAAAAATAAAAATCACAATAATAAAAAAAAAATGAGAATAGGAAAATAAACTAAAATTTACTAAAATTGACTAAACATTAATTAAAGTTTACTGCCATAATATAAGAGAGTTAATAACAACCAAAATAATAATAATAATAATAATAATAATAATAATAATAATAATAATAATAATAATAATAATAATAATTTTTATAATCATAATAATGGGTGAGGAATAAATTAATATTAATAATCGAATAAAATAAAAGAATAAGGTGACATTATAATAATAATAATAATAATAATGATGATGATAATAATAATAATAATAATAATAATAATAATAATAATGATGGACAATAATAATGATACTCAAGAAATGGTGGTGGAATAAGAATACACATCAGAAGGTGATAAAACTAATAATAATAATTGTGGCGGTACTGTTAATAGTACTAATAATATTAATGATCATCATTAATAATACTATTAATGGTATTAATAACCACATTAATAAGCTACCGTAATTATAATTGTAATAATAATGTAATAATCCTACCGACTGTAAACGTAGCAGTTTCACATGTTGGTCGGTCATAATTCAGGAAGGGGGCATTTTGTATTCAGCACTGTCCTCTTCCGGAAGACATGCGCACGGGGTAACTGTTGTGCCTCTACACCGCCTGATTGCTGAGAGGAGTTTTTTTTCGAATCAGTCAACATGGGAGTCGGATGTTTGTTCCGCTTGTGATAGACGTTGGCTCTGAGGCAAGTAGCTTGGCAAAAATAGAGGTAAGCAACGCATAGTTCTCTAAACCTATTTGAATTTTTACTCTTATATAATTTGCTTTTTTTTTGTCTTAGCACATGTTTGTAAAACTTGTTTATTTTCATGTATTTCCAGTTTTACGGTGAAAAGATGTTATGTTTTCAGCGTTGGCCACGTGCGCACAAATAAATACATATTATCAGTGTAATTCGTGTCCGAGATCTTTGCTCCAGTTTGCTTGCTGTTACACCGACAATAAAATAATGTATAATATAATAACCTATAATATGTAGATGACTATGTTATCTATTTTTGGTTTGTGGATAGATATGTTCTCTATTTTATCTATAAAAGGGGCCCTAGTGTTGCCGTGTTTTAGGGAGTCATTATTGCATTGAGGAGGTTATTAATCTTAGGGAATTAGGTAGAGACATTAGAATGATGGGTTTGGTTTGGGTAAATAGTTTCAAGTTTTATTATTTTATTTTCTGATAGTAACATTGGTTCAAGAGGTTATATGTATATTACTAAGAAGGTGTAATCTATTGTGCTTACAATTAATTGACGTTTCTTGTTTTTTTGTTTAGAATTTTACCTCTGTCACTAAATCTAATTATCTCAAGTTTTTCACTTAGGCATAGGTAACAGGGTGATTTTAAGGAACCACGGGTATTTGTTTTCTGATAGTGTTCCATTTAACTATTGGTGATTGATTTTTTACTGATTAGTTCCCAGAGTAAAGTTCTTGTTGAATAATCGTAATTATTGAATGAGCATTTATGGGCAGTATATATTTCTTTGAAGGTATTACCAGTCATCCATATATAGTATTTTTCTGGGTTGAATTTTATTTAGTTGAAATTGTAGCTTGGTATAATTTTAGTTGAAAGACAATTTTGCTGTTTTATTCATGCAGTTACAAGTCTTATTTTTTTTGTTTTTTAAATTATTTAATTCAGTATTTTCGGGTAAATGTCATTGATTTTTTCTTATATATTTATTCTTTTTCATTTCGGATCCATATTCATAAACTGGGTTACTTCCCAAGTTACTGGAAGTACACGACATTATCAATCTCTACCCTTCTATTGTTAACGCCTTATATATATATATATATATATATATATATATATATATATATATATATATATATATATATATATATATATATATATATATATATATATAATATTTGTTATTGGTTATTATCTATGTACGTATACGTTTCATCCTTTTTAATAATCGGGACTCATCAGCATAGATATGACTATTCACTACCGGTGATGCGATTCGAAACCCCGGATTACGAGTATTTTTGCAACTCAAATCCGACGCCTTAACCACACGGCCAAATCTGAACAGCGAATAAACTGTGATAATTTTAACACTTTATCGGCGGCTTAACGTCTGAGAGCGTTCGTCTTTTATATATATATATATATATATATATATATATATATATATATATATATATATATATATATATATATATATATATACTTTAAATTGACCAATACTATTGAAGGTAAAATCTCGATAAATGTTAACATTTAACAACAGAACACACATAAGTAAATAATGGTAAGTTAAATTCTAATGACTAAGTCTTTATTCATTTCTTCTCACCAAAATTCAAAACAATTCAGTGTAATTTGACGACCGTTTCGTGCACAAACAAACAATTGTGAATCAACATATAAATACCAGGATCTTTTATTTACGCAACTCATCAGAAGGCCAAGGATCGCCCCCGGAAGAAACCCTCGAACAAAAAATATACACTAGAAATCTTTTACATACATCTTACATAGAGCCTAGCTGCTCAAAGGGAACAAGGATTTTATCATAATCAGTCAGCCATCTTTAATTTATAATCTAGAGTGAATAAAAATACGTTGATCATTGATAACAATGCAACTCAGATTATCTAATATTTAATGGAATGTATTAAGAAAATTGTTTTTAAATATAAAAATGCTATTATAAGGATATCACTAAGTTTAGATAAGCCATATAATTATGTAAAACCTAGGGATACGAAAGTTGGGTACCTAAATCGTGCCAAAGTGAATTTTAAAAGTTGTTATTTGCTAACGTCATACGGTATTATGATCCTATTTACGTATATTAATGTATAAAATAATTAAAAGGACATAAAAATAAAAATAAATACGAAAAATAATTTTCAGATTTGTAAAATAAACAAGATTCAAGGCCAATCTATTCTCAAATCCAAAGGCCGTAATTATGCCGCTCATTATTTAAGAGTTATCTCCCTTGTCATAATTATAATTTAGCTATAAAGCATATTTAATGTATTTCTTTAACCAAATTGAAGAAATTCTTACGTTATAAAAATATTACCAATGAGTATCTGATGAAGAATTAACAAGTGAGATTCATATGTTCTTAATTAAAATTAATTAGCAGTTTATAAAAAACAAACTTATTTAATGTTTATATAAGGGTACTTACTTAACCATGGATTCTAGTGAAGAGCCTTCATATACTTAATTGGTCCTAGAGATAGTATTAGAGAATCTTGAGTCGATAATCTTTAATCTCCAGTTTCAATATGTCTAAATAATAGTCCGAAAGAATTAATTCATAATGATATTCTAAATATTATGCACACATAAGTGCTTTAGGGATTGATAAGTTTAGCTAAATAAATCAATTATTCAAAGATTCTATTGTTCTATTCCTAAACTAATGGCTAATACCTCCCCCCTCCCTAAATAACAACCCCCCCTAAAAATCCTGGGGGCGTTACAGACACCCGTCCCCGAACTTATCTATGTACTAAATTTATTGATTAACGACTTCTATTGATTCTCGGTTTACATTTAAAAACCCTCTACCAAACAACCGTCAATAATTTATTACTACACAATTCTATTTACAAGAATCGTTCAAATTCATTTGTATTTTGCTGTCCATGATCATGGAATGCAATTAATTAAATCGATTAAATAAATTAATTAATTACTTAACGAAGACCCACTCATTTCGAATGACTAAATTTACTATTCCAAAAGCTACTGTAAGTATAAGTTAACTATCTGAAAAATTGATCTGATGTATGTGCCAATTCTATGTCTACTTATTAGTCAGGCCTAAAAATGGGAGAGTTTATATCTAGATTGATTTTTGTATCTTAGTAATTAAATTATCTTTGGATTATAGGATAAGATTCAATGGTGCATAGATTACATTTTAAAACCTTACCCGGAGAGTATTTATTTGCTTTACCTGTTATAGACAATTTCAATCCGAATTATACATTATTTTTTCGTAATTCTCTAACACACTTAGCTAATTATTTAAAAATTTCCTTAGAATCTGAGTTATGCCTTACTTTGAAAGATAAAGTATGGTTTCTATACTTATCCTTAAAACTGGAACCCGTGGATTCCATATATGTTCTAGTACTATTTCTCTCCACAATGTTGCATTTATACACTATACAAGAAGTTAGACACTTACCTTATATAAGGCATTCATCTATATTTCTGCAATTACATTGAAGTTAAACTGCAGGATTTTGATTGGTATCCAACCCACCATTTTTATGTTTCAGTTTATTTTAGTATTGTTAGAAGCTATAACAGTTGAGACTAGGTTTATAGATATAGAGAATGACTATTTTACTGTGTTTTTATTAATAGTCTTTGTTAGGTTAGAATCTCTAGTGGGATTATTTTTATAATCTGATATAATTTCTTAGGAATATTGTTAAGAATGTGCTTACTCTATGGAGGTGTAAACCATATAGAATTACGACATATGTTTTTCTTTTTACTAGCACAGTCTGATGCGGTCTCGCGCTGATCATGATCGATGTTCACGTCTCTACTATACCCATAATTAGTATGGTATCTGTTTACTTTAGATTTAATGTTACCCATAGTCATATTATGTGATATAATATGGAATGATGGTCTTCTGTTTCTAATGTTACCTTCCATTATTCCATCGGATTCGTTTTTAACAAAATTTATTTATTTCTTTGTTATATCCAGATCTAGCTAATGCTACACTATAGTTTTTTTACTAAATAATCGTTCGTTAAAGGACAGCTTAGATATTCTTTTAGGAATACTGGGGACAGAAGCATGTTTATAGATTGCGGACGGTTTGAATTATTACCGAGAGCGAACCTTGGTCTACTGATGAGTTGCATAAATTAAAGATCCTGGTAATGATATGTTTATTCCTGGTTGTTTGTTTGTGCACGAAACGGTCGTCAAGTTAGACTGCATTTTGGTAAGAAAAATGAATAAGGACTTGATCATTGGAATTTAGCATACCATGGTTGACATATACACACACACACATATATATATATATATATATATATATATACACACACACACACACACACACACACACATATATATATATATATATATATATATATATATATATATATATATATATATATAGTGTGTCAGGTTGTATATGAAAAGAAAAGAAATCAAATAAAGTGCTCAATCATATAAGAGAGCTAATATAATTTATTTAGATACTGTATATTACATATTTCAGCAATGTACCGCAGTTTCATCCAAAAGGGCAGATTTAGACATCTTTAGTAAATCTCTGCGCCCAGTGGAATCATCGGTAAGCTGAAACGATTGTAGTCCCGTCCCGATAGGGAATGGCGTCAACAATGACAGAAAACGGTCTATCTCTAAGGGGGTTCCCGAAAAAATCCGGTGTGGAATAGTGTTTAACTAAGACTTAAGAGAGTTCGATGTTAGTTCGTGTTTGAAAGGCCTTCATGTTATTCCCTAGCAAGTTTTATTTATTTATTTATCTGTTCTTTTGTGGATTGTGGATTTGTAATATATATATATATATATATATATATATATATATATATATATATATATATATATATATATATATATATATATATATATATATATATATATATAATGTTTTTAAAACGCTATGGGCAATGCAAAGTCCCGGGTAAGATGTAAGCTGGAAGGAACAAAAATAATAAATCGAAATCGAAATGGGACTTACTATTTATTTTTTCTTAAAATCTTACATAACAGCAAGTATATATATATATATATATATATATATATATATATATATATATATATATATATATATATATATATATATATATATATGTTATCCACATACACGTGTTTCGTCGTCTTTACGATTGATAAGTGTGGCTAGACTTCGTTCTTCGGAAATTATTAGTCAGCGATCAGTCTGTCTCTTTAGGAGTTAGTGACAAACACATTTAAAGTGTAAGAAAAGAACACCATGTAATATATAAAATATAACGATACTATATATTAATAGTGTTTATAATAAATCCAAGGGATAAGAAGTCTAATAATTGTGAATATTATTCTCGGTAGAGTTAGTATTTCATTTATGTAAATATCGTATCAATCGTTCAATATATATATATATATATATATATATATATATATATATATATATATATATATATATATATATATATATATATATATACACAGACATGTACACAATCTGTGACACTGGCATGTCGATGTTATCAATCAACAGCTGTTATAAACTGAGATCTCATCAGGGAGAGTTAAAATCCGATCTTAACCTTAGATCATATTTGGAAAGAATGAAATGGAGAAAAAATAAGAGAAATTTAAGATTTAAATTTGGAAAGTCACGTGGTTGAGACCGTTAAGAATCAAAATCGAAAAATAATGATGTAAAAAAAAAGCAAAATATTAATATAAAATATAAAAAATAAAAAATGATAAAATTACATAAGATAAAATTAAATAAGATAAGATAAAATAAAATAAAATAAAAAGAGAGAGAAATAGATAGGTAGATAGATAGATAGATAGATAGATAGAGATAAAATGAAATAAAATAAAATGGTACGGGATATAATAAAGTTATTTAGGATAGAGAAAGAAGTGGGTGATAGAGAGGGGGGTGTAAAGAAGTGGGGAAGGGAAGGGAAGGAAGACACACATATATATAGAGAGGGGGAGAGTAAAGAAGTGGGGAGGGGAGGAGAGGAAAGGAAGACACACCCACACACACATGCACACACGCACACACTCACACACACACACACACACACACACACACACACACACATATATATATATATATATATATATATATATATATATATATATATATATATATATAAGCTCTATTTATTATATAGAAAATATTAAGCCTTTCAACGGCTATTTGGATCTGATTCGTACAGTTGATCCTACAGATTTCTTCGCATACGAATCTATATTTAACTATATAATCTTTTTTATATCATTCATTTTTCTTATACGTTAGGTATAAATCTTTTTATTGATAGAAACATTTCGAACGGTGGGGACGTCTGGTTTGGTTCTAACTAGGACGGAAATATGTTTGCAAATGTGTAGCCAAAACTGTTTCCATAAATAAATAGTTTTATACCTAATACACGACTCTATTTATTATTGAGAACTTTTATATAAATACATTACATGGATTCTTTTTTATGCAAGTCGCTCCATACAAGTTATGCACCCACTCGTAAGGAGCTAAAAAGAAGAAAAGATGATTAACGCGAAGACAGGAGATGCCTATTGCCCATGAACGGCACAAGGCTATAGCTAGGAAGAAAACAGTCAACAGGAAGAGAGTTCCACAAGCCTAGAGTTCTGGGAAATAAGCTACTGGAATAGGAAGATGTATTATAACGCGGTATCTGAACAGCGAATTGATGAAGACCACTAGACCAACGAGTCAAGCGAGCTGGCACAAAGGAAGCAGGGAACCAATCAGATAATTCTGAATAACACATGCAATAATAGTACTTATTGAAGAGACTGAGACTAGCAACACCACACCTGTGTGTGTGTGTGTGTGTGTGTGTGTGTGTGAGAGAGAGAGAGAGAGAGAGAGGGTGCAGAGAAGAAGAAAGAGTAGGACCAACCAAATTACAGATACGCATTTGAACCTTATCAAGAACCCGAAAATGGGACAGAGATTAACCAGCCGAAATATGACAACATATGGCGCACGCACGCACGCACACACACACACACACACACACACACACACACACACACACACACACACACACACACACACACACAAGGCAAGTTAGCTCGGTTTGCCGTATTCGAGTTCTGTCGTTAATATTGCATCATTTTCACTATGAAATGCTGGCAACCTTCATGTGGCCCCACCTATGAGTACCTTTTTAATAAAAGAATAGGTTAAAGTAATTCCAACATAAGAATGAAGCAACTCAAAATACCATTTTATACTCACTTATAATTCTCACACCAATCATTATCAGTGATCTTTCGTAGACAGAAACCGCTGGATTTCCCTGGAGTCTGAGTAACAAAAAGTTTTCCCCAGATTTTCGATACACTCCTCGCCTTTCCAGCATCATTGTAACTGATTTTACCAGTAATTTACGGCTGGAATTTAAGTGATAATAAGCTCCGTTCGAGATTCCAGTAATCTCTGTAACCTTGAAGTCGAGGTCTGGATGGTGTTGTCCCATCAGTCGTTCCATCCTCTCAGACCCTTCAGTGCCATTTTCTGTGGTATAAACCGGTGTTGTTGCCACTGTGTTTCTTTTTAGAGGAGGGTCAGATCATAGTTTTTAAAAAAAATATATTTACTCAAGTTGTCTAAGCATTTTTAGGTTCGTCTTATTATGTTTCAGCTCAACTAGTAGTTGTATGTGGCCTCAGGTCTATTTTTTTAATTAAAATTTGCCCCTCGTTCGTTAGTGTCATCTGATTATATAGGTTGGTTTCCGCACTTTAGCATTTTTCTTTATTTTTCCGCTATTTTCATCAGCGTAATGTCATGTCAATCCTCACTTCTAATCATTTGCCCAGTTTTTTTTTTCGGAATTGTTCCTCGTGATCTCACAAGGAAGTTATGTTTTCGGTCAAGTTTGTGACTGTTTCTTTGTTTGTGTACAGCCTAACATCAACATCGCTTGATCAATTGTCACCAAATTCGGTCAAAATCAATCTTATAACTGATTTAATTTTGGAACTTCTAAATCAAACTTCAAGGACAAAGAAAAGGTTAAAGTCACACTTTGGCAATAACCATCTGGCTAAGATCAAAGTGTAGTATCTGTTCCGATGGATACTACACCCCAGAGACCGGTATCGTCTTGGCCTTCGGGGCTTGATTTCCGCCGGTCTATGGGTTTGTCCTGTGCAGTTCTAGGAGGTCCATCCTCCCAGGCTTTACCTTCTCACCCTATGAGAAAGGGGTTAGTTTATTGCTAATCGTCTCCTTCTATGCTCCTGTGGCAAGCAATGACGTGGGCAGGACTTTAAAGTGCATCCGGTAGTGAGGCCCCTCATTTTGATGGGAGTATGAAGTCACCTCTTAGTTACCACTACTCCCAGGTCCACTCTGACTCGGAGGAGTGGTAGTACATTTCAGGGCCTCATCTATGGGTTAAATAGAAACTATCATTTCGAAGCTATTCTTTGACAAAATATACGGCTACAAAAACGAATTGGTCCGCCAACCAGTCGTATACAAAACACATGTCCCACGATTTCGGTATGGAATGACCAAACGATGGTTGACATGCTGTAAAAGCCAACAACTAACCAACGTCTTGAAACATAACAGGTTTGCAGACAGGTAATACCTTCAGACTTGTCTCCATGCACCCAGCACTGTGCAATGCGCAAAATATGGCCTCTCCAGAATGAATGACCGTCCGTGTGGTGTAAGGTGCCACATCCCTCTCGAGGTTACCCTGTTAATATGCATGAGCATAGACAGAACACGGTTGATCTAGAGGAGTAAAACTATTCCACGAGTAGCAGAAGTTTCAGTTGCACTCATCGACAAACTGGTGATCTGGTTCTAAGAATAGCATGGTTTCGCGGATGATCGTATATATTTGACAATGGAAGGCATAACTGCTCCAGTTAGTAGAGTACCATGAACTACACACAGGTTTGGTTTGCCACATATGCAATCAGCTTTAAGCAAAAAATATAATGACTGTTTCACCATCAATTAATGGATTACCCAAGAAGAAGAAGAAAAAGAAGAAGACGAAGAAGAAGAAGAAAAAAGAAGAAGACGAAAAGAAGAAGAAAAGAAGAAAAGAAGAAGAAGAAAAAGAAGAAATAGAAGAAGAAGAAAAGAAAAAGAAAAAGAAGAAGAAGAAAAAATGAAAATAAAAGAAGAAGCAGAAGAAAAAGAAAAGAAGAAAAAGAAGAAACAGAAAAAGAAGAATAAAAAATAAGAAGAAGAAGAAGAAAAAGAAGAAGAAGAAGAAAAAAGAAGAAAAAGAAGAAGAAGAAGAAGAAAAAAGAAGAAGAAGAAGAAGAAAAAAAAAGAAGAAGAAGAAAAAGAAGAAGAAGAAGAAGAAAAAAAAGAAGAAGAAGAAGAAGAAGAAGAAGAAGAAGAAGAAGAAGAAGAAGAAGAAAAAGAAGAAGAAAAAAACCATCATGGCTGGCCAGAGTAGATAGACATCGAGAAGCTGGATCGTTTTTTTAATTACTATTAGAAAGAAACATTATAATTAGCAGAAGAAATAATTACAAAGAAAGTTAATTGAATTTTATACATCCATGGTGTTTGCGTTTGTGTGAAGATTTGTGCGCTGAATTGTAACGGCATGAAATTAGTAGTCATTTTCACGCATTTCATTTTCACGTATTTCATTTTAAATAGCAGGTGCTCGCTTAGAGCCGTCTCAAGTGTCTTTTTTTTGTAACACAATTCTCACGCCAAAAGAAGGGAGGTGTGTAACGAAAGTAAAGTCGAACAGTTGAACAGTGAATGCGTAACCAGTAAAGGAGGTTGGATAGCGGCCCTTTCGTACTATCCTCCCGTGATCAATTTCCTTATTCAAAAAGCGTCAAACCAGCGACGCACATCGACCGAACTCTACGGTAGATTCGCTCCACCCCCAGGGTTAATACCAACAAAATGAATAAGAAGAAAGAAAAGAAAAAGTCTTGCTCTAAGAATTATGTATTCATCGAAAGTCTGAGCCCCAAAAACATAAATAAATGATTTTATTCATTTTAAAATTGCATCGTTTTTTGGTTTTCAAATTTTAATATAAAATATTCATATACATCGATGCTTCAAAGATGTGATCAATTTTCTTATTTAAAAAGCGCGTAAACCAGCATAGCACATCGACCGGATTTTACTTCACTTTAAACTGTGGTCTTTAACAACTTGACGTATTTTTCTCCCGGGGTTAATACCCACAAAATGAAGAAGAAAAAGAAAAAGTCTTGCTCTGGGAATTATGTATTCATCGAAAGTCTGAACTTAAAATAAATAAAATAAATAAATAAATAAATGATTTTATTCATTTTGAAATTGCATAATGTTTTGGTTTTCAAATTTCAATTTGCACCGTTAGTCCACATAACATCGGACGTCACTTCTAGAAGACCAAGAAGGATTATTACGAAAAAAAAAGGTTAATACCTTTTATTTGTCTAAAGCTCTGTCGAGGTTTATTATATCAAGCGAAATACTAGATAAAAAAGTCAAGATGAAAAAAAATGTTTTTATTTTTTATTTTGATTTTAATAAAAAAATATCTGCATCTAACAGATGGTTCTTTGAAGGCATATATATATATATATGTATATATATATGAAAGGATAAAATAATCCGACGGTATGAAATTAAAATGAAATAAGCGGAAGACCTAAAAAGCTCAACGTTTCGCCCAAATGTTATATGGGCTTTGTCAAGAGCGAACGAAAAAAATGTCATTTTTTTGCATTTTTTTCGTTCGCTCTTGACAAAGCCCATATCCCATTTGGGCGAAATGTTGAGCTTTTTAGGTCTTCCGCTTATTCCATTTTTATTTCATATATATATATATATATATATATATATATATATATATATTGTTCTATATTATAGTGGAGGTTTTTCCATTGTAAACTTTATCTGAGGTTAAATATTTTTCTTCTTCTGTGATGAAAAGAAATATTGTCTAGTCTATGACCTTAAAGTACATCCGGTATTGAGGCCCCGATTCGGAAGATTTGGGAGTATGTAGTGATCCCTTATTTACCCTTACTCCCAGGTCCACTCTGATCCGGAGAAGTGGTAGTACCTGTCAGGGTCCCATCTATGGGTTAAATAGAATATGTCACGTGCGTCACATGCAACTACATATCATCGTATAACTACATTTACATCGTGAAAAACAAGTTGAAACAAATATAAGTAATAAATATATAAAGATATTAAGAACGTGAATCATAAAAATGGATTCGGCATTAAATAACACGAAAATGGTTGAGATGCCGTAAAACAAAACAAACAATAAAACAAATCTTTACCCACGTTTACTTTCACGGTAATATAAACAATAAATGTCGAATTTTATATTGTTTTCTAAGATTTATAGGAAACTATGAAATATTTGTATGAAAAAACAAAAAACAAAAAACAAAAAACAAACAAACAAACAAACAAACAAACAACAACAACAAAATATAAACCTAAAAACCAACAAACATCATATTTGATCATGAAGCATATAACATAAAAAGTTATCTTGTCGGATTTGGAAATTCAGAACCTTATAGAAATCCGTCTCACATACCGATACTTGATTCGGACTCGCCTATTTTCTTCGTTTTTTTTTTCTACTATGTTATTGGCACGAATATATTTTATTTCGCTTCAGTTTTTTAACACTTATTCCGGCTAAGAAAACTGTTAGAGTTGAGACATTTTCCTTACCCAACAAGACGAATTAAAGTTATCGTATGCAATTGTACAGAGTTCTTTTTCTTGAGTTCTTCAAAAATAAATATATATATATTAATTAAATTATGCGATTTCAATCATGTGTGTGTGTGTTTCTCGCCTTCACATTAAGTACGCTATCATTTGTTCTATAGGATTCATCAAATAACGTTCGGTACTAAAACGAACTTTAAAAAATTCCTATTTCACAAAATAATTAAATTGGGAAATCAACAGAATTTATTTAAATTTCTTCGTAAAAAAGTCAGTCATTTTTTCTTTTACTCTCGAGCAACGCCGGATAGGGACAGCTAGATTTGAATAAAGTTGAAAAACGTGGTGCATGGTTAGCTTAATGGATAGATCGCAGATTATGGAATCGGCTTTACCGAGTTTTAATCATGCTGAATCTGGTTTGTTATATTACGCACTCATACCTCCGAGATAAACCAATCTATCCAAAATGACTATTTTTCGTTTTGAATTCTTCAAGTCCTGTATAATTAATTAAATTATTTCCACTAACTTTGATTAAAATTTTTGTTCTATTTGTAATTGCTTTTTTTCTCTAATTTTCACATTTAATTGTTATTCATCTGCTTACTTGAGAATATTCCATGATTGGAATAGTGGAGGGTAACTATAGAAATGTAAAACCATCTCATATTATATCACATAATATGGCTATGAGTAGAATTATATCTGAAGTAACAGAAACTATGAGAATTACGGGCATGTAAAAGACGTGAACATAAAACATAATCCTCTGCATCTAGCATTAGACTATGCTAGGAGGGTGAAAATAGGCGTCGTAATTCTATATGGTTTTATCCCTACAGTAAGCACATCCTTAACAATATTCCCAGGGAATTATATTGGATTGTTGAAAAAATGCTCTTTAGAGATAGCAAGATAGGAAAGATTATTGACAACAGCACAGTTAAATGGTCATTTTTTACATCAATAAACATAGCCCTAACTATTATAGCTTCTAATTATACTACTAATTATACTACAATAAACCGTAAAATAAAAAGTTGAATAATAAACTAAATCTTGCAGTTTAACCCCAATGTAATTGTAGAAATGTAGATGAATGCCCTCTAGAATATTTTTTATTGAGATCGCTACAGACAAAGCATTAACCCAGATACGATTATATTACGCACTCATACCTCCGAGAAAGGTATTAACCCAGATATGATGACCCCCCCACTCACTATGAGTAAAATAGTGCCCTTTGTTTAGTAAATCATATATGAGCAATTGTTGGCAACAGGTCATGGTTTCGGCATTAAATGATTCAAAATGGTTGATATGCCGTAACACAGGCAAACCAAAGTGAATAAAGACATCGAATGTTGTGAAATAACGTTCACTGCATTTCATTTTGAATACCCACATATTTTAACGAGGACTCTCCTACAAATGGATAACCGTATTTCAATCGATCCCCTCTTCAGCCTTTATCATGCTCGAACAGCATTATCCGTTCATCCTTAAGTGATTAAAATTTGAAAATCTTATCTCAAGTGTCCGACAATCTTTTTGTGAAGGTCAAGTGGTTTCACCCGGACTCAACGTGCGACCACGTCGCCATCTTGGAATCCATTAATAGTAGCTTAACCTATTCCGTAGAAAGACTATAAAACGATTCAAACTTTAACTATCTTTTTTTTTTATCCTCTCATCAATTTACACGGCCGGGTTATTAGTCACAGAATAAACCCCGAGATTTTCCAATTAACCTACAGATTTGCTTAATGAGGGTTGAGACCGAAGGACTTTTATACGCCATCATTGCTTTACATGAACTTCCAGTTATAGTCCAGGGGGATTTTTATTTTCTTAGTGATGAATCATCATCTGTCAAGGCAAAGAGCAACTCGAGGATAGGGGATAATCACTTATGAGGACGGTTTTTGACGAGTGTTTATTTACATTGGATTTGATGAGGACCATTTTGTATCCATCAGGGAAATAACCTTGTAGCAACATGTTCCACAGATAGGGAGCTCTTGGAAAGAGACTCTGTGTGGGACATTCCGTTTGATGTGAGGCGAACGGAGGAAGAAAGAAAGGTTCTTTGCAATACTGGTAGTAAAGGCAGTTTTGGCTGTAAACGTTTTACCACGTAGAGAAAAGAAGAGATAATCCCCCACTAGATTTCGAAGGCATAAAACAGTGCTCTGTGCAGCACATCCTCAGATGTGACAGCAGTACTCCATCATATTGGTAGAGGATTGTTCTACAGATCGTTTTTTTCTCTTGGATAACAATTATCTTAATTGTTATCCAAGAGAGAAACAAATGATTTGTAGAACAATCCTTTACCAATATGATGGATTGGTAAAGGATTGTTCTACAAATCGTTTTTTTTTCTCTTGGATAACAATTATCTTAATTGTTATATTCACGTTTCGGCCGATGTAATCTCTGACCTTCTTCAGGTGCAAATTTCAGAACTTGGGAACTTTTGTATTATTCAGACCACTATTCTCATCCTCGTTGTTATATTCAGGGTTGCGGAGTCAACAATTTTAAATACTCAACTTTGTATTTTAAACTTTTCTAATATTCAGACTTGATTCTTCAGAGAGATAGAATTTAATCATTTTAATGTCCGTTTCATCCAATCTTCTTTGTCTTTCCAGCGGCTTTATTTTCCTTTCTTTCACAATTTCCAGGCTCGGTAGCAACAGAATTACAGCCATAAAATGATCCAGCAGTTGCAACAACAGATTCGATGTATGTATAACCCTAACCCTAACCCTAACAACAGATTCGATGTATGTTTTCCATTTTAGGTCTGGAGTGAAAGTCAGTTCTAGGAGTTGATCAAGACAAACGGCTTTCTCGAGGAGAGAGCAATTTAATTTAACTGGCTCAAAACATGAATCAGGACGTTGGCAGTGAAAGGAGAGAAGCTTGGTTTTAGAGGTTTTTAAAGTAATAAGCTTTGACTTTGAACGAAATGTTAACCAGATGATTTTTTCCAGAATATTTACTTTACATAGCATTGGAAAACATATCAACAGTCTTGATGTTTCTTCATTGTGTTTTTCTAAGATGGCGTCCCAGATGGCCACCCAAAACATTAAACTATCCACTACACCAAAATTAATTATTGTAGGTGAGGTTTCTTAACGGTTTAATATGCGATTAATAACATATTCTGAAAAAATAATAGTTCCGGGTTTCGATCATTTTTATCTAATGCTTTAGGACGATTAAGTCGATTTCAAATAAGTTATTTCTCCTGACACGCGATTTAGTTCAACCAATCAGAGATTCGGAGAGAATGGACATGTCTTTCTGCAGATAATATTCTTGTGATGCGGTCTTCATCAGTTGTTGAATTCTTCTTTCTTGTTGTCTGTTTTTCCTCTTAGTCTGTGGAAGCCATGCGCCAAGTCAGGCTTGTCTAATGACAATGTCAGGGTTCCTTTGCTCTGATTATGCTCATTAATTAGGCTTCGCATCACAGGAATCAAATAAATGGACGGTAGTAATACATTTATAGATCAGTGTCATTATTGCATATTAGCTAAAGTATCAGCAGCAGTGCTGCAGTGATTACCGAAGAAGATTGTGATCTCGGAGTTTTACATTTGAGTTCAGGCGGGGTTATTGCACCACGTTCATTAATACATTGGGGGGGGGGCGGTAATGGTGGTGGTGCAGTGGGTAAGACGACCTGCGTGTGCCAGTCGGTTCTATAGCACCACTTTTACTTATAAATGCCGGCAATCTTACCGTTAACACACCGGTTCCTGTTAGATCCCTGAAGTTAAGCGACACTGAGCCTGGTCAGTACCAGATAGGTGACCATTTGAAACCACCATGCATTGTATGTGGGAACACGGCGACTCTTCCCTGCAAAAAAAACCCTACAAAAACTCATCGTCAAAATCATCTCGCCGAAGCGGGATATACATAGTATTGGGGATCGCTTGTGAATTTAATATTCCCTAGAAACTTCCTACTTGTAAGTAAGCCGTCTCA
>OY744531.1:19976924-20021924 GCA_963556195.1 Sepiola atlantica | reverse complement strand
CAAATCCCTAAGTCGATAGGCAATGGACTTGCTATTAACACCAGCAATAAAAAAATATATTCAGCCAGCGCAAAACTGAATATGAAACATCTTTAAAATAGCAGATAAATTATAAATAAACATTTAATAAGAATAACAATAGAAACCAAAATAATAATTAAAAAAATATTATCTGGTTCAATCCGCATTATAAGAGGCAAACTATTATGTTTCTGAATTTTTTAGATGAGGGTTGGTAATTTGTAGAATTTGGTATATTCGGACTACTGTTCTCATCGTGGGTGTTTTCATCACAACGTTTCGGCCGATGTAACCTCCGACCTTCTTCAGGTGTACCTTGTCGAACTCGGAATCTTTCTGTCGAACTCGGGAATCTGGACGGAATTTCGAACGGAACCCTTTATTAAACCCATGGGAGTAGCATGCTCTCGTTCCATCTGCCATGACTGGGAAGAAGTCTTCAGTAATTCGCAATTCTTCGTATCGCTCGCACTGAGTATTGAACCTTCAACCTTCAGAGGACTGTCACTCAAAAAAGGCAAAATATGTTTAGGATAATAGATAAAAATAATCTCTAGAAATAGCAATAAGCTCTCTAAACTTATCAATAGTAATAGTACTAAACTTAGTTATTGTTGCATGTATAACATACAATCAATAATAAGTAAACAATAAAAATACTTAACAATAGTAACAGTAATAGTAGTACTAACATAATTAGCGTTCATAATAATAACAACAACATATGCAATTGTAAAATAATAAATAATTGCCCACTAATGAATAATTTTTAACATATTGTATTATTTGCAAACAACTGTAAATAATGACATCAGCAATGAACCAAAAATATACATAGGCGCTCCGGAAAATAATTTCATGTGTGGATATAATCACCACGTGATTACATTGAGGAGTGAAGGATACAGAAATAACACTAAATTGTCTAAATATATATTAAACAAAAATAAAAATATTAGCTTTAATATTAATTGGAAAAACTTAAAATTAGCCCATCCCCCCCCTGCAATCTAGATAATAGAAACTGTAAATTATGTTTCGTGTATTTGCTTCGTTTTTCCGTCTCCTTGATCTTCACTCTGAGGTCTGTTGGAACGGAAAAATTTACGATTTGGCAGGATTTTTCCTTCTTGTTGACTATTATGACATTCGGTCTCCTTGCTTGTATGAGTTTATCTGTTTGCACCTTCATGTCCCAACGGAATTTGTGATTTTCGTTTTCCAGTGCTGTCTCTGGTTTATGTTTGTATCATTTGTCTGGGTTTTAAGAATGCAGTCGTTTGCATACTTTCCAGCGTACACCTTTCCCCACGCAGTCGGGTCTCTTTTTGTATTCTTTTTGGGCTAGTTTGCTGCATTCACTTATTATGTTATCTACTGTTTCGTCTCTTTGTCCACACACTCTGCATTTACTGTTTTCCTGGGTTTTTATTTATATTAGCTTTAATGTATTTAGCTCCAATCGCATTATTCTGTGCCGCTATCAGTAGAGATTCCGTTTCTCAGTTCAAGTGTCCTTTAGTTAGCCATGCCCAAGAGTGTTGCCGAGTTTCTTCTCTTGTCATTCTTATAAAACGTCCACGTACCTGTTTTTTTTGGCCCCACTATTCTTTTCTCGTCTTTTTGTTTTTGGTTTCGTTGCTTCTCGAGTTTTTCATTGGGACATTGTCTCTTGCTGCCGTTATCAGCGTTTATGTGTTCTGGATTATGTATTTCTCCAGCTCCTTTTTTGTGTCTTCCACACAGTCTTCTATACTTACCAGTCCTCTTCCTTCTTCGTTTCTTTTCACGTAAGGTCTATCCGTATCGTCTTTTGTGTGTAGTGCTTTGTGCATTGTCATGACTTTTCTAGTCTTCTTGTCAAGGCGGCTGGGTTCTTCTTTAGTCCAGCCTATGAATGGTCCAGAGTATCTTATTAATGATACTTCCCATATGATTATTCCAAGTTTATTATTATTATTATTATTATTATTATTATTATTATTATTATTATTATTATTATTATTATTATTATTATTTTACTTACGAAAAGTTTTCACACTAGACATTATCAGTGAATCCTCACTTACAATATTGTAATGTTCCTCTAGAGGCCAAGTGACAACAAGCCTCCTAAGATTTCAAGCACCCTCACACTTTTTTCGATAACCGTTGCAAATCATTTTGCGTTATCGCAACAACCGTTTACCATTGATTTCTCGCTAGCAATGACCGTTGGTCTTCTATGTAATAACAATAAGCTTTCCAAAGGTTCCAGTACATTCGCCCTCTTCCAGTGGAGGTCTGGTTGGTGGTGTTTCTTCCTTGGCATTTCTATCATTCTTGACCATTTACGGACATTTTGTGTGGTATCAGCAGAGGCTGGTGGCACCACGTGTTTATTATTATTATTATTATTATTATTATTATTATTATTATTATTATATTATTATTATTATTATTATTATTATTATTATTATTATTATTATTATTATTATTATTATTATTATTTTTATTATTATTATTATTATTATTTATTATTATTATTATTATTATTATTATTTTTTTTTTTTTTTTTTAAATTTTTATTATTATTATTATTATTATTTTTATTATTATTATTTTTTTAAAATTATTTTTATTATTATTATTATTATTATTATTATTATTATTATTTTTTTTAATTTTTTATTATTATTATTATTATTATTTTTATTATTATTATTTTTTAAAATTATTTTTATTATTATTATTATTATTATTATTATTATTATTATTATTATTATTATTATTATTATTATTATTATTATTATTTTTTAATTTTTATTATTATTATTATTATTATTATTATTATTATTATTATTATTATTATTATTATTATTATTATTATTATTATTATTATTATTATTATTATTATTATTATTATTATTATTATTATTATTATTATTTTTTTTTTTTTTTTTTTTAAATTATTATTACGACAATCGATAACAGTTGTATGAAAATAGTTAAGCTTGTAATACTACACTGGCACCCGCTAGGAGGAGGTACTTCGTGGGAGGATCGTTTCATGAGAACAGAACTGATACTACACTACCTCCCTCTATACTATACAACACTACCTTCCCCTATACTATTTAAGACTTTTGTACAATAGTACAAAAGTCTTACATAGTATAGTTTTGGCTTCAGATAGACAGACCCCTTAATTCCATTATTAATAGATCGCACATTATCTAGGCAGACAACCCGCCTTCCGTTATAATGTGCGTTGCATAACTAGCTAGTGTTCATAGATCGTGTGTTGTTGGGACCAATTTGAATATCATCAAATACATGTTATACAATGCAATCCGTCTGGATTATCGCCATTACAGCCATTTTGTCGTGTTTTAATCGCAAGAAATTGTGGATGGTGACATTTGTGAATTCTATCCTCGCCACATTTTTTGTCCTCCATTTTAATGGCGGATATGCATAAGTTATTGGACACTTAATGCTAATGTAGATGTCGGCTCGGATTTATTCACTTTCTCCTCACAACAGGCGTTTATGGCCGAGAGACATAACATTGTATTACCGTTTGAAAGGATGAAAAACAGACTGAGTGAGAGGGTGAGACAGGCAGAGACGAAGAAAAATGATGTGGGCGAAAGCGAGAGTGAGTTTTAAAAAAATGACAGTGAGAAGCGAGAGAAAAGAAAGAAAAGAAAGGGAGAAAAATGGAGAAAGAACAAAGAAGAAGGAGGAGCAGGGGTATTGGGAGAAGAAGAAGAAGAAGAAGAAGAAGGTATATGTATAATATATAATACAACAAGTGAGTGTGAGTGTTTAAGGCCTTACGAAAACAGGAATAACAGTAATAGGGCGAGAGGAAGGAAGAGAGAGATAGAGAGTAAGTAAGAGTGAGTGAGAGAGATAGAGAAAGATAGAGAAATATATGTATATATATATGTAGAGAGAGAGAGAGAGAGAGAGAGAGAGAGAGAGAGAAATATATGTATATATATGTAGAGAGAGAGAGAGAGAGAGAGAGAGAGAGAGAGAGAGAGAGAGAGAGAGAGAGAGATATATGTATATATATGTAGGGAGAGAGAGAGAGAGAGAGATAGATAGAGAGAGAGAGAGAGAGAGAGAGAGAGAGAGAGAGAGAGAGAGAGAGAGCACAAGTATAGTATATAAATTAGGGTTCGAGACTGATCACATAAAAATCGGTTAAAACCGATTTTTATGTGATGGTTCGTTTAAAATCAAATTCGATTTGCCCAAACCGAATTTGATGTTTCTAGGTTTCGCTTTCTGTGAAAAATCCATATATTGTTTTCCCGTGAAGAATTATCATTGTAACTGCAGCCTTGATTACATTGTGAAAACATGTTTTATATATACATATCTTATTTCATTCATTTAGAGTTAAGACAAATACCGTAGCCTACAACATTGTAAACGTTTAAATCAAAGGGCGAAGGAGACAGAAAAACGAAAGAAGTAGACAGAACTTGCCAGAGAACTGAAAGAAATATGGAGCAGGAAAAAAGTCAATATAACACCAATAATTATAGGAACACTGGAAATAGTCCCACACTTAAAAAAAAGACTAAGAGAAATTGGAATCAAAGGGAAGACTGAGAGTATACAATGATGAAAACAGCTGAAATATTCAAGAAAATACTCGAATGCGGAAACCAACCCATATAAACTACAAACGCTGATCAGCCACGTGGAAGTTGCAATAGAAATTTAACAAAAACATAGAAAGAACACCAAGTGAAACCAAGAGAACTGAAACTGCAAGAAATCTCATAAACTGTCACTCTTCCCCCGCAGACACACACACACAGACCCACACTAGTCGTGAAGAATCAAGGAGGATGAAAAGACATAAGAAGGAGAAAACTGACCAGACCTTCACTACATGATAAAGAAGACCAACGGTTATGACAGCGATAAATAAAAGATAAACGGCTGTTGCGATAACGCAGAGTGATTTGCATAAGTTAGCGAAAGAGTTAGAGAGTCCTAGTAATATGGGGAGACTTGCTGTCACTCAAACTCAACGGAATTGCCCAACCAAGGGGAGATGACGGCGCTAAGTGAACAGGGTAGCTATGAATATTTGAGAGTTCTGGAAACAGAGACCGTCAAATCTACAGAAATGAAAGAGAAGATTGGAAAACAATACCCGAGAAGAACAAGGAAACTCTTAGAAACGAAACTATATAGGAAAAATCTAGTTAAAGGAATAAACACCTGGGCAGTATCACTAATAAGATACTAGTGACTATTCATGGGTTGGACTAAAGAAAAACGCAGGCACCTAGCATAGAAGACTAGAAAACAGGCCGCGCGTGCGTGGTCTCCCTCTGTATGTGACTCGATGTGGCGAGTGTAAAATGCAATACATTTGGGCAATTTGGGGCATTTTGACCCCCCTTTCACCCCCTGGGAGCGCGAACCAGAATTTTTCTGAGGTCAAGGATGCTCATTTTATATCCAGAACAATTGCCTCTACATTTTGGCCAAGTTTAAGAAAAATTGAATGGATGGATCAAACGTTGTGTGAGAAAAGGGTCATTTTTGACATTTTGGGGGCTTTTGACCCCCTGGGGGCGCGAACCAGATTTTTTCCAAGGTCAGCGATACTTATTTTCTATTAGGAACAATTGCCTCCACATTTTGGCCAAGTTTCAGAGAAATTGAATGGATGGATGAAAAGTTATGGGGCAAAACATGTCATTTTTTTGCCATTTTGGGGCCTTTTGACCCCCTGGGGGCCTAACCAGATTTAAAAAAAATCGGAGAATGTCACTTTCTAACCTGACCAAAGTTACAACTTCATGCAAAATTTCAGAGAAATTCAATGGATGGTTGCGGAGAAAAATCCGGACGGACGGACGGACGGAAATGCCCCAAAACGTAGGTCCCCCGGTTTTATAAATCGAGGGACCAATAATAAACCAACCAGCATAAGCTACAAAGGGTAACCAGTCACAAGAAATTTACAGCAGGGAGAAAACAAAATCACACGAGGACTGGCAAGTATAGAAGACTGTGTGGAAGACACAAGAAAAAGAACTGAAAAAATACATAACCCAGAACACAAAAAGGCTGATCATCGCAGCAAGAGACATCGTCCCAATCAACAACTCGGATGCACCGAAACGAGAAGAAAAAGAGACTAAAAAAGAAAAGTGGGAAGAAAAACAGCTACATGGATGTTTCATAAGAACCACAAGAGAAGAGACCCACCAACATTCCTGGGCACGGCTAAGAAAAGGAAACTTGAACTGAGAAACGGAATCTCTACTCACAGCTGCACAGAACAATGCAATTAGGACTAACTACATTAAAGCGAAAATAGATAAAACACAGGAAAATAGTGAATGCAGATTATGTGGACAAAGAGACGAAACAGTAAATCACATAACTGAATGCAGCAAACAAGCCCGAAAATAATACAAGAATAGACACATTTGCGTGGGGAAAGCGGTACGCCGGGAACTATGCAAACAACTGCATTCCGAACACGCGGACAAATGGTACAAACATAAACCAGAGACAGTACTAGAAAACGAAAGTTACAAAATCCCCTGGGACATGGAGGTGCAAACAGATAAATATAAGGAAGGAAACCGAATGTCATAATAGTAAACAAGAAGGAAAAATCCTGCCAAATCGTAGATTTTGCCGTTCCAGCAGATCATAGAGTGAAGATCAAGGAGATGAAAAAACGAAGAAAATACACGGAATTTGCCAGAGAATTGAAAGGCATGTTGAGCATGAAGAAAGTCAATATAGTACCAATAATTGTAGGAGCACTAGGAACAGTCCCAAAAGAAAATCTGGAGAAAAGACTGTGAGAAATTCGAATCAAAGGACCAAGGAGGATGGGAAGACCGAGGAAGTTGAGCACAAACCAGACCCCCACTGGAAGAGTGACGAGAGTACTGGAACCTTCGGGAGGCTTATTGCCACACAAATTCCAGAGGAGACCAATAGTCGTTTAATGGTCGAGAAATCAATCGTTAGCGGCTATTGTGATACCGCAAAGTCATTTACAATGGTTATCGAAAAGAGGTGGAGAGTACTGGAAATCTGGGAGGGCTTGATGTCACTCAGACTCCAGGGAACACCATCGGTTATTATCAGTGAGCAATCACTGACGATGATTTGTGGGAGAACTTTTAGTGAGTACAAATAATAATAATAATAATAATAATAATAATAATAATAATAATAATAATAATAATGATAATAATAATAATAATAATAATAATAATAATAATAATGATAATAATAATGATAATAATAAAAAAGAAGAGAGATAGAATGATAGCTGACATGATAATGAGATTGAGTGAGGAATAATAAAGAAATAAAATAAAAACTAAGATGGACTCCATTAATAGTAAAGAAGGAGAAAAGAAGGAGAAAAGAGTCCATTTTGAGAATTTCAGATTCAGAGATTTTGGAAAACAAATTGGACAAATAGCAACAGGCAAAATGGAAATAAATTGCAGAGAGAGTAAATAATAGAGAGAGAGAGAGAGAGAGAAAGAGAGAGAGAGAGAGAGAGAGAGAGAGAGAGAGAGAGAGGAGAGGCGAACGTACGAAACACACTAAAAAAAAAAAATTCAAAATGGCCGCTTAAACCTTACATTAAAAATAATACTTTAACAAAATGTCGGACAAGCGATAAAACCTTATTTCACAAAAATGTTCGTAACAATTTTAGAAAACACACGACATACGCTTTATAAATCAATAATAAAAATCTTACTTGGATATAATCATCTGATGATTTAAGTATTTTTATCATATGATCATGTTGAAACGTTCAATATAATTTAAATAAGCCATTTTGATTCTCAGATAGATAAATAGACTAAAAAAAAACGGCAACAACTTTCACTATAAATAGAAAGGTTGCAATGTACACCATTATAGTTCGTGTTGCTATAGAGTCGACAAGATGTCGCATCTACAATGTTAGAATTTATAAAAAAATAACTATTAATCGTAGACCACCATTTTGGGTGTGGCTGATATTGATGACTCTTTTTGGCGGGAATATTTATGTATATATATATATATATATATATATATATATATATATATATATATATATGATAATTTTATTTACACAGACATGTACAAAATCTGCGACACTGGCATGTCGATGTTATCGATCAACAGTTACTATAAACTGAGATCTCATCAGGCAGAGTTAGAATCCGATCTTAACCTCAGATCATATTTGGAGAGAATGAAGTGGAGGGGTAGAGACAGAGAAGAAGAAGGAAAGAAATTTAACATTTCAAAAATTAAAGCCGTTAAAAATATATATATATATATATATATATATATTAGTACTTCATGTATCCACATAAAATATTATAAGGAGATATAATTTTTTATGTATCAGTTTTCAGTATTTACTTCAACAGTGCTCGATACGTAAGTAGAGCTAGGTAGTAAGCAGTGAAAATATATATGGCAATCAAGCTACACAGAGGTTCCCGTGTTTCATCACCGGGGGGGGGGGGGGAAATCGTCAGGCTAAATGCATTTAGCCTGACGATTCCCCCCGGGGATGAAACACGGGAGCCTCTGTGTAGCTTGATTGCCAAATATATTTTCACTGCTTACTATATATATATATATATATATATATATATATATATATATATATATATATATATATATATATATATATATACCATCGAGGTCTCCTCTTATTCACACATCTTATACTGTCCAGATGTAATCTTCTCTGAGGTCATCAGATCTAAGCGTGTCTTTTATCTGATACAGATCATACTGTGGCTAAAATAATGCGGCAATAAGGTGGCAGTTTACTTATATAGGTAGGAATTGTCGATTTAACAGGTATTGGATCATTCAACATCGGATAATTTTTATACTGAACTTTGTTAACGATTGTGATTTCATGGACAACGTATTCTTTCAAGTTTCAAAGAAAAGTGTTTATTTGTATACGTCTATGCGCCCATATCGAAGACGATCTGCACATTCTGCGTGTGTGTAAAAGTCTAAATCCAATGGGAAATCCATTTTCAATTGTGAAGATGGAATTATATGAAGGAGACAAATGATATGACACCCAAGCCTTCCCCCCCCCTGTGTACCTAAAACCAAACGGAACTTCCATAAACAGAGTTTCTTTCCAAGAACTTCCATGAACAGAGTTTCTTTCCAATAACTTCCATAAACAGAGTTTCTTTCTACGAACTTCCATAAACAGAGTTTCTTTCCAAGAACTTCTATGAACAGGGTTTCTTTGAAAGTACTACACACCTATGGAACACAATACAGTAGGACTACTTCCCTGCGTGGTCGTCTTCAAGTCTAATGTCAACAAATACTTTTCAAGCCATCCGCTGAAGTAATCAATTTCTGACCTCTCCACCCATCGTTTCCAAGCCTCTCATAATATTGTTCATCATCCAATTTGCAACCCCGTTAACCCTTATCCTCGATCGTTTTTGGTCTTGGTAAGTGATGTAGAGCAAAGGTGTATAAAATATATTGACAAAGACATTCCTTACAAATATAAGAAAAACCGAGTACGTTAGGCTGCAAGAGAGACTAGTAAATGTATGCTTGATCCACCCTTGCTGATATTTGGCGTGTGATAAGTATCCGCCATTTTGTATGCTATTTCGGCTTGCTCTTGCAGTGTTTTCTCGTCTTGTCGTAAAATGCTCTCAGCCGTCTGATTGTTTCTGAGGAGACTTTTCAAGAAACGGAATAGTTGCGAGGGTTTTCTATCGTCTATCTCGATGTTATTAAAAAGTTATTTATTACAAGCAGTTTCGGACTTCCCGATCCTTTGTAGACTTGTTTCTTTCAGGATTTGATAGGGTTCATCATCTGGTGGATTTTCCATTAAGTCCTTCACTTCCTCTGCAATTTCCGCGGGTAACGCTTCGACGATATACGCGAACATGCATTTCTGTCAAGTGATTCTTCGCATAGTGAAAATAGCCTGTAGCTGGTGAAAACAAACTCATGGCCTGTTTAAATTGAAAGCCGGAACTTTTATCTGGATGTAGTTTTTCGTTCCCTCAGTTTTAAAAACGTCGTCTGGGTTCATTTTTTTTGCTGACAAATATAAAACTACTCCGTGGGTTTTATGTCTGCAACAGCGTTTCCAAATAACGTAGCGATGGCTTGTATACTTTTTGTTTTTTCCTTGTTCTTTTCTTTGTAGGTTTTCGTTTCTCTGTGCCTTTAGACATCAGGGTGTTTCTATCACGTCGGGGTCACCAAAATGATGCCTCATTTCTCTCTCTCTCTCTCTCTCTCTCTCTCTCTCTCTCTCTCTCTCTCTCTATATATATATATATATATATATATATATATATATATATACTGTCGGAAATTTAACTTGCAAAAATACAAAAAATAGCAAAATTAATAATTTATTGCTGTCTGTTATTACGAAGAAAAGTCACTATATTAATATGCAAATGTTTTAGATACTTATCAAGTTTGTGATTTGTTCTATTATGTGTTGGTCTGTTTTCCATGATTTTATTACTAACTTTTATTGTAGTAACCATTGATTTTCTGGTTTTGCATAATAACTTCAACCGCCAGTTTTTATATTAAACCCAATAACTTTAATAAAAAATGTTGACACAATCAAAAATTGGATTCCATCTTTGTTTTAATATCGTTATTGATCAATCATTTTTAAAAGCAAATTCAAGTTAATGGGGTCTATGTTATCTGCGTAATCGTTTCAGACGAGCTGTAGGTTATTTTATGTTTATCTGGATAGATTTATTTTTTCAAACACACACACACGCACACGCACACGCACACATACACACACACACACACACACACACACACACACACACACACACGCGCGCGCACACACACACACACACACACACACACACACACCCACCCATATATAGTCTTGGAAGTTTCTCAACCATTAAACCTATATTTAAAAAAAACCAAAAAAAAAACCTTAAGTTCCAAGTCGTTCAGTGGAAAATCACTCATGTAAGTCAATTTAACTTTTTCAGTTATTATATTAGTTTGCTTCTAACCTTATTTAAGGGATCATCAGTTGTTTACCATGAAAAACTGTTTCGAGAATTTAAAAACAAGACAGTATTTAATTTCATGGCTTCCCAGCAGAGTTGATCAGACCCCACTTCCCTTAAAAGACAAAAACATATACGTTCCGTATACTAAACCTAAGTTTTTTTCCGTATGAATGTTTTGCTAACTTATATTAGTTATTAAAAAAAGAATATATATATATATATATATATATATATATATATATTATTACGTTCTTCTCAGCCAAATGATTTTGTATATATATGTGTATTAATTTTCAAAGTTAAATGTACCGGTAATATTTACCGAGTTTTATCCTCTGATGAAAATAGTTTGTCTTTGAAAATCCATGGGTTAAGGATAATAAAACTCCTTGTTTTGAACACTGTATTTATACAATTTTTATTCTCATTTTTCATATTCTCTCTCTCTCTCTCTCTCTCTCTCTCTCTCTCTCTCTCTCTCTATATATATATATATATATATATATATATATATATATTTATATATGCATATCTAAACTTTAAACAAAAGAGAAAAACATATATGATGAACATAATCCACCATAAACCTTTATATTAAGACAAAAGTAAATTAGGTTTCTCTTGGAATTTGAGTTAAAATAAAATATGTATAAATAAAATGAATGTCGGATTCATTAAAATTTTTTCAGCTAGACTGTGAGAACGTATGCACTGATGAAGCCTCTTAATATATTTTAAGTATTTTGTATCTCATAAAATATATATTCTTGAAATGGGCAAATACAATTGTTAATAATCAATAAAAGTGTTTGTGAATGAAAAATGGAAAATTTTATTTGAATAACTACGTCTTACACACACACACACACACACACACGCATATATATATATATAAGTATATTTAGGCAGCAAGTCATTATCTAAGAAAGCATTGTTGAACATCACGGAACTTTCGCGTTTGTATATTTTCCTCGTGAGGTTCTCAAACCGTCGAGCCATCTTTCTGGTTTCAGGTGGCAATCCGTATAGTACTTCGCCGATAGTTTTTAATTCGGCCATTTTCTCGAGCGCTTTCGACTTTCGTAGTCGTCTTCAGGATTAGGGTTTTGTTGTTTTTTTAAATTTAAATAATAAGACCGGAGTTAGTGTTTTATAGTTATCGCTACGGCCGAATGAAAGAGAGAAGAGGGTGTGTGGTTGGGTTCATTTTATTCTATCGTTTGTGTGTTTGGTTTTATTGTTTACTTATTTATTTTGTTAGTTCTTATTTTTGCTATTATTTATTTATGTATTATTATTTATTCCTATTACTATTATTACTATTATTTATTTATTTATTTATTTATTTATCAATTTATTTATTTATTTATTTTGTTTTTACTTAATTTCCATTTAATTATGGAATACTTTTAATATGTTGGTACCTGTGTTGAAAGCTATTTTGTTAATGTTAGGCTGTTTAGTTTTAATGAATATTGCTTCTAGTATTTTAAGTTTGTTTGTGCAGTTATTTTTGTGTATTATTTTCGTGTTAGATATTAATATTTTCCGTATATCGGCCGACTGTAGTCTTTTGTTATGTGTAGTAATGTGACGTTGGATGGCGCTGGTATCGGATAAATGGTAAGTTAGGCGTCAAGAGAGAGTAGTTGTAGTGTGGCCAATATAGGTGTTATGTATTTGTTCTGTTTGGGTTGTAGGGAGACATTCCTTAAAAGGGCATGAGAACATGTATATAACGTTAGTTTGGCTGAGAGTTGTATTGACAGTGTTATTTTTAATAATTAGGTTATTTGTTTTAAATTTTGTATAGTAAATTATTAGTTTGATCTTTTTTGTTGGTCGTTAGGTTTAGTGTATCGTTTTATTATGTGAAGTATTGCTTTTTCGTAAAGTTTGTAGTTAGGGTGCGTCTGGTTTTTGTAATAGAGGTTGATCATGTCTTTTTCGTTATGGGTTTTATTTTTGCTTTTGTCGTGTATGGAGTTTATATATGATTTTATTTGTTCGTCGACTATTTTATTGGGGAAGTTGTTGTTAATTAATGTTTGTTTAATATTGGTTAATTCTTTATAAAATATTTGTTTGGATGAGGATATATATATATATATATATCTATATATATATATATATCTATATATATATATATATATATATATATATATATATATAGTTACAGTGAAGATTTCACGAGTCAACTTAACTGCCGGTTTATTTTTATTTCAACATTTTTTCAATAAAATAAGAAATAATTAAAACTTCTGACTACTTTTTAAAATTAAATAAATAATTCATACGGCGATTTTCGCCACGACTTACGAAAAAAATAAGTTTAATTTCACCATAGACTAAGTAACTACGATGAATTTCTATGTCCATTTTAATGCATTTACGTATTGTTTTTATTGCAAAAAATAATACAAATTATGTCTTTAAGTACAAATAATTCGCTTTAAACCCCGTTTATGTCTACTTAAAAAAATATAAAATCTACCGGATTACCTCACAATGTTTGTTTGTAAAACAATTCAACTTTGCATTAAAATTCGTCGTTACATGTAGCAGTTGAAATTATTGACAATTACTACTGTTGTTATTTTATCGCAAGAAAAAATTCAATTTAATGGTTAATTTAGTGAAATGATGAGAAATAGTCTTAACATTTATCTTAAAAGATAGTGAAAAATCAGTTTTAAAATTGCTGTTTAGACTGTTTATAAAACTGAAATTATATAAACATACATACTGTTGAAAAAAATTATATCTGATTTAATTTCTTTAGGGACTTATCTGTAATTATTTTAATAATCAGATTTCTTAACAAGAGTTATTTATTTTTTATATCAATGAATGAAAACTATTTTTTGTTCTTAAATAACTAAAACATTTTTTATCCGACGCAAATTACTTCTAAATCCGACTAAAGAATCTAATTGTCTGTAATATTTTCGTTCATTTAATTAATTTTTACTTTTAATGTTTTTTGTATTAAAAGCAGATATTTCTTTTATATATTCAAAAGATTAAAATAACCGACAGAATAACAACTGATTATGACGATGAAAACAAATTGCTATTGAATATTTGTCTTTATTTATTTCATTACTCTTACTTTCACAAGGCCATAACAGTTAGGTTAGAAAACATAAGCCAGCAATGGGGTCGTTATTTTGCCGGGACCGGCAGAATAACGAGGGGCTAGTTATTTTGCCGGAAACGGCAAAATAGCTTATTCCTATATATATATATATATATATATATATATATATATATATATATATATATATATATATATATAATTTTAATATTTAAATATAAATTTCATAACATAAAGAAATTGTAATAACTCAATAATGTGAGGCTAGATCCATGGTACAAAATATTTTTATTTAAACCATGTCAAATGTTAGAAAGAACAGATTCACATCATTTCACAAAAAACTGTTTTCATTTCCAGCATACAATTGTTTCGGCTTACTACCAAGGTAACTGTAAAATGCTCTTATGTCCTATGCATTTATTTCTTAGTATGGCTATCTTCAGTGCTCATATAAAAAAGAGAAAAACAAAGAAAAACAAGGTAAGAAAATTCCGTACTCGTCAACATCATCATTCATTTTTTGTTTGATAACGCGTATATGTCCTAGTCACAACATACACACCGCATGTGCGTGTCACTAAAAGTTTTTTTAATCGTTCATCATCAGATTGGATGTTCACCCCCAAAACACATGGATATGTGTGTGTGTGTTAAATGGTTAGTGTATGGAATGATATTAGGAATAAGGTAACAAAGTAATAGAAATATTGACACAGAAACATGTTTAAAAAGATAATTGGCTTCGATATTTCGACGTGATTGGTCAAGTCTTAGTCATAGAATTGCATACATTCTGGTTTAAATAATTGCATGAGCTTGCATGAAAGACCAACACAAAGCCCAAGAAGATGCATCCACGAAACAGACATACCAGAGTGAATGATTAAATGAGGAACCACATTAATACACAAGTTCAGCGAAGAAAGGAACGATCCCAAGCAACTACAGATCGATAACCTGCCTACTAACCACGTGGAAAATTTTAACGCAAAAACTGAGCAAACAGACTTACGACTTCATTAAAACTGTGGACTACTACCCGAGGAACGGAAAGGATGCTAGAAAGTGACAAGAACGAACACTTGACCTGCTCTACATCGACCAAAATATTCTGAAGGAGGTAAAAAGCAGAAAATAGAACATAGCCATGGCATCGATCGACTACAAGACAGAACCATCAAAACAGGGATAATTCAATGCGAGAAAAGAGAAAAGGGGAAGAGACGCAGTTGACAAAAACATAGTCGCACAAAAACATCTAGACATGACGACGAGCAAAGAACACTTCAACGGAGAAACGCAATCGCGACTGACAGTCAAAACAAAACAACGCGACCAGAACAAACTATATCAAAGCCAAAATAGACAAAACCCTGGAAAGCAGTAAATTCGTGGAAAAAGAGACGAAACAATAAATCGCATCATAAGTGATTGCAACAAACTAGCACAAAAGGAATACAAAAATAGATAGGTGGGAAAGGCAGTCCACTAGGAACTATGCAATCGTATGCACTTAGAACATGCAGGCAGATAGCACACACACACACACACATACACACACACAAACACCCCCCCACACACACCAGAGACAATAGTGACCATGGATTGGTCAAGTCTTAATCATGGAATTAAATTTTATTTAGGTGAAGTCAAGTTTTATATAGAAAACGGAAAATAAATATAAATATGGGGGAGGGTATGAAAGTAATGTGTGGGAGCGATAATAAGTGTTTGGCGAAGTTGCTCATAGGTTTATATCAGCTGTAATGAGAAGAAGGGAAGGGGAAGGGTGTGGTAAGATATGAAAGGAAGGGATGACGGTAGAATCGAAGGGGAAGAAGGGGAACAGGTGTGTTACTAGATTTCGATCATTCAGTATCAAATGTAATGAGCTTTTGTTCGTTTATGATATTTTTACCGATACGGGAAACATGCGTAAGAAACTGGGTCTTTGCACTTTTCTGTTTTCTGTTTCTGAAATGAGACTGGACTCGATTAGGTGTCTAAGTCTTGTCTCGTGTGGGTGTTTAACTATAGCAGATTCTTGTTTGTGACTCTGTGGTTATACCTCATTTTATCGGAAAATGTAATTTCCTTACACCCTCCCCCGATGAACAATAATCAATCGGCTAGTAACCAGAAGGTTGTGGTGAAAATAAATGATAAACGCTTTTTAAAAAGTAAAGAATAAAAACGAAATAATCGGGTCTATTTTCAAACCAGTCGGAAATTTAAGAGTAATCAGACGTGGAGCAAACTTACCAGTTTTACTAACATGAAGAGAAAAGGAAGACCAAACATATATACAACGGGAATATAAAGGAGGATTCAAGGAAAATGGGAATTTTGAAGAAAGACAAAATTACAACGACGAACTATAATGGCAAAAGCAGTAGACAATTAAGAGTAACCAATGAATGTAAAAAAAGAGCAAAACGAAGATTTAAAACGTCGGTAAAACGTCTTCTAATTCAAACGAAGACGAAAGTTTGGGATGTCATGTGCATGAGTGCATGTCAGCAGATATATTTATTTTTCTTGCTGACTTTATTTTTTAAATTCTTTTCATTTGGGAAAAAGTTGTGTGTGAAGTCACAGGGGACTATTTAAAGCACTTATCTTATCAACAATTCCAGTCTTTTAATAGCCGATGCAACTTCGAGGCGATGCGACAGGGGCCGGAGCTTGGCAGACAGTGCGAGATCTATTAGATTAAAAATGATTTTCTGCACCTTGTCCAAGATGGAGACGCTAGTGGTTGGTGCACCAGGCCAGATGCGGAAACAGTACCTCTATGCACTTGCGAATCTTTTTTTTAATGGAAATCGCGCCAGACAAGGCATGAAGCCATCTTTGTCCATAAATCTTTTATAAGTACAACTACGGAATGTGCTCCGATGAACTAACTGCACTTATACCCCATAAACGAAAATATCTCCAACCTACCCGATTAGGTGCTAAATCCCACTCCTTTCTCACGAGAGGGTCTTACATGTTGGAAAACTTTCTATTCTGATAGTATCTTTGCTAGGACCATTTGCCTTTGGAATTCCCTTCCTGCTCCCTGTTTTCCAAAGAGAGTACAAACATGCACAAATTGAAGTGTATGGCAAACAAATATTTTGCTGTCTAACTCTCCATCCAGGTTTCACCTTATAAATCCGGCTCCTAACACATAGCCTCTCACGTTTCACCTTGTTTGGGGGGAGTACAATTAAAAAAAGCAACCACCAAAAAAAATCGCTTCTGGATTATTTAAACAATCAATTAATTTAGATCGTAATATACATTATTTCCATGTTGTTCTCATCGTGTCCTGATCGGATGAAGTAATTGATTTATATTTTTATTTAATGGTAATGAGTAATTTAGCGCAGTAGACCCGCTAGGATTTGAATTAAACGTAGTCGATTGAAAAGTTTAAGACAGTGTCCCTTACACAAATTACGCACTCTCAGACATTATGCGATTTTATCTATCCATAACAGAAACTATATCCAATAAACCAATACATATAACAAATTAACGCATCCAAGAAGAAACAAACGTAATTAAACATAGCAGCCCACCTATATTATGTTGTAAAAACTACATAGCAGATAAAAAATAGATACCAATTTTGATATTACAATGGGTTTGTTTGAAGGCTCTTATTCTTGTGAACTTAATCGGTAAATACATAATTTAACTATTATTAGAAATAACAAAAAGATAGGATATAGGCTTACGCAAAGATTACGGGTTTATAATTGTAAGGAGTCAGATCAAAGAAACCATGCACATTAAGAAAACGACACAAGTAGAACCTGATTTAGATGACTGTTAACCAGAAACAGGTTTCATCGGCATTTTTCAGGTCTGAAAAAACTGATTGCCATCCAATGACTTTCATCTTCAGATAAACCTGATGGTAGAACAGGTTTCGTCACCGACGAATAGACAATACAGCAAAAGGTATTCGGTTATATACTGCCAGTAAAACTTTACACGTAACACATTTATTATGAATACATAAAATAAATGGATTTTCGATTATCTGATAATATTTGATCTTATCCGTTGTGTGAACAGCTTTCTAACGATTTAAACTTCTTTGTTGAACAGGTCGTATTCACATACTTTAATTGATCTATTCGAATTATTAGATGCAAGTTTTCCCGTGCATCGCAAGCCGAGAACGACTTCAGTATAATGAATACTGACGCATTGGTTAAGGGTTTATGAAAACGTGATATTGGCTAAGGGTTTATGTTAACGGGATATTGGTTGAGGGTTTATGTTAATGTGATATTGGTTGAGGGTTTATTAACGTGATATTGGTTGAGACTAGTTGATTGAGTTTAATAAAGCGATACAATTGTTGACCAAAACATCGTTCTCTTTGACAAAAGGTGGAAGTGTTTGAACCTTACAAGACAAGACGTTGAGGACTATACAACTTTTGCAAGCATAGTAAATAAGCACTGTAATGAATTCAAGTTATCAGAATTAAGTGTTAATAGTTTCAAATGTCTTATATTTGCACAAAGATTGGTGTCGAAAACAGATGAGGAAATTAGAAGGAGAGGCTTTAACAAACTAGAAAATGAGCCAGACTCAACACTCCAGCAAATAAGTGAAGACTGCCAACGATTAGGGTTAGGGTTAGGGGTTGTCTTGATTATAATCGGTCCTGCAAGGCCATATATATATATATATATATATATATATATATATATATATATATATGTTTCTATCGGATAATACGGAACTTCAATATTTTCTTGAAGGACTTCTCTATGTGATGTTGTGAATGGCGCTGAAAGAAAAGACGTTTTAAAATCTTATGTGAAATTAAATAAAATATTTCCAAATCGTCTTGGAAACAATCGTACGCCATATAATCGTTTTAATAGAATTCTTGGAAAACTGTTAACATTTTTTAAATCTATAATCTCTTTATATATATATATATATATATATAGAATTATAAAAAGAAAAACTATACACACATTAAGGTTGTACACATAATAACTTATTTCGACCCCTTTAATTAGGTCTCCTCAGATGTATGGACAACCACGTCAAAACGTGGTTGTCCATACATCTGAGGAGACCTAATTAAAGGGGTCGAAATAAGTTATTATGTGTACAACCTTAATGTGTGTATAGTTTTTCTTTTTATAATTCTGTTTTGCTCTGTTTGAATTACATTGAGCTCTGTTATTCAGATTCTCTACACAAAATTGAAATCCACACACACTATATATATATATATATATATATATATATATATATATATATATATATATATATATATGTGTGATTTTATGAAGGCTTACCAAAGTATTCCTTTCAGGACACTAATAATCACCATTAAAGATATTTTTTCTTACAAATATTATTTATTCAAATTAAAATGTTTTTTCCTACACGTGTTTCACTACCAAGCAGGTAGAAATAAATATCTCAACCCAACAATCCAGTCATTTTGCGTTATAATTTATTTTTTCTCGCCAAAACGAGAATCATCAGACGTGCTTGTAAGACTGATAGTTTCTGAATGCAAAATAGTAGCAATCACTACCTATTGGTATTCTTCAAGGAGGAGGAAAGGGGTATATATAATATAATTAATACCAAACACGCACCAACATATCCAAAAATTATATATATATATATATATATATATATATATATTGTATACATTTTTATTTATACAAAAATTATTGGTTACATATGTGCATATATGTTTCGATTGTACTTTTCACAGAGAGTTGACCTTTTTGTAAAATTTAAAAATAAGGAAATATTACTCAATGTCAGACACTAAACGAGTTTTAACTGCAAACATTTCAAGAAACAACACTAAGCAGACTTTAGATTACGAATAACTACTATCACTTTATTGACTTTTACTTCATTGTAAGTATAAGACATACTCAATTTTTATTCTTTTTTCTATTTTTTCCTTTTTTTAATTTTTAATTTTATATTTTATTTTATTTTATTGTTTATGGTTTTATTTTTAAAAACTTTTATTATTATTATTATTATTATTATTATTATTATTATTATTATTATTATTATTATTATTATTATTATTATTATTATTATTATTATTATTATTATTATTATTATTATTTTCTCTTAAAATTCTCATGTCTTTATATTTTTGAACTTAAGTAATCTATATTATACAAAATCACTACACCTCACCCTATAATGATATGATTTTGCCACTTCCTCATAGTTATCACTTGTTTTTTTTATATAGAATTAACTATTGTATTTACATACGCTGTATTTAATTAATTTGTTTGTCTTTATGGTACTTATTTCGTTAGACACCTAGCTTCTTCAGAGTGAGGTGAGAAATAGTAATCGTTCTGTATGTTTGTTGCAGTCCGTATGGATGGAAAATAGACGTGTTGTTGTTATAACGGTTCATTCACCTTTCATTATATATATATATATTTATATATATATATATATATATATATATATATATATATATATATATATATATATATATATATAGTACACGTATTGTATTAGTTTCTGTAGATGTAAATCCGTTGAAACTCAAGTGTAAGTTCCTTGTGTTAATACTAGAGCAGGTATAAATATAAGCAAATTGAACTGAGATAGATAAGAGCAATAATGAATGATATAAGCACTTTAGTTTTAATTATACAAATATCAATGTTTGTGTACATGTGTACGTGTTTGTGTGCATACATTCAAATGTCTGTATACACATGTGTATGTGTGAGTATGTTGTCTGCGTGCACATACAATGATTTTATGTATATTTATGTTATATGAATATGTTTCTGTGCATGTATATGTAATGGTGTATATATATACATGTATGTATGGTTTATGTATGTTATATATGTATATATAACAGTATATATATACATATGTAGTGGTGTATATGTATGTATATATGTCTGTTCATGTATTGGTATGTGTGTGTTTATATGTTTATATGTATGTGTATATGCGTGTATGTGTATAATTGGATCCAGATACGTACGTATGGATATGGATACTTGAACTAATATCTTATATGTATGGGTATGTTTATACACGTGTAAAAGTTGTATATTTTTATTTTTATATTTATTTCGTGTGTACGTATGCGTAGATTAATGGACATATTTATAGGCCTCTGTGTCTATTTTTATATGTACTGTACGGACATGTTCATGTATATGTATGTTATATGAACATATGTATATGGTATATATGTGTATATCCGTGTATAGATATATGCGTATATATTTGTGTTTGTTATTTTTATATATATGTATATATATGTGTGTTTATATATTTCATGTGTGTACTTGTGTATCTATTAATTTGTGTGCGCGTGTGTATTTTATATTAAGACTAGATATTTATGCTTGAAAATGTATAGATGTGTATATATGTGTATGTCTGTGTATGGATATATGCGTATATATAGGTTTTATATATATATATGTATATATATGTTTATGTATGTACTTGTGTATCTATTAATTTGTACGCACGTGAGTATTTTATTTATAGACCAGATATTTATGCTTGAAAGTGAATATATGTGTATATATGTGTATATCTGTGTATAGATATTTGTGTATATATTTGTGTCTGTTATTTTTAATTTTTATATTTTATTTTTTATATATGTATATATATGTTTGTTTATATATGTACTTGTGTATCTATTAATTTGTGCACACGTGTGTATTTTATATAAAGATCAGATATGCATGTTTGAATATGTTTGTAAATAGATTAAAACTTTGAAGTGTTAAATAGAGAAGAAAGGAATCCAAGCTAAGTGGGTAATCAAAAATAGAAAAAGAAAAGAATAAGAAAGCAGGTAATGAAATGATAGAAAAGATAGAAACTAATTGAAAGAGTTAACAAGTAAAATATGTAATCCGATACTAATTTATAAAAATAGCTCATCCCCAAAAAGGATTTATTTAAAGGGAAAGTTTTCAAAATCCATCTCACTTCTCTGTCTTCTTTGGTCTGAAGAGGTTGACTCTCTGTAAAGAGTACAACCGAAACATGTATGCACATATGTAACCAATAATGTTTGTATAAATAAAGATTTATACTTAAGAACTATTGTTATTAAGCACTTTTTATAAACACTTGAGTTTTAACGGATTTACATCTACAGAAACTAATACAATACGTGCACTATATATATATATATATATATATATATATATATATATATATATATATATATATACATATGTAGTGGTGTATATGTATGTATATATGTCTGTTCATGTATTGGTATGTGTGTGTTTATATGTTTATATGTATGTGTATATGCGTGTATGTGTATAATTGGATCCAGATACGTACGTATGGATATGGATACTTGAACTAATATCTTATATGTATGGGTATGTTTATACACGTGTAAAACTAATGTAAACAGAAATCTCGCTGCACAGCTTTCAACTTAGAATGACACCCTAAACCTACTCCCTAATTCTCAGTAGCTCATTACGTCTACAGTGGCGTCCTGCCTTGTTTGGGGTGAAATATCATAAAAAAGAAAAAGTTGGTTCATATCCCGAAAATAAGGACCGAGAAAAGACAACCCAGTTGAAGACAAGAAGAGGTTTATTCGTCTGGGATCGTCTGTTCTCAATCACTAAATAATGAGGCAGGTGCGGGTTGAGGTGCTAGACAGAGAGAGGTCGATAATTAGTTTCTCATCATATCTTGAATTTCTCTGAAATTTTGCATGAAGTTGTAACTTTTGTCAGGTTAGAAAGTGACATTCTCCGATTTTTGAAAAAAAATCTGGTTATCCCCCCAGGGGGTCAAAAGGCCCCGAAATGGCAAAAAATGACATTTTCTGCCCCATAACTTTTCATCCATCCATTCAATTTCTCTGAAACTTGACTAAAATGTGCAGGCAATTGTCCCTAATAGAAACTAAGTATCGTTGACCTTGGGAAAAATCCGGTTCGCGCCCCCAGGGGGTCACAGTGCCCCTAAAATGGCAAAAAATGACCCTTTTCTCCCATAACGTTTGATCAATATATTCAATTTTTCTGAAATTTCTCTGAAATTTGGCATGAAGTTGTAACTTTGGTCAGGTTAGAAAGTGACATTCTCCGATTTTTGAAAAAAAATCTGGTTAGCCCCCCAGGGGGTCAAAAGGCCCCGAAATGGCCGATAATGACATTTTTTGCCCCATAACTTTCCATCCATCCATTCAATTTCTCTGAAACTTGACCAAGATATGGAGGCAATTGTCCCTAATAGAAACTAAGTATCGCTGACTTTGGAAACAATCTGTTTCGCGCCCCCAGGGGGTCAAAAGCCCCCATAAATGGCAAAAAATGACCCTTTTCTCCCATAACGTTTGATTCATCCATTGAATTTTTCTGAAACTTGGCCAAAATGTAGAGGTAATTGTTCTGGATATAAAATGAGCATCCTTGACATCAGAAAAATTCTGGTTCGCGCCCCCAGGGGGTCAAAGGGAGGTCAAAAATGCTTCAAATTGCCCAAATTTATTGCATTTTACACTCGTCACATACAGAGGGGGACCACGCATGCGCGGCTTGTTATTATTATTATAATTATTATTATTATTATTATTATTATTATTATTATTATTATTAGTAGTAGTAGTAGTAGTAGTAGTAGTAATAGTAGTAGTAGTGGTATTGTTATTATTAACTCATTAAGAGTTATCATACATGTAATTATAACTGATTGCTTTTGGTAATAACAAGTAGTGTTCCCTGAAGTCTGAGTGACAACAAGTCTCCCCAAATTTCTAGCAATCCGTCTATTTTGATAACCATTGCAAATAATTTTGCGTTATTTCAACATCCGTTTACCATTAATTTCTAGGTCACCGTCACAATTACCTTGACTTTCTTTGAAATTTGTTGGCAATAAGCCTCCTTAAGGTTCCAGTACCCTGCGCATCATTCCAGTGGAGGTCTGGATGGTGCTCTACTTCCTTTGTCTTTTAATTTTTATTGACCCTTCGCGACTATTTTGTATTATCAACAATGAGAATTCTAGTTCTTTTGGATTCGTAATACCTGTCGATAAAGGTTGATGTCTTCAATTTGTCAAAGAACATAACATCTGGAATGAGTAATGTTATCAATATTATTGAATAAAATGGTTAATAGGCAAGACACACACATATGTTATAATATGAAACAAACAAACAATTCTTTTATATTTCAGATCGATTTTTATGGGAATCAACTTCCAAAGAAAAATAAAGCTCAATTTTAAAATTTATAATAGAGCTATGAATAAATTAAACGGCAGATCAGAGTTATATCATACTGTGGTTTAATGTTCATTTAGGAGCAAAGAAAATTTACACACGTTCCTGAAAACCCCCCACGAATATTACGTCTTCAGAGTCTGTTGCCTTTTGACTTTTGAATTTACTGAGTATCAAGTTTGGCCCGATTACACCCTATTTCGCCATTCACGTTTTCTAAGATTTTCTGAAAGCTTCTTTGCATACATTTTCGCCTTGATATTGTATCGTTTACATTTGTCAGTTGACTCTAGAGACGAGATATTCGTGTGGCACCTAGAAACTGTTTAATTATGCTCTGGAATTTCCCAGAAACGCGTGTAAGTTTTTTGCTCCGAAATTCACATTAAATCACAAACATCAAAAATTATCTTTATTAAAAGTAATATATATATATATATATATATATATATATATATATATATATATATATATATATATATATATATATACATGTTGGATAATGGCCCTATGGGAATGGACGTATCTGTTGGAAATCGTTGGTTTGACTTGCGCGAATTAGCGCGGGTGGACCTGTGCAGTCGAGTGCAGAATAGGGCCTGTTCTCACAGTCGGAGCTCACAGACGTGACAAGGTCACCGCGTGACGAGATCTCGGATCAAGGGTCAATGTGCACCTGCGAGAGGCTTTGTGACGTCACAGGTCTTTGCGTGGGAAGAAAAGGGATCCGTGACGTCACTCCTTCTTCGTGAGAAGCGAGTTTTAGAATCTTGGTTTTAGAGGCGAACCTATCAGACGTGATTTTTACCATGTAGTCTGCAACTTACATAGAGGAATTATTTCCCTAAGATAATACAGGCGAGAGATCTCTTTTCCCCCACCACGAATGGTTAAGGACTTAATTGATAAGTAATAAAGAAAGCAGTAAGTGGCACTCTCTCTCTCTCTACGTTAGTGAATATCTCCCAGCTGACGGATAACTAACGCTTGAAATAAAACAGAAATTAAATTTAAAAGATTGTTTGGCTTCCGACACGATCATGGAGCTTTTGTGTTTCAGCGGCGTGGTTCACAACAGAAAGAGAGAAGAAGGAAGTCGGCCACTGGACGACATCGAGACGGCGCACTCTCTACGCGGCGAGGGAGACATTTAAAGTATGCACACTATATGATTTTTGATGTTTTAAAAATGACGAGTATTAAACGGGAACTGCCACGGCCCGTTCCGGGAAGAGTGTACAAAACGAGTACCGCCGCTGCCCAAGAGGGGTGCTATGCAACACACACACACACACACACACACACACACACACACACACACACACACACACACACACACACACACACACACATATATATATATATATATATATATATATATATATATATATATATATATATATATATATATATATATATATATATATATATATATAAAACACAATTTTAGGATATTTAAAATTTATTAATTATTATTCTCTGCGGGACTGGTTTGTTCCAACTATGACATCCATTTTGTCGAATTCTCCACATAGACGGATTTTTCTTTGGTGTCTATTGTTGACAAAGGGAAGATTTTCCCAAAATATGAAATGATTCTTAATCATCATCCGGACAACACACACTGACGACACAACAATTGCTGTTATGTAAGATTTTAAAGAAAAATAAATAGTAAGTTCCTCCCTTCGATTTATTATTTTTGTTCTTTCCAGCTTCTTATCAATCCGGCACTCTGCATTACCCCCAACCTTCTTAACACACACACATATATATATATATATATATATATATATATATAATTATTTCCACAATCAGACAACACCGCAGCCCACAACCTATGAAAGAAACAAACCGGAAGTCCTAGACTCGAGTTTCGCCCTCCTTTGGGCTCATCAGTAGAACACATCCGAACTCAGGATTCGAAACCCGAGTCACTTGCATGGTAAGCGAGTACTCTGCCACTGAGCTACCTCGCCACATACAAGAATGTCTATTAATTTACACAGATTAAGCAAACCGCGGCGATGACCGACTGTGGAATGTACCTACTCTTTTCAACAAGGGGTGTAGTCATCCAACTACTATGAACCCAGGCCGATGTAGGATTTTATACTCGCTAGGACGATGTCATCCAACAAGCTAACCAAGCGAGCTTAATCTGTGTAAATTAATAGACATTCTTGTGCACCTGGTGACAGCTTGCACTTATTTGACTATCTTTCCTGGCATGACACAACCGTACCTGGCAATATGATCTTTAACCTTTCCGACATCTCTGTTTCCTTCTGACATCACCGTTTAAGTGATTCTTGCAGGTGCCTTTTTTATTTGGTCGGAAGAAACTTATCATTTGACAATCGATCATATTGTTTTCTTCTGTGCAGGTGTTTGTCTGGTTGTGAGTTTTTTGTTTTATTTTCAAATAACCTTTTGGTCATCCGGCAATTATCTTATCAACTGACAATCGCCAGGTGCATCTGTTTTCAACAACCTTCACTGTGCACCGACTCAGGTATGTAACATATATATATAAATGTTTTTAGATTAATATATATATATATATATATATATATATATATATATATATAGATTAATATATATATATATATATATATATATATATATATATATATAGTCATTTACATACAGACTGTTTCGCAGCTCATCAGTGCTAGACCAGTTAGTACCTCGAGCAGGGATTGAAACTCAACTGTCGAGCTGACCCCTGCGCTATCATACGACACTGACTGAATGCAAGAAAAATCTCAATGTAAACATTGCAAGTGCCGGGAGCTCGAATTAGTTTTACCTAATGAGCTATTCCTTAAAGCTAATGGCAGTTGGCGATATCCTTACAAAATAAGCTCTACCCAGGGAGGGAGCTTCATATAGTCACACACACACACACACACACACACACACACACACACACACACACACACACACACACACACACACACACACACACACACACACACACATATAGATAGTGTTCGTTCTTATCCCACAATTTTATTGTTGGTAACCAATTGGGAGCCATCCGACTCCCCCCTCCCCGATACGTGGAGATCCTCCTCGCCTTTCTTAAACTGATTGAATAATTCTGTTCATCTGAATCTTAGTAGTACAGTCCTATTATCGATCTGCTTCGATTATTCATCTCGTGTTATTAGCACACAGCCACGGCCATATTTCCGATTGAATGATGGAATAATCCGAGAGTCAGGAAACGTTATTACGGATCGATGGCTATCAATAAATGGCCTCTAAAGAACCGAACAATCGATTGGGATTCAGCCTTTATTAGATTTTAGTCCAGTCGACGACATTTGATTCGTATCTATTTAATAAAGGAGACAGCATAATATGCGGACCGTATGTAAGGTGTACGTCTGCAAGTAATGTCGGTCACGGTCTTTGTCTTATTAACATTTCGTTGGGTTAGTGTGACCGACAGGAGAGATAGATTTTACGAAAACAATTAACCTTTTTGTAAAACCTTAGTGTTTTAGATTCCACTTAGAATCATCTTCAAGGTATTCACAAATTATTTCAATGCAGAACATCTGGACACTACACGTGGTAAGATGCGATGAATATTTCTAATTCTGTTCATATATTATTATTTGTTGGTTTTATAGCATGACACCTGGTACAATTTTCAAAGCTTATAGGTGGGTTATATATATATATATATATATATATATATATATATATATATAGTAGAGAATGGTAGTTTGCTTGAAGCATTGCTGGGTATAGTAGTAGTAATAAGTTTTTGAAAGGCTGTGGGCAATGCAATTCCGGGTAAGATGTAAGTTGTAAGGAACAAAAATAATAACAATAAATCGAATACGATATAAGACTTACTATTTATTTTTCCTTTTTTTTTTTCTTACATAACAGCAAGAGTGTTTTTAGCTGTTCGTGTGATGTCCGGGTGATTAAAAATCACTATTTGATATTTCGGGAAAAGACATCCCTTTGTCAAAAATAATTGAACCAGAAAACTCCGACCGTGTAGAGAATAGTACAAAACAAAATGGCTGCCAGATATAGACCGCAGCAAATAAAGCAGTTTCGCATGGAATATAAATTAAATTAAGTTTTATTTTAATTTTAATATATATATATATATATATATATATATATATATATATATATATATATATATATATATATATATATATATATATATATCAAGGGAGGCGCGATAGCGCTCTATCCCTTAATAGATTTCAAAAACGACCTATGCTAGAAATCTCATTTCTTTGATAACTCAAAAACCAATAAACCAAATTATTTAAAACTTTGCACAAAATTTTCATTTGATAGGTTCCATAAGTGTGTAAAATGTCAGCATCATTAGTCAAGGCAACCCAGAGATCCAGAAAGGTCAGGAGTGATTTTGTGTTATCAATGTGTACGTACGTGTGTGCCACCCTGTATCTCATCAACTATTTGATGGATTCAGCTGATTTTTGGCAGAGATAGAGGTTCTAGGGTCTAGTTGATGTCTTTTTATATATATAATTTTGGGGATTGGGGAAATTTTGTTGTGGTTAGGTGTGAAATTTTTGGAGAGTAGAAGTATTTGACCAGCTGGTTATGCCAAGAATGTATGTGGGGGGGTGTATGTGGGGACTTGTATGTAAGTACAATTGAGAGCGAATATATATATATATATATATGTGTGTGTGTGTGTGTGTATGTATGTATTTTTATTTATATTTAGAATTATATATATAGTCAAATATAAATTTCATAACATAAAGTAATTATAATAGCTCAATAGTGTAAGGACAGAGCTATGTTATATTCAATAATTTTTATTTAATTTTTATACCATATCAATGTTATGAAGGACAGATTCACGTCATTCCATAAAACTTGTTTTTTTATTCACCATACAATTATTTCGGCTTGCACCAATATATTTTAAAATGCTTATGTGCAATTATTTCTTGGTGTGGCTATCTTCAGTGCTAATTATATAAAACAAAGCAAAAAAAACAACAACAACAAAACAATGAAAAACTAGGCAAGCAGAGGCTAAAATACAATCAGTACTCATTATCAACATTATATCTTTTTTTTCATATGGAACTATGATCTCAGTATATCCTGGTGATAACATATACGTATCTTATGCTTTTCGTTGTTTGTATTTCTGATCATTGCGCATCAGCTTAAAATATTGACCGAAATATTCTTGGATTAAGACATATATTTTCACTAACCGTCTTTTGTTGTTTTGACCAATTATTTTCTTTTTTTCTTCGGATTTTTAGCCATCGATTTTTACTTATTTTATATTTCCTTTCTTACATTATCCATTATATTTTCATGTTTAATTATAAACACTTTTCATATAATTAATAAAATCAGCTATCATATTTAGCACTGACTACTTTCATTACATATTTTTATTTTCGCCGTCGGTAATTGAAATATCTGTCAAATATCATTCAATACTTTTTTAATTGCATTAAAGTATAACATTTATGCAGTTTAAAAATTTTTTAATTCTAATTTTATTTTATGTATACTAATTCCCAATCTTTTATCTTATAAGGAAATGGAAACCTTTACGTATCCTTTCCCATTTACTGTCAAGGTTGTAATAGTATGTAATTCTAATTTAAGATAATGTGATATGCAGATGTTTGTACTATATTCCTGATCTAATTTAAAATTATATTAGAATATAATAATGTATATGTTTTTATCAATTCAATATACTGCTAGTTATTATTTCGTTAGATCTAATATTATGACCTTCACATTGGTACAGATAAATCCAATAACCTTATTCCTATGAGCTTATATAACATTTATTCTAATTTTGATTTATTTAATCTATCTATCAAATTCATCATATGTACTTTTAATGTAGTGGTTACGATAACTTATTTATATTATTATATATGGTTCATAATCGCTATTCTAATTTTTGTATTTTTTTTATAGCTATAATCAGTAAATAAACATCTCCGCCGATGCTATCATAATGGCAACTCATCCCATGGTAGCTCGTAGCTCATTATTTTGGCATAGTTTATATATATATATATATATATATATATATATATATATATATATATATATATATATATATATATATATATATATATATATATATATGTGTGTGTGTGTGTGTGTGTGTGTGTGTGTACACATATATATATACATATATATATATATTAATTTAAGTAAATATATAAACACACATATATATGTATATATACATACATATATAAATATATATATATATATATATATATACACACATATATATACACATATATTTATATATATATATGTATATACATATATATATATATGTTTGTCTATACATATATATGTGTTGTATATACATATATATATATGTGTGAAAAAATGACAAATGGAAAACAATATATATATATGTGTATATATATATATGTATATATACACATAACATATATATATATATATATGTATATATATATGTATACACACACATGCACACACACACACATATATATATATGTATGTATACACACACATGCGCACACACACACACACATATATATATGTATGTATTTATGTATGTATATATATATATATATATATATGTATGTATGTATGTATGTATGTATGTATGTATAAATCCAGGTTAAGTTTGTATCCACGGGGAAACAAATCCAAAGATTCTCTACCGTGTTTATATGATAATGATTATTTCTAAATCGATCTATTTTTAATAATAGTTTTATTCATAAAAACAAATCAAGGCTACACATCCATTCGAAATGTTTCAATCGTAATTTTATCAAGCAGCGATCCCATCGGAGCCAGATGAGGTCGTTGCTTAATAAACCTACGATCAAAACATTCTCAATGGACGTTTAGCCTTGATTAGTTTGTAAAAATAAAACTATTATTTAGACCCCTTTAAGAGATTGAAGTTGGGCCTTCTTCGAGGAAGTTAAAAATAGACTGTCACGTGGCTATATGACATGTTCTGATAACGTTCGTTGAACACTCTAGACAGTCTTTCTATATGTGCCTGCTCCGCATAAATAGAACGTAAATTCTCTTTCTTCGCATGTTAATGTCCTGTGGTTAGGACGTTTGCTTACAGAGTTTTGAGTGATTCGGTAACTGGGTTCAAATCTAGATTATCACTTCTACACTGATGAGAGCGAAAGCTGGAAACACTGGCGTATGTACGTAAAAATAATTTAATGTTTACTTAAATTGATATATATATATATGTATATATATATATATATATATATATATATATATATATATATATATATATATATATATATATATATATATTAATTAACTTTTACGTACATTAAAGTAATCCATGGAGGACACGTGTTTCTGGATATTAGCAGTCATTTTATTTAGAAGTGAAATAGCAAACAACTGCTTAGACAGAAAAATTACTTTAGGTTAGCAATACATAATAAATAAATAAATAAAAAACTAAACTAAACTAACGCCTAAAATAGAAATACAAGCACGCACGTGTTAAAATAAGGTCACCTATGAATTCGACACAACAAAGAAACAGGAATATGCCACGCCTATACAAAACAGAACAATAGAATAGGAAGTAAAATCAACCGAACCTTTGTTTGTGAGAATCCCAACGATTGGCTAATGGAAACATTAACCCGTGGGAGAGAATAACAAGGAATTTGATTGGTTAACTAGTTAGACTAAACACTACGTGTATATATATAAAAACAACCGGCAACACAAACTCCGTGCATTTTAGCCTGACGATTCCCTACGGGGATGAAACATCCTGTTAGTGGGTGGATGGGACTCCGTTCCCTTTTCTCTCTCTTGTCGAAACATGCAAGGTAACTGATGCGTTCAAATGCGAGTGTCGGGTGCACAAGATAGAGAACCGACGTCATTTCTTTTGCAGATATCGCTGACTCAACAACTACTATCCTGCCAGACATTCGATATTTTGCAATCGATATTTGATCCGTGTTCAAACCAGGAATCAATAACGAACGAACTCACAAGCTCTTCACTCATTTGTCCCGTTCAGAACAAAAGTACAATAGAAGCTTTCGTATTCACGTTTCCCAGGCTGTAAAAAACAAATGAGCCTTTCAAAAACCGATCAGGTGTAAAAAAAAGAAAAAGTAGCGTTTTTTTTACAAAAATATTCATATTTGTGTTGAATGTCATCTAGTGGCAGTTCATTCGTAGATGCCGTGGAACTGCATTGCCCTAGTTTATTTCCACCGAACCCGGCCCTGCCCCGGTTTCAATACAGACGTCTTCCTTTCCATAATACCGCATCACCATTTTTTTCTTCTTTTTTTTTTTAACATTTTATGCCATTCACTTTTTTTAGTGTGCCCCAACGATTTACTCAGCGCCAATTTTGTGGGAAGGAATGTAAGTAAAGAAACATTCATCTATGTAACAATGCACAAATCCAATTTCATGTTTGTACGTACGTTATCATCCTCCACCTCTTTTTTTAAAGATTGGATCGCACGATTAGAAAAGTGGTGATTAATCTGATATCGGTAAGGTAAAAAATTCCGATTTTAGCCATTTTAAAATGAATTGTTCCCAAATCAAATTATGTCGTCCCGTTGACTAAAACAGTACAATTTTAAATAAATACATAAAAAAAATGAAAATTCGTTTTTATTGATTTGAAGAATATTCAGCTGACGATTATTTTTATAGTAATAAGATAGATACTATTTATTGTTAAAAAAAAAGATTAAATTGCTACGATTTAAAATAAAGAAATGAAGAAATAAATCAGTAAGAGACATATTAGTTTTATTTATTTAAAGAATATTGAGCCGACAATAATAATTATTTTACGGAAGAAAAAAAAAGATCATTGTTTTCTTAATAGTATTGACCTCTGACAGATATTTATTTCAAAAAGATTGATTTTTATCAAGAGTAAATTATATAGATTGATGTAGAAAGCACCGTGGAATTTCCACAGGTCCCGCCAGCAGAAATAATTATCAGTAAATTTATAGTCTTTATCTCCTCAAGACATACCGGCATTTTGCACGAATCAATGAGGACGCTTATGTACTCCTGCCCAACCTCTGAATCCCAGATTACGATTTTTAAAATTCATTTTTTGATTTCAATGATTTTCAAGTCATAAATGAAAAGATAAAATAAAATACAGTAAAATGTCGTATATTCGTTGTTATAGATTTCACAATATTCCTTCTTTGGTCAATTTACAGTTTTTCAGCCTTCAATGATACCCGGCGTTTCCGGGGAGTAAACGGAGACCCATATGTACTCCTGCCTAAGTCTCGAATGCCGTATAACCATGTCTATTTTTATTTATCTTTCAAATTTCTATTATTTTCAAGTAATAAATAAATTAAAGTAAAGCTTTATGATCTTTCAGAATACACATACTTATAGGGGTCTAATACATATGATTAGATAGGAGTCTAATACATATGATTATATAGGAGTCCAATACATATGATTATATAGGGGTCTAATATATATGATTATATAGGGGTCTAATACATATGATTAGATAGGAGTCTAATACATATGATTATATAGGAGTCCAATACATATGATTATATAGGGGTCTTATACATGTGATTATATAGGGGTCTAATATATATGATTATGTAGGAGTCTAATACATATGATTATATAGGAGTCTAATACATATGATTATATAGGGGTCCAATACATATGATTATATAGGAGTCTAATATATATGATTATATCCGGGTCTAATACACATGCTTATAGGATTCTAATACATATGATTATATAGGAGTCTAATATATATGATTATATACGGGTCTAATACATATGATTATATAGGGGTCCAATACATATGATTGCAGGAGTCTAATACATATGATTATATAGGGGTCTAATACATATGATTATATAGGGGTCCAATACATATGATTATAGGGGTCTAATAAATATGATTATATAGGGGTCTAATACATATGATTATATAGGTGTCTAATACATATGATTATATAGGGGTCTAATATATATGATTATAGGGGTCTAATACATATGATTATATAAGAGTCTATTTACAAAGAAGTATAAAACGGCATATTTTCTTTTTATGCATCTCTGGCGCGGACGCAGGCATCCTGTGATGATGATAATAATAATAATAATAATAATAATAATAATAATAATAATAATAATAATAATAATAATAATAATAATTATTATTATTTTTATTATTTGGTAACCGCTTATCAAGGCTAAGAGCCACTTGAGGATAAGGGTTAATGAGGCTGTCCATGTTTCTTTCTCTCTTCCATTATTCTTTTTTCTTTCTTTCTTTCTTTCTTTCTTCTTTCTTTCTTCTTTCTTTCTTCCTTCTTTCTTTCTTCCTTTCTTTCTTCATTCCTTCCTTCGATTCTTTCTTTCTTTTTTTCTTTCTTTCTTTAGCTCTTTTCATCCTTTCTTTATTTCCCCATTCCTCCTTTATTTGTTTATCTTTTCATTTCTTTCTCTTTCCCTGTTTTGATGCATCCACGCAACTTTATAATAAGCTCGGTCTGTCACGCTTGTTTATGAAATATCATTTTCATCGCTAAACGCGCAGATTGAATGGACGCATTTTTATCCCTTCTTTCTTTCGATCCTTAGCCTCTTCCGTTCTCCCTCATCCCCCGTTTGTGTGGATGCTGTCATCTCAATCGGTCGTCTCGACCTAGCCAACCACGTCTTCTCAAACGGTGCAGCTTTTGCTTGCTTTCTTGGGGCATTTTTACGAGAGGTTCGATGTCCTACATTCTGGGATGAATGATCAACACATCCTTAGAGACTACTACCACTACAACAACTACTACTACTACTACTACTACTACTACTACTACTACTACTACTACTACTACTAAAATAAGTGATTTTCACTGATATACCTAAGGAATGATTTGTGGCCGAGGCAGCAGATGTCAATATTCGCCTTATCATAAATTAAAATAAAAACAAGGAAATTTGTTATTTCCCTCTGTATGTTTACGGGAAGCTTTGGTAAAAAACTAATTCAGAGAATACCACTTTTCCCTGATAATTTCTTCTTCCACTACTACTACTACTACTACTACTACTACTACTACTACTACTACTACTACTACTAATAATAATAATAATAATAATAACAATGATAATACTAATGGAAATCTAGGGAGGCTTAAGAAAAAGTCACCTGTAACGAATGGTTTGAGAACTCACATGAATGATGATGATGATGATGATGATGATGATGATGATGATGATGATGATGATGATGATGATTCTGATTCTGACGCCGCCGCCAGTGGAGAGAAAGCTAGAGAATAGAAGAGAAATGAAATAAAGGATTGCGAACCAAGAAAGACATATGTTTAATAAAAAGCATTTTTCGGAGTTTGAGCGAACAGAAATGAGTGGTAATGTACGTAATGTAACGGAACACCAGGATGAAATATCTTCTGTGAAGAAGTGGGCCACAATATAAATACTGATACTGTAATTACTAATTACGAGACTCGATAATTCACAGAAGAAGATACACTAAAAATCAAACACATCAAGGAAATCATGAACGAGGATAAAAGAAAAAAACTATTGAGGAACGAAGATTGGAAGAAAAACATAAACGGAAGGAGTGAATAGACTCATCTCAAACTTCCCAAAAGATTATATTAGAGACTTAATTGGTTTAATTTATCCTGGGACTAAATCTGTAATGACGAGACGAAACACAAACAAAACCCCGCCAAACGAGTGGATGAACAAAGCCCGTATTGGAAAATAAATTGGAATCCCAAATTAAAAAAAAACTACACAAAAAAAAGCGAATGTTGTGAATGAGATTATAAAGACCAGAAAACGATAGAAGAGGACAAATTCGACAGGAAAATAAGTAGAAGATATACTATCCAAGTAACATTAAGAACTAGAGTAAAAGATGCTAGCGAATGAATAAAAAAAATGAGAAGATAGATACAAATCCCAGCAGCATAAACAAAACAGAAGTTTTGGGAATAATAAAAGACAGTTTTACTAAAATGGAAACGGAAAGACAAGGAGAAAAAACAAACTAAAACAGTATAACAGGAATGTCGAGTGACTGCAAAACATGAAGAAAGATCTTTAGCAAATTGAAGAACTGAAATTAATGACACTCACCCCCCCCCCCAAAAAAAAACCCAAACCAAAACAAGACAAACTTAAGAAAACTACATCTGGTTTAAGAAATGCATTACCCTACATGAAAGACGTGGTGAAGAGGTGGAGCCTTGTGGATGGTGCCTAATGCGAATGTGCGATCTCCTGCAGACCGTGGAACACGTCATCACCAGCTGCCTCAAACACCGACCACCAAATGGCGATCTGGGCTTTATTAACCTGGATGATCAAACTCTGGACTTGCTTGCTGCCCCTGAGCTGAAGGTCTAAAAAGACATACGCAAGAAGAAGAAAGACTAACTAAAAACCCAAAGAGATGTATAACAGACATAACAGACTCGATGACTAAAGGGAGGACAACATTAATTACTACAGACAACGGAAATGGAACGATACTAAGTAACTACAGGTCAATAACCTGCCTACAATCACGTGGGAAAATAACGGCACATTGTTGTATTGTTTTCGTGTTGTTTTCTGTTTCAATATAGGGTTTGAGTCTATAATTTATCGTTATTAGATCAGATTTCGAAGTGTAGAACTTCGAATACACTAGAATATGATACTTTGAGTGGTTAAATTACTCTATCTTGTTTTGTTATATTGTTTTACATTGTTTGAAAATCTTTTGGGTATGAATGTGTTTTTTAATACTATGTTTATATTGTTCGTCTGGATCTTCACAAGAAGATAATATGCACCGCAGTTCCCTATTTTGATGTTCATTGTCATGTAGCATCGATAAAAAGTAATGGAACCATATCTGTTCATGTGAAGAAAGGTGTAACCATGTGTGTTCATGTGAAGAAAGGCGTAACCATGTGTGTTCATGTGAAGAAAGGTGTAACCATGTGTGTTCTTGCTAAAATAACCTTGAATAATTTGTGCCACTAGTAGAAACGCGAAAATCTAACAGCATTCTAGGTTGAGGTGATCTTTCTGCTTTTATAACTAGTAAGTCAAACAACCCATTCGAGGATTTTCCTTAAGATATCGGCTGTTTTCATCATTGCCGTACGTTCTACGGTACCACTCTTCCCGTTGATTCCAGTTTCCCCTGGTCCTTTTCCAGGTTACTTGAGTCTGTTTCTGGTGCCCCTACTATTATTGATATGATAGCGATTTTCGTTATGCTTCATATTCTAGGTTCGATTTATTGGCTTCGTTTTTATCTGCACATGTGTGTCTTTCTCGAGATCGAGAGACCACTTCTTCAAAAGCTCTATAAAGAGATGCAATAATGACGAAAATTGACGAAACCTCGAATATTCAAATCTTTGAATCCTTAATCAATCTAGTGATAGTCCGGTACTTAGTTAATGCTAAACTTCTTTCTGACCGCCAGTATGGATTTAGACAAGCACGATCTACTGCAGACATCCTAACGGTCATCTCCGAACGCATGTATCATACACTCGACAAGGCAGGTGAAACTAGGGCAGTATCGCTTGATATATTGAAGGCCTTTGACAAGGTATGACATAAAGGGCTTCTCCTGAAAATATGCTCATACGGTATTACTGGGCAATTACTTAATATAATTAGATCCTTCTTAACCAAAAGAAAAGTCCAGGTTGTCCTCGATGGCCGTTCATTTAAGCAACATAACATAAATTCTGGTGTACCCCACGGATCTATCCTTGGACCGTTATTGTTCCTGATCTTTATAAACGATCTCCCTGATGACATTAAGTCTGAGATTGGTTTATTTGCTGACGACACCACGCCATGCCTCTCGTCATGTTGGAAAAACAGACGCGATCATATCCGAGGCAATGGCTAAATCCTTAGAAAATGACTTCCACGCTGTAGTGAATTGGGGTCATAAATGGTTGGTAACTTTTCTTTTTCTTTACTCACAAACCGGACGAAGCTCGTGGATTGCAGGCAAATCAATTTTATGCTTGTATGATTTTTTCTTCATTTTTCTTCATCATGAGGAAGTCTTAAAATATAGACGAAACGCTGATGAACACATAAATAATATATTTTTGGCATTCTTTTTCATTTTTCATATATATATATATTTATATATATATATATATATATATATATATATATATATATATATATATATATATATATATATATATATACAATAATATTTTAATAAATATTAAATATTTAAATACCTAGAGACATCGATGTTTCATGCAAACGCAATCTTCAGTCTAGGAACTAATTCCCCGACGCGCGAACCCCGAACACAAATCGCCACTGATTCGTAGTCTGTGATCTTAACCAAAGGGCCATCGTCAATTAGTTAGTAAATATAGAGTAACTTTAACTGTAAATAGCGACACGTGGTCGCCATTTACCAGGCAGCTAGAGTGATCTTACGAAACGGTGTTCGGATCGCGCATATAGCTATTAGTACTGCTTGTTATTAAAGCTACTCGAAAGTGCCCAGCCCTATATATATATATAATAATAATGCAGGTAAAACATCCACAGGGTAGTAATCCAAAGAATTTCAACCGGGTTTACAAAAAAAAAAATGCTCAATATCAAATAGAGCTTTTATATATGATCTAAAATATAATCAAAGGTTAAGATCGGATTCTGAATCTGCCTGATGAGATCTCAGTTTATAATAGCTGTTGATCAATAACATTGACATGCCAGTGTCGCAGATTTTGTACATGTCTGTATATATATATATATATATATATATATATATATATATATATATATATATATATATATATACATAAATACTTTCATATATATATATATATATATATATATATATATATATATATATATATATATATATATATATATATCAATTGACCTAGAATGGGAAAAGATTAAAATACTTCCAAACGGATATCTACAGCGACATCTGTTTAAATCTAAAGGTGAAAATAATCTATAAAGAAATAGTAAAAAATGTTAAAAAAATCGATTTCTGCCGGCCTAATAATATCCAACGAAAACAGAATAAACAGAATATATATATATATATATATATATATATATATATATATATAGTATGAAAATATAGTGATAGCAATTAAGCTACACATGTCCATGTTTCATCCCAGCAGGGAATCGTCAGACTAACGATTCCATGATGGGCTGAAACATAGACGCCTTTTTGTAGCTTAATTGCCATGAATATATTGTCGTAATAAGCACTACTAAGCACTATTGAAGTAAAAACTAATATATATATATATATATATATATATATATATATATATATATATATATATATATATATATATAAGTATTTTATTTTAAAAACTATGTATTACAATGTCTGTTTGGGGTACCGGGGTTTCATCAGTCTGGCATGCCGTTTCTGGAGTAAAAACCGTCTTATATTGTCAGATGGAATCTTCAGCACCGTTTAGTTGGCGAATACTTCGAGAGAAAAAAGGGTAAAAAACACAATTCACCTGTTACAGGCAAGCGGTGTCCACGTTTTTGTTCCCAAAAACAGATAATCTGCGTTCGTAAAGAGATGTCTGTTGTTATTGTTTGTTTAAGGGGGATATTTTAAATGTTTTTTAAAAATTTAAATGTTATACTAAGGTCGTTTTTATTAGTGTTTATTGTTTGTTTAGGTGCGTTTGTTCAGAAAAGAGGGCTTTATTCGCATTGTTTTTCTTTCTCTCACGATTTCCGATCTTTGTGGACTGGCTTGGGTGTATATTGCAAAAAAATCGCTGTATAATGACAATAGATCCCTTCCGAAATATCGAGCCGGACTAAAAGTTGTAACTTTGGGAAATAGATTAACCAGTGACCCTTATGTTTATCAAGCTGGTTAATCTGGAGATTATGTATCTTATTATAATGAGGGAGGGATATAAAAATGGGCTCAAGTGACCGATTCAAGGTTGTCGCTGTGATTGTGAGGTTGTTACTTTTTGAGTTGGGATAAAGGGGTAGGAGTGTTTTGGATAGAGGGAGGTTGCTTATGTCCGTCTTTTATGATATGCTATATCATCACCGTACCCATCAGGGTTTTGATCACTCTTGGAGTTGGAACTTCTCCCTGATTTCCATCCAACACAAGGGGGTTTGCCATATGCGCCACCCTAGGCACTGCCGGTTGGCGACGCTACACATATAGCACCTGCTTTTCCAAATGGTAACCCACCTAGTACTGACCAGGCTCAACGTTGCTTAACTTCGGTGAGGTAATGATAACCGGTGAGTCAACGTGACTATCCTGTATGTTATACGATGAGTGCTCTTAATTTAACGTCATATCAACCTTAATTGTTCAGAGAAAAATTCCATATTTCCTATTATTATTGGTACTCACTAGGAGTTCTCACACAGATCATCGTCAGTGATTGCTCACCGACAACAACCAGTGGTATTTCCTGGAGTCTGAGTGACAACAAGCCTCCCCAGATTTCCAGTGTTCTTCACCTCTTTTCGATAACGATGCGGTATCGCAACATCCTCTTACCATTGATTCCCCGCAGGTAAGGACAATTGGTCTTCTCTGGGATTTGGGTGGCAATAAGCCTCCCTAAGGTCCCAGCATTCTCTGTAACTTTTCCAGTGGAGGTCTGGTTTGTGCTGTCCCTCCTCGGTCTTCTCATCATCCTCGACCCTCGACAAATATTTTGTCTGGTGTCAGCCTAGGTCGGCACCATTAAAATTTTTTTTTTTTTTAATTAATTAAAAACATTTTTTTAAATTTTTAATTTTTGGGGGTGGGGTGGGGAGAGAGGGGGGCTTATAGTGTTTCTTGTAATTTCTGTTCCTTGGTTCATTTGTGTGTAGTGATAGCTGAGCCCGGTGTAATTTATTGTGGGGGGAGGAGATTATGAACTGCTGTTTCTTGCAGTTTCTGTTCCTTCGTTCGTGTTGTGGTGTTCTTCGTGTGGTTTTGTTTTTCCTCTGTTGTAAATTCCTTGTGACTGGTTACCCTTTGTAGCTTATGCGTGTTGGTTTCCGCATTCGAGGATTTTCCTTAAGATTGCAGCTGTTTTGATCATTGCCGTCCTTTTTATGGTTTCGATGGTCCATTTGATTCCAATTTCTCCCAGTCTTTTCTCCAGATTTTTTGGGATCATCATCATCATCATCATCATCATCATCATCATCATCATCATCATCATCATCATCATCATCATCATCATCATCATCATCATCATTGTTATTCTTATTCTTCTTCATTTTTATTTAAAATTTTTTATTTTTTATTTAAGATTTCATTTCATTTTTCATCCTGGTTCATTCTGTATTTAAAATATTTAATTTGCTGTATCCTATGTAGTTTCATTACTAGTATCTTTATTGATATTTTTACTGATGGCATAATGTATAGTTGCATAAAAAGAGGTTATGTATCCCATATTGACTGGATATATGTGTGTTTTTTAAAAAAAAATAACACTATGATTTGATGTTTTTTCTTAAATGAATTCTGTATCTGATATTGTAAAAGGGCGCTGATGAAGAGACCTTTTGGAGTAATCAAAAGTATAATACGAAATAAAGAAAAGTATACCACGTAAGAAAGTTTAAGTGGCGATCATGTTGTTTCTATCACAGGGGCCATCTTTCACTTTTTTTTTTATTCCATCAGTCGTCTAGGTTACGCAATGAACTGGTACGAGTATGATAACCGGGTAAAAAGAATGCAAAAGCTATAATGTACTTTTGTTAACTTATAAACAATCCAAGTAGTTGCGTCTTTCATTGTTGAGGGGGGAACTAGAGAGATGACTAGTGAATCTATTTGTTATTTACTTTACCTGAACGGGGAAACCATATGGCGTTCACTTTACTACATTACTATGCAAGAATATCTCAATCTAACTAAAGACTTCATCACTAAATGAAAAAGAATAAAAATACAAAAAAAAACGTCCTGTTCAATTAATGACTCAGACGCTGACAAATATGAAAAATTATCGTTTCATATAAAAAATAGAATACCCGTCTCAGGAAGGGTAAAATAAATTGGCCGAACAGAAGAGTTTGCGTAGCTTTTATGTTCCTTTATGAAGATCAAGATATAAAGATACTAAACCTTATGTCTGGAATCCTTATTCCAATTTTGATCAAAATGCATAACATGATTTTGACTGTAGAAAATGTCTAAAATTTAAAACTTAAGAAGAAATTTAAATTCAGGGAATCTTGCTTCATTGATGTTTTAAAGACTATAGATCAAATTTAATGCAAATCTGAAATATTTAAATTTTCAAATAGAAGATTGTGGCCATATTGTGTCCTCTAAAACTCCCGAAAATATTCAAAATAAACTGAATTTTTGTAATATTTATTAATTGTATGTCTAATAGCTATTGTTAACATTTCACAAAAATCGGGGGTATCTGTTTCCACCCCATATTTGCATAAAACTAAATTAAACTAAATATAGGCCACATTACATCCGCTTACGCATAGCAGCCGTGTTCTAAAATTCATAATGATCGACTAATTGGTTAAGGATTAAATCCTGTGCATACAAATATATGAACATATACACATACCTAACTTTAAATAGATAGAGATTTTAAAAAAAATCGCTTTTTTAGTGGCGTAAAACTTTACAAAAGCTACTAGAAGAATACCTGCCCCTGAACAGTTTTGTTCCATGTTAATATGAAGGTTTATTTCATTTATTTGTTTACATCTTGTAAAAACGACGACAACCGAAATAGCTTGTTATTAATAAATTGTTGAAATTCAAAAAAATAGTTCGGAATGGTGGAAGTTATACATATTATGTTCCCGAAGTACACAGTTTTTACTTGATAAAACGCGATTATAGAGGGAAGACACTTTAAGTAATATAACAAACAGAGGATAACATTAAAAAAACGTAAATAATGTATCACAAAAATCACACGAAAATATTAATGATATTAGTTCTGTAGTAATAGTTATAGGCGATTGCGTAAAAATAAGGTTAACAATTGGGGTTTGTTAAGCGAAAAAATGAAATTTTCCATCAGAAGTCAAACTAGAGATAGGGTTACGTGTCAGGATATTTAGTCATAGCAGGAAGTCGGTAGTGACACGTGGCGAATAAGCTGATAAGATATTACTCTTTTTTTTCTATACTACAATAGAGAGAGAAGAGAGAGAGAGAGAGAGAGAAAGAGAAAGAGAGAGAGAGAGAGCGAGAGCAATGGTGCTTTGTGAAGCTGCTCTACCCATGAAGAAATGTAAAAAATAATTATTTTAAAACAAAACCATCTAACCTTTAATAGACGTGTTAATATATATATATATATATATATATATATATATATATATATATATATATATAGGTCATATGTTGTTTCTTTATTACACCTACGTTAACTCTTGGGTGATTTTTACCAGCTGTCTGGCTACCGTGAGAATTAGTTCCCTTTTGCCCTATTTTCTTTTTACATTAAATGGTTCAGTTTTTTTTTGTATGGAAATCGCTCCAGACAAGACATGAAGCCACTTGATGTGAAGAGCCAACAAGAACGGAAGATGATTATTGCAAAGACAGGAGATGACTATTGGCCTTAGTCTTGAAAAGACTAAGTCTATAAGTATGAGGAAAACAGTCTGCATGAAGAGAGTTCCACAAGTCTGCAGTTCATGGAAAGAAGCTACTGGATTAGGAAGCTGTATGAGTTATCAAAACAGCGAATTGATGGAGACCACTAGAGCAGTTATAGCACTTGTCTTTGGGCTGGACGACCCGGGTTCGATCCCACTCACGGCATGCGCATTTTCGGGTCTGAAAACTCCCTCTGTCCACCCAGCAGTAAATGGGTACCTGACTAAAACTCAGGGAAGGTTCAAGGCAGCGGAAGGAGAGGGATGGGCTCCGCCTTCCATATGCTGTGCCCTAGACACGGTGATTCTTAACAAATCACCGCCGCTACGGCCATGGGCAGTGTGCGATGTCGGCAACGACACTCGTGCGCGTCCAGGCTATGCGACCTTTACCGTTACCTTTTACTAGAGCAAGTAAAGCAAGGTTTGAAACTGGCTATGACATTTAATGATTTTAGTTTTTAATATGTTTGAATTAATGAAGTATGGAGTGCTGAGTTCGAGATCCGTCGGGGCTTCTGCAATAATTTCACGAATACCCTTGGAAAAGGTACGGATCCATATATATGTCAAGCGTTTGTTGTGTAACTAGTCTAGTAGAATTGAAATTGCGAAATAACACCAGTCTTTCTCTGCTTATCCCGGCATTGTTTATAGTCATCCTCAACTGATCCTTGCCACTGGATTCAAGTAATGCCGGTTCACAAGAGATCCCGTTAGAAATTGCGCATCCTTTGCTTCACTATAGATTTCTCGTAATCCGGAAAAGAGGCCTTAGATTATAATATATAAACAAATGATGTGTCTATTTTATTTTACATTTTATTTAAGTTTTATTATATGTA
>OY744531.1:19936924-19971924 GCA_963556195.1 Sepiola atlantica | reverse complement strand
ACACGCCAAAGTAAATTGTTTCCGCTGTGGGCGGAGTGGTCACATTGCAAAAGATTGCATGGACAGAAGACGGGGACGCATACGGTGCTTCCAGTGTGGCGAGATCGGACACATGGCCTCAAGTTGTCCGGAAATGAGTCAGGGGACAAGATGTCAGTGCTGCTCTGCCCCCTGGACAAGATGTAAACGAGGTGCAACCAATCATTAGAGTACATGTCAACCAAACACCTTGCTCATTCGCTTCTTCATTCAGGCTGCCCCCGTACCAAAGTGAGCGCAAGGTTATGCCGTAACTGGAGTAAGAGGAGCATGAAAATAACAACGATAAATGGCGTGCTGTGGAGTAGCATTAGTAAAGATTTGCACAGACTATGGTGTCTCCGCTGAGGTCAATGTCCTCGTGACACGGAAAGACATACTGGGCTTCGACCTACTGCTCAGATATGACGCTATCAAAACACTGGATTGTGCTCTCATTACACTAGCTGGCTGGGACTGTGAAATTCCCTAAGGCACGGGTGTGTGACGCACTTTGTATTGATCTACCAGTCTTCCAGGTAGAGTTTGATCAACGCCAACAGATCTGAACTGCGTCGTGGAAATGGACGGATGATAAAGTACCAATCAAGCTACGTAATGGCGTCACAGAGTATCCTGTTACCGCGAACGTTCAGGCTTATATGAATGAGAGCTTAACGCCTGGATCAAAGATGGCTGGTTGATCCCGTACCCCAACCAAGAGCTCGGACCTCCAAAATGTCTTATCCCTTTTAATGGCAGTGGTACAACATAACAAATCAAAGTGTGATCAGTCATGGACTACCATGAGCTCAATCAATAAATAAAGGTCTACACGGCTGATGCCGATGTATGTGCAAGCAAGTTAAGGGAGTGGCCACCAGAAAGTATCGAATTTATCATTGCTTGATCCGAGGAAGGCCTATCTGCAGGTGAGGGTCGACAAAAGTTTATGGCCATTCCAAATGGTGGTATTTCGCGGCAAGAGATACTGCTTAACCAGACTTGGTTTTAGGTTGAATGTGGCGCCACAGATCATGAAGAGCATTGTTAGTGCTGTGTTATCCCAAGAGGAGACCGTCGAAAAGACAACATCGGCTTTCCTTGACGACATTTACATCAATGAAGATGTCAAGTCGACGACGCACATCTGAGCGAAATTGGCAGAGTTTGACCTAACGTGCAAAGACCCAGAGTGACTTGGAGACGAAGCACGCATACTGGGACTGGAATTCAGAGAGGATGATGGCATCCTACGATGGAGACGAGGAAATGTGATTTTCGGCATCATTGAAGTTATCACAAGAAGGACCATTTTTTCTTTGTGCGAAAAACTTGTGGGACACCTGGCAGTGTGTGGTTGGCTTCGTGTGGCAGTGGCTGTCATAAAACGCAGGGCGAATACGGTAACCAAAGAGTGGGACGATCAAACAAGTGATTCCCTTCTTGCCCAAATGATTGCAGAAAGTGTTGAGAGAGCAACGCACGAGTACCCGACCTGAGGAGAGTGGTGTGTTAATGGAGAAGTAATGAATGTATGGGTTGGCGCTACTTCAGTAGCATTGGGAGTCCTGTTGGAGAAGAGTGGAACCATGTTGGAGGGTGTCTGTTGGTTGACTAAGTTAGATGCTGGGATGAAGGGCGTTAACCTAGCACTACAGTGGCAGGAAAAGAGGTTGCACTTGCATACTGACTCCCTTTGCGTCTATCACTGGGTGTCCGATACGCTGAATGAGAAAGCAAGAATACGCATCAAGGCAGCAAGCGAGATGTTGATAAGACGAATGTTAGACACCTTCAAGGACCTAGTCCGCGAGTATAACCTGGTAGTCAGCGTAACATTGATCCCGTCATACTGCAAACTTGCTGACCAGCTGACACGAATGCCTTGCAAATTGTACGATGCAATAAAGGTGGCTGTCGAGCCCGTTCATCAAACATGCGCTGCTACAGTGAGCGCGATGAGCCACCAACAGATAGAAAACATCTACAAACACAGAGCGAACATCCAGGTGTAAAGAGGACTCAGTATTTCGTGAGATGCGTAACCCCAGTGGTGACCAAAATCAGAGGTGAAACAAGTAATCAAGCACTGTTAGATGTCAGTCAATTGACCCAGCGCTAGCACGGTGGCAAAAAGGACGACTGGCAGCAAGTGACGCATGGCAAAGGGCGGGAATGCATATCACACATTATAATGGCAACCATTTTCTTACTCTCATCGATTTTGTACCAACCCGTTTTGCGGTTTGGCCACCAATTGCACGCCAAGACTCGGCAAGCGTTATTCGACAACTATTGCCCGTCTTTTACGAAAGGGGAGAACCGCATGAGATTTTGGCCGATAACGACCCAGCATTTTGCAGCTAGCGAGTAAGTTTTTATGGGAATGCGGAGTTCAATTGCGATTGCGATATATATATATATATATATATATATATATATATATATATATATATATATATATAAAAATTTGGGAAAGTTCATTTTTTTAAAGCATCTTTTGAATTTTAACATAAAGATAGAGGCAAAATGCCTTCAAAGAAACCATGTGTTAAATGCAGATATTTTTTATTAAATAAAAATAAAAATAAAAATATTTTTTTTCTTTATCTTGACTTTTTTATCTAATATTTCGCTTGATAAAACAAGCCTCGACAGAGCTTAGACAAATAAAAGGTATAAACCTTGTTGTTTTCGTAATAATCCTTATATATATATATATATATATATATATATATATATATATATATATATATATATATATAATGTTGGAGAGAGTGGGGGAGGGAGACAATTAAAAAGAAAAAGAAAAAGGGGAGAAGTTAAGAGAAAGTCAACAAACATTAGCTGTGTTTTTTCTTTCCTCTTCCCTTTCTCCCTTTTCTTTTTCTTTTTAATTTTCTCCCCCCACTCTCCTGCCCACTTCCCACTCCTCTTCTTTTTCTCTATCTTCAATAACTTAATAATTTATCATTTATATTTTTATAATCTATCTTATATTTCATTTTACTCCATTTCCTTTCATATTTGATCGTCAACGATCTCAAATCTAACCACGTGACTTTCCAAATTTTAAAATTTATTTTCTTTCCTTTTCTTCCTCATTTCATTCTTCCCAAATATGATCTGAGATAACATCTGTTGGTCGATAACATCGACATGCCAGTGTCGCCGACTTTGTACATGTCTGTATAAATAAAAATAATCATATATATCTTAGTTTTTTTCTATCTTTTAATTCTAAGGTTTATTTTTTATTTCATCTTATTGTTATTAATTAATTTGTTTTATTAATTTATTTAGACTGAGTACATCACATAATTTAGAGGGGCATTAATTAAAAATTTACTCAAGTTTGATAATAACAGCCCACGATAAAAATAATATTAATACTGATAATTATAAATATGATAAAAAATAATAATGATATCGACAATAAAAAAATGTAATAGTAGTAATAGTAGTATTTAAAGTGATATTAAGGTGTGTGGGATATCGAATGGAATAGCGAGAATTCGAAAATAACCTGCCTCTTCCCTCTCCCCTTTTTTATTTACTCCCCCTCTCTCTCCCCCACTCCCCTTTTCTCTATCCTCAATGAATTTATTATTTACATTTTAATATTCTATCTTATATTTCACTTTACTTCATTTCATTTTATTTTATTTCATTTTATATTAGATTCTCAACGATCTTAAATCTAACCACGTGACTTTCCAAATTTTAAATTTTCTTTCTTTTTTTTTCCTATTTCCTTCTACCCAAATATGATCTGAGGTAAAGATCGGATTCTAACTCTACCTGATGAGATCTCAGTTTATAACAGCTGTTGATCGATAACATCGACATGCCAGTGTCGCAGATTTTTTTACATGTCTGTATATATATATATATATATATATATATATATATATATATATATAAGATGTCGTTTTATTTTCGTTTTTTACGACTTCCCCAATCTTGGTTAGGGAGTGGGGTTCTGGTATATATTTGATTGCTCGGGGTTGAAATATTTTTAGCCGAGTATCTAAGTGTACATTTTTCCAATCTCTGAGAGGTGTTTCAGTTGGGTAATACCTCCAAAACAAACTTTCCTTCTGTAGTGTGGGTGAACTACTCGAGAGTGCTCGACCGTCGGGTTGTCAGTGTATCTCTGTCACACCTTCCGGAGGCCATATTCTTTTAATGGTATTGGGAGAGTGTCTCAGCAGAGTGATCAATTATTAAAATAAAAGTAAAATTAATAAGAGCATAATTTCCATTAATACGTGATGCAGTAAGTTAGAACAACAGAACAAATATATATATATATATATATATATATATACATATATATATATATACTTTGAAAAGTCACACAATTTGAAGCGCTGGGTGGGTGGCAATAATAACGAAGATATTTTTTTAATAAAATATTTAGAAAACCTTGCACAACGCAGATTATTTGTTTTTAAAAATAAATTATTTATTCATCTTAAAAACCTTTTTTTTTATAAACTTGAGTACTTTCGGTAAATATACCATCTTCAGAAGAATATTTCTTCTTTTTCTTTTTTTTCTTTTTTCCTCTTGGTTGAGACATTCTCGTGGCCAAGTTGAAAATCCGTATATATGTATTCTCGCTCATTATTATTGTTTCATATGAGTGCATTTGGGACTAATTTTTTTTCTTCTGTTTTTGCTGGTTTGGGACTAATTTGTTGCTGTTTCGCCTAGTAGCAACAATGTTGTGAAAATCTTGCGAGATATTCTTCTAAGACATTCTCTATTTTTTCCTTTTTATCTTTTTACTTTTTTTCTTCCCTTTATAAGTGACCTCAATTAAAGCAACACCACATTCTGTATTGCCCGTTATTGTAATTCTTATTCAAGGTACTTCATTTCCCTGATGATCTGCCAAGCAAGGACCTGCTTGGTAGTGAAACACGTGTAGGTAAAAACGTTTTAATTTGAAAAATGATAAATAAATAATTTTTGAATGAAAAATCTTTTGTGGTGTTGTTTGGGCTCCTGAACGGAATGCTTTGGTAAGCTTTCAAAAAATCACATATAAATGCTCTGTACTCTGTAATCGAGTATCATCGAGCTTGTTTTTTTATTGGGCTTATCCCGGTCTTCACTGAATAATCTTTTTTCTAAGAGAAAAATTTTATATACACACATATATATATATATATATATATATATATATATATATATATATATATATATGTATATATGTATATATGTATATATATATATATATATATATATATATATATATATATATATATATATATATATATATATATATATAATGCCCTTTCTTGTAAATTGTTGGTCATCTATCCACTGGTACACCCTCTGACACACAGTTGAGTGTACATAACATGTGTGCGTGTGTTATTGAGTAGGCGTGAGATAAAATTCAAAAGGGTTGACAGAAAGGCGACCCTATTAGATTAGACGAGCGGATACTTCAGTTAAAAGTAGTTAAGTTTCAATGAAATAGATTTCTTACCTGGCTCTTCCCCCATTTTTAACGACAAACATTTTAGGCATGACGACGAAATGAATCATTTCATCCATTCAAATCGCTAAGGGTACAAAATCACTCAGCTGAGTGCTTACTGGCACGTTGGCCAATCTCGATACAAGAATGCACATGTTTGTAGTTTGAAAAGAGACAAAGAGAGAATAAATCGTGGGCAATATCACAATATAGCAGAGTGGTTAATGTAAAGCATATATATATATATATATATATATATATATATATATATATATATATATATATATATATATAGTATACATTTTTATTTATACAAACATTATTGGTTACATATGTGTATACATGTTTCGGTTGTACTCTTCACAGAGAGTCAACCTCTTCAGACCAAAGAAGACAGAGATGTGAGATGAATTTGGAAAACTTTCCCTTTAAATAAATCGTTTTTTGGGATGAGCTATTTTTATAAATTAGTATCGGGTTAGATTCTTTACTTGTTAACTCTTTCAATTCGTTTCTATCTTTTTTATCATTTTTATAACCTGCCTTCTTATCCTTTCTTTTTCTATTGTTTTATTACCTACTTAGCCTGGATTCCTTTCTTCTTTATTTAACACTTCAAAGTTTTAATCTATTTACAAACATATTCAAGAATAAATATCTGATCTTTATATAAAAAACACATGTGCACAAATTAATAGATACACAAGTACATATATAAACTAACACACACACACACATAAATATATATATATATATATATATATATATATATATATATACACATAAATATTAAAAAAAAAATGAAATATAAAAGATAAAATATTAAAAATAACAGACATAAATACATACACAAAAATATCCATACACGGATATACACATGTATACACATATATTCATTTTCAAGTATAAATATCTGGTCAATAAATAAAATACACACGTGGTACAAATTAATAGATACACAAGTACATACATAAACATATATACATATATATACACATATACTTATATATATATATGCATATATAAATACACCTATATATACGAATATATTCATACACAGACATACACATATGTACACATATATATATTTTCAAGCACACATATCTGGTCTTAATATAAAATACACACGCGCACACAAATTAATAGATGCACAAGTACACACATAACATATATAAACACATATATATATATATACATATATAAAAAATAATAACAAACACAAATATATACACATATATCAATAGGCGGATATACACATATATACACATGTATACCATATACATATGTCTATATAACATACCTACCCATACATATGCATGAACATGTTCGTACAGTACATATAAAAATAGACACAGAGGCATATATATATATATATATATATATATATATATATATATATATATATATATATATATATATATATATATATATATATGTCCATTAATCTACGCATACGTACGCACGGAATAAATATAAAAATAAAAATAAAAATATACAACTTTTACACCTGTATTAACATACCCATACATATAAGATATTAGTTCAAGCATCCATATCCATACGTACACATATATCTGGATCCTATTATACACATACACGCATGTATATATATACACATATGTATACACACACACGTATATGTATATATATACATATACATATACACATATAAACACACACATACCAATACATGAACAGACATAGATACATACATATACACCACTACATATGTATATACATATAGATACTGTTATATATACATATATAACATACATAAACAATACATACATGTATATATATATATATATATATATATATATATATATATATATATATATACCATTACAGATACATGCGCATATACATATACCTATAACATAAATATACATAAAACGATTGTATATACACGCAGACAACATACTTACACATACACATGTGTATCCATACATTTGTATGTATGCACACAAACACGTACACATGTACACAAACATCTATATTTCTATAATTAAAACTAAAGTGCTTATATCATTCATTATTGCTCTTATCTATCTCAGTTCAATTTGCTTACATTTATACTTGCTCTAGTATTAATACAAGGAACTTACACTTGAGTTTCAACGGATTTACATCTACAGAAACTAATACAATACGTGTACTATATATATATATATATATATATATATATATATATATATATATATATATATATATATTTATAATGAAAGGTGAATGAACCGTTATAACAACAACACGTCTATTTTCCATCCATACGGACTGCAACAAACATACAGAACGATTACTATTTCTCACCACACTCTGAGGAAGCTAGGTGTCTAACGAAATTATTAGCCAAGAGGTAAAAGTAAAAAATGAGAAAGAAAAAATAAACAAATATTAGTAAATGTATTATATTTGTTTCTATATATGTTAATCTATTGAAACTCCAGTGTTTCTAAAAAAGTGCTCAATAACAGCTAGAGCTGTATTTAATATACATTTTCATTTTTATTTTTTTAATACATTTTTTTTATTATACATTTTTATTTAGTATAACTTTTTATGTATGATGTTTGTATAAATAAAAGTTCATACTATATATAGTCATCCACATAAGACTGTTTCGCTGTATCACAGCTTTTCAGTGCGACTAGACCAGCTGTTGTCTCAAGCCGGGATTGAAACTCAACCGTCGAGCTGACAGTCGGCGCCTATATATATATATATATGAATAATATAAGTGTTACTACAGTTTTGAAAGCGTCGTTAGAATAAATATTTGAAAATTTTGAGAAACCAGTTAACAGACGCGTGAATTTATATCAATAAATGAAAATTTATTTAATATCATTTTTTTTTATAATTCGGATTTATAAATATAAAAAAATAATGTTAAATACATTTTCATTCACGCGTCTGTTAACTTGTTTCTCAAAATTTTTCAAATATTTCTTCTAGCGACGCTTTCAAAACTGTAGTACCACTTATATTATACATCTCAAGCCTGACAGGGCATTCACTGCAAGCACCGGACATATAAACAAACTCTCCAATAACATCGGAGGAGATCGTAAATCTTCGGCCACACCGACAGATTTACACCATGAAAAAGAAAAAAATACAATGTCTGTTTACCATGATTATGGTTTTTTAAACCGAAAATTCGGATTTATAAATAAAAAAAAATAATATAAATTTTTTTTTTCATTTATTAATATAAATTTATATTTCTGTTAACGGGTTTCTCAAAAATTGTCATATATATATATATATATATATATATATATATATATATATATATATATATTGACAGCTTGCTGGTATGGCAGCTGAGTTTGCCATTTAGACTTTAATTTACTCTCACATTTCTATGACAATGCGTGGTAAACATATCGGTACACGTTGCGACTAGTGTTCCAAATATGACTTTCGTATCAGGATTCGAACCGTGTGATCAACATAATGATGATTTCAGGTAAGGCATAAAACACATGTGTATATGGGTTAATTAAAAAATATTATTTGTAAATAATTATTCAAAGCTCACGCTAGATTGGGCATTTTAAGTAAGTTAACAAAAACCCGTAATTTATAGCGTAATGCAATACTACAGGCCTCGCCTATTGAGTTCTCTTGACGGCTTGCTGATATGGCCACTGAATTTGCTATTTAGACGGTAATTTACTCTCCTATTTCTACGCCAATGCGTGGTCGACATATCGGTACGTGTTTCCACTACTTAGTCGAATAAGACTTTCGTATGTGGGTTCGAACGGGGTCTCCTACCATACCGATGGTTACAGTTTTGGCATGAAACATATGTGTATATGGGTTAATTTAATAATATTATTTATAAATAATTATATATATATATATATATATATATATATATATATATATATTTTTTTAAAATTCTTTCAAATTTAGAACTTTGACAGTCCTACCCTGTCAACTTATCAATCATAATTTTCCTCTGAGGATAAGATTTTAATCTTTGAAAAGCCTGGTTTAAGGAATGAAAGAGAAGAAAAATAAATGTTTTTTATTAACTAAACTGCTCCTTGTTTTGAACAACTGAAGATATTGATTTGCTTCCATTCGCAGGTCTAATCAATTTTCATTGACTTACCATATATATATATATATATATATATATATATATATATATATATATATATATATATATATATATATATATATATATATATATATATATGTGTGTGTGTGTAGATTATATATAAACTACACTCTAGTGACCCCATAATGAACATCTTCGAAGTATTTTTGTGAAAAACAAAATTCACGCACGAGTTAAGTATTACTTAAAAAATTAAAACCTTCGAAGTCTTTACTGAAAAATTCTGCAGCTGGGAATGGATTATTGCTGGTTTATTAGGAAAACTAATTTTAAATATCGTCATGTTTACAATTTTTGAGTTGAAAGAAACGTTAAAAATAACGTTTCCAACATGAGGTCAAGTAATAAAAAAGTGTCATCGCGGTTGTTTTCTTAAAATAAAACATTTAATAAATCAACATTAATTAAACAAAAATGAATTCCGTTTCTTTACGTTCTAATATACTTCAGTTATTTTTTGGACATAACCGATAATTTCCTCTAGTGACCCCATAATGAACATCTTCGAAGTATTTTTGTGAAAAACAAAATTCACGCACGAGTTAAGTATTACTTAAAAAATTAAAACCTTATAAGTCTTTATTGAAAAATTCTGCAGCTGGGAATGGATTAAACGAATACTAGATACTTTTGCTTTTATTTAATTATTTAAAGGAATTAAACAAAGAATACCTTAGTGAAAAAATGTATTTTAAAGGGGTTTAAGGATTTAAATAATTATTTTCATTGTTTCTTTAAACAATGAAAATAATTATTTAAATCCTTAAACCTCTTTAAAATACATTCTTTTACTGAGGTATTCTTTGTTTAATTCCTTTTTTGTTTTGTGTTACAAAGACCACACATTTTACAAAATGAATTTTATTTCTTTACGTGCTAATATTTTTTACTTATTTTATAGACTTAACCGATAATTGCCTCCAGTGACTCCAGATGGAATCGAAGGAAATTTCAATTGTTTCGTTAGATTGATTGAAGAATACAATCCTTATTGGAACTTAATTCTATCGATTTCTAGAATATAGAAACACACATTATATATATATATATATATATATATATATATATATATATATATATATATATTTATATATACGCACGGGTGTGTGTGCGTGTTCGTTGAACACTCTCGATAAGTCTACTGTCTGTGTTCGCCTTGTTTAAGCATAAAAAGAACCTTACTCTCTTTCTTTACGTGCTTATTTCTTGTGGTCGTGTAGTTAGAATCCTTACTTGCAGAGTCTAAGGTGATTCTGTAACTTGGTTCGGATTTTGGGACCGTCTGAAATTATCACCCCTCCTACACTGATGTTAGCAAAAGCTTGAAACGCAAACGTATGACGGTAAAAATAATTTAACTTAAACTTACGCTTATTTGATTCAATTATACAGGAAAACATTTTAAACTGCCCAATATATACTCAACGGAACACTCCCCAAACATTTATCAAGATGCTTCATTTGATATATATTACAATAAAAGGTCACCGCTTATCAAGGCCCAAAGGCTACTCAATATATATACGGGTTAAAGAGTTTGACTGGTGGATGGTGAGACAGCATCGTGATCATCCAGACGATGGTGTAGGGGCAGAAATTGATTATTTACGGAGACGGTTAAACAAGAACTTGTTTACATTCGACTTGAAGACGACCATATTGTAGTCGGCAGGGAAAGATACCCTGCCTATGGAAGTTTGTGTTCATCTTGGGCACGCAGAGGGAGAGAGGGAAATCATTGACAGTGGTAACGTCTAGGCGGGTTCTAGTTGTGAATGTTTTACAAGGGGGGGGACCATAGATTTGAGCTCAGTCGAGCACCTGTCATGAAAATAACGGTAGAACAAAGAAAGACTAGCAACATCTCTTCTGTGGGAGAGTGACTGTAAGGAAGAGAAGAGGACATCCCCCACTAGATTTCGAAGTCGGTTTTGTACTCTGTCAAGACAGGAAAGGATACTCTGAGCGGCACCTCCCCATATGTGGCAGCAGTACTCCATCTTGGGATGAATTTGATTCTTGTACAGGTAGAGAATTGCGTCGGGCGTGAGATACTTTCTGGAGCGGTAGAATGATGCAACCATTTTTCCAGCGGTTTAGCAACAGATTTGATGTAAGTCTTCCATTTCAAGTCTGAAGAGAAGGTCAGTGTCAGGAACTTATCAAAGCAGTCGGCTTCCTCAAAGGGAGAGCCTTTCATTTCAACTGGGACAAAGTGGGGATAGGAGCGTTGGTGGTGAAAAGAGAGGAGCTTGGTCTTTGACGCATCAAAATAACCAGTCACCTTTTCCCCCCATTGCACAACTTGCTCCAGGTCAGAGAGAGAGAGAGAGAGAGAGAGAGAGAGAGAGAGAGAGAGAGAGAGAGATAGATAGATAGATAGATAGAGAGAGAGAGAGAGAGAGAGAGAGAGAGAGAGAGAGAGAGAGAGAGAGAGAGAGAACCTGATCATTAATGCTCTTCGAGGTGTTTCCATAGATGGTTGTGTCATCAGCATAAATGTTGACGAATGATCTTAGAATGTGGCTTGGGAAATCATTTATGAAGATCAGGAAAAGGGTTGGGCCCAAAATGGAACCCTGAGGCACGCCAGCGTTGATACTGTGTGCTTCAGACTTCTGTTCATCAACGACTACTTTTATAAATCTATCAAAGAGAAAGGATTTAATGGTTGAGAGTATATGTATCATCTTTTCTGTCCTTGATCAGTAAAGAAGAACTCCTTCTAGACTGAGACATTTTGTTTAATTTTTCTCTCAATACAAAGTTCCCCCTTTTGGGAGCTGGATTTTCCTCACATTAAAATCCGACCCTGTGTCTTACTCTGCCCTTGTAGGGAGGCAAGTAAATAGGGACATAGCCGAGCAGAAAGACGCTGCTTGCTTGGAGATCTTAACGAGTGGACAACCGTGGTGTTTCTACTGTTTTACTATGAATCCTTAATCTAGGTCCGAAATGGTCAGCACCGATTTCATCAGTGGTCTAATTGTCCCCCTTAAATTCCACAGTTAACTGGTAAGTGAGAAGGGTCTCGGCAAACATTTTGGACGTCATCTTACTATCTGCTTGGGTCTCTGTTTTGTCCAATTTCAAATTTGTCGCACACGACTTTATATGAAGATTTGTATTAATATCCGCTTGCAAAGAAATTAAGACCGAAATCCGAATTAGTTTTTATAGCTTTATAAGAAATTGTGGTGTTACAACAATAAATATGTTTATAACTTTCTGTCACCCAAACATTTATAAGAAATTGTGGTGTTACAACAATAAAAATGTTCATAACTTTCTGTCGCCCAAACATTTATAAGAAGTTGTTGTGTTACAACAATAAACATGTTCATAACTTTCTGTCGCCCAAACATTTATAAGAAGTTGTTGTGTTACAACAATAAACATGTTCATAACTTTCTGTCGCCCAAACATTTATAAGAAATTGTGGTGTTACAACAATAAAAATGTTCATAACTTTCTGTCGCCCAAACATTTATAAGAAGTTGTGGTGTTACAACAATAAACATGTTCATAACTTTCTGTCACCCAAACATTTATAAGAAATTGTGGTGTTACAACGATAAAAATGTTTATAACCTTCTGTCGCCCAAACATTTATAAGAAATTGTGGTGTTACAACAATAAAAATGTTGATAACTTTCTGTCACTCAAACATTTATAAGAAATTGTGGTGTAACAACAATAAAAATGTTTATAACTTTCTGTCGCCCAGACATTTATAGGAAGTTGTGTTACAACAATAAAAATGTTCATAACTTTCTGTCGCCCAAACATTTATAAGAAGTTGTTGTGTTACAACAATAAACATGTTCATAACTTTCTGTCGCCCAAACATTTATAAGAAATTGTGGTGTTACAACAATAAAAATGTTCATAACTTTCTGTCGCCCAAACATTTATAAGAAGTTGTTGTGTTACAACAATAAACATGTTCATAACTTTCTGTCACCCAAACATTTATAAGAAATTGTGGTGTTACAACGATAAAAATGTTTATAACCTTCTGTCGCCCAAACATTTATAAGAAATTGTGGTGTTACAACAATAAAAATGTTGATAACTTTCTGTCACTCAAACATTTATAAGAAATTGTGGTGTAACAACAATAAAAATGTTTATAACTTTCTGTCGCCCAGACATTTATAGGAAGTTGTGTTACAACAATAAAAATGTTTATAACTTTCTGTCACCCAAACATTTATAAGAAGTTGTTGTGTTACAACAATAAACATGTTTATAATTTTCTGTCGCCCAAACATTTATAAGAAATTGTGGTGTTACAACAATAAAAATGTTCATAACTTTCTGTCGCCCAAACATTTATAAGAAGTTGTTGTGTTACAACAATAAACATGTTCATAACTTTCTGTCGCCCAAACATTTATAAGAAATTGTGGTGTTACAACAATAAAAATGTTCATAACTTTCTGTCGTCCAAACATTTATAAGAAGTTGTTGTGTTACAACAATAAACATGTTCATAACTTTCTGTCGCCCAAACATTTATAAGAAATTGTGGTGTTACAACAATAAAAATGTTCATAACTTTCTGTCGCCCAAACATTTATAAGAAGTTGTTGTGTTACAACAATAAACATGTTCATAACTTTCTGTCACCCAAACATTTATAAGAAATTGTGGTGTTACAACAATAAAAATGTTGATAACTTTCTGTCACTAAAACATTTATAAGAAATTGTGGTGTAACAACAATAAAAATGTTTACAACTTTCTGTCACCCAAAAATTTATAAGAAGTTGTGGTGTTACAACAATAAAATGTTTATAACATTCTGTCGCCCAAACATTTATTGGAAGTTGTTGTGTTACAACAATAAAAATGTTGATAACTTTCTGTCACTCAAACATTTATAAGAAATTTTGGTGTAACAACAATAAAAATGTTTATAACTTTCTGTCGCCCAGACATTTATAGGAAGTTGTGTTACAACAATAAAAATGTTTATAACTTTCTGTCGCCCAGAAATTATAGGAAGTTGTTGTGTTACAACAATAAAAATGTTTATAACTTTCTGTCGCCCAAACATTTATAGGAAGATGTGGTGTTACAACAATAAACATGTTTATAACTTTCTGTCGCCCAAACATCTATGGGAAGTTGTGGTGTTACAACAATAAAAATGTTTATAACTTTCTGTCATCCAAACATTTATAGGAAGTTGTTGTGTTACAACAATAAAAATGTTGATAACTTTCTGTCACCCAAACATTTATAAGAAGTTGTCGTGTTACAACAATAAAAATGTTTATAACTTTCTGTCGCCCAAACATTTATAAGAGGTTGTGGTGTTACAACAATAAAAAATGTTTATAACGTTATGTCGCCTAAACATTTATAAGAAGTTGTGGTGTGACAACAATAAAAATGTTTATAACTTTCTGTCGCCCAAACATTTATTGGAAGTTGTGGTGTTACAACAATATACATGTTCATAACTTTTTATCGCCCAAACATCTATAGGAAGTTGTTGTGTTACAACAATAAAAATGTTGATAACTTTCTGTCGCCCAAACATTTATAGGAAGTTGTTGTGCCACAACAATAAAAATGTTGATAACTTTCTGTCACCCAAACATTTATAAGAAGTTGTGGTGTTACAACAATAAACATGTTTATAACTTTCTGTCACCCAAAGATTTATAAGAAGTTATGGTGTTACAACAATAAACATTGTTATAATTTTCTGTCGCTCAAACATTTATAAGACGTTGTGGTGTTACAACAATAAAACGTTTTTAACTTTCTCTCGCCCAAACATTTATAGGAAGTTGTTGTGTTACAACAATAAAAATGTTTATAATTTTCTGTCGCCCAAACATTTATTGGAAGTTGTGGTGTTACAACAATAAACATGTTTATAAACTTACTGTCGCCCAAACATTTATAAGAAGTTGTGGTGTTACAACAATAAACCTTTTTATAACTTTCTGTCACCCAAAGATTTATAAGAAGTTGTGGTGTTACAACAATAAACATTGTTATAACTTTCTATCACCAAAATATTTATAGGAAGTTATGGTGTTACAACAATAAAATGTTTATAACTTGCTGTCGCTCAAACATTTATGAGAAATTGTGGTGTTACAACAATAAAATGTTTATAACATTCTGTCACCCAAACATCTATAAGAAGTTGTGGTGTTACAACAATAAAAATATTTATAACATTCTCTTGCCCAAACATTTATAAGAAGTTGTGGTTTTACAACAATAAAAATATTTATAACTTTCTGTCACCCAAACATTTATAAGAAGTTGTGGTTTTACAACAATAAAAATATTTATAACTTTCTGTCACCCAAACATTTATAAGAAGTTGTGGTTTTACAACAATAAAAATGTTTATAACTTTCTGTCACCCAAACGTTTATAAGAAATTGTGGTGTTACAACAATAAAGATTTTTATAACTTTCTGTCTACCAAACATTTATAGGAAGTTGTGGTGTTACAATAATAAAATGTTGATAACTTTCTGTCGCCCAAACATTTATAAGAAATTGTGGTGTTACAACAATAAAATGTTTATAACATTCTGTCACCCAAACATTTATAATAAGTTGTGGTGTTACAACAATGAAAATATTTATAACTTTCTGTCGCCCAAACATTTACAGGAAGTTGTGGTGTTACAACAATAAAAATGTTTATAACTTTCTGTCACCCAAAGTTTTATAAGAAGTTGTGGTGTTACAACAATAAACATTGTTATAACTTTCTATCACTCAAACATCTATAAGAAATTGTGGTGTTACAACAATAAACATGTTCATAACTTTCTGTCGCCCAAACATTTATAAGAAATTGTGGTGTTACAACAATAAAAATGTTTATAACTTTCTGTCACCCAAACATTTATAAGAAGTTGTGGTCTTACAACAATAAAAATGTTTATAACTTTCTGTCGCCTAAACATTTATAAAAAATTGTGGTGTTACAACAATAAAAATGTTTATAACCTTCTGTCACCCTAACATTTATAAGAAATTGTGGTGTAACAACAATAAAAATGTTTATAACTTTCTGTCACCCAAACATTTATAAGAAATTGTGGTGTTACAACGATAACAATTTTTATAACCTTTCTGTCACACAAACATTTATAAGAAATTGTGGTGTTACAACAATAAAAATGTTTATAACTTTCTGTCGCCCAAACATTTATAAGAAATTGTGGTGTAACAACAATAAAAATGTTTATAACTTTCTGTCGCCCAGACATTTATAGGAAGTTGTGTTTCAACAATAAAAATGTTTATAACTTTCTGTCGACCAGAAATTATAGGAACTTGTTGTGTTACAACAATAAAAATGTTTATAACTTTCTGTCGCCCAAACATTTATAGGAAGTTGTGGTGTTACAACAATAAACATGTTTATAACTTTCTGTTGCCCAAACATCTATAGGAAGTTGTTGTGTTACAACAATAAAAATGTTGATAACTTTCTGTCACCCAAACATTTATAAGAAATTGTTGTGTTACAACAATAAAAATGTTTATAACTTTCTGTCGCCCAAACATTTATAAGAAATTGTGGTGTTACAACAATAAACATGTTCATAACTTTCTGTCGCCTAAACATTTATAAGAAGTTGTGGTGTTACAACAATAAAAATGTTTATAACTTTCTGTCGCCCAAACATTTATAAGAAGTTGTGGTGTTACAACAATAAAATGTTTATAACTTTCTGTCGCCTAAACATTTATTGGAAGTTGTTGTGTTACAACAATAAGAATCTTTATAATTTTTGTCGCCCAAACATTTATAGGAAGTTGTGGTGTTACAACAATAAAAATGTTTATAACTTTCTGTCACCTAAACATTTATAAGAAGTGGTGGTGTTACAACAATAAACATGTTTATAACATTCTATCACCCAAACATTTATAAGAAATTGTGGTTTTACAACAATAAAAATGTTTATAATTTTCTGTCACCCAAACATTTATAAGAAGTTGTGGTGTTACAACAATAAAATGTTTATAACTTTCTGTCGTGCAAACATTTAAATTGGGGCCTCACTACTGGATACAGTCTCATGTCATATCTAGGACATATTTGATTTAACCCATTGATTGGAACCTTACTGATAACTACCCTCTTGGTCAGAGTTGACCTGGGAGCAATTATAACTAAGGGATTTACTCCACACTCCACAAAACTCTTAAATTATTGCCTCACTCTCATATGTATTGTTGTAGTCGAGCTTACGTATACATTTGTAGTTTCTTACAAAGACAGACAACCAATGTAGAACAGAAATACTCCTACGAGTGATAACGTGCTATTTTTAGAGGGAGGGGCAGACCTCTTACTGGAATCTTTAAATCACAAAGATAAAACGGACATAAGCACTTATTTAGATGACGACCAGGATATGAGGCCGAGTAATGAATAAATTTGAGCCCTGTCCTCCTAATCGAACCCGGACATGAAACAAAGTTATTTATTACTTTTTGTTCTCAATAAAACAGATCTGAAGAGTTTCACACAGAAAGACACATTGAATTAAAAATTGAATTAGGCCTCTTTTAAGCCTCAAGAGACAATGGATACCCCATGTAAGGGTGTCGACGCAAGGAGTCTATAGTGAAGTAAGGGTTGCGCAATTACCAACTGCACCTCTCCTGAACCGACATTGCTTGAATCCAGTGAGAAAAAGACGCCCAGAACTATTGGTAACAATGCCGGGGTAAGCAGAGAAATACGTGCTATTTCGGAATTTTCCATCTGATAGACTAGTTGCTCAACCAAGGCTTTTGAATCTAGTCTGCCCTACTATTCAATTCATAGCTGAGGAGAGGATGTATGGATTTATACCTTTCTTAGGGGTATTAGTGGAATTAAAGCAGTAGCTATAAAAGAACTAGAACCCGCACATACACACATAAACTATTTGGTTGTTTTGTTTTACAGCATATCACAACACGTAGCGGGTTATTTTATGCCAAATCCGGTCATTTTGGTAAAACCTTTTATGCTTCAAGTTCTTTATATGTTCAAATATTTTTTCATGGTGTTTGTTTTGGGTGTTTTGAAGAGAAAAATTGTTGTTTTTGTTTTTGGCTTTGCAGAACATGATTGAGTTTTGCAAAAGGAAAAGAAAAAAAAAACAATAACATCAATGTTTGGTGGATTTTAGGTCAAGAAGCCAGTATTTTCAGACATCCTGATGAGGTAGCACCAGAACACAGAGTATTAAATGTCTACATAAATGCAATTGCGATCCAACACAGTTTTGTATCCACAGAGAAAAAATCCGCAGAATCTTTACTTTGTACTCGAAGTAAATGTTTGTGTATATAAAATCCGCAGAATCTTTACTTTGTTTATATAACAGTTCTAAATAATAAAGCTAGTTACTTCGAGTACAAAGTTTTATTTACACAAACATTTACTTCTAGTACAAAGTTTTATTTACACAAACATTTACTTCTAGTACAAAGTTTTATTTACACCAACATTTACTTCTAGTACAAAGTTTTATTTACACCAACATTTACTTCTAGTACAAAGTTTTATTTACACAAACATTTACTTCTAGTACAAAGTTTTATTTACACAAACATTTACTTCGAGTACAAAGTTTTATTTACACAAACATTTACTTCGAGTACAAAGTTTTATTTACACAAACATTTACTTCTAGTACAAAGTTTTATTTACACAAACATTTGCTTCTAATACAAAGTTTTATTTACACAAATATTTACTTCTAGTACAAAGTTTTATTTACACAAACATTTACTTCGAGTACAAAGTTTTATTAACACAAACATTTACTTCTAGTACAAAGTTTTATTTACACAAATATTTACTTCTAGTACAAAGTTTTATTTACACAAACATTTACTTCTAGTACAAAGTTTTATTTACACAAACATTTACTTCTAGTACAAAGTTTTATTTACACAAACATTTACTTCTAGTACACAGTTTTATTTACACAAACATTTACTTCTAGTACAAAGTTTTATTTACACAAACATTTACTTCGAGTACAAAGTTTTATTTACACAAACATTTACTTCTAGTACAAAGTTTTATTTACACAAACATTTACTTCTAGTACAAAGTTTTATTAACACAAACATATACTTCTAGTACAAAGTTTTATTTACACAAACATTTACTTCTAGTACAAAGTTTAATTAACACAAACATTTACTTCTAGTACAAAGTTTTATTTACACAAACATTTACTTCTAGTACACAGTTTTATTTACACAAACATTTACTTCGAGTACAAAGTTTTATTTACACAAACATTTACTTCGAGTACAAAGTTTTATTTACACAAACATTTACTTCTAGTACAAAGTTTTATTTACACAAACATAGTATGTCTGTTAGATTATGAGGGGGTCTATTTTTCTGAAAACGCACACGTTAGCTACTATGGATTGTGACCTCGGTGAAATTGACAAATAAAGTGCAGGTTAGGATGACATGAGATCTTGGTGAATGATTCATTCTCAATTGAATAACATATAGACAGGATTTGGCCGAGATGAAAGATCTGGGGCCAATAAATGTTAAGCTAAAAACGAGTAAAAATACGATTATGTGATTGGTTGACGAGACAAAGGAATTATGACGTCACATTTGGGACTATGAGAAAAAGATAGCTTTCAAACTACTGGTCGTGGAATAGCGGACGAGCCGGACAAGCGAATATGTCTGTTACCTAAATTAGAGAGTCTAGCATGAGGTATTGAGACGAGTAGACGTGTCTAAATATGATCTGGATTAGCCACCCCTTGTAGTCAAGTAGAGATTAAGTAATCGTTAAGTAAGAAAACCGGAGAAGCAACTCAGCTGGAAAGCGGAAACTCTCTCAGACGTTGTCTAAAAAAAGGACAAATATAAACTTCAGAATCCTCTCGAACTCTTTTTTGTACTCCCCTTTTGTCGTAAGAAACAAGTTTGTCCACAGGTACACCACACTAAGACGATCGACGGCCGAGAAGAGGGATAAGACGATCAAGAAATCTACACGATGAAAAAGTTAAGAAAAATCTACGGCACAACACTAGACGTATACGAACGATGAAATAAAGATGGAATTTAAACGGGACGAAAGAAGAAAAAGGTAAATTTTGTTTTAATTGAATTTGAAGTGGACACTGGGTATGTTCCAGAAAAGAAAAACGAGAGAAAAAATTGAGTTTTAAAAATCCACGACACACACGCACATATAGAGACAAAAAAACACGTCACATACACGCATACGTTAAAAGATTCACGTACACACGCACCCACCGTTGAAGAAGAGTAAAAATCGCTTGCATGAAATTCAGGGCATTGTATAATCTATGGGCTGCATTGAAACAGACACGCACGCACTTATAAACGCCCACCCACACATGAATGCCCCGTCAAAAGAAACGCCCCACCTAATCGGCCCACGTGGTGAAGAGAAAATAATCGTATACGCGAGAAACGAGTATAATATAACACAAAATTATAAAAGTACAAAAATGCTTTAGGGAAAAACTTGTAAAAGTGCAAAAGCGAATTTCTGGAAACGTGAATTAAAGACTTCAAGTAACCATCTTTTCATCCGTATCGTTACATGGCTACACATTCAGAACGTGTTTCAGTTGTAGCTTAAATAAGCCCGACATTCTCAGGCCAAAAAGTCTATTCATCATGTTTTTATATTGTACCATGAAAACATAATGAATGGACTGAAACATGTTCTGAATATGTAGCCATACTATGTTTGTATGAATAACACCTTTTACCATAAGTAAATGCAATCGTGTTTATATCCGTGATGTTTAAAGGTCATTAACTTCTATTTTATTTGTTGTTAATATTTTCATATATTTAATTTTTAGACCAACCTACTTAAATTTTTTAAATTTCTATTTTAATTTTAACTTTTATTCTTATTCCTCTTTTGCGATGACTCAATTATCCATTCATCGTTCCAGACATTCCATTAAGTTGTCAAACTTATTTTCATATTTCAACCAGATGTGATTTAAATCTCGTTCTACTTCATCATGACACGCAATTCCGTTCAACATTGCACACACCCAAAAGACGATCGTGTTTTCACAAATTCAACATGACAGTCTGTCCATATTTTATGGCCTCCCCACGAGGGCACAAAGTCGGTTTCTTAATGTGGAGAACATCGAGCTCGTCTCCAAAAAATGGCACTCTGAATTGGGACAAAAATAAAAATTGCCTCAATCGAGTAGGATTTCGCTGACTGAGGGCAGTAAAGATCAAGTGTACTATCAGAACACATACTAGACTTTTCTCCTAGTCAAAAAGCCAAGGACTGTATGTCTATCAACATAGTTACTAAATAAATATTTTTTCTCAAAGCAATTTCATTTCTTTATTATATAAATCACCAGAGGGATCCGTCCCAACGTGACCCGGGATTAACTGATCAATTATAAGCTACAAATAGATGATAGCAGAACCCATAACTTATCTTTTCATAAGCGACCTTTTTCGGCTTACATCACACACGCTCATTCCCCCTTAATGGTTTAATAACTCCGACTGCTACCCTTTTCCCCCACATTTTCACAGTTAAGTCAACTTCTCCCACTGCTACCATATATTTGTAGCTCATAATTTATCTTTTCATCAGCGGTCTTTTTAAGCTTTTCTCCTCCTACTACCATTGTTTAAAATATTTTGTACTTAGTCTGTTATTTTCGTCAGACCAATCATCCTTACGAAGTCTTGAAATAAAAACGTTGATGAATACACAAATAATATTTTTCGTTTTCCTTTTTTTCCATATATATATATATATATATATATATATATATATATATATATATATATATATATATATATATATATATATATATATATATATTAGGGTAGGTCGATTTTACACCTTTTTTTAAATATTAAAAAAAGGCACGTTCCGAAAGTTGTATATAGACCTATTAAATACTCATGCAAAAAATTAGATCAAAAACTTCAGCGGTTTTTTGAGCGTTTGGTATCAAAGATCGTAGACAATAATATACTGAAAATTCCTCGTTTTTGCAAGATTTGCTTGAATATTGGTGTGAAAACCAAATAGTTTTAGCATTTAAAAGCAGGGAATGTCCTTTTATTTTATAAAAATGATATGAATTAAAGAAATCTTCAAATTGAAAATTTGCCCCCCCCCCTCATTTTCAGTATCTGCTTTTGTAAACTACCTTTTAACGTTATGAATTAAACAGTAATATTTGAATACCTAAAAAAATGATTTTTTCTGTTATTAGTGAAAATATAACAAGCAAAGAAATAAGGAAAAACCTAACACTATTTTAATGAAGCTTAATATAGACAGTCAAATTGCTCCATATAAGACCCCTTAGACAAAAATGCTGGTCTCAATTTCTGACTCAAAACTTTGGCTGTAATGTGTTGATGCCTTGCTTCAAAACCATATACAGTTTGTGAAGCTTCTGTTATTAACTTAACTGCCCGTTCCACACCCTGAGAATGTGAGGGCAAATCTGGCAAGTCAAGCTTGGTTCCATTCATCAACGATTCTCGAAGTTCAGATTCAGTAAAATCTTCCGTCATTGGTGGTTCAAAAATGCCGCATAATTTTAAATCTATTAATTGTGTCCAATGTGTGGCATTAAAATTAATAGGTAGTATTCTTTTTAATCTTTTTCTGGTTGACTCCTCACTCCTGAAAGAACAAATTAATTAATTGAATTATTAAAAAATTCCAATCTGTACTGCTTTAATAATTATGGTGAAATTAGATAAAATCTTTAAAAATCATTCTATAAATTGGAATAAATAATTGAGTCAGAGATATATGAATAAATATTACTTACCTAATGGCCAAAATTCTTTTTAAAGCTTCTTCTCTTACTTCAATCTCCTCAGATTTAACCATGGAATATAGAAAGTTTTCAGGCAGTAAACAAAATGTATTACCTTGTATATTTCTAAATGTGATATCTTGGATTTCCTGAGGCTTCTCCTTAATCCTCTGGGTCATATTAAAAATGTGCACTTACTGATTGTGGAATTTACTATTTCTTTTAATTTCAAACCAAAAAGTGGCATACACATTTACAATAAAATTTACTACATAGTGTAGTTTTGTTGTGTGCCTTTGTGGGTATGCACCACGAGTCCATAAACACATAAGCCTGATGGCCAAAGTTAACCATCTTGCTTGGTTTAAAGGACCAATTTTCCAGGACGCATATCTACAGTCAACCTTACCTCTAGAAATACCTACTGTGTATTCATAAAGGAGTCTTTGGTCAGAACTAAGATCATGTATTTCATCAATTTTAAAAATTGACTCTAGAGGATTGCTAATAGTGGAAAATGATATTTGGGGTAAATCATATCAATCATTTGAGCATAATTTCCCCAGAGGGCTACTGAATGTTGTAGGGCCCTTTGCGCAACCATCTATGTTTTTAAAAAGGGCTCTGAAAGGTAGTTCATTATGATGCAAAGAGCAACCAATTGTGTGAAGAGTTTTAAAAAGTTTTTTTTCTAAAATTGCAACCATTCCACCATCGCAACTTGTGTTGGTATTAGTGTTGTCAACAAGTATAGCCTTGATACTGTTCTCACTGTGGAATTCATGCAAAACATCCACCACTTGATCTGCATGAACAGCACCTGTTGCACCACTATTCGGAAGAACTCTATGTGTCAGATATTTACTTTCACATGGTGTTTCTTTTGTAAAAGTTAAATGGTGTTCTGGTCCCTTAGTTTTTTTCATAATTCTGTCTATTTTCATCCACAATTTCCTTATACATCAATGTGTCCTTATCCATTCTCCCATCAACTCCAATACATATATTTTAGGTGGGGTAAAAACTCCTGGCTGAAATAGTTTTATTTATCTACCTCCAACAAGGTAAGATGTGACACAAGGTCAGGAAAGTGGGATTAGATAACCCTGCGCTATAGAGGTGAGCACTCTGGCCATTAAAAAATTGACTGGGCAGCCCCGTCGGCATTCCCCTGTAGGGGCGCCTCAGACAGTTAGCAATAAACTTACTTCTCCCCAAAGAGGAAAGGCAAAGCCTGGGAGGATGCACCTCCTAGAATTGCACAGGACGGACAAGCCCCAATAGACGGGCGTAAATCCAGACCCAAAGGCCCGGACGATACCGGTTTATTTGGTGGGGTAAAAACCCCTGGCTGAACTAGATTTTATTTATCTACCCCCAACAAGGTAAGATTGACAAAAGGTCAGGAAAGTGGGATGAGAAAGCCAGTGCTCGAGAGGTGAGCACTCTGGCCATTTAAAAATTGCCTGGGCAGCTTCGTCGGCATTCCCCGGTAGGGCCGCCTCAGACAGTAAGCAATAAACTTACTCCTCCCCAAAGAGGGAAGGCAAAACCTGGGAGATGCACCTCCTAGAACTGCACAGGACGGACAAGCCCCAATAGACGGGCGTGAATCCAGACCCAAAGGCCCGGACGATACCGGTTTATTTGGTGGGGTAAAACCCCCTGGCTGAACTAGTTTTTATTTATCTAACTCCCACAAGGTAAGGTGTGACAAAAGGTCGGGAAAGTGGGATTAGATAAGCCAGCGCTCGACAATTCAATATATATGTGTGATAATTAAACAGACAATCAACACGGGAAGTCAAATTCGCCCGATGAATTTTCAACCGGTGAATACCATAAAAAATATCCAATAAATAAAACGCCTATGTAAACAAATAATTATTTATATATAACATTAAATATCATAGTGTTTTATTCCTTTTTAATTTGAATATGTACATTTAATTTCTTAAGAAAAATAATAATAAACTTTAAAATATTTATTATTAAGTAATGTATTACTTTTTTTGTTAAAACCCGGGTTTAATTTAAGGCGACACATCTGCCGGTGAAATCTCGGCAGTGAGAAAAAATCTCGATTTATTTGATCTTAAAGTTGCAATGCTCAAATAAATACAAAATTTTGAAGAAAAATATTTCTTGTGGTAACTTTTGACATTATTTGGCAACTTTCTTCGAGTGCGATAATTTACAGTTTCAAAATCGACCTCCCCTAATATATATATATATACAGAGAGAGAGAGAGAGAGAGAGAGAGAGAGAGAGAGAGAGAGAGAGAGAGAGAGAGGGGGGGGGAATTCGCTGCGCGCGGTTACGTTTGATGCTAAACATTTTAGTCTTTCAATATCATGGAATAAATGTAGATAGATGTACCGTCAATAAACGTTAAAATATGTCTTTCTTTCCCTAATACTACGTAACATACTTGTCCTTAACTGCAACTTAGCTTACATTCTTTGATAAGAATAGACTTACTTCACTTGAATGTATTTCTTGCCATAAGCCGCCATTTTGAATAAGCAAACAATATGCCTGTGCTCGTAAAATATTCGAACATTTGACTGATTTATGCAACGACTCTTTTGAAACACTTATGTGACAATTAAATCATAACTCTGTCTTAACTAGGTGTGTATGCCATTTTCATGGCGTTGCATGTTTTTCTCATATCTTCGACGAGAAGGAATGTTATTCTAAAGCTATCGGAAAAAAAAGTCGGTGTGTTTTTCATTTTTTGAGTTGTTAAATACTGGACTTGAATTAAATGTGCTTTGAAACAGTTGTAAATTCACTTGGTATAAACTCTTCTCGCTTGAATTTGGTTTAACTATAACGTAAAAACTACACAGACAGACAGACAGACACAGAAATACACAAACGCACAACAACTTAACGTTATTGGAATATTCGAATATCTATGTATCTCATATAGAATTCAAGTGCTAGCCCCAGGAAGAGACCCCTTGATATCTGAGAACTTCGACTGAAGTAAAATGAAACAGAAATCGACACACACACACACATACCCCCATATATATATATATATATATATATATATATATATATATATATTGTATCCGTTTACAATGTGACGTAGGTATGTAGGTTCGTAGGTCTTAAAGTATAATCGCCCTAATTCAAGATGGCATTCTATTATGAAGTTTAAAACTAACTCATTATTTTTTTCTTTTCACTTTCATTAATATTTTGTGCGGTTCGGTGGATATCTGCTCACATTACAATTGATTTCGTGTATAAATTAAAACCCTTTTTATCACGCTGTTTTGTGGGCTCCTTGACATGAAAAAGCAAGAATGCGTGAATACATGTAAGAAAAAGTGATAACATCTATCTATCTATCTATCTATCTATCTATCTATCTATCTATCTATCTATCTATCTATCTCTTTCTCTCCCCCCTCTCTCTCTCCCCCCCCTCTCTCTCTCTCTCTCTCTCTCTCTCTCTCTCTCTCTATATATATATATATATATATCTACTAACTAATATATATATATATATATATGTATATATATATATATATATCTACTAACTAATATATATATACATCTACTAACTAATATATATATATATATATATATATATATATATATATATATTTATGTATATATATATATATATATATATATATATATATATATATATATATATATATATATATATATATATAGTAATCCAGGTAGGGTAAAAATCCATAGGGTAGAAATCCAAAGGGAATCAAACCGGGTTTATAAAAGAGTGCTCAATAAAAATATAGAGCTGTATTGTGAATGCTTTTATTCAAACATGTACAAGGTCTGCTACACTGGCATGTCGATGTTATCGATCTACAGCTCTCAAGAGCTGAGGTCTCATCAGGCAGAAAATCGTTTTTTGATTCAACTGGTTGCTGAATTCCAGGGAGAATGAAGTCAAGCAAAAAAGAAGAGGAGAAAGAAATAAAAGTCATGTGACCGATTTTAAAATATGATTGCCGTTAGAAATTACTATTTTCTTATTTTTATCTTTTATATATTTTATATATATATATCCAACGCTGAGCTGGGGTAGAGAGGGGAGGGGGCAGAGGAAAAGAAAAAGAAAAGAGAAAGGGAAAGAGATACAATTGCTGTCAGAAAGGTTTCATTTACAGCTGTTTATATTTTTATTTTGTATTTTTATCCAACGCTTAGTTAGGGGGGGGGGTGGAAGAAAAAGAAAGAGAAAGGGGTTGAGGGGTGTTAGGGGTGGGTGTCTATAGCCATTTAGGATTTGTTGCGGGGGATGGTTCTGAGTTAAATTCATATTTATTTTTATTCAGCGCTGGGCTGGATAAAGATGGGGGTCGGGGGAGATTAAACAAGATCGAAAGAGAAGATGAAGGAAGGGGGGGAGAGGAGGGGTTTCAAATTTGTTGTGTCTGCTTCCTGTCAATGCAGACATATAACAATTACATGACACCCAGCTTACGGGGATATTTTAGTTTAAACTCACTGGTGGATTTGTGGCCTTATTGTTGATAAATTATATTGTTATATTTTGATCAATTGGCATTTAATTTTGATTATTTTGATGGATAGTTACATGTATTTTAAATAATATTTATCAGTTAATTAATAAAACATAATGGTAATTGTCTTTATTTTTAGTAAGATTCATATATGGATTATTGGCAATAATATTAGTAGGTTAGTTCTAGGTACTAATGAGTTAAAATATATTGGGAATTATTCTTGGTAAGGATCGTATATAATTTTATGACATTGATATAGATGGATTATATTATTATATTTAGTTTTAATTATTTTGGAGTATGAATAAATGTATTTCGATTATAAATAATAGTTAGTGATGGATTAATAAAACATACTGGTAATTGCTTTTATTTTTAATGGAATTTATATATCGATTAACTTCAGTGGTATAAATAAATAAATTGTATTATTCTTTGTGATCCTATTACTAATGGTGGGGTTAACACCTGTTATAGTATTAGTGGTAAAGTGTTCTAGTTAAAATTGTTAACGCAAGTTATGGTCTATGAAGGGGGGGGGGATTAGAAATGATGGGGGCCAGTAGTTTTGATTAAGGTGATCAGTATATAATTATTTAAATATTTAAAAATTGGTTTTGGTAATAAGTAGTTTTGTGAGCTGGATGTTGAGCGCACACACGCACTCGTGCACACATATAAATACATATATGCACATGTATACACAAACATTCATATATGCACCCAAACCCATACACAAATACATGAACACACAGATACACATGTATTTGTACATATGTATACGTATACATACGCGCACACAGATGCACACACACACACATAAATAGTTATAAAATTTTATATCTTCATACATATGCCCACTCATATGTCCACAAGAATCACCTATGTATATATATATATATAAAAATTTTTACTTTTACATGTTATAGTATTTATTCAAAGATTGGGGTAGTTGTACTGTGTTTGTAGTTGAGGGTTAAAGTTACTTGATTTGGAAGTGTTAATAAGTGTTAGTTTTAGCGGGCTTGTTGGGTATTGGGTTTTTTTGTTTTAATGGTATTATTTAGACCATAACTTGCGTTAACAATTTTAACTAGAACACTTTACCACTAATACTATAACAGGTGTTAACCCCACCATTAGTAATAGGATCACAAAGAATAATACAATTTATTTATTTATACCACTGAAGTTAATCGATATATAAATTCCATTAAAAATAAAAGCAATTACCAGTATGTTTTATTAATCCATCACTAACTATTATTTATAATCGAAATACATTTATTCATACTCCAAAATAATTAAAACTAAATATAATAATATAATCCATCTATATCAATGTCATAAAATTATATACGATCCTTACCAAGAATAATTCCCAATATATTTTAACTCATTAGTACCTAGAACTAACCTACTAATATTATTGCCAATAATCCATATATGAATCTTACTAAAAATAAAGACAATTACCATTATGTTTTATTAATTAACTGATAAATATTATTTAAAATACATGTAACTATCCATCAAAATAATCAAAATTAAATGCCAATTGATCAAAATATAACAATATAATTTATCAACAATAAGGCCACAAATCCACCAGTGAGTTTAAACTAAAATATCCCCGTAAGCTGGGTGTCATGTAATTGTTATATGTCTGCATTGACAGGAAGCAGACACAACAAATTTGAAACCCCTCCTCTCCCCCCCTTCCTTCATCTTCTCTTTCGATCTTGTTTAATCTCCCCCGACCCCCATCTTTATCCAGCCCAGCGCTGAATAAAAATAAATATGAATTTAACTCAGAACCATCCCCCGCAACAAATCCTAAATGGCTATAGACACCCACCCCTAACACCCCTCAACCCCTTTCTCTTTCTTTTTCTTCCACCCCCCCCCTAACTAAGCGTTGGATAAAAATACAAAATAAAAATATAAACAGCTGTAAATGAAACCTTTCTGACAGCAATTGTATCTCTTTCCCTTTCTCTTTTCTTTTTCTTTTCCTCTGCCCCCTCCCCTCTCTACCCCAGCTCAGCGTTGGATATATATATATAAAATATATAAAAGATAAAAATAAGAAAATAGTAATTTCTAACGGCAATCATATTTTAAAATCGGTCACATGACTTTTATTTCTTTCTCCTCTTCTTTTTTGCTTGACTTCATTCTCCCTGGAATTCAGCAACCAGTTGAATCAAAAAACGATTTTCTGCCTGATGAGACCTCAGCTCTTGAGAGCTGTAGATCGATAACATCGACATGCCAGTGTAGCAGACCTTGTACATGTTTGAATAAAAGCATTCACTATATATATATATATATATATATACGAGGTCTGTCTAAAAGTTATCCAACTTTAGGCCAGAAAAAATATTTCAAATACGTAACAAGGTTCAAAGTAGGCCCCTTGTGCTTGCACACACTTAGCCCTCCGATCCATCCACTGCCGGAAACACATCTGGAAGTCTTTCTTTAGAATGGCGTTTACATCCGCCGTCGCGTTCCGCATTATCTCTTTTTTCACACCCTCCCAACAACAGCTGCACTCCGAGCAGTTTTGGGCCTGCCAGAACGCTGGTCACTCTCCGCTGATGTGCGGCCATTTTTGAATCGGTTTAACCACTCTTTAATTTGTGTAACCCCCATCGCATGTTCTCCAAACACCTGCTGAATCTAACGTGAACTTTTATATGGAATGGTTGTGCTCCTTATTATGCTCCCTAAACACCATTTACAACTCTCCCCCAAAATGAAATTTGAGGAATATATGTCAATTGATGTCTTATACTTATTGTTAAAATTTAAAAAAATCGGAATATTCACTCCATTGCTTAAAACTAAACTAAACTAAACTAAATATAACCCACATCACGACCCCTTACATCTAGCAGCTGTGTTTCAAAATTCATAATGATCGGTTAATTAGTTTACGAGTGAATCTTGTACATATAAATAAATAAATATATACACATACCTAACTGTATATATTTACATAAACTTACCTTGATTAATATATATATATATATATATATATATATATATATATATTTAACATAGTTCACCCCAAACAAGGCAGGCCGCCACTGTAGACGTAAGGGGCTACTGAGAAAAAGAAAAGGGGAGAAGGTAGGGGGAGGTCAACCTAGACTGGGATCTGCGCAGCGAGATGTCTGTTTACATTAGTTTTAAATTTCTGCATGTCTGTACTGTTGGGGAAACAGAGGGCAGGGAGGGAGTTCCAGAGGCCAGCAGTACGAGGAAATAAGCTATTTGAGTAGAAGGCTCTCCGACATCTGGGGACCTCCACAGTGAATGAACGAGATTTAGTTGATTGTCGAGTTAGTCTAGTGAATTTACGTCGAGGGGGCACCAGAGTAGCCAGTTCATCGGAGCATAATCCATTGAAGTATTTGTAAAACAAGCACAAGGATGCTATATTGCGGCGATGGGACAGAGGCTGGAGCTTGGTTGACAGTGAGGGACCTATTAGGTTGGCGATTCTTTTTTGGACCTTGTCAAGGAGGGAGAGACTAGTAGATGATGCACCAGCCCAGATGTGACAACAATACTCCATGCATGGGTGGATGGTGGCTTTGTAGTGATACATGATAATGTCAGGTGTGAGGAGTTTACTAGCACGGTAGAGGGAGCCCACCTTCTTTGCGACAGCCTTGGCAATGCCTTCAATGTATTTGTTCCAATTCATGTTACCTGTGAAGGTTAGGCCGAGGAGTTTTAATGATGAACTCTCAGGTAGGGTGTTATTTGCCATGACAATCGGTGGTTGAAAAGGTTCCTTGTAGTTATTGAAGGAAAAGAACCTTTGTCTTCGCGGCATTAAAAGTTACCAACCATTTATGACTCCAATCCACTACAGTCTGGAGGTCATTTTCTAAAGATTCAGCCATTGCCTCGGATATGATTGCGTCGGTTTTGCCAACATGGCGAGAGTAAAGGGTAGTGTCATCAGCAAATAAACCAATCTCAGACTCTATGCCATCAGGGAGATCGTTTATATAGATCAGGAACAACAAGGGTCCAAGGATAGATCTCTGGGGTACACCAGCATTTATGTCATGTTGCTTAGATTAACGGCCATCGAGGACAACCTGGATTTTTCTTTTGTCTAGGAAGGATCTAATTATATTAAGTAATTGCCCAGTAATACCGTATGAGCGTATTTTCAGGAGAAGCCCTTTATGTCATACCTTGTCGAAGGCCTTGGATATATCAAGCGCTACTGCCCTAGCTTCTCCTGCCTTGTCGAGTGTATGATACATGCGTTCAGAGATGACCGTTAGGATGTCTGCAGTAGATCGTGCTTGTCTAAATCCATACTGGCGGTCAGAAAGAAGTTTAGCATTAACTAAGTGCCGTACTATCACTAGATTGATTAAGGATTCAAAGATTTTAGCAAAGATCGACAGCAGACTGATTGGGCGATAGTTCTGAGGATCGGTTCTATTCCCAGAATTCTTGTAGACTGGTACCACAGAGGCAATTTTCCAGCCATCGGGGAAGCAACATTCAGCTAGACACTTATTGTAGAGTTTGGAGAGGACAGGGGCCAGTTCAGCAGAGCATTTCTTTATTACTATAGTAGGTTAAGATCAGGCCCACAAGCTTTGGAGGTGTCAAGGTTTTTTATGATGTCTCTGACCTGGGATGGGGTGATGACCAAGTTATCAAGTGTGGCTTCGGTCAGCAAAGGGAATTTGGGAGGGGGTGGTTATCTGAGTCCAAAGTAGAGTTAGAAGCGAAGCGCTGGGCAAGTAGTTCAACCTTATTAGTGGCCGTGCAAGCGTGATTCACCATTATTCACTACACTATTGTAGATTTTCCAGAAATCACGAGTACCTAATTTCTGTGACTGGATGCGTTTTTTGTTAACTCATTATACCTTCTCTTCGCTTCACCTATCACGGCCTTGCAATTATTTCTTGACTCTATAAATTTATTTCTATTAGTAGCTGACTTATGGCGGCAGAATTTACGGAATGCTTGTTGCCTCTCAGAAATGGTAGCTGCACATTCCGAGGTGGACCATTGAGGAGAGTGAGGCTTGCTAAAGAATTTTCGCATGGGGACATAGGCCTGCTTTGACCCATTCAGTTAATTCGTTTGCACACTGGTTGGCAGGGAGTGAGAAGGTTTCCCTCCATGGGGCATCACTGATGTGATCTCTGATTGACTCAAAATCAGCCCGCTCGTAGTATCTTGTTGTTTTGAACAACGGTTCATCAGCTTTTGGACGACTTCTTAGGGTGATATGTATCATTAGCACAATGTGATCAGCATTCCCGAGTGGGCTATGAGCTTTCGTCACACAAGCCTCGAGCATTGAGGTCAAGAAAAGGTCTAGAAGTGAGGTTTGTTGGTCTCGGGTTGGAAAATCGACTGTCTGAGAGAGAGAGAGTGAGCTAAGGAGAAATTATACGTAGAGTTGCCGGCTGCGTCAGTAAGGCTGGAGAATCCCAACCAGTCACGGTGGTGGGCATTAAAATCCCCAAATACATGTATGTAGGCATTCGAGTCAATTAAGAGTGCTCTATCTATGCTTACAGAGACAGAGTTTAGCAGAGTACAGTCCTGGGTCGACGGGGAGCAGTATAAGAAATATAAGTAACTGACGCAGTGATGTAAAGTCAATCTAAAGTACATGTAGTCGGTGTCATCTGTTTCTAACCTATGTTCTCTAGTCAGGGGGAGGGTGTTCCGAACATAAACTCCTAGCCCGTGCATATGTTTGTCAGAGTCTTTACGGAACAGTGGGAGGTAGTCAGTCATGTCAAAGTGGTGAGAGGAGATTGAGGATTGGAGGTTAGTTTCACTTAGAGCTAGGATATCCGGGGAGTTTGTCAGGAGAAAGGATTCTACGTCGTTGATATTGGTTCTAAGTCCCCGGATATTTGGGAATGCAAGCCTCAAGGGCGGAGGCGAAAGTGTTTTTTGTTGGGTGTCTGGTTTAGGTTTGCTTTTATTTTTTTAATGACATGTTTGTTTTGATTATAGAGTGGGTTGGCCAAAGTTAGTACTTGTTTGGTGCCAATAAGCTCACACAACCAGTCCATTAGTCACGACCTGGTCCATGGGGGTTGTGGCCTCGGAAAAGCCCACCGGAGATAATTGCAGGACCCCTTTCCATGCGCGACATGGCACATACAACTACCCACGGTATTATGCAACTGATGATGGAGCAGCCGTTCTTGGCGCTACCCAAGAGTTTGGGCTCCTTCCTATCAGTCGGAAACAGCAGCCAGACAAGCTGTCTAACCTGTACCCTCAACCTGTCGGAACAAGAGAGACCCAGATTGGTCATGTAAGACTTAGTGACGAAAATTTTTTCCCCAAGTTGCCGAAATAGAGAGAAAGAGAACGGCGTTCATTGACCTAGTAAGGAAACAAGGCTAGGCACTGAGTGTTTAGAGGCGTCCCAGCGCTGTTACCTCTGCGCCTGACTAATAGACAAGGAAGGAGTGCAAGGGCCGGCGATAGGCAGAACCTATCTACTCCTTAATATAAATATATATATATATATATGCACGTATAAAATTAATAAAAATATATACATTAACGAAAAATATGTCCGATAAAGTTATGGGCGACTAATAATGCAATTTTCTGCATCTTAATCACTTAGGAACTGACAGAATCGAAATACAAAATCAATATTTCATACCGAATTTCTTTCATTACTTGTTGAATTAGGTATTTAATTATGCATTTGATATCAGTAAAAATTAGTTAAATAATATAATACTATTAGTTAATATAGAAATAAAAAAAAAAAAAATATGCGATCCCAGTTAAAGTAATTTTTCATTTTTACTACATTGCATCCATATTTCCATTTCTTTTCCTTCTCGTCGTTCGTCGTTGTAGCTCGACAATGAAAAAAAAAAAAGCAGAAAAGAAAATTTCTATAATTCATTGATAATAGCCTGTGTTGGACGAAATATTTGATGTATTTGTAAAA
>OY744531.1:19909424-19934424 GCA_963556195.1 Sepiola atlantica | reverse complement strand
GGCAACCCAGAGATCCAGAAAGTTCAATCATGAAATCATGTTATCTGTGTGTATGTACGTACGTACGTATGTGCCACCCTGTATCTCATCAACTATTTGATGGATTCAGCTGATTTTTGGCAGAGATAGAGGTTCTAGGGTCTAGTTGATGGCATTTTAATTTCAGTTTACCATATATCTTAGTTTTTCAGGAAATTCTAAAAAACGTTATGAGAAGGCATTGTATTGAGGCATAGCCTTTACAAAAGTAGTGACATTCCATGAAAAATTCCAGTATACTGAAATCATATGCCCTTAATAGGGTTAAGATGAAAATTCATATACACTAAATGTACAAAAGCAAGGAAATTCCCAAATTTTTACACTTTTATTGTCATTTTTTAAAGAAAGTTGCCAAAAATAATATCGCTCTTAAATAAAGTCGTGGTCTCCACAGAACCCAGCAAAATAGGTATCATAGCCACTTTCGTCTCATTAAAAGAAAAGAAACATAACCCTCACCATAACACTAACCCTAACACTGTCCGGGTTTCTGCTTCGTGGAACTAACGATGCCTATCATATCCAGGATTAAAGTCGCCTTCGATAAAACACCTAGACGGTATACAGACGTACACATAATCTAACTGTCCTTTTTGCTATTTGCTATTTTTTGCCAATAAATATTTATTTGATTGATTTTTATATATATATATATATATATATATATATATATATATATATATATATATATATATATATATATATATATTTAAAACCAAAATCAAAACAAAACAAAATAAGGAATTATATAATTTATTTTATATAAAAAAAAACAGTAAATAGCGACAAAATATCACTTGAATTTCATTGAAACAACGCTAAAGTCAAATCCAACTGGCCTCCCCATCATTTAAAATCAAAACAAAACAAAACAAAACTAAAAAGGGAAAGTACTCTTGTACTATCTGTCAAATCTGTACCCTCAACTTGCCAGAACAAGAACGGATAATCACTGGGTGTCTTTGAAATGTCCCTGTGTTTGTACCTTTGAGCCTGACTAATAGACAAAGAAAGAGGGCAAAGCGAGTGATAGGCAGAGTCTATCAACTCCTTAAGCAACCGGATATATTTGTTCGAGTCTCCAGCTCTAGTAAGGTTATCGACCAAGATTTAGAAGGCATCCTCCCCAGTGGTTCGGTACCAAAATGTTTGAAGTTAGTTAACAGGTTTTAACTGAGAGTTTTCCTTCTCCTAGATGGATGATCCGACGAGATCTACGGGTCCATCTCACCAAGAGGGATAATCCAGCGCCTGGGTACTATGCCAGGTATTTTACGCCTCTCGCACGAGTAAATAAGCACATATTAAGTATCTACTTAAATAAAGAATTTGTTTCCCTTCCAGAAAGATTAAAGATAGTCCCCTCCCCCACCCTTGAAAGCAGATTTCCCGGACGAAGAATAAAAAAATAAAGAATTAAGAAGGAGAGAATCCTGATATGTCGGCACAACTGACATGTTTTAAGAAGTGAGTTACCTTGGAATGAGGGAATTTTAAAAGCATGCTCTGAAACGACTTTAACTAGAGTTCAGAGTACGGCGACAGGCGCAGCTCACATGGTGCGCGGGATGGGGGTCAAAGGGTATGGGTCGGTACTTTTAGTCGTTCTAAATTTACTTTTTTTCACTATTTGAAGAATAAAGGGATATTTGAACGCTGCCCGTTTCTCATAGAATCAGATAAAGAAATGCGAAAGTTTTTGTCTCGAGTTTACAAGAAACTTATGAATTAAATTTTTATTATTTAATTTTTGATTTAAAATATTTCAAGTAGCGAACTTTAGTATATAATAAGGGAATACCATATTATTTTTTTTTTGTTTTGAATCTTAAAACATTCGTTAATCTGAACAGTTCGTTTATTGCGATTCCTGTAACGTATTCTCAAATTTCCATCGCCTCCGGTTGTTTGTTCCATTAGAAAAATTCCTCCTCAATTGTCATCCATTAGAAAAATTCCTCCTCAATTGTCATCCATTAGAAAAATGTTACTTTAAAATACAAGCATTTTGATCTTTATTCTTCTTTCCATTTTTTCTCTCTTGTTGTTTCTCTTCAGGTGAAACGTTCCGAACTCAGAAATCTTTATGTCGAACTTGAAAATCTACATGGAATTTTGAACTGAATCCACGAGGGTAGGTTGTTCTAAATTACAGTTTTCTAGAGGTTGAAGGTTCAATCCTCACTACAGGCGATACTAACTAAGAATAAAATAATATTTACTTACATAATACTTCTACCCGGTTATAGAACAATCTAGCCCCGTGGATTAAATAAAGTACTCACTTCGAAATGCGTAGTTTTGCATAAAGATTTCCGAGTTCAAAAAGATGCACCTGAAAAAGGTCGGAGGTTACATCGGCCGAAACGTTGTGAGAATGACATCCAAGATCAACCTAGTAGTCTGAATACTCCAAATGATTTGGATTTGTTCATTATGTGTGCACCTGTGCAAATCATATGAAAAACGATTGAAGCGGTTATCTGATATTCTGCTTAGCAACGCAAAAAAAAAAAAAATGGCTGACCAATGTTCATGAAAGCTTTGGATGAGAAAGGAAACAGGCCAACCGTTTATTGGGAGTTCGATTATTCAAATGCCGGCATTGAAAGCGGTCTAATCTATTTAATAGGTGACCCGATTTGAGCAGGCCTATAAACCAGCTGCTTCTGCAATTATGTGTCCCATGAGAGTAGTAAGGGGTTGCCGAAACAAAAGACAAAACAAGTTGACAAGTCTCAACATGTGGAAATGCAAACTAAAATGAAACAGAATTCGATCTCATGTAAACCATAATGCTAACCAATCCATCATAACTTTAATAACTCAGTAGTTTTTTTAAAGAATTCTATAATTAACTTCTATACTATTTTAATTAACTAATATAAATGTGCTATCTTTGTTTTTTTAAAGAATTTTATAATTAACTTCTATACTATTTTAATTAACTAATATAAATGTGCTATCTTTGTTTTTTTAAAGAATTTTATAATTAACTTCTATACTATTTTAATTAACTAATATAAATGTGCTATCTTTGTTTTTTTAAAGAATTTTATAATTAACTTCTATACTATTTTAATTAACTAATATAAATGTGCTATCTTTGTTTTTTTAAAGAATTTTATAATTAACTTCTATACTATTTTAATTAACTAATATAAATGTGCTATCTTTGTTTTTTTAAAGAATTTTATAATTAACTTCTATACTATTTTAATTAACTAATATAAATGTGCTATCTTTGTTTTTTAAAAGAATTTTATAATTAACTTCTATACTATTTTAATTAACTAATATAAATGTGCTATCTTTGTTTTTTTAAAGAATTTTATAATTAACTTCTATACTATTTTAATTAACTAATATAAATGTGCTATCTTTGTTTTTTAAAAGAATTTTATAATTAACTTCTATACTATTTTAATTAACTAATATAAATGTGCTATCTTTGTTTTTTAAAAGAATTTTATAATTAACTTCTATACTATTTTAATTAACTAATATAAATGTGCTATCTTTGTTTTTTTAAAGAATTTTATAATTAACTTCTATACTATTTTAATTAACTAATATAAATGTGCTATCTTTGTTTTTTTAAAGAATTTTATAATTAACTTCTATACTATTTTAATTAGCTAATATAAATGTGCTATCTTTGTTTTTTTAAAGAATTTTATAATTAACTTCTATACTATTTTAATTAACTAATATAAATGTGCTATCTTTGTTTTTTTAAAGAATTTTATAATTAACTTCTATACTATTTTAATTAACTAATATAAATGTGCTATCTTTGTTTTTTTAAAGAATTTTATAATTAACTTCTATACTATTTTAATTAACTAATATAAATGTGCTATCTTTGTTTTTTTAAAGAATTTTATAATTAACTTCTATACTATTTTAATTAGCTAATATAAATGTGCTATCTTTGTTTTTTTAAAGAATTTTATAATTAACTTCTATACTATTTTAATTAACTAATATAAATGTGCTATCTTTGTTTTTTTAAAGAATTTTATAATTAACTTCTATACTATTTTAATTAACTAATATAAATGTGCTATCTTTGTTTTTTAAAGAATTTTATAATTAACTTCTATACTATTTTAATTAGCTAATATAAATGTGCTATCTTTGTTTTTTTAAAGAATTTTATAATTAACTTCTATACTATTTTAATTAACTAATATAAATGTGCTATCTTTGTTTTTTTAAAGAATTTTATAATTAACTTCTATACTATTTTAATTAACTAATATAAATGTGCTATCTTTGTTTTTTTAAAGAATTTTATAATTAACTTCTATACTATTTTAATTAACTAATATAAATGTGCTATCTTTGTTTTTTTAAAGAATTTTATAATTAACTTCTATACTATTTTAATTAACTAATATAAATGTGCTATCTTTGTTTAGCCGTCTGTCTGTCGGACTGTCTGTCGGTCTCTCTCTCCGTAAATTTCGCGTACAACAAAATCGTAGGATAAATTTCAGAGGAAACATTTTTTTTTATAAATCAATGAAAAAAAAGAAAATTGCTAAAATTTTCCTTAAGGCCTTATCGTCTGACCCTCTAAGAGGAAACGTCAGAATGATAAATTAAAAACTAAGAAAATCGAATGAGATATGAGGGGGAAAAATTTAAATTGGAGAAAACGAATATATATATATATTTAAGTGAAATATTTTGAAAATCAACACATCGTGCAATTTAAATGAAAATATCATTTATTTAATTTTTTTTTGCAAGCTTTTCGTTGTAGAGCAACTTTTTTTAGGCGAGACTGTCTTATAGTTTTTTTCTTCTCTTCTGATGGTATTAACACCGATGGGGTCGAATCACGATAGAAGCAGAAAGGCACGTCATGTTCTAAAAAACGTTAGAATAAGTGTAGTCCTGTCGATGTCATGCGCAGATTGGCGCTATTTGAATAAGGAAATTGACAACATCTTTGGGGCACGCATGACAATGTATTCAAGTTAAATATTTCGAAAATCAACAATCGTGAAATTGAAATGAAAAATTCATTTATTTAATTTTTTTTGTGCAAGTTTTCGTTCTAGAGCAGGCCTACCCGGCGTTGCCTGGGGAAAATTTCTATCAAATCTTCTATCTCTCTACCTCTCTCTAGTCGGCTCTCTATCTTTCTCTCTTTTCCCCTCCCCCATTTTCCCTTCCATCTCCCGAACCCATTCTTTCACTTCCGCCCAGCTAATTTGTCTTTAGCTACCCTTTTGGCTAAGATCAAAGTGTAGTATCTGTTCCGATGGATACTGCACCCCATACTGGTGTTGTCTTGGCCTTCGGGTCTTGATTTACGCCGGTCAATGGGTCTGTCCTGTGCAGTTCTGGGAGGTCCACCGTCCCAGGCTTTGCCTCCCCTCTTTGGGTAGGAGTAAGTTTATTGCTTACTGCCTGAGGCGCCCCTACCGGGGAATGCTGACGGGGCTTCCCAGGCAATTTTTAAACCCCACTTTCCCGACCCGACCTTGGGTCACATCTTACTTGTGGGAGTAAGATAAAAACTGGCCTTGTGCCTAACTCCTGGAGAGGAGTAAATCAATATTCTCCCACACAACTCTCATTTATATAGATTCCTCGGGGAATGAGTCGGCATCAGGGAATTAACTCCTTGAAAAACATTCAGAGTTACTTCCCTTTAGTAAATAAATTGTCTGAATAAAATGCTCTCAAAGAAAGAATATTTAAAAGATTATTTAATATATTATTCATTTCGGGCGACGCCGATCAAGAATATACCAAGTTTGTGGGTCTTTTTTTGTAGTTTTTACTTTTAGCTAGATACGCACACATACATCTGCCCTATATATATATATATGTATGTGTGTATAAATATATGTATATGTATATATATATGTGTATATATGTATATATATATATGTATATTGTTAAAAGGATTTCTTCTTCTACTCAACGTTGTTTTCCGGCAACCATGTTGAGGGTAGTTTACACGACTCGAACCTTTTTCTCTTCTTTTCGTAAGGATGTTTTGCCAGCCATTCAAAAGAATTCTGTAGTTTATAAATTCATGTGTCAGTGTGGAGCTGACTACGTTGGCAAGACATCCCAAAGATTAGAATTTAGAATATCCCAACACATACCACGTGATATTCGCCTACACAAGGTTTCGAGATCATCCGGGGACTTCCAGGCACAGGAATCAGCCATCGGTAATCACCTCGTTAGTACAAATAGTTGTTCTGACAGGTATTCCGATGGGTGGTTTTCTGTTTTACACAGTGCCAGGTCGAACTACAATCTCAATATTCTTGAGGCGTTAGTCATTAACAACTATCGACCTAGCCTGTGTAGACAAAAGATTTTGAAACATCAGTTGGAGATCTTTAATGATTCAAAGCCACCATAACGTTGAGAGATTTTATTTATTTATTTATTTTTTTTTTTTTTTCCCCTTCTCATTCGTTTCCTCCAACTGAAATAAGTTTTATTTATTTTTTTTTTCTTCTACCCCCTTCATTTCTCATTCGACTTTTAGTTTTTAATTTACCATTCTGACGTTTCCTCTCAGAGGGTCAGACGACAAGGCCTTAAGGTAATTTTAACAATTTTCCTTTTTTTTTTTTCCTCACTCGTCTGTTTCATTGATTTTAATAATGCTTCCTCTAAAATTAATCCTACCATTCTGTTGTACACGTAATTTACTTACATATATGTATATATATATATGTTTATATATATATATGTATATATATGTATATATATTTATATATAAATATATGTATATACAAATATATGTATATATATGCATATATATATGTATATATGTGTATATATATATGTGTGTATATATATGTATATGTATATATATGTATATATATATGTGTGTATATATATGTATATGTATATATATATGTATATATATGTATATATATATATATGTATATATATATATATATATATATATATATATATATATATATATATTATCGAGCACTATATCGGTTGTGCAACGGGTCAATACAAGTTATCAATCTCCATCTAAAAAAAAATCAGAAACATAATATCATAGGATCTGCATTCCCACCGGATATCCATAAACAGCAAAACGGACGTTTTACGTTATTTTATTTCTAAGTTAAAATTTGAAAATTATAGAAGTAAAAAAAAAAATAAAACAATATAATAATGGAAATCATAATATAGGGTTTAATTTTTGGAGTAGGGTACACACGTATCTCCACTCCCTGGTAACGCCAGGAGCTTTCCGCTCTTATTCTATATTTTATTAATGAACAATCTAGAATGAGCGTCACATAACAGGATAATACCTATAATAATGGGAAACAACTTGGAACGTATAATAAGTGCTAGATAGAAAAAACAGTTTAAAGAAATGTAAATATATGAGTTTGAATTTCTCATAAAACATTCAACTTTTCATCAACATTTTTGCTCATACCTATCTTGTATCATACTTCGCTTGTGTAATACTAATCTTGTATCATACTTCGCTTGTGTAATACTAATCTTGTATCATACTTCGCTTGTGTAATACTAATCTTGTATCATACTTCGCTTGTGTAATACTAATCTTGTATCATACTTCGCTTGTATAATACTCATCTTGTATCAAACTTCGCTTGTATAATACTCATCTTGTATCAAACTTCGCTTGTATCATACTTATTTTGTATCAAACTTCGCTTGTATGATACTTATTTTGTATCATAATTCACTTGTATCATACTCATCTAGTATAAAACTTCGCTTGTATCATACTTATTTTGTATCATAGTTCACTGGTATAATACTAATCTAGTATTAACTTCGCTTGTATCATATTTCGTTTGTATAATACTAATCTTGTACCAAACGTCGCTTGTATAATACTTATTTTGTATCATACTTCGCTTGTATCATACTTATCTTGTATCAAACTTCGCTTGTATCATATTTCGTTTGTATAATACTAATCTTGTACCAAACGTCGTTTGTATAATACTTATCTTGTATCAAACTTCGCTTGTATCATACTTAGCTTGTATCATACTAATCTAGCATCATACTTCGCTTGTATGATGCTAATCTTGTATCAAACTTCGCTTGTATCATACTTATTTTGTATCATACTTCGCTTGTATGATACTTATCTTGTATCAAACTTTGCTTTTATCATACTTCGCTTATATGATATTTATCTTGTATCATAATTCGCTCGTATAATACGCATCTTGTATCAAACTTCGCTTGTATCATACTTCGCTTGTATCATTCTTATCTTGTATAATACTACGCTTCTCTCATACTCATCTTGTATCAAACTTATTGGATTATTCTTATGTTCAAGGAAGTCGTTATCCTTAGGTTAGAAAGTCTTTTAAACTTCTACTCCTCTTATTCAACCTTGATTAGTGTTTGTAGTTAAATAATAGTTTCTGCAATTGACCACCTTTTGAAGTTCTGTCTCTCGTCTTTTAATCGGTTCACATGGTGGTGTCCGGGGGGGGGGGAGGGTCGGTTCTCTATTTAGGCTTGGTGACTGCACATGCCGGTTCTCTGGCATATCGTGAGTAACATTACCAGAAGAAAACAAGTCTCTATCAGTGCTTGCTTGCTCTTCACGCCTAGTGAGTAAATGAGTTGAGAGTACCTTTTTATCTTCGGCGACGGCCTGCCAGGTTTACATTTTGAGGTTATACATATTTTGGTAGTAATTATGCCTCATTGTCACCGGCTTTTTATACTTTTATTCAAAGAGAGAGGGTGTCCCAATCCGCAACATTGGGAACAAGCTGGATGGCCCGAATATACAGTTCACCTGTTTGGATATTTGGTCAGCGTTTACTTAGTCAAAGATACGTTCTCGACAATCAGTCAAAAAGTGGCTTGGTTGCTGTCTGGACAAGGTATAGTTCTATTCAGTCCGAGTAGGTCCACTCTTTCCAGGATTTACGTTTTCTCTGAGAAGGAGTTAGTTTTTTACTAATCACCTGAGGCAAAATTACAGCGGAATGCCGTCGGGACTTGCCAGCCATTTTTAAGGCTAAAGTGCACTTCACATAGTTCATTGGCTTTTCAAAACATCATCTGACCTTATGCCTAACCTTCTGCAGAGGAAGTAAATAAATATGCTTCTTAGGGGAAGCATCCTTATGTCTGGGTGTCACGACAAAGAGTTAGGGTTAGAGTTAGGGTTAGGGTTAGGGTTTAGGGTTAGGGTTTAGGGTTAAGGGTGAAGGTTAAGGCTTAGGGGTTAGGGTTAGGGGTTAGGGTTAGGGGTTAGGGGTTAGGGGTAGGGTTAGGGGTAGGGTTAGGGTTAAGGTTAGGGTTAAGGTTTAGGGGTTAGGGTTAGGGTTAGGGTTTAGGGTTAGGGTTTAGGGTTAAGATTTAGGGTTTAGGTTAGGGTTAGGGAAGACGCTCAAGGGTTAGGGTTAGGGTTTAGGGTGAAGGTTTAAGGGTTAAGGGTTAAGGTTTAGGGGTTATCGTTAGGGTTAAGGGTTAGGGTTAGGGGTTAGGGTTTAGGGTTTAGGGTTAGGGAAGACGCTCAAGGGTAGTAGGAATTTAAACTTTCTTTTCAGTAAGCATTAAAACTCTTTCTTTGGATACAATGACAATCGATGTGAATTGCGAAATCGGTAAACCGCCCCGACACAGCTGTGACATTCTCTCTCTCTCTCTCTCTCTCTCTCTCTCTCTCTCTCTCTCTCTCTCTATATATATATATATATATATATATATATATATATGTTCATATATATAGTATTTTATCTAACAAGTATACTCTACAGTGTATGTTTGGTGTGCCGGGGTTTCATCGGTCTGAACATACAGTTTATTTTTTATTCTACTTCTTATTAACCCCGGACAAGGCACACTGTTACTAAGACGGATTAGGAGCAAGATTAATAGGAGCATCCTAAGTGGGAAGTTGCGCAGCAAGATGCGTATTCACATTACATTTACATTTCTGAATGTTGGTACAGTCTGAGAAACAGGGAGCAGGTAGGGAATTCCAAAGGCAAGCGGTTCGAGGAAAGAAACTATTAGAGCAGAAAGCCTTCCGGCATCTGGGGACCTCTGCAATGAAAGGGTGTAGGTTTTCTGCTTGACGGGTTGGTCGGGGGTATTTACGTCGAGGGAGGGGGGGGGGCGCAAGTGAAGCAAGTTCGTCGATGCACATTCCGATGAAGTACTTGTAAAACAAGCAAAGGGGTGCAACATTGCGGCGATGAGACGGGGGTTGGAGCTTGGTAGACAGTGTGGGACCTATTAGATTAGAGACTTTTTTTGTGTACCCTGAAAGAGAGACTAGTGGTTGGTGCACCAGCCCAGATGTGGCAACAATATTCCATGCATGGGCGAATTGTGGCTTCATAGAGATATATGATACTGGCAGGTGTGAGAAGTTTTCTAGCCCGGTAGAGGGAGTCCAACTTTCCTTTCAGTAGCTTTGGCAGTAATTTCTATGTATTTGTTCCAATTCATGTAACCTGTTAATGTTAGGCCGAGGAGTTTAAATGTTGGACCCTTCGGAAGGGTGCTACTATTCATGGCAATCCGTGGTTAAAAAGGTTTCTTATAATTGTTAAAGGAAATGAGATTTGTCTTGGTAGCATTAAATGTGACCATTTATTCATGGCACCATTCCCCTACAGACAGGTGATTATTTTCTAAGGATTTGAAAGTTGCCCTGGTATGTGTACGTTCGAGTTGCCCTCATGTTAGAATAGAGCGTGGTGTCATCAGCAAATATACCCATCTCAAACACGATTGCATCAGGGAAGTGGTTTATGAAAATCAAGCAAAATAAAGGTCCAAAGATCGACTCCTTGGGCAAACCCGCATTAATGTCATGTTGTTTAGATGTTAGGATATCTAGAATTATCTGCATCTTTCTTTTAGCTAAGAAGGATCTGATTATATTAAATACTCGTCCAGTGATACCGTATGAATTAATTTTCTTGAGAACACCATCATGCCAGACAATTTTTGGGGCTTTAAATATATCAAGCGCTACCGCCCAAGCTTTACCTTCCTTTTCCAGTGTATGGTATATGCGTTCAGAGATGATCGTTAGGATATCCGCAGTAAAACGGGATCGTCTAAACCCTATACTGTTGGTCAGACACAAATTTAGCATTTTCGAGTTAGCAAACTATTGCTAGATTGATTAATAATTCAAACATTTTAGCGAAGAGCGGGAGGAGAAGACTTATGAAACGAAAATTTTGTGGTCAGTTCGTTCACCAGAGTTCTTAAAAACTGGTACCACAGAGGCAATTTTCCAGCTACCAAGGAAGCAAGATTCAGTAAGACATTTGTTATAGAACTTGAAGAGGGCGGGACCAGCTACGCAGATCTTTTTTAATTACTATAGCAGGAATAAGATCATGTCCACATTCTTTGAAAGTGTCATGTTTTTTAATGATATCCAGGACATGAGAAGGCGTTATGATCATCAAGTGTGGCTTCTGTCCATAGTCAGAAATTTGGGAGTAAATGGTTTGTGGAGTCCAAGGTTTAATTTTAGGAAAAACGCTGGGTAAGATGTACAGACTAATACGTTGTCGTGCAAGCGACATCATTGTGATTGGATAGTGGGGAATAGTTGATTGTCCATTGTTCATCGCACTATTATAGATTTTCCAGAAATTGCGAGTTACTAATTTCTGCGACTAAATGCATTTCAATGTAGTCTCAGTACACCTACTTTTAGATGCTGCTATTACACTCCTACAATGGTTTCTTGATGCTATAATTTTTTGTCTATTTGTAGCTGACTTATGTATATATATATATATATATATATAAGAAAACCTTGTTAAAAATAACATAAGTCTACGGCTATATTACATTTTTTTGTATTTTTTTCAATTCTTTTGATGATATTTTGTGTAAAAATAATTAAAAAAAGGAATGTATGCTCTATATGAATTACGAAGGTTTTCGATTCTTCGTCGAATCATTCTCAGGTGAAAAAGGCAAATGAACAAAAAAGCTGGAGGAAAGAAAAGTATTTCAAAAGAGGCGAGAAACGGGAACGAGGTGTCAGTTAGACGCAAGAGAACGTTCTTACACTGTTTCAGGAAAGACGATGACAATTTAAATTCCGCGACACCAGAATTAGCGTCACAGGATAAACTTGTATTATGTTCAGCATTTTATAATTTTGTTACTAGTTTCATTCGTAATGTTATTAATTGTAGGTTGTTGGGTATATATATATATATATATATATATATATATATATATATATATATATATATATATATATATATATATATATATATCCCTTTTATAATCGGGACTCATCAGCCTAGAGATATGACTATTTACTACTGGTCATGCGATTCGAAACCCCGGATCCCGAGTATTTTGTAACTCAAATCCCGACATATATAACCCCTCAGCCAACACAGTGATAATTTTAACACTTTATCCGGCGGCTTGACGTCATAAGAGCGTTCTACTTAATGAAAGAAACGATGCATTTATAGCTAGCGACGTCATGCTGTGTTAATACTACACTTACAGTGCCCATCTAGACGGGTTTTCTAGGAGCTATAAATAATAAATATTTGTTTTGTTTATTATATATATATAAGAGGTTTATGTAGTTTGCTTGAAGCATTCTTTATTAGTATATAGAAATGTGATACTTAGAAGGCAATACAATGCAGAGGTGTGACGGATAGACACAAGTTAGAGCAAATAAGACATAATGGTGGAACAAATTAAATAGTTTCACCCTTAATAAAATGTACACACACACACATATATATATATATTTTTTCACAAACACACATATATCTGTCTATCTACACAATGTTACAATGTTATGTAATACCTGTATCAAGATGGTCTGGTGAAAACTCCGTATGATATAATATTTTATATTTCAGGAACTCTTGTCTTCTTCAGAATCGTGCTCAACTCAAGTTCAAGCGTGCATATGAAGGCGTGGGGATGCAGTCTCGCAGAAAATACTGGTTAAATTTGAATTTTAACCAGAGTCTAGTTAGAATTCAAATTTAACCAGTATCAGATTTCTAACTAGTATCACATTTATATATATATATATATATATATATATATATATATATATATATATATATATATATATATATATATATATATATATATATATATATAAATGTGATACTAGTTAGAAATGTGATACTGGTTAAATTTGAATTCTAACCAGACACTGTTGAAGTAAATACTGAAAACTGATACATAAAAAATTATATCTCCTTATAATATTTTATGTGGATACATGAAGTACTAATATCTAGCTCCTCAAACAGTTGAGCACTCTCACAAGAATTTATTTCACAGCTAGCTCTACTTACGTATCGAGCACTGTTAAAGTAAACACTGAAAACTGATACATAAAAAATTATATCTCCTTATAATATTTTATGTGGATACATGAAGTACTAATATATATATATATATATATATATATATATATATATATATATATATATATATATATATATATATATATATATATATATAATACCGCCTGAAGATGATTTGACGATTCAAATCGAAAGTACTTGCAAAAAAGAAAAAAGAATGGAACAAGAAACCCATGGATCATATTTATATCAATTTGACCGACACATTAGATGGACAATTCGGAAAATTGAAAAAATAAAAAAAGTCGCATCAAACAAAACCACTCCGTGCTATTTAATAATGTTTGCCTAAATATATATATATATATATATATATATATATATATATATATATATAATTTTTCATGAATAAATATTTATTATACACAGACATATATGTGTTATGTTCGCTAACAATCATCAGTGCGGCTTATATAGCCGTACTGCCGGTCGAACGATTTGAACCCTGGACCCGAGCAAGTTCAACCGATTTCGCTCTCCATCTTAACTTCTCTCTTTCTCTATTACTTTCTATGCTTTTTTTTTCTATGCTCATTATCGTCTGTCTGTTAGTTTCTCTCTCTGTCTGTCGTACTTTGTATTCTTTACTCTCACAGATTTTCTGTCTCTGACACTTTTACATGTTCTTTCTCTCCCCTCTCTTTCAATTCACCTTCTCTATCTACGATGTCAAATAAATATGACTGACTTGGATATTATCTGAGAACCATTCTGATCATGAATAACTGAGACTCGTAGAAAAAGGGCCATGCTATGATGTCGAGACGTCTGACAATCCTGTCTAAACTGCAACCAGAAGCGAGATTTTTCTTTACTTATCTCTTTCCCCATCCCCCCTCTCTCTTCCCCCATCTCCCACTCTCTCTTTCCCCATTTCCACCTCTCTCTTCCCCATCCCCCTCTCTCTCTCTCTTCCCCCATCTCCCCTCTCCTTTTCCCCATCTCCCCCTCTCTCTCTTTCCCCATCTCCCCCTCTCTCTTTCCCCTATCTCCCTCTCTCTTTCCCCATCTCCCCTCTCTCTTTCCCAATCTCCCTCTCTTTTTCCCCATCCCCCCTCTCTCTTTCCCCATCTCCCCCTCTCTCTTTCCCCATCTCCTCCTCTCTGTTTCCCCATCTCCCCCTATCTCTTTCCCCATCCCCCTCTCTCTTTCCCCATCTCCCCCTCTCTCTTTCCCCATCTCCTCCTCTCTGTTTCCCCATTTTCCCCGTCTCTTTCTCAATCGCCCCCTCCCTCTTTCTCAATTTCCCCCTCTCTCTTTCCCCATCAGCCCCTCTCTCTTTCCCTATCTCCCACCTCTATCTTTCCTAATCGCCCCCTCTCTCTTTCCCCATCTCCCACCTCTCTTTTTCCTCATCTCCCACCTATCTCTTCCCCATCCCCCACCTCTCTCTTTCCCCATCTCCCCCCTCTCTCTTTCCCTATATCCCCCTTCTTTCGTACTAGGGTATTGGGAAATGGATCGCCTCTATTCCAGAACAATCAGGATTTATAGAGTTTGCTATACAAATCGACATTTGATACTCTTGCTTTTGTATTGGGTTATTGGACCACGCACGAGGAAGTCACAACCTGTTTTGCTGTCCCTCCATATATATATATATATATATATATATATATATATATATATATATATATGTATATAAACATTTTTTATATATGGTTTTATGGGTTGGGTGAATAAAGCCACAAGGTTTTTCATTCGATATCAAGCGCACATACGCACACCCAAACATACACACACACAAACATACACACACACACACATACACACATACACACATACACATGTGTGTGTGCCCCTCTCCCATAACCCCCCCTTCTCTCGTGCAATGATCTCTCGGCACCATTGAAGCGCCCAGAACGTCAATATTATCGTCTTTTTTTACAGCTATGATTTTTTGATTGATGATAGCATGTCACATGATAGCACGGTAGCACTAAGCAGGTTGAGTCCCACGACAATTGGTCGTCGTGACGATGCATAAATGTGCATACATGTGCATCATAGAATTATGCTGCAATTCAGTACGACATAGGGTTTTGTTCAGTCCTCGCTCTGGGAAAGGGGTTAGTTATTGCTAATCGCATGAGGCCAAAGTGCGCTTATCCTAGTGCGATGGCTGCTCAAAACGGCACCTGACCTTGTGTCTAACCTCCTGGCAAACATGTAAAAAAATAAGCACGAAGAACCCCCCCCCCCCTCTCTATTTCTTTTTTAGTTTTCTTTAAATAGTACCTATGCATGGACAAATGTGGTAAACATGGTGGTCATATGACGTCATTTATTGCAAGTTATTTATTTAGCCGGGGCTGGTGTACATTATAATATACTAAAGTCCGGCAGATACAAACAACTAAATCTATTTCAGTCTACTTCTCTCTCTCTCTCTCTATCTATCTATATATCTATCTTTCTTTTTTTCTTTTTCTGTTTATCTATCTATCTTTCTTTTACGCCGGTCTATGGGATTGTCCTGTGCAGTTCTAGGAGGTCCACCCTCCCAGGCTTTGCCTCGCCTCTTTGGGGAGGAGTAAGTTAATTGCTTACTGCTTGAGGCGCCCCTACCGGGGAATGCCGACGGGGCTGCCCAGGCAATTTTTGATGGTCAGAGTGCTCACCTCTCGGGCGCTGGCTTTTCAACCCCCACTTTCCGACCCGACCTTGGGTCACATCTTACTTGTGGGAGTAGGATAAAACTGGCCTTGTGCCTAACTCCTGGAGAGGAGTAAATAATACTTAAACTTAAGAACACGCTTGAAACGTGTAAACACTGAAGTCGTCGACTTCGACGACTCCAGTGTTTCCTGCAAGCGATTATTTGCACATTTCAAGCGTGTTCTTCTTAAGCTTATATGCGTAAAACTAATAAGATTTTAACTGGAAATTGTTCCAAATTTACTAATATTTAACAAAAACATCAACAGGAAACAATATTTATCGCCTATACAACATTTTATCTTTAGCATTATGTTCATGCCGCTATACTACGCTTTAACATGCCTTGGCATCATTCTGGCAACCTAGGGTCTTTTATTATCTTTCAAAATATTATTTTTCTGTTTGCGACTCCACACTAACAGAGATTCATCTGCTAAATGTAAACATTGAATATTTTCACAAATCTTAGCCAAACTGAAGAATAAATTAAAAAAATCGTGATAATCACTTATTTTAACCACCCCGTCACCAAAAACGAACTTAAATAATTCTACTTTTACACTTAACAATAAACCCCTAAAGATTTATATATGCAATAAAAACTAAGTAAAATCTGTGTATAGGATATATATATATATATATATATATATATATATATATATATATATATATATAGGTAATAAAAACTAAAAGCTTTGTATAAGTAATACAAACTAAAAGTTTCGTATAGGTCATAAAAACTAAAAGTTGTGTATAGGCAATATATATATATATATATATATATATATATATATATATATATATATATATATATAAGGAGATTGTAGTTTGCTTGAAACATTGCTGGTAAATATAAGTGTAGGTTTGTAATCCGAGGCTGTAGCAATGCGATGTAGTTGCCGGAAGGTGGAGAGGGTGAACAGAAACAAACGAGAAGAGAAAACGAATCTCAAAACGATTTATTAATATTTCACGTAAAAACAGATTAAGTACCAGAATAGTAAATACTGTTAGGTAAATAAAAAGTTCGGCAAAAGATAATCTTAAATTTTCGAAAGAGTCTGCTGCAGTGTTTCAACAGTTTGATTCCGGTTTTTCCCGGTTTTTCGACCCTTTCGGTCTTTAATTGTTGTCTTTTGATAATGAAAGTTTTTCTTTCGAAAATTTAAGATGACCTTTTGTCGAACTTTTTATTTACCTAACAGTATTTACTATTCTGGTACTTAATCTGTTTTTACGTGAAATATTAATAAATCGTTTTGAGATTCGTTTTCTCTTCTCGTTTGTTTCTGTTCACCCTCTCCACCTTCCGGCAACTACATCGCATTGCTACAGCCTCGGATTACAGACCTACACTTATGTATATATATATATATATATATATATATATATATATATATATATATATATATATATATATATATATATAGGTAATAAAACTAAAAGCTTTGTATAAGCAATGCGAATTAAACGCTTTGTATGAGTTATACAAACTAAAAGTTTCGTATAGGCCATAAAAACTAAAAGCTGTGTATAGACAATACAAACTGTGTATAGGCAATATATATTTATAGGCAATAAAAACTGTGTATAGGCAATATATATTTATAGGCAATAAAAACTGTGTATAGGCAATATATATTTATAGGCAATACAAACTGTGTATAGGCAATATATATTTATAGGCAATACAAACTGTGTATAGGCAATATATATTTATAGGCAATAAAAACTGTGTATAGGCAATATATATTTATAGGCAATACAAACTGTGTATAGGCAATATATATTTATAGGCAATAAAAACTGTGTATAGGCAATATATATTTATAGGCAATACAAACTGTGTATAGGCAATATATATTTATAGGCAATAAAAACTGTGTATAGGCAATATATATTTATAGGCAATACAAACTGTGTATAGGCAATATATATTTATAGGCAATACAAACTGTGTATTGGCAATATATATTTATAGGCAATAAAAACTGTGTATAGGCAATATATATTTATAGGCAACACAAACTGTGTATAGGCAATATATATTTATAGGCAATACAAACTGTGTATAGGCAATATATATGTATAGGCAATACAAACTGTGTATAGGTAATACATATTTATAAGCAATACAAACTGTGTATAGGCAATATATATTTATAGGCAATACACACTGTGTATAGGCAATATATATTTATAGGCAATAAAAACTGTGTATAGGCAATATATATTTATAGGCAATAAAAACTGTGTATAGGCAATATATATTTATAGGCAATACAAACTGTGTATAGGCAATATATATTTATAGGCAATACAAACTGTGTATAGGCAATATATATTTATAAGCAATAAAAACTGTGTATAGGCAATATATATTTATAGGCAATACACACTGTGTATAGGCAATATATATTTATAGGCAATACAAACTGTGTATAGGCAATATATATTTATAGGCAATACAAACTGTGTATAGGCAATATATATTTATAAGCAATAAAAACTAAAATATTAATATGGCCGATACAAATTCAGCGCTTTGTATTGGCAAGTCTAAGTCTAATGTAAATATATTTTGGTTATAAAAAGGGATTGTAGAATTTTACTGATTTGACTGTTAGGTCACCATATATCAAGGCCAAAAAAACTCGAGGATAAGATTTAATGGGATGGAACTATTATCAGCCGATATTAATCAATGCAATTAACAAATTTAATGTTCCATGCGACAGTTCATGACAAGTACGAGTTAACATTAGGCACTATGTTGTAGTCTGCATGGAGCACTCCCGCGGTAATGTGTTTTACATTACAGAATCATCGTAGTTTACCTTGTAAGGTCTCTCAAACCTAAACCCCAAATCTTTGTGAGCAGCTATAAGACTATTTTCATACTATTCCTACTCTTCTTTATCCATGTAGTGAGCACTCTTCAGACAAATGAGGTCTGTCATGTTTGCTTATGTGTTCGTTGACATTTTCTCTTTAAGGTGTGTTTTCTTTTCAAGATAAAATTCAATGATTCATAGGTGTGATTCGCGTTATTGTGACGAAGACCCGTGTGTAGTTCAATACTGGTAAAAGGTATTTTAAACAAATAACTAGAAGGCCTTCCCCACCCCCGGGCCTCCTGATTACTTTTAGTTGATTCCTTTACCCTCACCCCCAGCCCTGCCCACTTGTCGGGTGGGGGTGGGGGGGGGGCAGCAGAGATAGTGCAAATAATCAGTTCTTTTACAAGCGCTATCCCCAAATGGTTGTCCTCGAGGGATTACTGTCTTTTAGTCTATTCGTCCAAACCAGCCAGGCTTGTCTATGCATGCCAACAGCGATACATTTATAATACGGAAGCAAAGCACTTAAGGTCAAGTGTTGACAGCTAACAAAAATTACAAAAAAAAAAAAAAATTATAAAAAAAAGTAATAAAAAAAAGAAACAGGATCAACACATTCATTTTACACAAATCCAAATAATCCATAATATTCAAATCGAAGATTATTATTAGCGTTCCTTCTCGCACAAGTCATTACAAGTAGCCGCTGACTGGCAACAAAAGGTGATGTTCCCTGGAGTCTGAGTGACAACAAGTGTCCCTTACTACTTTCTGCTTCTGTCGATCACCATTACAACTCTCTCTGCATTCTCGCATCAGCCGTTTACAATTTAGTTCTCACTACAAACGGGCGCTGGCTTCCTCTGGACTTTAAGTGACAACAAGTCGACTCTGATTCGAGTACTTTTCATGCCTTTCCAATTGAGCTGTCTTTCGTTCGTCTTTCCATTCACTTAGACCTCTCATCGCCATTTTCTGTGATACCAACCGAAGTTGCGAGTATTTGGTATGTGTATGCGTCAGGGAGGGATGGTGTCTTCTTCTTCTCCTTCTTCTTCCTATTATTTGTACTCACTAAGAGTTCTCACACAGATCATCGTCAGTGATTGCTCACCGACAACAACCAGTGGTATTTCCTGGAGTCTGAGTGACAACAAGACTCCCCAGATTTCCAGTATTCTTCACCTCTTTTCGATAACGATGCGGTATCGCAACAGCCTCTTACCATTGATTCCTCGCTGGTAAGGACAATTGGTCTTCTCTAGGATTTGGGTGGCAATAAGCCTCCCCAAGGTTCCAGCATTCTTTACACTTTTCCAGTGGAGGTTTGGTTTGTGCTATCCCTCCTCGGTCTTCTCATCCTCCTAGACCCTCTACAAATATTGTGTCTGGTGTCAGCCTAGGCTGGTACCATTAAAAAAAAAAAAATTTTTTATTTTTAATTTTTAAAATGTTTTAATTATTTTTAATTATTTTTAATTTTTTTAATTTAAACAATTTTTTTTTAATTAAAAAATGTTTTTAAAATTCTTTTTAATTTTTTAATTTATTATTATTATTATTATTATTATTATTATTATTATTATTATTATTATTATTATTATTATTATTATTATTTACCATTGATTTCTCGTTGGCAATGACCATTGGTCTTCTCTGAGATTTGAGTGGCAATAAGCCCGTATCATGAATTAACCTTACATCTCTCTGATACTAGCTCCATTTGCCAACACATAAAAAAACATGACTAGTAGAGACATACTAGTTAACAATGCTAAAATAATACACCACGGTACCAACACCAAAAAATTAAAAGTTCTTGAAGCCCTCTACATAAAAACTAAACATCCCACAATCAATAATGTGAATTACGAAACTAGTCATGATATTTTAAAGAAACGTTACCAAATTCTTAGCCATTCAGCAATTATACGCTCTTGAACGCGCTCAGAACGTAATCGAATTCTTAACAGTTAAGCAATCAAACTTTTGAATCTTGCACGCTCTTAGAACGTAATCACGCTCTCATGCAACATCTCAATATTATAGACGCTCATTTTAAGTTGTAAATTGCTGGCCATAAAAAAACTCAACAGTAAATACATATTTTTTAAGAAACCAAAATTAACACCGCCTGAAGATGATTTGACGAATCAAATCGAAAGTACTCGCAAAAAAAGAAAGAAAATGGAACAAGAAACACATGGCAGTTACATACAGCAATTTGACTAAAATACTAAATGGACCATTCGGAAAATTGAAAAAAAAAAGTATTATCAAGCAAAAACACTCCGTGTTATTTAATAATGTTTGCCTAAATGAAAATATGCTGCCTAAATACACACACACACAATATATATATATATATATATATATATATATATATATATATATATATATATATAAATATATATGTGTGTGTGTGTGTGTGTATCCAATATCGACATACTAATGCGTTTGTAAAATAATTGCACTAAATATTGACTGTTTTGTAAATGTTCTCTTAGATAAATAAAACCGTAGCTTTTAGAATATATATATATATATATATATATATATATATATATATATATATATATATATATATATAAAGGTGCTCAGTACGTGGAGAGTGGTATAAAATATGCTTATTTTTCGTGTTTCATTCCTGGGGGAAATCAAAGAAATTACCGTGATGATTTCCCCCGGGAATAAAACACACACATTTCTATTTCGCTAGAAGTATATTGTTACACTATATATATATATATATATATATATATATATATATATATATATATATATATATATATATATATATATATATATATATATATATACGTATATATATATATGTATATATATATATATGTATATATATATATATATATATATATATATACGTATATATATATATGTATATATATATATGTATATATATATATGTATATATATATGTATATATATATATATATATGTATATATATATATATATATATATATATATATATATATATATATATATATATATATATATACTTTTATCATAATAAATGAGACAAGAAACACATACACACATATGTAAAAAAAATAAACACACGAATGTAGTGCATGAAAACTTGCATTCCATTTATATGCACAAATAAACACCCGTATAGTCATATAAATATCATTTTAAAAGTCGTGGTCGTCGTGATCATCATGTTATTATATCTATATATAGGTACTAGCAAAAACCACCCGCCACCCGGGCAGCAATGTATTATTTATATAAGCAAACTATTATGTATATATAAGAAAATAGGAGAATCCAATTGTAAATGAATCGTACAGAATATTAATTCATTATAAACTGTTTATAAAATAAATATACAAATGAAGTGTATTTATCTTTAACTGTGTTTTACAATGTTTTCGATCAGTGTATATCGCGTGTTAAAAATATTTTCTTGCATAATTGAATTTAATTAGTTTTATAAGATAAATGATATTAACATAGTTCGGATAAATTAAAAAAAAAGAACTTTCGCATTTATTCATTTAGAAAACAAAAACTTAAAAAAGAAACTTACTGAATATTAAACAAAATACGGATCAATGTTTTTTTTGTAATTTAGAAAGATGAGAAGAGGGGAACTATTCTTCTTCCTTTTTCATGGCAAATGTAATCATCATCATCATCATCATCATCATCATCATCATCATCATCATCATCATCATCATCATCATAATGATAATAATGATAATAATAATAATGATAATAATAATAATAATAATAATCATCATCACCACCACCATCATCATAATAATAATAATAATAATAATAATAATAATAATAATAATAATAATAATCATCACCACCACCATCATAATTATCATTTTTTTTTACCTCGACTTCTCGAGGGATTACTGTCACTTAGTCTATTGATACAAGAGACCGGATTGGTCATTCATCCAAACATCGGTAATAGTTGCATTGCTGACGCCAACCACTTAGGCCCAGGTGCTGACAGCGAACAGAAATGACAACAACAACAACAACAAATCTTACTCTTTTAAATCGATGCATGAATATTTTTATATTGGCAAACTTAATCGTGACAAACCAACAAAAATGATAATTGTAACCTAATTGTGACCGACCAACAAACATGCTATTTCAAATTTAAGCCTGACATACAGACCAACGGACAGAGCCTTTTATCGAGATGCTTGGACGACTAAAAAAAAAAAAGATGCGTCCATCAAATCTGCGCATTTATCGCGGGAACTGCTATTTTTTGAACTAAAGACGTGTGACACACTTGCTATTTTGAACTAAAAACGTGTGACACACGTGCTATTTTGAACTAAAGACGTGTGACACACGTGCTATTTTGAACTAAAGACGTGTGACACAAAACGCACATAAAAATCGATGAATCGATTCTTCACATGCGCAACTGAAACAACACCAACCAATCAATAAATTTACTATCGAAAATTATTATTTACTCACTAGGATTTCTCACACGAGTCATTCACAGTGATTGCAATAATAAATGGGGTTCCCTGGATTTTGAGTGGCAATAAGTCTCCCCACATTTTCATCAGTCAGTCTCTTCTGATTACCGTTGCAAATCATTTTGAATTATCGCAACAACCGTTTACCATTAGTTTCTCACTGGCAACGACAGTTGGCCTTATCTGAAATTTGGGTGGCAATAAGCTTTTCTAATGTTTTAATAAACTTCTCACCCTTAGAGTGGAGGTCTGGGTGGTGCTCTTGATCCTTAGTCGTTTCATGTTAACCCAGCGAGCAAATAAATATTAGAAAGTCCTGAGTTCGGATATGTTCTACTGATGAGCCCAAAGGAGGGCGAAACTCAAGTATAGGACTTCCTGTTTCTGTTTGTGGTTTCATGGGCTGTGGGCTGCGACGTTGCGTTGTCTGATTGTGGAAATAATTATATATATATATATATATATATATATATATATATATATATATATATATATATATATATATATATATATATATATATATATATATATGCGTAACGTATTTGAGGACAGATTCATAATTCACAAAAATAACTTTTAGAATCGATGTTGGGCTCTGTAATACTCCGTCTTATATGTCTATGGTCTATGTCACTCACACCGATAGATAGGAACCCTGTTCCAAATCCGATAATCGATCCATTGATTATGGAGTCAAAGTGCAGGTTTGCATGCATAATAAATCTCGCTTCGATCATTATACAGGGTGCGTAAGGTATTTGAGGACAGATTTATACACACCCAAAAATGACTTTTAGTAACAAACGATGATGTCTGCTGTCTATTTGTTTTCGACTATAACCACTTTTGCATAATATCAACGTGATACTAGTATAAAACCTCACCGTGAGAGGCGTGGATATGGCTTTTTAGGCTTGCTCGATTTTTACAGACCACAGCACACATGTGGCAGGTGTTGTGATGTTGATATGGGATGCCATAATTGATGCCACTTGCGCCTGTGCTTGACTCTGCTGTGCATAAACTCGTTGGCGATTCACCAAACAGACACGTGACATGGTTACCAAATTTCAAACTTGGCATGTTAGCTGTCTTGTCAAGTCTGCTCACGTCACCACGCACCCCCCACTGTCGTAAGTCTCAACTGATTCATGATGCAGCAGGCTGCACACATAGTTAGCATAGAGATCACATACGCTAAAAAGTACCAGCACAGCAGAAAGATTAGAGTGACCAACGCTTGTGCGACACGACGACCACTCTCTGTGTATCGGTAACTATCAACTGTCCGATGACAAGTTCTCACTATATATATATACTTCAATGGATTATGCTCCAATGAACTGGCTGCTCTGGTGCCCCCTTTTAGCTAAGATCAAAGTGTAGTATCTGTTCCGATGGATACTGCACCCCATAGACTGTTATTGTCTTGGCCTTCGGGGCTTGATTTACGCCGGTCTATGGGTTGGTCCTGTGCAGTTCTAGGAGGTTCACCCTCCCAGGCTTCGCCTCCCCTCTTTGGGGAGGAGTAAGTTTATTGCTTACTGCCTGAGGCGCCCC
>OY744531.1:19899424-19906924 GCA_963556195.1 Sepiola atlantica | reverse complement strand
GATTTTGTTTCACAAAAGCAGTTTGAGGGACTCCCGATCTTCAGGTCACGAAATAAAATTATGCCTGTTAAAATAAGATCATAATAAGACAAAGTTTATTGAAGGTGATAGAAATTAAAAATAAAATTAAAGATGAATAAAACAAAAATGAAAAAAATATAAGTAACAAGAAAAAAAAAAGGGAAAAGGAAAAGAAAAAGAAAAAGAGAAAAAGAAGAAGGAAATACTAAAATATAAAATATAAGAATTGAATGCACAAATAAGAGCTGCACGAGACAGAGAAAGGAAACAGAAAGAGAGGAAGAGGACGCAGAATATGGCTGGGTGTGGCTGGGTGTAGGAGAGTAGAAATATGAAAGAACATATTCACATGCGTCAAGAGGGGCTCTGTCTGAGTTAAGCCTCCCTCCCGTAGGAGGCAAGTGACAGATTATCAAATTTGCTAATTTGCCTATGAAAGGGGGGGAGGGAGAGTGACCCTGTATGGAGAGTAAGTGGATGAGGAGGGGAGGGGGAGGATAAAAATACTGGAGGTGCTAATAACAATAAAATCTGAAAATAAAAATTAAAGTTAAAAATGTTTATACACCAATAAAAATAAAATTATGAATACAGTAAATATTATACTAATAATATAAAAATATAAGATATATATATATATATATATACAGCGTATATACATATATATACATACATATACATATACACACATGCACACACATATACATATATATATACATATATATATATATATATATATATATATATATATATATATATATATATATATATAGATGAAAGAAGTGGGATACACATGTACTAATGACAAATTTATTTCAACTTTGATTATTCAATGCAAGGTGTACTCGGTAAAAACATGTCTATTATTCTTTCCTTAAGCCAAGGCTTTTCAAAGACTAAACTCTTATCATCAGAGGAATTACATAGATATATAAGTTGGCATATTTTATATATAAATACTGACTCAGTTTGTCACGGGCTTAGTTTTATCGGACTTCTATGCAACAAAAAAAAAATTAAAAATTGTATAACATTTTGAGGAATTTAATTTGTGTAGTAGTACGCGTAGACCTGCGTAAAGTTAAACAAACCTGTCGGTGTATTTAACATCCAGGCAATGCCGGGTTCATCAGCTTGTTGGATATATTTTGGGCGAGGTTTAAAGAATTCTAAACGAGAACAAACGTAGTTTTGCGACTGACTTCAAAGGCGAACCAACCCCAAATAAAGGTGTCTAACTTATTGATCTTTTCACCGTGACTTTATTTCTTGAATTCGTCTATCAAGAACAACTTCGAAGAAACCATTTCTCTAATCTGTCTGTTCTGTCTTGTCGGCTAGAGATGTGTCAAAGACCGAACATCGAAGGTAGTTTCAAACGTGAAGATTCTTCAGCTTGACTAGCATCAGAACTGGTCAACTAGTTGGGTTTCTGATACCAAAGAATTGGCTGACTTAAGTGTCGCAAGAGTTTGTCTGCGACAAAGAAACACACACGAAGCGCCGTATGAAAGCGGACATTTCCGCTTTGTTGTTATGTCTTTGCATAATAATCACGGCATCCTGTCTGTCATATTCTTGGATGTCGACTAATTTAAATGGCGAATTATTATAATATTCCAATTATATATATACAGGGTGGGCAAAAATAAGGGTCCTATTTTTAAAAATTCATAACTTTTTTATTTATTGATTTTTTTTTTTTTTTTAGAATAAGTAAAGGACCCCTTCCGAAGCAAGCATGAGCCGTATTAGCCCTAAGGAACGTACCCTCATCTAGAAAACATTATTTTTGCTTAAAAAACTCAAAACAGTGTAAAAAACAATACTTTAGTTTTTGTAAGTTTTAAGAAGTGTTTTTCGGCTAAAATTTGTTTTGTTTATTTCAAAAAATCTCGGAAGGGTCAGTCTACACACACATAAAGTTTGGTGAGTTTAACTTTTATTTTGTGGAAGTTATTCAAATTCAAGTTATTCAAATTTAAAGATAGGACCCTTATTTTGGCCCACCCTGTATATATATATATATATATATATATATATATATATATATATATATATATATATATATATATATATATATATATATATATATATGAGAAAGGAAGAATGAGGGTAATCCGACGTAATGGGAAATGAAAAAGGAAAAACCAAAAGATGTTTTTTTATGTATTTATCAACGTTTCGTCTTTATTTGTAAGACTTCCTCTGGATGATAATTTTAAGAAAAATGTCATACAAGTACATGAAAATATTGGGTTGACATGATGGGTTGATGAGAAGAAGTAGTAGCCGCTACTGGGAGCGCAGGACCGAGGTCCGGACTGAGAGAAGTCGGTGGCAAGGAAAGAAATTGATGTGAATGGCTGTGAGTGAAAAAGTGGAGGGGTGGGAGTGAGTGAAATTAATGCGGATGGCTGTGAGTGAAAAAGTGGAGGGGTGGGAGTGAATGAAATTAATGAAGACGAAACGTTGATGAATACATAAAAAAACATCTTTTGGTTTATCCTTTTTCATTTCCCATATATATATATATATATATATATATATATATATATATATATATATATATATATATATATATAAAAGAAGATTTAATGAATTAGAAAATTCCAATTGTTCAAAGAATTAGAACAACAAGTCTAGTATAGCGTACGGTCGTTTCCAAAACATTCTGGAAATACTTTAGTTTTTAGTTTTTTAATTTTTTAATTAAAATTTTATTTTACAAAGCCACTCCAGAACGTCTTCATCAGCGCCTTTAGCATCACATCTTACAGAAAATTCAAGGAAGAACATAACAAGTTCGTCTTAGAGGAACATCTAATGACAGGAAGAGATACAGGGACAAATATTAGAAAAAGGAATAAGTTACAAATATAAAATAAAAATATAAAGATAAACGGATAATAATAATAATGATAAAAAGACATTATAAACATTATAAAAATTATGAAGATAAAATGAAAATAAAATAAAAATAAAATAAGGAATAAAATAAAGTAAAATATAATGTAAAATATAAAAATAATAATAGAATATATAAAGGAAAAAAAGGATAAGAGGTAAAAATAAAAAATAAAATATACAATAAAAAAGAAAAAAGAAAAAAATATAAAAAAATAATAATATAAAAAAATAATAAAATTATAAATAAACAAAAATCAAAAATATATAAAAAATAAAAATAAAAGGAAGTATAGTAGAGTAAAATAAAATAAAGTAAAGAAATAATAAAATAATAAATAATAAGAATACAAACAAAAATAAAAAATAAAATATAGATGAATAAAAAATATATCTTAAAAAATAAAAAATAAAAAATAAAAATAAATTAAAAAATTAAAAAAATTAAAAAATTAAAAAATAACAAATAAAAAATATAAAAATATGAAATATAAAAAAATATAATAAGAAATAAAATTAAGTATAATAATAGAAATATAGGGAAATAAAAAATATATACGTATATATATATATATATATAAAGAATATATAAAAAAATTATAAAATTAATAAAATTAATAAAATTATAAATAAGTAAATAAAAATAAAGAAATAAAATAAAATAGTTCACTAATAATTTAGAATTAAGGCAAGATTAGAAATAATGAAGGTATAATTAAAGATTAAAAAATAAAGATAAGGATAAATAACAGAGTTCCTAATAAGAAGATGATAATAAAATTTAGAAATACACAATGAGAATATAGGATAAATATAATAAAAATAATCAATAATAATAGTATGAAGTAAGAACTTAGAACTATAAATAAAAATAAAAATAAGATGAAAGCATATACAAGTTTCGAACCAAAGTTGTCAAGGCTCATTTTCTAGAGGTTTTTTAAGGAAACATCTCGCAGGGAGATGATTAGGGTAGGAGGGGAGGAGGGAGGGCAGGTGGGAAGGTATGGACAACGGTTAATGTTAGGGGGAGAAAAACTCCTTATAAAAAATTATTATATGGGGGAGTGTCAGTAGGAGAGAGCATGCTTTAGAGGAGATAATTATCCTCTATCTCTCATCGTGGTCTTTCACCAAATTTGGCGTATGAACCAATAAGTCCAACTGGAATGAGATTAGATGCGGGAGGGTGAATTATACCAAGAAAATTTATAAATTTAGTCTGGCGGTTATGCGTTATTTAGAAGAAAGTCGAAGTAAACAGAGTCTGTGCTTCGAAGATCCGATATATTTCCTGGGTGAATTGGTTGGATGAAATGAATAAATTGATTTTAACCGACATTTTATTGGGAAAAGGATGTCGTCATACCTTCGAGGTGTTAGTCCTTATATCCTTAGAATTCCCTTTTATATACGTTTGATGTATATAATTCAGTTGGTTAATTGTTTCCAAACTGCAATTCGTAGATATTTGCTCACAGTATATTTTCCGGTGGAAGTCAAAAACGAGTGTTACTGTTATTGTCTACAGCGCTCGAATGAGAGTGTTTGACGTTTGCGATTTTTGGGTTATTAAGGTTAAGTTAGGGGTGGGAGTTAAATGTGGACAGTTTGGGTGCAGAGTCATTTAGATTACTCCTATATGACCACAGAAAGAATGACCAGAGACGCTTTAGACTGGAACTCGAGTTAGGTTGAAACTTGTTGAAAAGTGGGGTTGGGCGATAACATCACAGCTTTATGACATAGAGATGAGACGACTTATATTTGTGAAGGTGTTTTATTTATTAAGGTTATTGGGTACTTCTTTTAGATGTTGTGCCTGGGAGGGGGGGAGCTGATTTGGTTTGGATTTGTTTCTTATATTTGGGGACACGGACTCAAACACACGCATACACACATATCGACTTACATTCCAAGACTTAGAGCCCCGTCGAAGCACAGTCTCAGTTCACTGGAAAAACTATTTTAAGAAATAATAATAATAATAATAATAATAATAATAATAATAATAATAATAATAATAATAATAATAACAACAACAATAACAGTAACAATAGCAGCATCAGAAACAATAATGGAGATCATGATGATAATGATCATGGCAATAACATCAACAATAATTGGAGTAGTAATGTTGAAGAACATAGTCATATTAATAGTAACAACAGTCATATCAATAATAACAATAATACGAATATTGACAATCATAGTGATGATGATATCAATAATAATAATAATAATGCAGGATAAATCGTTGGATAAATCGTACTATTAGAGAGGGCTTAGCCTTATATACGGTTTTCTATTAAGACACTATTTATATACTTAAACATAGGAACACATCCTAGGTATAGAGGAGAATGGATCGGATCATGGTATCAAAAGTGGCCTCTCGGGTTAGTGGCAGTGTATCCTTTCAATTGTTTCATCAAGGGTAGGAGAAGTTTGGAGTCGGTCAACGTGCAAGGATAATATCCTAATTATGCTGGGATTAAAAATAATAATCATCAATAATAATAACAATAATAGTAATGATACTAGTACTACCACCAACAATAACCAACGATAGTATTCTCAGTAGTACATGAAATTGGTGGGTTATACTTTATAGGAAGAAGAGTTTACCAATTCGATGTTCCTTTTTCTCGATCATATGAGGGATTTATATAGGTTTTTTAGAGATATATTACTGCTTAGACATACGAGACCATCTGGGAAGGTAGAGAGGAGATATCCGGTGTCTGTTCATAAGTTATGGTGGAGTTTTGGGGTTATGGCGATATGGAGATTATTGGAGAGTTATAGGTTCAGGGCTTAAGGGGGTGGGGATTCAGGTATAGGGAACAGAGTACTAACTATAGGGAGTATGTCCGTTGGAGGGTGTGTATCGAGGGGGATGGGATCCTCAAAGGTGGAAATTGGTCAAAATATTGAGATGGAAGTAAGGGTGGAGAGGCGGTAATCCTGATGTGGATATTTAGTGTATACTTATATATTGGTGTTAGTTGACATGGACAAGGTTGGGGTATTTTGAGGAAACTTGGTTAATTCTTACCTCGAGTTGTACGTAGAAAGTTGTTAGCTGATTAAGAGCTATTATTGTTTGGGGTTATCATTTGCCTGCCATTGGACTTGGGATGTCTTGGGATCTGTATTAGGATTATGACTATTTCTTAATTATGTGTATGAGGGGGTGGGCATAGGGGGGAAGTTGAGGGGAGTAAGAGTGAAGATTTAAGGGACCTTAAAGTTATTGTATTTATACCAGGTTTTGTGTAGACAGCTCGATAACACCTCATCTTTTTATTTAGAAGAGTTCCTTTATATTTGATGATGGCTAGGGCTTCTTGTCTACACAAAGAACAGTACCTATCTAGCGGTTTATACGATTTACTTTTCTTGATTATATAACACTTAAGTCTATAATTAATGTTTCTCTCTTTCAGGTACCAGAGTAAAAACAATGTTCCTCCTGCACTTTTCTGACCAATATCTTTTATTACAAGTTCCATAATAAAATATGTCTCGTCGATCAAATATTAGACTGTGTTGCTGAAAAAAAAATTGCATTTCCGGTCGATTTTAAAATTATAATATTTAATCCTGATCGATATGTTATTTGTTACTATTCATACATAAAGGAAGGCGGTGAAGTTTTTACTCCCTTAGTCATATCTACTTCCACTATTTCTATGAACACAGGGAAAAAATTAATATGAAACATTTTTAATATTCACCGTTTCGTTGGCTATTGCTCTTCCTTCTCTTCCCTTTTTAATAAGTGATTGACTTATATTCGCCTGTAAAGAAAGAAAGAAAGAGAGAGAGAGAGAGAGAGAGAGAGAGAGAGAGAGAACGAGAGCAAGAGAAAGGGAGCGAGAGAAAGAGAAAAGGGTATGATGCATTATTTAATAGTGTAACCATTTTGTCAATGATGTGATGAGTCAATCGATTAGCACATGGTACTTAAATATAGAGATTGTGGTTTCGAACCTAACTCGAGGCATAAGTATTTTTACTCTGATTTTGTTCGAAAATGAACTTAGACATCTGAAATTATAATATTAAGCGGATTGTTTACTTTTACTTTTATTCTTTCTGTAATCGACATAATTTACGAAAATTAGGAGCCCCGGGCGACACCGGATAGTCCTGCTAGTATAATAATATAGTACAGTTGTTTATGTATATTTATAAATATTCGTATATATTTCGGCAGCAATCTTTCATTAATGCATATCTGATTAAAAAGAAAGCGAGAGCCTCGTCTTGTTCAGTTTTGGATTATTGACTAGTGTACACCTTCCGTTAAAGATGATCGAAAACAATTATGCCACACCAGTGTTAGCACTCGCTATTTATCTAAATATATTACTAAAATATTCCTATAACATCGCAAAATTGTTGGATGGTGACGGTGTCAAAATGGTTAACGACACGGACTCACAACCTGGATGTGTCAAGTTCGAATCCAGTTCTTTCCATAAAAACATTTTCACTTAGGATGTTGGCAACCTTCACGTGGTCCGTCCCACTAGAACCAGAAGTCTTCCTAGAAAGAATTCTAAC
>OY744531.1:19879424-19891924 GCA_963556195.1 Sepiola atlantica | reverse complement strand
AGGCGGTACGGTTGGTGTCTATGTCAACTGCGTCTCTTACATAATCGTCCATAGAGTTGGAATCATACGAGTTTGAGAGTGGTGAAGTCGTGGAAGTTCTTATACAGCCACTTCTGGGGGTTCTGGAAGTGTGATACGGAGCTGAGTCCTGTTGCAACATTTCAGCGCAGGGGAGGGGGGGGGGCGCATACACACACTTGTTATATTGATCAATCTTCTACATTCGACACCTCATTATGATGCTGTTTACATTTTAATGTTTATTTGCTTTCTGCAGGAATTCCGTGTGGCAAATAAAAAAAACCTAAGCCTAAATCCGTGTGGCAAAATACAACCTCTGCATGAATAAAATTTTTCCACGTGAGTTTTTCTGTCCCGTCAACACCTGCAATGCCAGACTATTTGTGGATAAATCCTATTTAAAGCACTTACATTGAAAAAGCAACTTTAAAAAAATTATGTCACAGATGGATAGGTAAAAGAAAAAAAATATTTTTGACGAATATCCCAAATGTATTTGCTTTAAAACAAAAAATAATTTATGTACTTTTTATTATGTTCATTTAAAGAAAATACACCTCATCTATTCGTAGAGTTTGTGACCTATTTGCGTGAACACAATTTGCAATTCATTATTTACAGATAAATTTTATTTTAATCACGTAAGTTACTTACAGTTAGACGGCGATTTTATGAAATCTGTGGATAAAATTGTATCCAAGTAGAGGTTGTTTTTCTGCAACACGAACTGAGGCTCAAAATAATTATTTTCTATTTAATTCAGGCAACGCCGAGGCCCGGGTCTTGCTAGTACATAAATAAAAAGTAATCAAATAAAAAACATGAAATAAACTCCAGAAAATAGTGATGACTACTCCGGCCTAAAATAAGCTCCACTATACACTCACAAAATTGAATAAGAGACTATCGTTTTTTTTACTAAATGGGCCACCACTTATAACGGCCAAATGCAACTCGAGGATAAAGTCTAATGAAGTAGAATGATTGTTAGGGCCAAGTTAGTAATGCCAATATTTGTTTTACTTTTCCTCCATTGACAGAGTACAACACTTCGAAATATAGTGGAGGATGTTTTCTCCTCTTCCCTACAGCCCCTTTCTACCAGAAGAGAGGTGGCTAGTCTTTCTCTGCTCTATCGTTATTTTCATGATAGGTGCTCAACTGAACTTCAATCTATGGTCCTCCTCCTGTAAAACATTCATACCAAAAACCACTGTCAATAATTTCCCTTTCTCCCCCTGAGTACCCAAAACTAAACGGAACTTCCATGAGCAAAGTTTCTTCCCTAGAACTACCCGTCTGTGGAACACAATTCCACGGAGTTGCTTCCCAGCTGACTACAACATAGTCGTCTTCAAGTCCGATGTTAACAAGTTCTTGTTGAGTCGTCCTCTTAAATAATCAGTATTGTCCCACCATCCATCTGGCAAACTCATTAACCCTTTATCCTCGAATGGCCTTTGGTCCTTGATAAGCGATGACCCGTTAGTACAAACTAATCTATTCGGTGAGTGAATATCTCAATTCATTGTCTGAAATAAATACGTAGATGAAACATTAAGAAGGGAAGATCGATGAGTGACCCTTTTAAAAAAAAAATGGCGGCTTTTTTATTTTCTATTTTTTATTTTATTTTATTTGTTTTTTATACATGCTGTCGAACTAGAACTTAACAAAAGGTGTGTATTTAATCGTCGCGCAGGAAGTAAATTCTTAATTGATCCTACAAGATAAGCCGCACTAACTACTCCACCCACCCACCCACCTAGGCCGGTTAGAATGAACGAGGTGTTTACGAATGGGTGGTGGATACGGACTATGCCTGCGTGTACGTCAATAGTACAGATTACAGGTGGTTTTCAGTAATCAGGTCTGAGCAGGACGCTAAGTCAGAAATTTGAATAACAATAAAAAAAATCAATTGATTCAAAACAACTTGATGAATACATCAAACTTGTTTCGTGGTTCATTAATATCGTATAGACAACGAAATCCTACTTAGTTCGTAATTTTTTTTCCCGACACTATGCTAGACTAACATGGACCAATTATATACTAGAAAAAAAAAGTGACCCGTTGGGTTACCCACTGAGCTCGGGTTAAATTGTTTGCAGCAGCAAAAAATGTGAAGCTGTAAAACCAGTTAAATATGAAAAATAAAAAAAGATAAAACAAGCCGCGCGTGCGTGGCCCCCATCTGTATGTGACTCGATGTGGCGAGTGTAAAATGCAATAATTTTGGTCAATTTGGGACATTTTTCACTCCCCTTTGACCCCCTGGGGGTGCGAACCAGAATTTTTCTGAGGTCAAGGATGCTCATTTTATATCCGGAACAATTGCCTCTACATTTTGGCCAAGTTTCAGAAAAATTGAATGGATGGATCAAACGTTATGGGAAAAAGGGTCATTTTGAGCCATTTTAGGGGCTTTTGACCCCGTGGGTGCGCGAACCAGATTTTTTCCAAGGTCAACGATACTTATTTTCTATTAGGAACAATTGCCTCCACATTTTGGCCAAGTTTCAGAGAAATTGAATGGATGGATGAAAAGTTATGGGGCAAAAAATGTCATTTTTTGCCATTTCGGGGCCTTTTGACCCCCTGGAGGGCTAACCAGATTTAAAAAAAAAATCGGAGAATGTCACTTTCTAACCTGACCAAAGTTACAACTTCATGCAAAATTTCAGAGAAACGGACGGACGGACATGCCTCAAAACATAAGTCCCTCGATTTTATAAATCAGGGGACCAATAACCACTTTCTCTATTTACCTCTCCAATCGCAGGTTAAAAAGTATTACTACGCGTTCTGTTATTCCGTTTTGTTTAAAATGGAATATTCCATTATTCTGTTCTATCGTTAGTTGTATTACTTTTGGCTGTTAATATACAGAGAGAGAGAGAGAGAGAGAGAGAGAGAGAGAGAGAGAGAGAGAGAGAGAGAGAGAGAAAGATAGAGAGAGAGAAAGATAGAGAGAGAGAAAGAGAGATACAGAGAAAGAGAGATACAGAGAGAGAGAGAGAAAAAGAGAGAGAGAACGGAGAGAGAGAAAGAGAGAGAGAGAGAAAGAGAGAGAGAAAGAGAGAGAGAACGGAGAGAGATAGAGAGAGAGAAAGAGAGAGAGAGAGAAAGAGAGATAGAGAGAGAAAGAGAGAGATAGAGAGAGAGAAAGAGAGAGATAGAGAGAGAGAGAAAGAGAGAGAGAGAGAGAGAAAGGGAGAGAAAGAAAGAAAGAAAGAGAGAGAGAGAAAGAGAGAGAGAGAGAGAGAGAAAGGGATATAAAGATAGAGAGTATGTGTGAGAGAGAAACTAAATATAGGTGTTAAAATAGTAGGAGAGATAGAAAGAAAGAAAAAAAGCGAACAACGGATTGCATACTCTCTCCGGAGAGCCTCGCCACATGATTGATAACAGAATTTTCGGCCTGGGGGTGGCGGTTGTTTAGTTGTATCAACACATGTCTGGATTATCAGGTTTATTTCGCAGTGCTTGCTCAAGGCATCTTCAGGGCTGTATTATTTCGTTTTTGCGGGGAGGTTCTGCTGTTTTCACACATACAGCGCCTGGTATTCTAATTTAGTACTGGCCAGGCTCAACGTCGCTTAACTTCGGTGATCTAATGAGAACCGGCGTGTCAACGTGATTACACTGTGTTCCTCATCTAAAATAAACTAATATCAGATTTCCCGAAGGAAGGAGGCTTATAGAACTACTGCACATTTCTAAAAAAAACTCCTCTCTAAAGAATTCTCACAAAATCAGACATATCTTCTGAACTAGTTTGCTCTATGAAATATGATTATTCTAATTCCATTTTGGTCGACATCAAATGACCAACTGAAGTTCTTCTTTCGTGTGAATCTAGATGATTCTAGTGTTGGCATTAGTTTCTCCGATGTTTTTCTATTTAGAAATCTTTCTGGAAAGACATCGGGTACTTACGGGAAGGACCACGATAAAGTTGCCAACATCCCTAAGTGAAAGTGGTACTGTGGAGTCGACTGAATTTGAACTTGGAACACCCAGGTATTCAGTCCGTGTCATTATCCACTTAACCACCGTCACCTCCCACCAACTGAAGTTGATATGTCGTAAGCGAAATGAAGCTAGAAAAAATGCCAACGCTAAAAAATAATTGGCTGCAGACGTAGCTGTTAGAAGACCACGTGATATATGAGAGAACAACTACGTGGGAAAACGAAGTCATCGGTGTGTGAATTCGATTTTTGACACGCGCTTAGCCGTACAGCTAGGACAGCTTTTAAGCCTCGCAGGGCGTTAACCTTATGAAGGCATCCAGGATCCAAGGATGTTCCAGATAAGTCCGACGTGTTATGCTCATCTTCGTTTAAATAACAAATGGATAAACACAGGTTAGTCCAAAACAGTTGAACCCATTTGTGATAGAGTAGTATTTATTAATGAAAGGAAACTTTGATAGTTTTGTTCACAGACCTCTCTTACAGAGATGCAAATTTTGTGTTGCATTTCTTCCCTGTATCCACCATTTTGCGAGCACAGCTCAATAGTTTACATTGTGCTCGGCCCAAGCTCCTTGTCGCTGAATCACTGTGACGACATTGCAGTTTGTAATGCCCCTGTCCAACATGTCATGGGGAAATTTTTCTTAATCTCTATTCGAATGTTATTCTTGAGCGTTGCATAGTTTAGGGGATTGTTAGCATAGACCCTGTCTTTTAGGTATCCCCGTAGAATATAATCCAAACGAGATAGGTCTGGAGAACGTACAGGCCAAGAGTTATCCGCACGGCAAGAGATGAGTCCGCCTCAAGAGAAGTAGTGATGAAGATATTCGAGTAGCGCATTAGAGCAATGTGGCGTTGCTCCATCTTGCTCATTAATCACAGTATCCATGTCCATATTCATGATTAATTTCCAAAGAAATGATTGCGATAATAAAATGGATATATCTTTTTGGACCATCCTATAAGTACTGACATGATTAATCCCTATAAATATTTATTTATGAAAATCAAATTTTATAGTTACGGATGCTCAAATAAGCTAAAGATTTTCTACGGCTTTCTCAGTCAAATAACACTTAAGCAGCAGTGACAATAGGGGTATAGACTATAAAGTATCAATTTAAATAAGTGACAATATAACATTCGTTCATAAATGCGTTTGATAGGAAAATCGAAAACGACCAGCGCCAAGAAGAAGCCGCAAGATTACTTCCCCGAGAACTACAGCATGGCTATCTTCAAATATAACATCAATAAAGACTATAACTCGTCCTCATTAGTCATAACATTTTTCTCCATTCCATTCATTATTTTCAATCCTCTCATAATATTCATCATCATTCAACTGTCAGTCTATCCATCTCAGTAACCCTTATACTCGAGTGGCTTTTAGCCTTGATAGTAAAATAAATAAGTTGATCTTTCTTCGTAATACGACTAAAACGTTCGATAGATCGGCCATTGTTTTTTTCTTTCTCAATCACACAACATAAAATAGACACAACGTTTTCAAAATCACGCCAATGACCTAGCATTGACTCTCTTTGATTAGTAATGTAAGCAACGATATGGTTCAAGGGTACATAGTTTTTGTTTGTTGTAAAGTACGATTTCACAGCAGTAAATATCGATAATCCATTTCGTGTCTGCGAAGTAAATAACATTTGCAATTAGTGGTGATAAGCTACAGTTAATCCATTTTAATCCATTTTTGTTTTGTATTTTATTTCTTAAATAAATGGTGCAGTTATTGGAGGACAATTTAAAATTATATTTCGTACATTCACTTGGTTCATCTTTCATATTTAACTTGTAAATAAATGATTTATCAATCGAGGGTTTATTTAGATAATATGTTGTGAGCTTGGTAGCATTAAGGGTTTAAGATTTTGCAATATCAGACCAGTTCACACAGGTGGCCCAGCTGATACTGATCAAATACCAGCTTTTCATCCGGTGGCAAGCTATAAAGAAAAAAGAAAATTGACTCGTCTTATTTAGATGTTTCGTGTTTTGGATAGTTTTCCTCATTTTTGATGTTGCCATTTTAACAATATTTCATCCATTATGCTCCCCGGCCTTCTTCTTGTGTCTTTTATTTTTAGTCGGTAATAACTCGAGTTAAAACTTTTATGGAAGAAAATTATTCCACTCCAAGGAGTTCTGGCAGGGAATATAAAGGTCAAAATACCGTTGCCTGAAGGTAAAACTTGAAGAACATCGAACACCGTAGTTCGAGAGGAGACATTAGAGTCAGAGTTTAAGCGATCAGGTATGGAGAGAAAAGGAGGTCACTAACCTCGTGGAATGTGTTTAAAATAATAAACAGGGCACAACCGAATGAATCAGTGCGCATGCAATGCTATGGTGGGCAAATATAAAGAGGCACAATATATGGGAAACAATAATTGAGAAACAAAGGGCAGATAATTCCAAAGTTGAAAATGATAAATAGGCATAACAACAACTAATTCATTACAATATACTTTATAGAATATGTAATATGAATATGAGTAAAAATCATAGGAAACATAGGTGTTATCCCTAAAATAAATCTAGATCCCCCTACTGGACCCATGACTAAGTAGATATAGGCGTTGGTTAATATATATTATAGAGTTAATTCTAGTTAGAGTTCCAAGGGAAAGAACTTGAAAAAATAACTGATGCTATATATATATATATATATATATATATATATATATATATATGTGTGATTTTATGAAGGCTTACCAAAGCATTCCTTTCAGGACACCAATGATCACCATTAAAGATATTTTTTCTTACAAATATTATTTATTCAAATTAAATGTTTTTTCCTACACGTGTTTCACTACAAAGCAGTTACTTGCTTGGCAGATCATCAGGGAAATTAAATGTCTGGAATAATTTCCCTGATGATCTGCCAAACAAGTAACTGCTTGGTAGTGAAACACGTGTAGGAAAAAACATTTAATTTGAATAAATAATATTTGTAAGAAAAAATATCTTTAATGGTGATCATTGGTGTCCTGAAAGGAATGCTTTGGTAAGCCTTCATAAAATCACATATAAATGCTCTGTACTCTGTAATCGAGTCTCATCGAGCTTGTTTTTATTGGAACAACCCCGGTCTTCACTGAATGATCTATTTTATAAGTGAAAAATCTAAATATATATATATATATATATATATATATATATATATATATATATATATATATATATATATATATATATATAAGGAGAGGTAGTTTGCTTGAAGCATTGTGTGTAATACGTATATAGAGGAGTATTAGAAGGCAATCACAATGCAATAAATGGAAAAAAATGTCGGCGTTGAGAAGTAAGACAAAAACAAGTGACTTTGATTATATATTTTTTCTAAAACTTTTTTAATAATTTTTTTATTCTATATGGCGAATCTTACTTGATTAGGCAAGACTTAAACACTGATGTAATCTGTGTGACCGAGTTCCATAGTATATTTCGAGGAAGACCTCTTTATCAAATGGTAGGTGTTTAAATCTCGAAAAACGTGTGAATGGCAACATTGCTTATAACGCAGTATATAAAGTTGGGTATGTGTATGTGTTTGTATATTTGTATGTACAGGATTCACTGCTAAAGGAAGTAACCGATCATTATGAACTTTGGAACGCAGCTACTAGGTTTAAGGGGTGCAAGTGTGAGCTATATTATGTTGAATTAATTCTTCTGCAAAGGAGGTAAAAACGAAGGTGGGAGTCCTTGGTGAAAATTCAGATTCCTCCGGTTTTTGTGAAATTGTAACAATAGGTATTAGCCATCAGTTTATAAATATTTTCCAAATTTCAGTTTCTTTCGAGAATTTAAAATGGTTTTATGTGGCATAATATGGGCACAACCTCACATTTGAAAATTAAAATATTTCAGATTTACATTAAATTTGATCCATAGTTATTAGACACCAATTTAAGACCCCTTAAGCTAAAGTCTTAGATTTTAGACATTTTCTAGAATCAAAGTTATACTTTTTATCAAAATTGGAATAAAGATTGTAGACATAAGGTTTACTAGCATCATATATTGATTGTAACCTTCGCAAGGGGACATAAAAGTGGTGCCTGTTCAGGGAATTAATTCTACCCGTCCTAGTATGGGTATTCTTCTAGTATTCACGTAATATTCGATCGCCAAATACACCATTTTCAATTCTGTTGAATACCAGCGCCGTTCCGTGTAGAGTGATAGAAACAACCGCACTCAGTTCTACAAAAATACATGGTGGAACTCAAAAGTAAAGCGACCGGTGTCGCATCCAATTTATTTCAAATGCCCCAAAACTAAGGTACACGGGGTTCTCTTCGAAGTAATTTACATCGCGTCTAATAGACTTTACCAATGTTCTCTGTCACGCTTCTCAGCACTGCTTGAACGATGCCTCTAAGACTCCCCTCCTCGAAATACATCGGTACGGCCCCATTGATGGCTTCTCCACCCTCAAAATGAGGTTCCCTCTAAAATTAAGGGAAAAGAAAAAATATTATACGTTATACACATATATTATACATTATATAATACACAATATACACATGTATTATACGTTATATATATATAAAATTGGGGAAAAGAAAAAATATTATACGTTATACACATATATCATACGTTATATAATACACAATATACACATGTATTATACGTTATATATATATAAAATTGGGGAAAAGAAAAAATATTATACGTTATACACATATATTATACGTTATATAAATAAAATTGGGAAAGATAAAGATATTATACGTTATACACATATATTATACGTTATATAAATAAAATTGGGGGAAAGAAAAAATATTATACGTTATACACATATATCATACGTTATATAAATAACATTAGGGAAAAGAAAAAATATACGTTATACACAACTAGAATTTCTGAGATGAGGATTGATATTTTGTACAATTTGGATTATTCGGACTACTGTTCTAATCTTGAGTGTTATTCTCACAACATTTCGGTCGTTGTAACCTCCGACCTTCTTCAGGTGTATCTTGTTGAACTCGGGAATATTTCTCTCGAATTTGGGAATCTGGACGGAATTTTATCCTCGGGGGTAGCATCCTCTTGTTCAGTCAGTTATGACTTGGAGAAGTCTTCAGTAATTCGCAATTCTTCGTATTGCCCGCACCGAGGATTGAACCTCCAACCTTCAGATGACTATCACTTAGAACTGAATTTATATAGTACTAAGTAAAATTCTTTTCCCTCTTTTTCACGGGTGTATATCCAAATATTTATCTGTTATAAAAATAGTACCCGGTGATTTGGGTAGAATTATAAGGACCTCTGAATGTGAGGAATAAAAGTTACGCCGCTTTTATTTATGTATGACTATTAAAAATATTGATCAGCCTAAGTATTAAAATCGATGAAACTAATTAAAAATAACATTTTCCTTTTTAACAGCACGGACCAATATTTTCCCTATATGACTAACGAAACAGATTTTTAACTACCCTTTTCTTAATAAATTACTTTATATATAACTAGCTGTTCCTATCCGGTGTTGTCCGGGAAATATAAGATTAAAATGACTGTTTACGAAGGATTTTAAGTCAATAATTTTTTTAAAGTTCGTTTTAGCACATTTCGGTATTGCATATCTTCGTGAATAAAAGTAATTGATTAATAGCTCCCCCCCCCTCCGAAATAATAATTTGTAAGTTATTTAGAGGCGAGAAACACGCGCACATACGCGTGGGAAGTGTCAGAATGGTATTAATATTTAATGATAGTGATTTACGAAAATCGCATGAATTATGATTTTTAAACATTATTTTTCGAAAAAAAAAACTCAGAGCAACGAACTTATTATAATTGATTATTTCCCTTGAATTTCTAAAATGTAGTTGGCTTAGAAAATAAATCGAATGATATTTTCTGTTACGTAAATGAACAAAAGTATATGCAGAAAAGAAGTTAAAAAGTTTATGAGACGAAGAAAGTTTTAAACTGAAAACGGAGTAATGTATTTTTTAGGAAATCAACTTGAATATCAAACAATGTTTTCATTCATTTATAAACCCTGATTTCGTAAATCAATGTTACCGAAGCGAAGCGAATTTGTTTCATTTAATTATTTTAAACCTATAAAATACCAATAAAAGAATTGTTTAAATGTTTATACTTTTTTTAAAAAAATACATTCATCACTGAGATAATCTATTGTTTAATTTTAATAAGAAAATCCGTTTTAAAAAATATTATATATATTAAATATATTATATATAGATCATATATATTAAATATATTATATAGATGAAATATATATATATCATATATATTATATCATATTTTATATTTATGAAATATATATATATATTATATATATTATATATAAATATTATATATATAATATATATATACTATGTATATTATATATAAAAATTATATATATAATATTTATATATATACTATATATATTATATATCTTACATATATATCATATATATTATATATATTATATATAATATATATTATATATATTATATATATATCATATATATTATATATATATTACATATATTATATATCTTACATATATATATTATATATATCATATATATTATATATATATTACATATATTATATATCTTACATATATATCATATATATTAGATATATTATATATAATATATATTATATATATATCATATATCATATAGATTATACATATATTATATATATATCATATATCATATAGATTATACATATATATATTATATATATCATATATATTATTTATATTATATATAATATATATTATACATATATATATATTATATATATCATATATATTATTTATATTATATATAATATATATTATATATATATTATATATCATATATATCATATATCATATATATTATACATATATATATTATATATATATTATATATACGTATTTATATATATATATTATATATACGTATGTATATATATATATATTATATATATACGTATATATATATTATATATATACGTATATGTATATATTATTTATATACGTATATATATATTATATATATACGTATATATATATGTATATATATATGTATATATATATATATGTATATATATATATGTAAATATATATATATGTAAATGTATATATATATTTGTAAATATATATATATATATGTATATATATATATATGTAAATATATATATATGTAAATATATATATATATATATATATATTTAGTTCTATCAGATTGTCTTCATGTTTACGCTTGTCGCTTTCAGTGTAAATATCACTTAATTTTGACTGTACTACGCGGCAGTCTCCCAATGGCCAAGGGGATATGGTGAACGCTTACTTACATATAAAAGGTGAACCGCGTCCGCGTCCCGTCACCGTACGAGATCGTCATTTTCTTACACTGATGAAAGCTCAAAACGACGCTGTACGTAGGTAAAATATTTAGACTATAATTTAATATTATATATATATATATGTAGTATTAAATTATAGTCTTAATATATATATATATATATATATATATATATATATATATATGTAATATTAAATTACAGTCTTAATATATATATATATATATATATATATATATATATAAGTGAAAATATGTGTGTATACTTGTCAATACTTCATGCATACCAGCCTATTCTAATTTAAGCTCGATGATTGTCAACTAGCAAAAACAGAGCATCTATAAGCAAGCAAAGTTCAATTAAATTCCAAAAGTCAAAATTTTTAAATTTTACGAAAACAATTTCAAAACAAGCACTATTTAGTGCAATCACTTTACGAATTCGTTTCGCTCGAAGTAGACCAACCAATATTTATTTATTGGTACAGAAAATTAGTGCAACATCAGTATCATTGGTTTCAAGCTCAGAAGACGTTAACATAAGCAGAAGAGAACAGGATAGTGAACGCTTTTTGAGGTTGAAACTAATGATACTGATGTTGTACTCATTTTCTCTACCAATATATATATATATATATATATATATATATATATATATATATATATATATATATATATATATATATATATATATATATATATATATATATACACCCGAATAAAAACGAAAACGTTACCCGAATAGGAACGAAAAAGTTAGCAATGAAGATAAAGATGTAACTGCATAAATCGTAAAATTTGTCCACTACAAAATAAATGCCTAACTAAAAGTGTTGTATACCAAGCAATGATATTTGCCAACGAAAGACCAAATAACAAGAAATACTACGTGGGTATGACTTCCCTAGACTTTAAGACCAGATACTATGACCACAAAAGCACATTTAAAAACAGAGAACGCCGAACTAAAACAGCACTAGCAAACCACTATTTGGAGCTCAAAGATAATGGACACTCACCAATAATCGAATGGAAAATAGTAAGAAAGGCCAGTACATGTAGAAATTTAGACGACCCGTGTTAAATTATACCTGAATGAAAATTTTGAAATCCTAAATTTTAAAGATTGCCGTAATCT
>OY744531.1:19811924-19871924 GCA_963556195.1 Sepiola atlantica | reverse complement strand
ACGCATAAACATACACACAGACATTACGTATATATATATATAGATAGATAGATAGATAGATATATAGATATAGACTAGATTTATTTACCCGGAGTTGTCTGCAAAATTAGCCGTAGCAGTTCCGTCGCCTCAGACGATTGACAATAAACCAACCCTTCTCAAAGAGAGAAGGTAACGCCTGGGAGAATGCACCTCCTTGGACTGATCAAAACCATACCTCATTCCGACATAAGACTGCTTGCTCGCTTACAGGACAATTCCTAGGTTTCCAGAATGATGCCAATAACGTATCTTCGAACACAGCTGACAGGTCACTCATTCTGAATGAATAGAGAAGGATATTTACTTCTCTTCCACCGTAGGAAGATGTGACACAAAACCAGAAGGTGGAAGAGAAGAGAGATGCACCTTCGCCCCACAAAAATAACCTGGGAAACTCCGTCGGCATTCCCCGGTAGAAGCGCCTAAAGCGGTTGGCAATAAACCAACTCTTTCTCAAAAAGAGATGGTAAAGTCTGAGAGTGTCCACCTCCTAAGACTGACCAGGGACACACCTCATGGCTACAAAAGAAGGTCTGCTCATCAGAGAGACAGTCCTTCTTTGCCTTGAAAACAGCCGACGAACCAGTCATTCCGAATGAATGATAATACCTAGGAGGGTGTATCTCCTTGAGCCGAACCATAGATGATTCCAACAAAAGAAAGGTCTGCTTACCGGCGAGATAGTGCCCTTTTTGCCAACGACGCATCATCGGCTAGCATGAACACAGCTTAGCCCTTTTAGCTAGGAACAAAGTGTAGTATCTCTTCTGATGCTACACTTGGTCGATTCTGTCCTTGGTCATTGAAGAAAAGATCCTTCTAGACTGAGGCAATTTACATTTTTGTTCCAATCCAGATTGCTTCTATTTGGGGAGCCGGATTTCCCCCACATTAAAAACTGACTTTTGTGTCTAACTTTGCCATCGCAGAGAGGCAAGTAAACAGGAAGGGAGTCCGCGAACCAAATATGAAATGTTCAAAATCAGCCGACTCAGACTGATACCGTAAATGGCTAGATACACTCCGGAATAGTCCATTGTATGAGGAGTGGTAGTCGTTCTCTGAAACGCAATCAAACTCAAATAAAATGTTCCAAAAGGCTTTTCTTTTTTCTGTTTAAAAATTTTTTTTTTTTTAAATACTGTTATTTCTTAAGATAGCGTTTTCAGATATTATTTAACCCAAAACCCCCGTATCTCATTTTATTAGGATTTCTTTATTTTTTCTTTAATTTTTGTTGTTGTTCCACTTCCCATCATCTTTCATGTATTTTTGTATGTATATTTAAAAAAAAATTTAGTTATTTTTTTACAATAAGGTCACAACTTATGCATATTTGACAAATAAAATTAATTTAAAATCATTTGGGGATAATTTAAATAGATAATTTAAATAGGTTCACCCATAGAGTAAATGCGGTATTGTGGTGAATGAGTCTAGTTTAGAGTTAGAAAAAGTGTACGACCATTGATCCCCCCCCCCTCCCACATTTTCCCGGAAAAAACTTTTTGGCTTCATACCTAATTTGTTATATTTTTTCAAATTAATGCAAAAAAAATAATAAATAAAAATAGAAGCATCCTCAAATTGGTTTGGTTTCTTTTATAAATAACGCATCAACCCGAATATTGTGTTTTGTAGACAAATATCTTTTTTGCTGGAAAGGGTTAGGGTTAGGGTTAGAAAATCAATAAAATACTGGAGCTTTTGTTTTGTCAATATTAAATTTACAAGCGAAAAGTTGGAATATCATATCTTTTTTATCTTCAACATCTAAGGGAGTTTTTATAACAAGCGTATGCATGATATAGTTGTTATAAAATAAGACTTATATGATTAACATAAACAGTTTTTATATAACAGGTGCTGTATGTCAAACGCAATCTTAGTGGCTTGCAAAGCGATAGCCGGCTACCAACGAACACAGCATGTAGTATTGGCCGTTTTGTTTTATTTGCACCGACCGGCCATTCGTCGGCAATGGCAAATCGATTTCAGATATACAAGCCATTTTAAATACTAACATTATGGGGCAGAATGAACCTGAGTGTAATTAGAATTATCCTCAAATCTCAAAAGAAGTATTAAATTCTTCCTAAAAAAAAAGTCGAATACAATAAAAAAAAATCAAAAAAAAATCTAAAAACGGGGAATTTGCAACGAAATATTTAGTGGCAATAAAATTGCCGCACAATACGTCCGCCATTAGACCAGTCGATGTGAATTGGCACAAGTTGGGAATTGTCTGATTCGAATCAACGACAGTTAATCGCATAAAAATTACGACATAGAGCGAAGAAGGGTCATGGGATCATACAAACACCAGCGACGCGTTGCAATCTCTTCAGTTAAGAATTAAGTAGATCTGATGGTGCATCGCCGCCATCTTTTCAAAATGGCCACGGGATGAAAATCGGCGTGACATTTTCAGGTAGTGCCATCGATTATGTGAAGCTAATTCTTTCAGCTGCACAGCAGACACATATTTAACGGGTTCAAGTCAAACACGACTTGAGTACGAATTTGGACGACGATCAATATTTAAGAGAACAGAAGAAAAGATACTCTTTGAGACTCACATTAGGTCGAGAACTGAATAAATTACATGTGTATATCTATATAATAATACGCGGTGCTGACATCGATCCTGAACCAGTTTTCGTGAGGTTCGACTCGGAAGCGTTCGGTTGTCCTACGCAAACGCTCGAGAGTTGACGAGCCGATTTGTACCAGACGACAATTTTGATACGGTGCTGCGTCCTATGATCATAATGTTTTGCTTGTTTTGTTTTTTGTTGTTGTTAGGTTTAGGGTTAGGGTTTAGGGTTAGGGTTTAGGGTTAGGGTTTAGGGTTAGGGTTAGGGTTAAAAATATTTATTTGATAACAGTAATTTCGCTCTGTTTTGCTTGTTTTATTTGTTTTGTTGTTTAAAAAAATTCTTGCAACTATAACTAAAAATTATAGGACGCAGCAACGTATAAAAAATATATATTTATTTGATAACAGTAACTTCGCTATGTATATATTAGTACTTCATGTATCCACATAAAATATTATAAGGAGATATAATTTTTTATGTATCAGTTTTCAGTATTTACTTCAACAGTGCTCGATACGTAAGTAGAGCTAGGTAGTAAGCAATGAAAATATATATGGCAATCAAGCTACACAGAGGCTCCCGCGTTTCATCCCCGTCAGGTGTTTTTATATACATGGCTTGCTAGTTAACCAATCAGATTCTTTGTTGTTCCCTCAGCCAATCGTTGGGCTTCCCGCGAACAAAGGCTTTGTTTGTGACGCTCCTATACCTATCCTATTATTTGTTAACAATGGGTTTTCCTATATCCTGTTTCCTTTGTTGTGTCAATACAGTGGGCGAATTTATTTTAACACGTGGTTTCTTGTATTTCTATTTTAGGTTTAACATTTTAACTTGTTCAGTTTTTTAATTTATTTATTTATTTATTTATTTTTTAATTTTTTATTTATTTATTATATATCATCCTAAGGTAAATTTATTTCTGTGTAAACAGCTGTTTGCTATTTCACTTCCAGAGTTTAATAGGTTTCGGGGATCTTTAACATTTAGGATTTCATATTTTTCATTCAGGCATAATCTACACGGGTCGTCTAAGTTTCTACATGTACTGGCCTGTCTTACTATTTTCCATTCAATTATTGGTGAGTATCCATTTTCTTTGAGCTCCCAATAATGGTTTGCTAGTGCTGTTTTAGTTCGACGTTCTTTGTTTTTAAATGTGCTTTTGTGGACATAGTATCTGGTCTTAAAGTCTAGGAATGTCATACCCACGTAGTATTTCTTGTTATTTGGTCTTTCGTTGGCAAATATCGTTGCTTGGTATACAATACTTTTAGTTAGGCATTTATTTTGTAGTGGACAAAGTTTACGATTTATGCAGTTACATCTTTTCTCTTCATTGCAAACTTTTTCGTTTCTATTATTAGTGTTTTGTTTATTTCTATTAGTATTGTTTATATTTTTGTTCTTCGTAGTGTTATTTTTGTTATATTTTCCACTTTGTTTATTTTTTCTTCTCTGTTGTTGTCTTTTAGTATTTTGTTGTTGTGTGCCTTAATTATCATTTCTAGGTTTTCACAGCAGCTGTAGGATAGTTTTAGATTATTTTTATTGAATATTTTATGTAGAGGGTTGGTTACGAGGAAGTGTTTTTCAATCAGGTTTAGGAATTTTTGCCTAGTTTAGTTTCTAGCATCTGGTTATAGGGAGGGGTATAGTAGATTATATTTCTTTTTCTTTTGTTTTTCTTTTTAATTTTGTTGTAATTATTGGTGTCTTGTTTTTTATATTTAATTTCGGTATTATGGTAACCACTATTTTTTAGAGCTGTATTGTAAATGTTGATTGATTTTTTAAAAACGCTTTCGCTGCTAGAATTGTTGATAAGCCTACTTTCGATCGAATTCGGGATATGTTTTATGATTGATGGGGGGTGATTAGACTTTGGGTGTACGTATATTGGGTTGGCGTTATCTTTTAGGTATGGTTCGTAAGTGTTTTTACTTAAGTTTAATGTGACGCCTAGAAAGTTCGTTGTTTTTATGTTAGCCATTACTTCTACTTTTAGGCCTAGTTTTTTCATTTCCATATGTATAATTTTCTTGAAGTTTTCTTCCTTGACTTTGTTGGAGTCTCTTATTATCGCTAATCCATCATCTCTATAACCTATTAAACTCTAGAAGTGAAATAGCAAACAGCTGTTTACACAGAAATAAATTTACTTTAGGATGATATATAATAAATAAAATAAAAAATAAATAATTAAATAAATAAATACAAAAACTGAACAAGTTAAAATGTAAAACCTAAAATAGAAATACAAGAAACCACGTTTTAAAATAAATTCGCCCACTGTATTGACACAACAAAGGAAACAGGATATAGGAAAATCCATTGTTAACAAAAAATAGGATAGGTATAGGAGCGACACCAACAAAGCCTTTGTTCGCGGGAAGCCCAACGATTGGCTGAGGGAACAACAAAGAATCTGATTGGTTAACTAACAAGCCATGTATATAAAAACACCTGACAAAAATAACTCCATGCATTTAGCCTGAAGATTCCCCCCGAGGATGAAACGCGGGAGCCTCTGTGTAGCTTGATTGCCATATATATTTTCATTGCTTACTATATATATATATATATATATATATATATATATATATATACTTCTTTGTAATATAGCAGGAAAAATCCCAGCAGAGTGCTCGATTAATTGAGAATTAAAAATTAAGAGCGTAATATTGATTTATTTTGGTACAGAAAAATCAGTACAACATTTCAAGCATAGAAGGACTTAGCCATCTGGCTCTCTTCAGCTTCTGTTGAGAGATGACAACAGAAGCTTAAGAGAGCCAGATGGCTAAGTCCTTATGTGCTTGAAATCAACGGTACGAATGTTGTACTTATTTTTCTGTACCAAAATAAATAAATAAATATATATATGTATGTAAAGTAACATGGGTATATATATATATATATATATATATATATATATATATATATATTTAGGCAAACATTATTAAATGACACGGAGTGATTTTGTTTAATAAAACTTTTTACTTTTGTAATTTTCCGAATGGTTCATTCAGTATTTTCGGTTAAATTGGTGTATGTAAGTTCCACGGGTTTCTTCTTCCATTTTCCTTTCCTTTTTTACGGGTACTTTCGATTTCATTCGTCAAATCATCTTCAGGCGGTGTTAGTCTTGGTGTCTTTACAAATATGTCTTTAATGTCTTTTTGTTTTTTTTATAACGGCTAGTAATTTACAACTTAAAAAGAGCGTCTATAACATTGAAATATTATATGCGAGCATGATTACGTTCTAAGCGCGTGCACGATTTAAAAGTTTGATTGCTTAACGGCTAAGAATTTGACTACGTTCTAAGCGCGTGCAAGAATTAAAAGTATAATTGTTTTACAGCCAATAATTTGGTAATGTTAATTTCTATGCTAGACACTTTAAAATGTTGTGACTAGTTTCGTAATTCACATTATTGATTGTGGGATGTTTAGTTTTTATGTAGAGAGCTTCAAGGTTTTTTGTTATCTTAACTAGGATGTGTCTGTATTGAGAAGAGAGGCAGTCATGTTGTTTTAGGTGTTGGCAAATGGAGCTAGTGTCGGAGATATGTAAGGTGAGTCTTCGGGAAAGTGTCGTGGTTGTGAAACTGATGTAAGAATTAGTTTTATTATTATTGTCGGAGATACATTTTGCCACGTGGCATTGAAACTGATATATTACATTGGTTGTTCCTAATGTACTTTGTGTCTGAGAAGTGTTAATTTAAACTACATGGTTTCATGTTTTCATTTTATTATAATACATGATGAATCCTATTTTATTATTAAAGTTGATGGGGGATATGTAGCGATGTATTATATTTTTAAGAGTATTTGATCCAATTTAAAGTTCGGGTGCATTTGGTTACAGTAGAATAGATTTCAATAGTGGGAATTATTGAGCCGATTATTATTAGTATTGTCTAAGTTCGTAATCATTAATTTTATTTGTTCGTCTACAATATAATTGGAGAATTGATTATTAATTAGGACTTACTTAATGTTCTTTAATTCATTAAGGAATATCTTTTTGGTTGAAGAGATTAGCTTTGCATTGTTTAATAGATTTTTAATTATTACAATTTTATATAGATGTGAACATTCGTTTCTATAATTTAAAATGCATGTATTAATAGAATTAGTTTTTATAGGGAGAGCTGATGAATGAGTCATTGTTAGAGCTGATGAGAACATCTAAAAACGGAATTTTGTTATTAACGTTAAGCTCATGAGTTAATACAGGGTGGGCCAAAATAAGGGTCCTATCTTTAAATTTGAATAACTTGAATTTGAATAACTTCCACAAAATAAAAGTTAAACTCACCAAACTTTATGTGTGTGTAGACTGACCCTTCCGAGATTTTTTGAAATAAACAAAACAAATTTTAGCCGAAAAACACTTCTTAAAACTTACAAAAACTAAAGTATTGTTTTTTACACTGTTTTGAGTTTTTTAAGCAAAAATAATGTTTTCTAAATGAGGGTACGTTCCTTAGGGCTAATACGGCTCATGCTTGCTTCGGAAGGGGTCCTTTACTTATTCTAAAAAAAAAAAAAAAAAAAATCAATAAATAAAAAAGTTATGAATTTTTAAAAATAGGACCCTTATTTTTGCCCACCCTGTATAAGTTCGGAGTAATTTTGAAAAATGTCTTGTAGTTTTTTTTTTTATCTCATCATTATCGTCTGCTAAAAGAGGATATCATCAACTTAGCGGGCATAAATGTTTAGTAATTATATTAGATATGTTAAAATTACTGAAGGTCGGTCCGAGAACCGATCCCGTAGAGACACCGTCAATTTGGGTATAAGTGTTTCCCTTATGGTCGTAGAAAGGGACTTCGTTTGTGCAAATTAATAACAACTTTTAAAGTATTTTAGGATCAATTTTAGTGGAGGAAAGGATTGGTTATTGTATACGTTATTAATAATTATATCAATTGTTTTGTGTACTGGAAAATTTGTAAATGACCTTTCAACGTCAAGTGAAGCGGTCATTGTATTATCTGTTTTTTTTTTTGGGGGGGGGGGTTCGGAGCATCTGTAGTAGTACATGGGTAGACTTTACAATGTATTTATTTGGTAAATAGTGGGTTATTAGTTCATTAATTGTTTTGGTTAATTGGTATATGGGGGTAGTGACTTGAGAAATTATGGGACGGAGAGGTGTTTTTTTACGGTACCGTAAAATGCGAACCTGCATTGATGTGGTGTTGTTTGGATGCATGGCTATCGAGAACGACCTGATATCATATATTCATCCAGTACTTATGTACTCGTTGATTTTCCTGAGTTAAACTTCCTGCGATACCTTGTCAAACGCCATGGAGATATCTAGCGCTGTTGCCATGGAGATATCTAGCGCTATCGCCCTGGCTCATTCTGTGTACGGTGTATACGTTCGGGGATAAAAAGATATTTGCAGTAGAACGAGATTGCCTAAATCGACACTGTTTGTCGGAAAGCGATTTATCACGTCAAGGTTTGTGGACTATCAATAGATTGATTGCTAGATGGATTGCTAGATGATGGCTAGACGATTGCTAGACGTTTGATCTGGTATTAGCATTTTAGACGATTGCTAGACGATTGCTAGACGTTTGATTTATTTGCTAGACGTTTGATTGCTAGACGTTTGATTGCTAGACGCGTGATCTGGTATTAGCATTCTAGACGATTGCTAGACGATTGCTAGATTGATTGCTAGATTGATGAAATATTCAAAGATTTTAGCGATGGGCATGAGGAGACTTTTGGACGTTTATTGAAGCACAGTGTAATATATTGTTAAATAATGTTCCTTTTTCATTAGGTATAAGAATTTTAGAGATCTTACCTCTTCATCAATTAGTTATGTGTTATGGCGTGATGGTGATCTACCCTATTGCGGTAGTAGATGGATTCTTCCAGAGACTATAAATAGAGTTACGACGAAGTGTCGTAGCAGTCATGACCGATGTCATAGCCACAGTATTGGACGCAGACTTCCTGTAACATATTATTCTGTACTACTGTAAATGCGCTCTTGTATATATATCACCGTGTTGTCTTAATTATTCAAGGTCACAAAATTAGCGATGAGAATTCGAACCTATGTCCCACAACACTGGCGACGAGGAATTCTGACTTATTTGGACCGATGTAATTCGAACCTATGTCCCACAACACTGGCGACGAAGAATTCTGACTTATTTAGATCGATGTAATTCGAACCTATGTACCACAACACTGGCGACGAGGAATTCTGACTTATTAGGATCGATGTAATTCGAACCTATGTCCCACCACATTAGCGACGAAGAATTCCGACTTATTTGGACCGATGTAATTCGAACCTATGTCACACAACACTGGCGACGAGGAATTCTGACTTATTAGGACCGATGTATTTCGAACCAATGTCCCACAACACTGGCGACGAGGAATTCAGACTTATTTGGACCGATGTAATTCGAACCTATGCCCCACAACACTGGCGACGAGGAATTCGGACTTATTTGGACCGATGTAATTCAGACCTATGTCCCACAACACTGGCGACGAGGAATTCTGACTTATTTGGACCGATGTAATTCGAACCTATGTCCCACAACACTGGCGACGAAGAATTCTGACTTATTTGGACCGATGTAATTCGAACCTATGTCACACAACACTGGCGACGAGGAATTCTGACTTATTAGAACCGATGTATTTCGAACCTATGTCCCACAACACTGGCGACGAAGAATTCTGACTTATTTGGACCGATGTAATTCGAACCTATGTCCCACCACATTGGCGACGAAGAATTCCGACTTATTTGGACCGATGTAATTCGAACCTATGTCACACAACACTGGCGACGAGGAATTCTTACTTATTAGGACCGATGTATTTCGAACCTATGTCCCACAACACTGGCGACAGGGAATTCAGACTTATTTGGACCGATGTAATTCGAACCTATGCCCCACAACACTGGCGACGAGGAATTCTGACTTATTTGGACCGATGTAATTCAGACCTATGTCCCACAACACTGGCGACGAGGAATTCTGACTTATTTGGACCGATGTAATTCGAACCTATGTCCCACAACACTGGCGACGAAGAATTCTGACTTATTTAGACCGATGTAATTCGAACCTATGTCCCACAACACTGACGACGAAGAATTCTGACTTATTTGGACCGATGTAATTCGAACCTATGTCCAACAACACTGGCGACGAAGAATTCTGACTTATTTGGACCGATGTAATTCGAACCTATGTCCCACAACACTGGCGACGAAGAATTCTGACTTATTTAGACCGATGTAATTCGAACCTATGTCCCACAACACTGACGACGAAGAATTCTGACTTATTTGGACCGATGTAATTCGAACCTATGTCCAACAACACTGGCGACGAAGAATTCTGACTTATTTGGACCGATGTAATTCGAACCTATGTCCCACAACACTGGCGACGAAGAATTCTCACTTATTTGGACCGATGTAATTCGAACCTATGTCCCACAACACTGGCGACGAAGAATTCTCACTTATTTGGACCGATGTAATTCGAACCTATGTCCCACAACACTGGCGACGAAGAATTCTCACTTATTTGGACCGATGTAATTCGAACCTATGTCCCACAACACTGGCGACGAAGAATTCTCACTTATTTAGACCGATGTAATTCGAACCTATGTCCCACAACACTGACGACGAAGAATTCTCACTTATTTGGACCGATGTAATTCGAACCTATGTCCCACAACACTGGCGACGAAGAATTCTCACTTATTTGGACCGATGTAATTCGAACCTATGTCCCACAACACTGGCGACGAAGAATTCTCACTTATTTGGACCGATGTAATTCGAACCTATGTCCCACAACACTGGCGACGAAGAATTCTGACTTATTTGGACCGATATAATTCTAACCTATGCCCCACAACACTGGCGACGAGAAATTCAAACTTATTTGGACCGATGTAATTCGAACCTATGTCCCACAACACTGGCGACGAAGAATTCTCACTTATTTGGACCGATGTAATTCGAACCTATGTCCCACAACACTGGCGACGAAGAATTCTCACTTATTTGGACCGATGTAATTCGAACCTATGTCCCACAACACTGGCGACGAAGAATTCTCACTTATTTGGACCGATGTAATTCGAACCTATGTCCCACAACACTGGCGACGAAGAATTCTCACTTATTTAGACCGATGTAATTCGAACCTATGTCCCACAACACTGACGACGAAGAATTCTCACTTATTTGGACCGATGTAATTCGAACCTATGTCCCACAACACTGGCGACGAAGAATTCTCACTTATTTGGACCGATGTAATTCGAACCTATGTCCCACAACACTGGCGACGAAGAATTCTCACTTATTTGGACCGATGTAATTCGAACCTATGTCCCACAACACTGGCGACGAAGAATTCTGACTTATTTGGACCGATATAATTCTAACCTATGCCCCACAACACTGGCGACGAGAAATTCAAACTTATTTGGACCGATGTAATTCGAACCTATGTCCCACAACACTGACGACGAAGAATTCTCACTTATTTGGACCGATGTAATTCGAACCTATGTCTCACAACACTGGCGACGAAGAATTCTCACTTATTTGGACCGATGTAATTCGAACCTATGTCCCACAACACTGGCGACGAAGAATTCTGACTTATTTGGACCGATATAATTCTAACCTATGTACCACTACACTGGCGACGAGGAATTCAGACTTATTTGGACCAGCAATTCGAACGTATGTCGCACAACACTGGTGACAAGGAATTTGAACTTATTCGGACACGGAAATAAACCGAACTTATGTTGCACACAGCACTGACAAGGAAAACTCGGATTCATGTCGTATGCAACTGCAATGGTGGATTTTCGGAAAAAGACTTTGGTGGTCTGCTCTTGATAATTGTTAATTATAACAATAGAGCGAGAAGTTGAAATACTGGATTTTTAACAAGCAAAGTGGGTCAAAGTGGGTTACATCTGCGAAAAAAAACCCAAGCGTCGATAAGTAAGATTGAAGAAAAATTGGCATTTCTGAGTAGAACGAAACCGTTTTTAAATCAAGGTTTTGAATATTAAAGGAAAACAACGAAAATCAAGGTTTTGAATATTAAGTCGTTCGACCACGACGGAAAACACGAAAAACAAAAACAAACAAAAAGGTCTGTCAATTTTTTCCTTCCATTTTGTTTAATCATGAACACGGAAATAAGTTTGAACGAGCTTTTATTTTCGCTGAGAGGTTAAGAATTAAACTCCAGTCAGAAAAGCTACGACCGTGTAAATATAAAATATATAAAAAAAGTGAGCCGATTTGAAGTGACGAAAAATGATATGAGATATGCCTATAAATTCTTTTTGTCAAAATATAAAAACCTTAAATGCTGAAGAAGAATTAAAAGAACGTTTCTTGGAAGTTTTTTTTCTGGTGGACTGGGAAGATGTAAAAAGGTAACTGCAAAGTTTGAATTAAAACCGAATATTAAACCAGTTTTTAAAAAGAAGAGAAATGTCCCATTCACGTCATTAAATAAAATTAACATTTAGCTAAATAGACTCGAAAGAACGGGAGTGTAATCGAAGGTTGAATACAGCGAATGGGCCTCGCTTACAGTCTACGTAAAAATGTAAAGAAATTCGGAGACGGTATTGGAAAACGAAAATCCCATCATCATCTGGAACATGTAGGTACAAAGAGACAAATAGATTAAAGCAAGGAGACCCGACGTGCTAATAGTCAATAATAAGAAAAAATGTACCATATCGTGAATTTCGCTGTCCCAGCAGCTCACAGAGTGAAGACCAAGAACGCAGAAAATCAAAGCAAATACATGGAACTTGCCGACGAACTGAAAAGAATCTGGAATATGAATAAAATCACTATAATACCAATAATTGTAGGAACACTAGTAAACAGTCCCGAATAAAAAAAAAACTGGAAAAAGACTAGAAGAAATTGGAATTAAATGGAGGATGGAAACCATACAAAGAACAGCAATGATGAAAACAGTAGAAATATTAAGGAAAGTCCTTGAAAGCGGAAACCCATTCACATCACCAACAAACGTTCACGAGCCACAGATAAATGGAAAGGGAGAAAAAGGGGGAACACACACCGGCGGAAGAGCCGGCCTCGGCTGATACCACACACAATTGTTGTGAAGTGTCAAGGAGAATGGAAAGACTGATGAGTGAGAGCACCAATCAGACCCTCACTGGAAGGGTGCGAGGTGTACGATTGTTTCTGAGACGAACAGTCTTGCTGACCTTGATAAGCGATGATTCATAAGTAAAAATCAGTCTAGCGATGAAAGTTCTATTTCGAACGTAAGCAAGACGATAGACGAACAGTGGATCGTATGGAGGTGAACGTAAAACGGTTATGCCACTCTCAAGACAAAGAAAGGAAACTAATCGAAGAGAGGAAGATGATCTTATGTCGTATACAAATCAACAGAACTCGTATTAACAAAATATGAGGACAAACTTAACTATTTAAATACGCCACACCCCAGTTTCTATCACTATCAACAGAAACGTCGCCACCATTATAAATACAATAAGTAGAATAAAGCTTATGAAACAAAACCGCCTCGTTTGGTCTTAATACATTCACATCTTTCATCATATACGATGGCCTTGTCTGAAGTCGTAACGGTTGCTGATACAAACCTAATACGTGATAATCCAATATAATACTACATCACGTATATATATATATATATATATATATATATATATATATATATATATATATATATATATATATATATACGTGATGTAGTATTATATATATATATATACATATATATACGTGATGTAGTATTATATATATATATATATATATATATATATATATAATACTACATCACGTATATATATATATATATATATATATATACGTGATGTAGTATTATATATATATATATATATATATACGTGATGTATTATATATATATATATATATACGTGGTGTAGTATTATATATATATATATATATATATATATATATATATATATATATATATATATATATATATATACGTGAGGTAGTATTATATATATATATATATATATATATATATATATACAAGGCGGAGATACGTAAGTCGGAACACCCCCTAAATAAGCACCTCAGTCAACTACCTATGCTGACTCAGTAGTAAAGTCATAAACTAGGACATCTAAACACAACATTTCTATCGCACATACAGACTAACAAAGAACATGACAAAATTAAGTTCTGATATATATATATATATATATATATATATATATATATAGAGAGAGAGAGAGAGAGAGAGAGAGAGAGGGAGAGAGAGAAAGAGTGTGTGTGTGTGTGTGTTAGAGTGAAATAAATTTCAGAACGAAATCCGGGTATGAGTGATCAATGTAATAAACGGAGCAAGAATAAAATAAAGTAAAGTCACACGGAATTACATAATCACCGGTGTAATAATTTATTTCGACTCTACGGCCTTGTTCAAGCATCCAAGCGAGGTGATTACATTTTGGAGTTTCAAAAATGTAATCACCTCGCTTAGGTCGAAATAAAATTATTGTACCGGTGTTACCGTGTTACTTTATATATATATATATATATATATATATATATATATATATATATATATATATATATTAAATAAAGTGTTACAACAACATCCGGACCAAGGTTTCAGATCCGAGAAAATCGGACTTTCATCAGCGGAGTCGTATAGCTTAATGAGTGAGAACAACCGCCAGGAATTTCAAAATATTGCCCGTTGGAAAGATGGAACACTTTCAGATTTAAAATTGTCACGTTATATTTTATATTTTGAAATTCCTGGCGGCTGTTCTCACTCATTAAGCTATACGACTCCGCTGATGAAGGTCCGATTTTCTCGGATCTGAAACCTTGGTCCGGATGTTGTTGTAACACTTAATTTAATATTAATAAATATCATGCTCTTATTAATTATCTAGTTAATTTTACTTTTGCATTAATAATTGAGCACTCTGCTGGGAAACTCTCCCAATTAAGAAATACGGTATATATATATATATATATATATATATATATATATATATATATATATATATATATATAAATAATTATAATTATTTATTACCTACAGACATCGATGTTTTATGCTTACGCAATCTTCGGTATAGGGAAGTGAAGAGATCACACCCACTAGATCGCGAAGTCGACTTTGTAAGAAAAGGTGATATTAGCTGGAGATTATCACGGATTTGAACAACTCACTTATGATACGCAGAGGCCTGATCGACCTGTACTGGGTTGCAGAAGACCGATCTGCAGTATTTGTAAATACTGGGCAGACCGTGGAAGTTTTTGCAAGATGATAGAAAGCCCTTCTCTTTTAAGCAACGATTGGACAGCTTTGAAAAGATAGAAGCTAGCTCTGGCTGCAGACTCTTGAGCACATACTTACATATCGAGGATGGTGAAGTAAATACTGAAAATTAATACATATAAAATTATATCTTCTTATAAAACTTTATGTGGACACATGAAATAGTAATATATATATATATATATATATATATATATATATATATATATATATATATATATATATATATATATATAAATATTAACTCAAGTCTTCTTATTAAAAAAAACCCTAATCCTGAAGACAACTACGAAAGTCGAAAGCGCTCGAAAAAAAATGGCCGAATTAAGAACTATCGGAGAAATACTCTACGGATTGCGACCTGAAACTAGAAGGATAGCTGGACGGTTTGAGAACCTCACGAAGAAGATATACAAACGCGAAAGTTCCGTGACGTTCAACAACGCTTGCTTAGATAATGACTTGCTGCCTAAGTGTGTGTGTATATATATATACCAGGTGCTGTATGTACTCTCTGCTTATCTCGGCATTGTTTTTCGTCGTCTTGTATTACTACTTGCCATTGGAATCAAGCAATGCCGACTCAGGAGAGCGGTTGTTGAGGATTGCGCAACCCTTGCAATTACAAATTCACGCGCGGGCAGCCCCTAGTGGGGCACGCATACGTTGAAATCGACGGGAGAGTCCATCATATATATATATATATATATATATATATATATATATATATATATATATATATAGTTATTTATTAATAGTCAGATTTTCAGAATTAAGCCAAAATACAGAGTTATATATCCTGGTTTTCTATGAATGTGACTCATCAGAAGGAAGGCCAAAAAATTGTGTCCAAAACATCAGGAGACGAAAAAACAAAAAATAATACAACTCACATCGCCAGAGCGTTTATATATGTAGGTTCAATTATGAACATAAGTTTCCGTCCATCTCCATTGACTCCATATTTATCAACTAACAGAGCCAATAAGAATATGCATGCTTGTAATCCCAAATTAGATTGTAAAAAAACTAACATGAATGTAAAAAAGTGAAAAATAAATTTCAAAAAAAGGAAAAGAGTCTGCAGCACTAATTTTGTCCGGACCAGTTTCCTTGCTGGCATTATGATTCTTGCCAAGTTTGACAACATCTCAGACACATGTACTAATGTCACTTAGAGTATTCACAGCAATTGGGGGGCATTTTGGAGGTAGGTGGCCCTGATCTGAAAGGGTATTATTTAATTCAATGTTCTTTATGAAAAGTTCTATCAGATTCAGATGGAAATCTCCTCTGCTTTATTTATGATGGTTGGAATGCAGATTATTCATCTATTATGGACCTTCCTTGTTATTCTTCTAGCTCATGAGAATCAAGCCCTTGCTAAGCCATTCAACGGATTGGGTATAGGACTCTTTCGCGTTTTCTATACCCCTTTCGCAACGGTTACAGACAGTTTGAAAGGTGACTTTGGTTGTTTCAGAGCATCTATTTAGTTGAAAGCAATTGAAATATTAGTTTATCAACAATTTTTAGAGGATATAAAACTCTCAATACTAGAGATTAACGAGCCAATCAGATTAATCGGATGCGACAGCGGACACATTCTTCTTAGAAATGAAATGCAGAGGAATTTCCAATATGAAAGATCTGAAGCTTTCTCAATCAGTACTTGTGTATTGATACACTCTGCGGTGGAAAAGGATACCAGAAGTCTTCCTGAACTTCGATTTGATCTAAATTTAGACATTTGCTCTTAATTGGGTGATCGGAGGAAGGGGAACAATAAATGTGCACTGCCCAGGGAAAGTTGTCAGGACGCGAGTGGGTTTGTCGACAATCTGAGACAGCTCTTATGCAAGAGGACAATAGTGACACCTCCTCTTCATCATCATTATTGCTAGAGTGGACTAGCCACTCAATATTGTAAACATTAAAGTCACCACTGACATGATCTTATCAATTTTTCGTAAGGTTTGCTCAATCATAGTAACCCCTTTGTTGTGGGGGACGATAAAGGAAAAAGATGAACGCTGTGCCGTAAGCAAGTGCTACACGGTAACATATAGACGGCAACTTTCAGTGTATTCATTTGAGGTGTCCCTACCACATGGAACACCGTCCCTGATATAGGCCCAGATTCCAGATTCACGGCGATCTTCGAGGTTGAGTTTTGAGGTCATGTTGTAATCTTAAAAGGCATCAATAGAAAATGATGGGACAATGCCAGTTACACACAAAAGCAACAGGTCCGGTTTGGTCTCCTGTGAGTGGATTTCATGTAGCGCAGAGCAGGAGAGGCAGCCGACTGCTGTGGACCAAGACGCTTGTCCGCGGCGGTCGAAGATAAGACGGTTTCACCCCCAGGAATGTTGGAATGCAGGTCACTTAATGTAAGAAAAATGATATATGATAGAAGAGTTTTTCCGTTAGAAATTAGTTTACGTTTATCTTTTGGACTGATGCGAGTAAAGGAGTTGAGAGGAGAAAAGCAGAGAGAATAAGTAAGTAGATTTCTTTGCAAACCACGAAAGAAAGATAAGCGATAGCAGTTTTCACTGTTATAGTACCGAGAAGCATCAGCGTAAACTCTATTCACAAGATTGCAATACAAAATACCAACTATTTTGCGTCTGTTGATAGTATAACCTTCTTGCGGGGTTGCTCCAAGGTTTGAGTCATTGGACTATCGGTCGGATAACGTCAGTCTAGAACAAACACCTTTATAAGTGACATGGACACAAAGACAGGAAGAAAGAGAAATACTCAAATACCGCTCACACTAAACAACTGCCGACACATTGGATATAACATTTTCTTCCCCTTGTGTCAGTAGGATCGCTCATGCAGAATGAGGACTAATATGCAGAGTAGGAGAAGCAAAAATTACAAAGTGCCGAAAACACACCTTCGCTGCATTTTCGAATCTCCATCAGTTTTGATGCACGTATAGATAACCATGTTATGCGCATTGTACTACTTCTACAGGGACAAGTTGAAACCAGATGATTCAGGAGACGATTTAGAGCGCAAGTCTATACCAGAGTTTCCGTCTTCTAGATGGATGATCTAACAAGATTTACGGGTATATGTCGCCGAGTGGGATCTTCCAGCGCCTGGGTACTATACTAAAATTTTCTACGCCCCTTGTTAAAAAACGCACACGTTACGAATCTACTTAGAATAAGTTTTCGTGTCTCTTCCTAAAAAATTGTATATAGTTCCCCTATGTAGTATGTTTACCCAAGAATGTATAGCTACTTAGAGAGATAAATTTGGGCCTCTTTTAGACGGAGGCGAGAAAATATTGTGGGGGCATGTCGTTCTTTGTTTTTACTTAAGATGTGAACATGCTTGGATAAATCTTAAGAATTGATCGGTTCTTGTTATATTGTCTAGAGGGTTTCTAATTCACAATGACATTTCTTATCCCAGGTTTTCTTCGGAAATGATGATTCATATATTGAAGGACAACATACAAGCAATTAACGTGTGTCTGAATTCATGTTCTAAATGCGGTTGGTTATACATCTGATGAGACCGATCTAGGTCAAAATAAGTTATAATGATTTGTACAACCCGAATGTGTGCCTAGGAACTACAACCATACAAGTACAATATATATATATATATATATATATATATATATATATATATATATATATATATATATATATATATATAAATAAATACTAATTATTTATTACCTACAGACATCGATGTTTCATGCTAACGCAATCTTCAGTACAGGAAGCTAATTACCAACGGTATATATATATATAGTTGTTCTACAACGAAAGCTTGCAAAAAAATTAAATAAATGAATTTTTCATTTATATTGCACGATTGTTGATTTTCAAAATATTTCACTTTAATACATTCTAATCCGTGCTTCAAAGATGTTGTCAATATCTTTACTTAAAAAAAGTACCAATCTGCGCATAACATCACCAGGACTACACTTATCCTAACGTCTTTAAGAACTTGACGTCTTTTTCTGCTCATATCGTGATTCGACCCCTCGGGGTTAATACCATCAAAATGAGGAGGAAGAAAAGAAGAAACAAAACAGACTATAAGACAGTCTCGCCTGACAAAGTTGTTTTACAACGAAAGCTTGCAAAAAAATTTAAATAAATGAATTTTTCATTTAAATTGCACGATTGTCGATTTTCAAAATATTTCACTTTAATATATATATATATATATATATATATATATATATATATAGTAGAAAAAAAAGAATAACGAACTAATCTTTAAATAGAGATGTCACCAAGATCAAGTCCAAATGGCAGGAGAAAAAAAAAACGTCTCTCTCAACTGTATATATATATAAAAAAAAAGTCCTTCAAATCAACATGAAAGAAAATCCAGCACTCTTTTCTTTTGCTCGCTTTCCAATACGCGTTCAGAACGATATCCACGAAAAAAAAAACTGACTGAATCTTAACTTTTCGCTCTCTTATTAAAACGAAAATCCCACGCATGCAAACAACCTAATTTGCATGAACAAATAAAATAATTAAAATCTTATTTCACTTTCTGACGCCTCTCTCGTCCCACTCCTCTTTCTTTTTATGTCGGCAACGAGGGTGTTCGGGTTCGCCCCACACACACAGCATAGCAGACGCTGCCTCTTTGAACGGCGCCGACAAGTGTCTGCATCTACTTCATCGGCCGCTCTCCGTTACAGCGAGATTGTACTTGTATGGTTGTTGTTCCTTGGAGTGTGTCAGAGTTATTGACAATTGTGCTCGTCGTATGCGACTATACTAATTATTAAACAGCGATAAAACAAAGGCTGTTGAACACTCATTAGTGCAACTTGGTGGACAAGTCAGGCATAGGCTGAACTTTATTCATGCCAAATATGGTTGAATTGCAGAAAAGATTGTGGATTTTATTAACGATTCCAAGGATGGCATTCTTTTTTTTTGGGGGGGGGGATGGGGGGTCACCATATACATTTAAAATTTATAACCTGTTACTAGTATTGATTTACTCCTCTCCAGGAGTTAGGCACAAGGCCAGTTTTTATCTTACTCCCACAAGACAATACCAGTCTATGGGGTGCAGTATCCATCAGAACAGATACTACACTTTGATCTTAGCCAAAAGGCGTTATTTAACCCCTACCCACAATAGGAATATGTGACACAAGGTCGGAAAGTGGGATTTGAAAAGCCAGCGCTCGAGAAGGTGAGCACTCTGGTCATTAAAAATTGCCTGGGCAGCCCCGTCGGCATTCCCCGGTAGGGGCGCCTCAGACAGTAAGCAATTAACTTACTCCTCCCCAAAGAGGGGAGGTAAAGCCTGGGAGGGTGGACCTCCTAGAACTGCACAGAACAGATCAGACCAATAGACCGGCGGAAATCAAGCCCCGAAGGCCAAGACAATACCGATCTATGAAGTGCAGTATCCATCGGAACAGATACTACACTTTGATCTAAGCCAAAAGGCCAAGAAATTCCTGTTACTAGTAGCTAGTAACACTTAATGCACACTTTTACCTATCACATTCCGCTGAAAGGTTCCTCGATGGAAGAACACGAAACTTCTCGTTCAGATTTCCATTTATATTATGTACACGTCTTGGAACGACTGCTCTTGCCACTATAACACTAGAACATTGCCCTTTTGGCTAAGATCAAAGTGTAGTATCTGTTCCGATGGATACGGCACCCCATAGACTGGTATTGTCTTGACCTTCGGGGCTTGATTTACGCCGGTCTATGGGTCTGTCCTGTGCAGTTCTAGGAGGTCCACCCTCCAAGGCTTCGCCTTCCTCTCTTTCGGGAGGAGTAAGTTTATTGCTTACTGCCTGAGGCGCCCCTACCGGGGAATGTCGACGGGGCTGCCCAGGCAATTTTTAATGGCCAGAGTGCTCACCTTCTCGGGCGCTGGCTTTTCAAGCCCCACTTTCCCGACCCGACCTTGGGTCACATCTTACTTGTGGGAGTAAGATAAAAACTGGCCTTGTGCCTAACCTCCTGGAGAGGAGTAAATCAATACTCGATACAATCTGTTACTAGTGACACGTGATGCAGCGTTTCAACTATCACCTTTATTTAAAAGGGTCCTCGATTGAACATGGCGGATCTTGCACTCATTAAAGTTCTCAATGCGACGAAGCCCGTCATGGGAAAGCTGCTCCTGCTAATATGAAAACCTTGAATAATTTTCATATCTGTTCACATCTAACCGACACAATCTGTTACTTGCGACACGTGAGGCTACATTTCACCTACAAACCCGGTTAGGTGTAAACAATACACTACTACTACTACTACTACTACTACTACTATTACTACTACTACACGCAATCAGTACAACTAGTACTAATATTGATGAATATAGTAATAATCGTAGGTGAAAAGTTAATAATAAAAAAAGCGAAACAAACCGAAAAACAATATTGCTATGGACGCAGACACACCCCAAATCCTCTGATGACATAATCTGTTAAACCCTTAGACTAGGTTTACCCGCAGTGGTTATAATCGGATAAGCCGCCGCTAAATACACGGGCTCTCGGTCATAAGACATTTGTGACTGACAGGTTTCTTTTTTTTAATGTGACTTCATTAAATCAAATTATTTACTGTTTTGAACTGTACATTAATAATAGATCGACAATTGTTCTATTTGTTCTCACCCTTTCTTTCTTTCTTTCTTTCTTTCTTTCTTTCTGCCTCTCTTTCTCTTTCTCTCTTTCTCTCTCTCTCTCTTTCTCTTTCTCTTTCTCGCTTTGCCTTACTGTCTCTCTCTTTGTGTGTGTGTGTGTCTCTCTCTCTCTCTCTCTCTCTTTGTGTCTCTATTTGTCTGTCCCTTTGCCTCTCTACCCCTTTCGCCCCCTCTCTCTCTCTTTCTCTCTGTCTCTATTCCCCCCCTTCCTTTGCCTCTTTACCCCTTTCTCTCTCTCTTTCTCTCTCTCTCTCTCTCTCTGTCTCTCTCTCTCTCTCTCTCTCTCTCAATGATTCTCCTGGGAAACACTTCTTTGACGGACTTGCCCAAGCGTCACGCTTCATTATGTGCACGTTGACGACTGATAAAAAAAAAATGACACCGGCACGCCTACCAATGATTGTCATGCGAAAATAAACCATCAGTTATGCTCCGGGAAGCTGTTGTCCCTCCCAGGCGGTACCTCCTCTAGTGAATGAGAAGGATTAGGATGAGGAGAAGGAGGTGGGTCAACGTTAATCCTTGTTGCTACCGACCTCCACCCTTCTATTTCAACCACATTTGGAGAAGTGTCGAAGCAGCCATTGCGAATTAAAAAAAAAAATGACAAGCCCTAAGCATCTTATAGTGGCGCGAACCTCACACTAAACCGACCTTGAGCTAAACTCGGCTGACTATACGTAAAATATTTTATTTACCTCCTCTCCGTCAAGTGTTGGTTTTGAAGAAAGCGTTTCTGTTAAACGAACCAAATTCGAACCCGGCACACCCAGGTCCCCAGTCCGCGTTTTTTAACCACTTAGCCACCGTACGGAAAGCATAAAAACCAATCGATGTAACTACTTACTAATTTTACAACTTTGACTAACTAGATAATACATAATAACTCAAAACACCATGTTAGTCGCGTAAAATCAGTCTCTTCACACGTGAAATCTTCACGTGTGAAGAGCCTGAATTTAGACGAAATAAATTATCACGCCAGACTGACATGGTGTTTTTAGTTATTTTAATGCTAACTATATTTTTTATTTTATACCTACATTGAGCTCTCTTACAGAAGGTATTCATGTCACTGACAATGCAGCCATTATTGATCTACCATGCTATATATATATATATATATATATATATATATATATATATATATATAAAGTATAAAGGTATACTCAAAAAAGAATAAAAGGGAAATACCAGCAGAGTGCTCAATTAAATTAAATTAAGAGCGTAATATTTTTTTTTTTTAAATATTTTTTATTTTTAAATATTTTTTTATTTTTAAATTTTTAAATTATTTTATTTTTAAATTTTAAAATTTTTAAAATTTTTTATTTTAAAATTTTTTTATTTTTAAAATCTGTATTTAAAAAAATATATATATATATATATAGTTATGAAAATATATTTATGGCAATTAAGCTACACAGAGGCTCCCGCGTTTCATCCCCGGGGAGGGGGAGAATCTTCAGGCTAAAAAATTATATCTCCTAAAATGTTATGTGAATACATAAAATAGTAATATATATATATATATATATATATATATATATATATATATATATATATATATATATAATTTTAATATAAATTGAACTTAGCATGAATAATTAGCTGCAAGAAATATAATTTATACCCATAAACTAGTAACATAAATTAACCTTAGCTACTAATCTAATATATAATTCGATACTTTCATGTATATTTGAAACTTTGAGGCCGTAAATAATTTATTAACGCTTATGTTTCGTTTAGAATATTAAAGTATCAATTTGACTAAAATATTTATTTCTCTACTATTTATTCCAAAATAACTCAGACTAAATTAGTCAGTTAGTTTGTTAGTTATGTAGTTAATTAGTTAGTTAGGTAGGTAATTAGTTAGTTAGGTAGGTAATTAGTTAGTTAGGTACTCCCGTGTTCTGAGTCATATGAGGAAGTCAAAGTGATCCATCGCATTGAGAACAATTTGAATCTGGCATACTTTTGATTGTTTTCATAGCTAGAATATTTTACAGCGACTTTCGGTTGCTCAGAGCCATTGTTGTTTGTTTGTTTGTTGTTATTTTTATTTTAAAAACGTCATGTAATCAACGACTTTCAGTTGTTCAGATCCACGAAAAAAGATCAGACTTTAATGAAGTAGAGAGCGAAAATAACAAAACACGACTCCATGTCTTTGTTTGTGGTTGTTTCTAAGACTAATTAATCTCTAAAATTACTTTTAAAAACATAAGAATTATGTAGTTTAATAAATGCCTATGAGAATTATGTAATTTAATAATAACCTATAAGAATTATGTAGTTTAATAATAACCTATAAGAATTATGTAGTTTAATAAATGCCTATAAGAATTATGTAATTTAATAATAACCTATGAGAATTATGTAGTTTAATAATAACCTATAAGAATTATGTAGTTTAATAATAACCTATAAGAATTATGTAGTTTAATAATAACCTATAAGAATTATGTAATTTAATAATAACCTATAAGAATTATGTAGTTTAATAATAACCTATAAGAATTATGTAGTTTAATAATAACCTATAAGAATTATGTAGTTTAATAATAACCTATAAGAATTATGTAGTTTAATAATAACCTATAAGAATTATGTAGTTTAATAAATGCCTATAAGAATTATGTAATTTAATAATAACCTATAAGAATTATGTAGTTTAATAATAACCTATAAGAATTATGTAGTTTAATAAATGCCTATAAGAATTATGTAGTTTAATAATAACCTATAAGAATTATGTAGTTTAATAATAACCTATAAGAATTATGTAGTTTAATAAATGCCTATAAGAATTATGTAGTTTAATAATAGCCTATAAGAATTATGTAGTTTAATAATAACCTATAAGAATTATGTAGTTTAATAAATGCCTATAAGAATTATGTAGTTTAATAATAACCTATAAGAATTATGTAGTTTAATAATAACCTATAAGAATTATGTAGTTTAATAAATGCCTATAAGAATTATGTAGTTTAATAATAGCCTATAAGAATTATGTAGTTTAATAATAACCTATAAGAATTATGTAGTTTAATAATAACCTATAAGAATTATGTAGTTTAATAATAACCTATAAGAATTATGTAGTTTAATAAATGCCTATAAGAATTATGTAATTTAATAATAACCTATAAGAATTATGTAGTTTAATAATAACCTATAAGAATTATGTAGTTTAATAAATGCCTATAAGAATTATGTACTTTAATAATAACCTATAAGAATTATGTAGTTTAATAATAACCTATAAGAATTATGTAGTTTAATAATAACAACCTATAAAAAACTGTAGTTTAATAATAGCCTATAAGAATTATGTAGTTTAATAATAACAACCTATAAAAAACTGTAGTTTAATAATAGCCTATAAGAATTATGTAGTTTAATAATAACCTATAAGAAACTGTAGTTTAATAATAGCCTATAAGAATTATGTAGTTTAATAATAACCTATAAGAAACTGTAGTTTAATAATAGCCTATAAGAATTATGTAGTTTAATAAATGCCCTATAATAATTATGTAGATTAATAATAACCTATAAGAATTATGTAGTTTAATAAATATCTATATATTATATAAATATTTATATATAAATATTTATATATATTTGATGAGAATCTGGAAAGAACAAAAATAAATAATCGAAGGTGAGATCTTACAATTATCGATTTATTTTTATTTTTCAATCTTAAATAATTAACGTGTCTGGATGATTCGAAATCAGTTGATATTTCGAGAGATATCTCCCCTGTTCAAAAAGACACAAAAGAAAAGTTCGACTGTCGAGAAATTGGCAAGTATTTATTTTTATTTTTGTTCTTTCCAGCTTCTCATCAATCCTGCTTACTGCATTGCCTCCAGCCTTCTAATTACCTTATTACAATTCCCAGCAATGCTTGAAGCAAACTACAATTCCATCTTATATATATATATATATATATATATATATATATATATATATATATATATATATATATATATATATATATATGATATCAGCACGTTCACACTGGTACTACCCCCCAAAACAAAGAACTACGCTGGAGTATTTTGTTGGCTCGGTAACCAAAATTATCGTAAAAAGAATAACTGAGACTAGCAACATCACATCTGTGAAAGAGAGGGTGCATAAAAGAAGAAAGAGTAGGGCCAATCAAATTACGGACACATTTCTGCACCTCATCAAGTACCCTCAAATGGGGCATAGATTTAACAGCCCAAATATGACAAAAACAAAATTAAAACAAATAAAACTAGGTAGAATGAAAAGTCACACATGGAAGCGTTGGTGAAATGGCAAAATAAAACTAGCTTTCAGCTATATATATTTTTTTGGTTTCAGGTTATTTCATTAAGTTTTTAAATGTATTCGGTATTAATCTACTGACAATTTCTCCGGCAATATACTCGATTGGATACGACATTATTATGAGGGGTAACCTTTGATGTAATTAATTGTTTGTTAAATTGTAAATTTCTAATATATTTGAAACATACTCGTTAACTTATTATTATTTGAATAAAAATATTTGAAAAAAAAGTTTGTTTGTTAAATTGTAAACTTATAATATATCTCAAACTTATTTATAAATAAAACACTGAATTTATTTTCACAATAAAAATGAAAAATAACAATATATTTTTTACCGAAAAAAACAAAAAAACACTGATTTTATTTTCACAGTACAAATGAAAAATAACAATATATTTGTTACCGAAAAAAAAAACACTGATTTTATTTTCACAGTACAAATGAAAAATAACAATATATTTGTTACCGAAAAAAAAACACTGATTTTATATTCACAGTAAAAATGAAAAATAACAATATATTTTTTACCGAAAAAAAAAAACACTGATTTAATTTTCACAGTAAAAATGAAAAATAACAATATATTTGTTACCGAAAAAAAAACACTGATTTTATTTTCACAGTAAAAATGAAAAATAACAATATATTTGTTACCGAAAAAAAAAACCGCTCAAAATAATTAAGCGTATTTTGGAGGGGTAAGCACCGTGTGAAAGTGCTCACATCACATTCGACCGCCAATGTACCTGTACACACACACACACACACACACACACACACATATATATATATATATATAGATAGATATATATATACATATATATACATATATATATATATATATATGTATATATATATAGATATATAGATATTATACATATATATATATATATATATATATATATATATATATATATATACCCGAAGCTTGGAGTATTTTTGCCACATCTGAGCTGGTGAATCATCTACTAGTCTCTCCCTCTTAGACACGGTCCAAAAAAGAGTCGTCAACTTAATAGGTCCCTCACTATCCACCAAGCAATGTTGCTTCCTTGTGCCTGTTTTACAAGTACTTCAATGGATTGTGCTCTGATGAACTTGCTGCTCTGGTGCCCCAATGACGTAAATTCACTAGACCAACCCGACAATCTGCCAAATCCCATTTATTCACTGTCGAGGTCTCCAGATGCCGAAGAGCTTTTTACTCCAAAAGCTTCTTTCCTCGTGCTGCTGGACTCTGGAACTTCCTCCCTGTTCCCTGTTTTCCTGACGGTACTGACATGCAGAAATGTAAAACTAATGTAAACAGACATCTCGCTGCACAGCTCCCAATTTAGGTTGACCCCCCCCCCCCACAAAAAAAACAAAAAAACTCTCACCCTTTTCCTCAGTAACCCATTACGTCTACAGTGGCGGCCTGCCTTGTTTGGTGTGAATTATGTTAAAAAAAAAGAAAAAAAGCCAAATCAATACAACCCAGAACATTACAAATCTTCTCATTGACGAAACAGATGTTTATTCGAGCCATTGAACTTCGATTTTTATTTGTTTATTTCATTTATCGTCCAATCGAACTATTGATCACATGATCACACGGTCATCTCAGCGACAGTAACAATTACAGAAAAGCGGTGAATAATTTACAAGATGGCCTTAACAATAACAATGATTAGCAACCGTTGAACTTCTAAGATTGGTGGAACATTATGTTCCTGGACGAACGTTATACGTTGCTCACTTGAATACGTTGCTCACTTGAATACACACATTATAAATGTTTATAAATATTAATGTGTCAATTTAGTTCACTAAGTTTTGCTACACTTTTTAGATTACAAAGTTGTAAATAGTATAAACACACGTATATATATATATATATATATATATATATATATATATATATATATATATATATATATATATATATAGAGAGAGAGAGAGAGAGAGAGAAGGATGAAAAGGAATTAGAAAAGCGACGGAGGCAGATCTTTTTTCAATTCAGTTGCTCAATGCAACTTATCTATCCCAGCAATTTCCTCTGATGATAAGATTTTGATCTTGTAAAAGCCTGGCTTAAGGAAAAATAATTTAATAAATTGCTTTTTTGCGGAATATACCTTGCATTGAGCAACTGAATTGAAAAAAGATCTGCCTCCATCGCTTTTCTAATTCCTTTTCATCCTTCTATCTATCTATCTGCTCTATCCGGTATATTGAGCTGTATACTTTTCACAATAGGTTTTACCCTTCCTAAAAGTTCGCTTTTAGTTCTCTACTTCATATATATATATATATATATATATATATATATATATATATATATATATATATATATATATATATATATATATATATATATATATTATTAAATGTATCCACATATAATATCATAAGGAGATATGATATATTATGTACAGATTTTCAGTATTTTTTAATGGAAATCGCTCCAGACAAGGCATGAAGCCACTTGATACTAGGAGCTAACAAGAACGAAAGATGATTATTGCAAAGACAAGACATGCACACTGACCGTAGTCTTGAAAAGACCAAGGTTATAGATAGGAGGAAAGCAATCAGCAGGAAGAGAGTTACACACCCCTGAGGTTCATTGGAAAGGAGTTACTGGAATAGGAAGCTGTATTACAATGAGGTATCAAAACAGCGTATTGATAAAGACCACTAGACCAACAAGTCAAACGAGCTGGAACAAAAGAAGCGGAGAATAGATCACATAATTCTGAAGAACACATGCCATCATAGTATTTATAGAAAAGACTGAGACTAGCAACATCACATCTGTGAAAAAGAGGATGCAGAGAAGAAGAAAGGGTAGGGCCAATCAAATTACGGATACATTTCTGCACCTTATCAAGAACCCTCAAATGGGACATAGATTTAACAGCCCAAATATGACAACAATACTCCATCCATTACTTCAACAGTGCTAAATACGTGAGTAGAGTCAGGTAGTAAGTCATGAAAATATATTTATGGCAATTAAACTGCACAGAGGCGTGTACCCAAGCCCTGCAAGGTACCACTAAACTGTACCTCCTTCTGTGGGGCATCATTATAATGCAGCATTTCTGGTCGTGGCGAGATTAAAATGTACCCCAACCTCTCGTGACGTCCCCCAAGTTGGCCGTTCCTCGTTTTCGGTTGGTCTGTGTTTTGAACTGGCAATATTACTAAGTTTGCGCGATATACATTTAGAGCGATTTTAAACCTAATTCCAGGGTGGGACTCTGAATGACGTGGATTCGATGGGCGATCAAAGTGGTGTCTTTGAATGTCTGTTACATTTTCCGTTTATTGAGAATTAGGTATGTTGAAACTAAGCGAGGTCTCGCCTCTTCCTCCAGCATAATTCAATTCAACAACGAAAGAAAGATATTCTTATTAGCATTTTTTTCCATATTAGGGATTTTCCAATTCACTATTATAACTCAGAAATGGCCAAGTGTATAGTTAACCTGCCGTCCTCCTCTTTATCGGTATTCGTCTCCCACTGTCACTTGAGTTGGAAGGAAGAGACCCCCTCCTCCTTTGAAACTCATTCAAAGAGAAGAAAATATATTATCATTAATCTACAAATACGGGGGATGGCATCATCTCCCCCATTATGCCACTCGACCACATTGGATGGCGATGTGTGCATGTGTGGGGCTCCCCGTAGAACAATTCAATTCTGATCTGTTTGAAAAATATGTGTTAATTCCCAGGTGCTCGTTATCTTAACCTACGTCAGTTCAAATGTCGGACATCTAAACAACTCGATGTCCACTTCTCACATGGTCAATTCTCCATCCCAGTTCTATTCGGCAGAAACAATGATAACACTCCAAGAAACACCCCATTAATTTATTATGGCATTAACGATTTAAGAAAAACATTTCGTTCTTATGCTATCTCTTGTTCAGCTGATAACATCTTCCCGAGTCGCCATTACCTGTTGTCATTGTGCTATTGGAAACTTTTAATCTCCTCAAAATCTCAACAGGAGAAATCCCATCCGGCAGTGATGGATAATATTCCCTTTGTATATCTACCATAAGTTATTTTTCACCAAGCAACACTCAATTACAAAACAATTCTTTTCTCTCTTATCGAAGATCGGCTATTTCTCTAGTTAAAAATTAAAAAAATAATCTGGAATTCCCCCCAAAACAAGGTCTCGAATCAAACCGACGGCCGATCGACAATATTGTCACTGGCGTCTGCGTTTCATCTGCGTAGAGAATCGTCAGGCTGATTCTGTAGTGGGTTCGTGCCCTCCGACAGCCTGAAATTATCTAACGCTTGAAACGCCGATGTCTGGTTTAAAATAATTTAATATTTATTTAATAATAATAATGATTATATATATATATATATATATATATATATATATATATATATATATATAGTCGAAGAGCTGTGATACAACGGAACAACTCGTTAGTGAATGACTATATATATATGATGGATTCTCTCGTCGATTTTGACGTCTGAGTGCTCCGCCAGTGGCTGCTCGTGCGTGTAATTGTAATTGCAAGGGTTGCGCAATCCCCCAACAAAACCTCTCCTGAGTCGGCTGCTTGATTCCAATGGCAAGCAGTTCAAAATCCAAAATTTAGCTGACCGTAAAATAATTACTTTGAGAGTATTACGATCTTACTATTAGAAGATTTGCTCTGCCACTTCATGCTGAGTATACGTCTCAGACATTTACTGAGTATGCCCCATAGACAGTTGTGTAGTATAGACTTTAGATGTTTGCTTTGTATACGCCTTTTATATATTTAGATGTTTCCTGAGTATACACCTTAGACATTTGCTAAGTATACGGATAAGACACTTTCTGAGTATACGCATTAAACATCTTAGACATTTGTTGAGTATACGCCTTAGACATTTACTGAGTATACGCAATTTACATTTGCTGAGTATACGCCTTTGACATTTGCTGCGAATAGAACTTAAATATTTGCTGAGTATACGTTATTGGCATTCGCTGAGTATGCACCTATTATATTTGCTGAGTATACGCCTATTACATTTACTGAGTATACACCCTAGACATTTGCTGAGTATACACCTATTACATTTGCTGAGTATACGCCTTTGATATTTCCTGTGTATACGCGTTTTATATTTCCTGTGTAAATTTGTTTAGTATACGCCTTAGACATCTGCTGATTATACAACTTCCACATTTTTTGAGTATACGCCAAAGACCTTTGCTGAGTATACGCATTAGATAAAATGTTCAAGGAATTAAATATGTTTGCGAAAAAGTACCAAGAGTGTCCGGAGCACACGCACTATACACAGAAACTTTAGGATAATTGGTAATGCAACGATCTGGCAATACTCGCGTTTTCAGGCTTCCATGAGCCATACTTGCATTCGCAGAGCAATTTCATGTCAGTATTCTGCATGGGTAAACAAACCTTTCAACCACTTCCAATCTTATTTCATGAAATCAGATATTAGGCTCGTGTACGATTCCCCGAATGTCGGGCTAAACATTGCTCTAGTCCAGTGTAAGACTAAACGCTGAACATAAAACATAAAAACGGTCGATGATGTGCGGCAAATCAACCTCGATGTGCGCTAAGAAATCAGCATAGAGAAGCTATCTGAGCAGAATATTACAAGTGATCACATAATTCTGAAGAACACATGCCATAATAGTATTTATAGAAAAGACTGGGACTAGCAATATCACATCTGTGAGAGAGAGAGGGTGCAGAGAAGAAGAAAGGGTAGGGCCAATCAAATTACAGATACGTTTTTGCACCTTATCTAGAACCCTAAAATGGCACATAGATTAAACAGCCCAAATATGACAACGGCACTCCATACATGGTCTGATTGTAGATTTGTAGAGATAGCGAATAGCCTCAGGCGTGAGAAAGTGTTTGGAACGATATAGAGAACTGACTTTACGAGAAGCAGAAAGAACAATGGATCTAATGTATGAACTCTAAGAAAGATTTGATGAGAGAAATGCCAAGAGGTTTCAGAGTCGATTTCTCCTCAAGAGCAGAGCCACCTATGAAAATCTCAGGAAGAAAAGGGACACACTTACGATTGAAAGACACGAGCTGAGTCAACAAGATTAGACGCAACAAGCCATTTCGTACCTCAATCTACAACTAAACCCAGGTCATCGTCTAGATCTGCTGCCTATTTCGACTGATCCGAAGGAGATGGGCGAGAAGCAACACCAGAATAGAGAGTGGTATCATCAGCATAGATGTTTGAACGATATGCTCTGGAAGATCATTTATATAGAGAAGAAACAATGTTGGGCCTAGAACAGAGTCCTGAGGAACACCAGCATTGATAGGAAAAAATGAAGAAACACCGTTCAAAGTTACTCGCAAGCTTCGATCAGAAATGAAAGACCTAATAATGTCAAGAACCTCAGCACGAATACCATAGGCCTGAAGTTGGTGTAAGAGACTAGAATGCCACACTCTGTCAAACGCCTTCGAAATGTCAAGCGAAATTACAAAAATCTGTAACAAAAAGAAAAGTGAATCACCAACTAAATTTGATAAAGCAAAAAAAAATAATTTTCTTCTTAAACCGTACAAATATTGTCCATATCAAATGAAAAAGTGTTTTAATTGCGATCACATAAGACACAAAAGTACACACTGCAGAGTACAACATAAAATAAATAACCTTTATTAAAATCATTAAAAATGACGAAGTTGAAACTATTAGAAAGTTTGTGAATATTGAATAAAAAATATTAAATTTCAACTTGACTCAGGATGAGATTTATCGATAATAAATTTTCAAACGTGGGAAAAAATTGGATAACCAACTTTGATGTGAACTAAAGAAAAAAAGTAGCCAGAAAGTGTCACTGAAGAAGAAATAACATTTAAGGACGAGCTAATAGCTGAAGTTTAATTAAAATGAAACATTTTGAAATTGAAAATATTTGTGATGAACAACTCAAACAACCTTTTAGGCACAGACTGGATGGAGAAGTTTAGGTGTATTATCGAAAATAGAATACAGCGTATTGGCTTTAGCTACAATCTACGTAAAAAAGTGCAGATTTCTCCACAGGATTGAACTAAAGGATTACCACTATCCTCTGTCTAGTCCAGAAGAGATATTCTCTAAACTCAACGGAGGGAAGTTTTTGCCAAAGGTTGATTTAAGTGATGCGTATCTACAAATACGTATGGACGAGCAGGGTTCCAAGATACTTTGTATAAATACCCATAAGGGTTTGTACAAATTCGAAAGATTACTATTTGGGGTTAAGGTTGCGCAGCCATTTTTCAACAAGTAATGGAGACATTGCTTAACGGACACTCTTCTTCTTCTTTCGTGTGAATCAGATGATTCTGGTGTTGGCATTAGTTTCCCCGATGTTTTTCTAGTTAGAAATCTTTCTGGAAAGAAATCGGGTACTTACGGGAAGGACCACGAGAAGGTTGTCAACATCCCTAAGTGGAAGTGATACTGTGGAACCGACTGGATTCGAACTTGGAACACCCAGGTCTTCAGTCCGTGTCGATATCCACTTAACCAATGTCACCTCCCAGCGGACATTCTAATGATCAGTAAAAGAACTGAATCACAGAAATCGCATGTACACGAAGTATTTAAAAGAATCCAGGTCTATGGATTCAATTGAAGGAAGGAAAATTCGATCTTTTCATGGAAAAAAAAATAAAATATCTTGGTCAAATTATAGGCAAAGATGGAAGAAGACTAGACCCAGAGCAAGTGAATGCGATAAGAATATGCCATATCGTCACTACAATGTTTTCTTGGTTTAACAAATTATTACAATGTGTTTATTGGACATGGACAATTTGCGAGCGCCATTTAATCAGCTATTAAAAAAAGAAAAAGATTGGGTCTGGACGACAGAATGCCAAGAAGCATTTGAAAAAAAAATATCCTCACATCAAAAACAAATCATAAGGTTACAGACTTCATTAAAATAAACTCTAAAAGAAAAAAAGGTATGGACTCCATATGGAGCAAGGCTGAAAAGGGGGGTTATGGTATAATGGTGATGTACCCTATTTCGGGAATAAATGGACTCTTCGAGAAACTATGCATAGAGATGTCTCGACGCAGTCTCGGAGCAGTCTTTCTGTTACATTCTATTCTGTACATCTGTAAATACACATTTTTGTAAATATACCACCGTGTTGTCTTATTTATTATCGGCCCTTCAATGTCACAACAGCGTTGTTATTATTTTTGTTGCTATTGAGCGAATTAGAGTCCATGAACAAATGTTTAAAAGTAGAAACGAGGATGGTGCACTTATGCTGGAAATCTAAATCAAAACTGAACTTTTTTGTTGCATTTATTTCAGTCAGAAATTCGTGAATGGAATTTTAATTCTATCTTTCTTAGTAGAAATTATGATAAATGTATGAATAATCCTGTCATTTGTACGAATCGTTTGAAATAGTTTTGTAAAATAAACTATTTGAAATAATTTTCTATAAAAACCGTTTGAAACAGTTTTCTAAAATATTTTTTGAAAACTAAAAAACCTTGACATAGTTTTCTAAAATAAACAGTTCAAAATAGTTTTCTAAAATAAACAGTTCAAAATAGTTTTCTAAAACACTTTTTCACATAGTTTTCTTAAATAAAGCGTTTAGAACGGTTGTCTGAAAAAGTTTTTAAAAAACTGTTTGAAATAGGTTTCTAACATTAACCGTTTTCAATAGTTTTCTAAAATAAACAGCTTCAAATAGTTTTCTAAAATAAACAGCTTCAAATAGTTTTCTAAAATAAACAGCTTCAAATAGTTTTCTAAAATAAACAGTTTGAAATAGTTTTCCTCACTAAATCTTTTTAAAAAGTCTGAAATAACTTTCTATAATGAACCGTTTGAAACAGTTTTCTATAATGAACCGCTTGTAAATAGTTTTCTACAGTTAATCGTTTTAAATTGTTTTCTACTATCACTGTTTGTAAGTCCTAAACACCAAACTTTTGTAATAGCCATCTATAGTTAGATGTTAACAGGCTATAGCGTGCTTATTCTTAAATAAATAACACTTTCATATTAACCTAAAAGGGTTAATGAGACATTGTACAACTCGGTACATTTTCTTTTCAAATTCCCCCTAGTAACACGTCCTCAACTTAAAAAAAATCGATGACCGTAAATACAACTCAATCGTTAATCATGTTGCCAAACACACGCACACAAAAAAAGGATCTGCAATACTTTGGCACGAGTTCGATGAAGATCAAACTAAAATTGATACAGTTAAGATGCGTCCGTTTGATCCGGGCGTTTAGTGATGAAAATGCTATTTCAGAATGAAGTGTGACAGACCGATGAAAATGCTATTTCAGACTGAAGCGTGACAGACCAATGAAAATGCTATTTCAGACTGAAGTGTGAAAGACAAATGAAAATGCTATTTAGAACTGAAGTGTGACAGACCAATTAAAATGCTATTTAGAACTGAAGTGTGACAGACAAATGAAAATTGTATTTCAGACTGAAGTGTGACAGACCAATGAAAATTGTATTTCAGACTGAAGTGTGAGTGTGACAGACCAATGAAAATTGTATTTCAGACTGAAGTGTGACAAACTAATGAAAATTGTATTTCAGACTGAAGTGTGACAGACTAATGAAAATTGTATTTCAGACTGAAGTGTGACAGACCAATGAAAATTGTATTTCAGACTGAAGTGTGACAGACAAATGAAAATGCTATTTAGAACTGAAGTGTGACAGACCAATTAAAATGCTATTTAGAACTGAAGTGTGACAGACAAATGAAAATTGTATTTCAGACTGAAGTGTGACAGACCAATGAAAATTGTATTTCAGACTGAAGTGTGAGTGTGACAGACCAATGAAAATTGTATTTCAGACTGAAGTGTGACAAACTAATGAAAATTGTATTTCAGACTGAAGTGTGACAGACTAATGAAAATTGTATTTCAGACTGAAGTGTGACAGACCAATGAAAATTGTATTTCAGACTAAAGTGTGAGTGTGACTAACCAATGAAAATGCTATTTCAAACTGAAGTGTGACAAACTAATGAAAATTGTATTTCAGACTGAAGTGTGACAGACCAATGAAAATTGTATTTCAGACTGAAGTGTGACAAACTAATGAAAATTGTATTTCAGACTGAAGTGTGACAGACCAATGAAAATTGTATTTCAGACTGAAGTGTGACAAACTAATGAAAATTGTATTTCAGACTGAAGTGTGACAGACCAATGAAAATTGTATTTCAGACTGAAGCATAACAGACCAATGAAAAAAATCTAAAAACATAACAGGCTGATTGACGGGTATAAAATCTTCTAGAACTACGCACCAACATCTAAAATTATATTTGAATCTGAAGCATTTGTTCCAAACATAAACGGTAGAAGCCGACGGACCAACAGACCGATTCTCTTACAGAGGGATTGCGTGGATTCATATAAAAATAGCGTTTAAAACTGGAGAATGAAAATATGATGAAGATGCTATTCCAAATTGAAGCCTGACAGACAAATAGCCCGACAGACCAAACCTCTTATAGCTATAGACGGACGCATCTAATAACTATAAGAGTGAACCACTGATCGTCAGGAGTTGCATCTCTTTCGAAGTCGATTCAAACAACTCGCACCTGACACGAAGCTGCAAAAGTCGATCGAAGAAAAGCCTATCATTCACATTTTGCATCGAGTTGGGGCCTTTAATTGAATAAAATTCTCGTTCTTGAAGAATCTACTTTCTTCTATTCGATCCCACTTAGATTTCCGTAATTGAATCCAAATCTTACAGTTTCTGAAAGATCAAGTTAATTTTAAGTATTACCGTTTACACTTGGGAGTCGATTTTATTTTTATGTATATTTTTTGTAGTAGTGGTGGTGACATTTTATTATCTATTTAACATTTCGCTATATAATCTCATTTGTAGCTTTGTGTTTATATTTATTCAAATGTACTTTTATCAATTTATATTATATCTGCCTGGGGATGTAATTGAAAACAAAACCCTACACCAAGAACAAACTTTTTCTCGAGTAGAATTTAGATATGAAAATTGACTTCTCAACATCGGGACAGAGTTAAATAAAAGAAAGGCAGATTTTGCACACACAAAAAATTCCAATATTCCTTAAATAAATGCAATTTTATAACAATAATAATTTATTTAAAAACATTTACTTATGTATATATATATATATATATATATATATATATATATATATATATATATATATATATATATATGTATATTTATATATATTTATTTATTTATGCAAAAATTGTTAAGAATAACAGAATTCGTCTGTTTAATTATACTTTTTTTCTTTTTTCAATTTTTCTAATGTTTTTTTTTTGTATTAAAATAATAATAATAAAAAAATGTTCTCTAGATTTCACAGGTTTCACAGGTTCTGCGAACGTTTTCGATTCTTCGTCGAATGATCCTCAGGTGTCAAAAGCAAATGAACAAAAAAGCTGGAGAAATAAGAGAATTTTAAAAAGACGGCGGGGAAACGCGCATAATACGTTTTTCGCATCGTTCCAGGAAGTCGTTGAAGTTGGTCATTTGCTTAATGAGAAAATGCTGCCTAAATACAAACACAATATATATAAACACATTATAAACTAATATATATATATATATATATATATATATATATATATATATATATATATATATATATATATATATTCAGCATTTACATCAACAGTGCTCGATATATAATTAGAGCTTCGAATCGAATAACTGGTAATAGCACTTTTTGTGGTATTCTCATAGCGTCGGCCATTTCGCCTTCCACTAAAAGTGGAAGTTTTATGGGGAATACAAATTCACATGCGGTCTCCAGTCAGCATATATATATCTTGGTTAGCGGAGAGGTACATACAGCGCCTAATATTTCCAAATGGTCACCCGTTTTATACTGGCCATGCTCATCGTCGCTTAAGTTTGGTGATCTAACGGGAACAGTTGTGTGAACGATGTTAGAGTTTATTAGTACTATACAAACATATTTATGGTACTCTTTGACTTCGAGGCGACGGTCGTGATTATGCAAAATAGGCGCATTTGGCAGTCCAAAGCAACTGAATAAAAGCACTGTCATTGTTTCTCAAAGGAAATATTTTTTGGGGACGCCATGCAGTAAACGTCGTGTGTCGTCAGCAACATTATTTTCGTTTGGGGCTGCCACTTAGTTGAATTCGGGCGAGTACTCCTGCTGCTACTAATAACGTCTTATCCTTTTTTGGTGAAGAGAAAAAAAGAAGAAAATAATCCGGAGCAGAAAAAGGCGAATATATCGAGAGCTTACATTGTGCGTGTCCTTTTCAACTTTAAATGATTTACGTGACTGAAATAAGAAGTAATTAACCAAATATATCTTTCATTATTTTACTTAATGTTGTTCATAACCTGAAAATTTGAAAATTATGCAAAGTATGAAAGTTTTACTATTATATTCAATTACTTTTCCTAAAATGGGCAGTATAATTAATTTTGAAACAAAATATGTGTGTAGTTATAAAAATACGACATGAGTTGAACTGAGATCAAACAAATGTTTGTTAACGATAGAATTGAAGACGTCATCATAAGAATTATGACGTAAGCTGAAGTACTTTTTTCAACGCATACATACCTGATTTTCAAACCTTCGTGTTAATATAAAAGTGAGGTATCGTTTTGTTCGGTCTCAGGAGGCCATTCTCCCAGGCATTACCTTCTCTTTCGGGAGGGGGATTGGTTTATTGTCGGTCACCTGAGACGTCAACACTAGGGAATACCGACGGATCTCATCTAGGCACCTTTTGTAACCATCCAGAATGATCATCTTTTAGTGGGTGTGGGAGCTAGATTTCTCAAATTTAAGTGACCTCATGTCACTTCGTCTCCAGTGGGAAGAGTAAGTTGAATATTACCTATATCATTGCAAAATTTCGTGTACATAGCCGTAGTTGTTTGGGAATTTCTGTAAAACACTATAAAACAAGTCACTATCTTTGAACACACATGTCTATTAGTGATGATAGCATCAAGTAACTGATTACGTCCGCAATATTTTTATGCAAAATTGTTAGTCCAGGAGTGCTGAATGATATGCAAAGTTTGTCATAGCAATTCAGGAGTATAGCAGGGAGCTACTTACAAGACCCCTAAAAAGTCTAGGAATAATAGAGTTAAAGCGAAGTTGATTTTTACCTCATCAAATATTTGTATATCTATACTAGTTTTATCTACCCGGCGTTGCCCGGGATGCAGTGGGGGGTCATTTTAGTTTTTAATTTTTATTTGTTTACACGCTTTAAAACTGAAGGTTGACAACTATTATATTATTTAATTTAAAATGAGTTATAACCTTTGCTGATTTTTATTTTTAGGTGATTATTTAATGATGTTTCATATTAGCAATCGTCTGGGCAAGACTGAGTAGTTCTGTTAAAAGATCGTAGCTAAGTACGTTATTATATTATTAATAACACGGTGCAACAATAACAAAGATAAATTAAACGTATAAGCTGAATCTAAAGAACCCATTGCAACATCAAAACCTTTATTATTAATCCATTATTTTGATGGTCTCAATTAAGCCAGATCCATCGGCATTCTCGGACGGGAACACTTTAGGCGACCTACAATAAACCAAGCTCCTCCTGAAGAAGAAAGTAATGCCTGGGCGTATGGCCCTACTGTGAACGAACAACACCATACTTCACTTTTATATTACCACGAAGGCATGACCCGTCACAGTCAACTAGAAGGAACTTTTATTTGCCATCTCAAATGTTATTTAAGTCTGACTTAAAAAATCTGACAAGATAGCTTTATATGTTAGATTGAAATAAAACGTTCCCCACTTTGATGAACCTGCCAGATTTCTTATTTTTATTTGTAATAATTATTCGCGCGTAAGCCAGTGTGAGTGTTTATCTTGTTTCTGGGGGCGGTTATCAAAATCAACAATGAAAACCCTTCAACCGGAAACGCCGGCATTCGCTCAAATAGATTGTTCTTCTTTACAAAAGTTCTGCTGCATCGAGTGGTGTTGTAAACAATTCATATCCAATCAAAATAATAATATGTCTAGAATTTGATCTTCTCACATTGATTTTTCTTTATTTTTACATCGGAGTCTCACTGCTGTTTCTATAAAAACAAGCTGAGTGTTTCGATGCGATTGGCTGACATTCACCCAACGGTTAAGCCTCTTGTCTGGAAGAGTGGACGAAAGAGGGAAGAAAAGTCGATTGTGGACGCTCGTCTCAAGAAGATATTGCTCTTCTATTTCTTTTTTTTTTAAATAGTCGAGCTAAATAATGAGTTCGCATTTCTTTCTTTGTTTTCCCTCAATTGGGCCAGTTCTTCATTTCTATAGGAATAAAATTGTGTGACTACTTCTCGTGTGTCTGTGCATGTGACTTGCATATTAGTATTCTTTGGTATATTTTTTATCGATTGTTTATTGAAATAAAAAGATTCTATAGCGTAAAGTATTAAAAAGAACTTATAAAAATTATGAGAAAATAATTCAGTCACGAAATTAAGTCCACCATAATGCATTTCGTTTTTTAGTAAATACGTCAGCCTTTTAAACACTTAGTTAATAGTTGATAAAAGGAATGAATTACTTCCATACACTTCGAAAATTAAAAGATATTTGAAAGCCATTAAACTGTCGAATAGAATATAATTTTTGGCTTTAGAATCCTTAATAAATCCCCATGTATGATTTAAAGTTTTCGAAGCTATTTATATCCAATAATTTTATAAATCGTAATTAAAACAACATTAGCTTTATGTAGAATTTGGTATATTTGGACTACTGTTCTCATCTTGGGTGTTTTAAATTTAATTTTGTTCAATTAATAATTTAATTTTGTTCAATAAATAATTTAATTTTGTTCAATTAATAATCTAATTTTGTTCAATAAATAATTTCATTTTGTGCAATTAATAATTTAATGATCAAACGATACAGTAATAATTAAATATTACTTTCAAAATACCATTTTTTTTTCGATTTAGTTAATTTGGCAAAAAATAAAACAACCATGTTTCAGTTGCTATGTAGGAAAGAGTGGTAGAAATTTACACAGAAGAGAATACAGTAGCCCAGCTCCTGTCCACATTCACCTTGAATTGTCGCGTTGTTGGCGCATTTATTACCTCTCCTGGGAGACTATTCCAAGGTCCAGGGGTCCTGATTGAGAAGGTGGCCCTCCTCTGGTTCAATCGAAATCGGCGGTGAAATAGTTTCTTGTGGTGTCCGCGTAGACCTCTTTCTAGTGCAGGAGTGAATAATAGATTCTGAGGTATATCGAATTGAAGAGATTGTCGGTCAAAATGAGATCACCACGTAATCGTCGGCGCTAAAGGGAGTAAAAATTTAAGTTTCTTGAGTCGGCTTTCATAGGGTAGATCCCATAGACCCTGCACAATTCAAGTAGCAAGTCTTTGAACTATCTCTAGATGCTTAATTAATTGATCCATCAACAAAAGTATTTGGTAATAATAAAAAAGTAAAAGTAAAAAGACGCCTTGACTAAGTAAGTAAAGTGGTCGACTACAGTCGAAGGCGACCCGAAGGCTCCCTTTTCATTAGTTACTGTAGGGAAAGGGACCCATTCCTTTCCTAGGAGTACTCTACTTAGCCTTGATCCTTAACATTATGTGATATCAATCATTATCAAAACGTGATCAGCGTTACCGAGTGGGGTATGGACACCCGTTACACAAGTTTGAGTGTTTAATAAGGGGCATCTAATACCATTTTTGAGTCTTTGGTCTGACTCGACCGAGGATTGAACCCTGGTCTCTCAACTCATTTGTGAACACTGTGACCATTATTCCAAACGGCCTCCTCAGTTAATATATCAACATCATTAATAAAAATCAAATGAAACATTTTCTACTAAACTAATATATGTATATATCTTTTTACTTCAATTTTGCTTCAACTTTAAAAAAAATTCTCATAGAACCTAATTTAATTCCTATTGTAACGAGATTGCGCCGGGTGTGTGTGCTAATACTAATTTAATAATAATTCATAATAGCTATTACGATGACGAGAATTGGAGTTTAAAAAGTTGGTTATAGAATGTAGGTTGAGATTGGAATGTGTATCAGAATGCGCTTTTAGAATTCGGATGTTATTTTGACAGATCATGAAGTAAGAGTTGATTTAAAGTATAAACATTTGTTATTTGTTGTTTGGAATGAAGAAATGCATGAAAACATAAATAATTAAAAAAAATACTATTGAAAATCGAAAACGTCAGAAAAAAATGTCACTGAGGAGGTCCTGTGTTTTCCTTGTGATGTCCACAGGTCATCAACTGTTCATAAAAATTAGTGTGAGAGTAAGGAAATGTCGCCATATTCCAGCCATGAAAGCAAGCAATGAAAAATCCTTTTTTTGTGTTTTTGAGTCTTCATCTGTGAACAATCCAGAACATTCTAGGAGGATTCACCAACTGGAAAAAAATAAGAAAGTCTTTCTTTTCTAGTCTTATGTAAAGTGGCATCGGCAACAAATATATTAACTCTGTGACACATAATTATAAAAAGAAACGTCACGCATGACCATCTGAGGAACTTTACAGACCGTCGTGACCACCGCAAAGTACAATAAGAGCGAATACGTTACACTATGTGGAGACTACTTGCAGGGTTTCCCTAACCGGAAGTGTTTCTGGCTCCTTTGATCTAAATCCGGCTCTTATGACAGAAACTCTCAAGTGAAGAAAAGAGTGTTTCTATATGTTTAATGGAATTGAAACGACAACTAAATGACAACTACATTTATACATTCCCCAAATTCGAGCCAATTTCAACCATTTTAAGACCTCTTAATAATTGGTTGTTTTGTTGTTGGTTTTATAGCATCTCAACCACCATTGGTTAATTTAGGCAGGAACTATACATTCGATTCCCTTGTAGATTACTTTATTTTGTAGGCGGAGAGTTTGCGAAACAATAGCATGTAAATAGTGTATTCTATTTAACCCATAGATGGAAACTTGACAGGTACTACCATTCCGGGTCAAAATAGACCTGGAGTACCCAAAGTATGACTCCACATTCCCAAAAGCTCCCAAATTTGGACCTCATCACTGAATCCACTTTAAGGTCTTGCTCAGAACAAATTCTATTTAACCTATAGATAGAAACTTGACAGGTACGACCATTCCGGGTGAAAATAGACCTGAGAGTAATTACAACCAAGGCATGACTCCACACTCCCAAAATCTCCCAAATTTGGGCCTCATCACTGAATCCACTTTAAGGTCTTGCTCAGAACAAATTCTATTTAACCTATAGATAGAAACTTGACAGGTACGACCATTCCGGATCAAAATAGACCTGGGAGTAATTACAAATAAGGCATGACTCCACACTCCCAAAAGCTCCCAAATTGGGGCCTTTTCACTGGATTCACTTTAAGGTCTTGCCCAGAACAAATTCTATTTAACCAATAGATGGGACCCTGACAGGTACTACAAGCTCGAACCTTGGAGTAATGGTAACTAACGAGAGACTCCCAACTCCCCAATCTGGTATTTTTGACAAGAAATCATGATCATCAGAGTTTTAGTAGCCAACTAGACGACCCGTGGCCCGTTTTGTCGTCTGGACGATCAATAAAGTAGCCAAAAATAACCAATTATCTTTCCTGAATCCGTCCATTTTCAAGTAATTCTATATACTAGCAGGATCCCGTGGAAATTGTCCCGGTGCTTAATACATCAATTTATATAATTTACTATTAATAATTATAATAATATTTCTTTTGAAATAATAAATGTCTCTCAGTGTAAATACTATTGTAAACATGAACAAGGTGGTTGCATGTTTAGTGGATTGCATGTTTAGTGGATTGCATGTTTAGTGGATTGCATGTTTAGTGGGTTGCATGTTTAGTGGGTTGCATGTTTAGTGGGTTGCATGTTTAGTGGATTGCATGTTTAGTGGGTTGCATGTTTAGTGGGTTGCATGTTTAGTGGATTGCATGTTTAGTGGGTTGCATGTTTAGTGGGTTGCATGTTTAGTGGGTTGCATGTTTAGTGGATTGCATGTTTAGTGGGTTGCATGTTTAGTGGGTTGCATGTTTAGTGGGTTGCATGTTTAGTGGGTTGCATGTTTAGTGGGTTGCATGTTTAGTGGGTTGCATGTTTAGTGGGTTGCATGTTTAGTGGGTTGCATGTTTAGTGGGTTGCATGTTTAGTGGGTTGCATGTTTAGTGGGTTGCATGTTTAGTGGGTTGCATGTTTAGTGGATTGCATGTTTAGTGGGTTGCATGTTTAGTGGATTGCATGTTTAGTGGGTTGCATGTTTAGTGGGTTGCATGTTTAGTGGGTTGCATGTTTAGTGGATTGCATGTTTAGTGGGTTGCATGTTTAGTGGATTGCATGTTTAGTGGGTTGCATGTTTAGTGGGTTGCATGTTTAGTGGGTTGCATGTTTAGTGGGTTGCATGTTTAGTGGATTGCATGTTTAGTGGGTTGCATGTTTAGTGGGTTGCATGTTTAGTGGGTTGCATGTTTAGTGGGTTGCATGTTTAGTGGGTTGCATGTTTAGTGGGTTGCATGTTTAGTGGGTTGCATGTTTAGTGGGTTGCATGTTTAGTGGGTTGCATGTTTAGTGGGTTGCATGTTTAGTGGATTGCATGTTTAGTGGGTTGCATGTTTAGTGGGTTGCATGTTTAGTGGGTTGCATGTTTAGTGGATTGCATGTTTAGTGGGTTGCATGTTTAGTGGATTGCATGTTTAGTGGATTGCATGTTTAGTGGGTTTCATGTTTGTAATGCATGTGAATAACAGGATTGCTAAAAGTAAGAAATATTTAACTAAGAAAAAACAAGCCACGCAAGAAAATAGGATATACTTTTTGTTTGGGTTTGACTAGCTAGAATTTGAGTTTTTCTTGGAAATGTTAGCGTCTTTTTAAACAGGGGTTCATGCTCAGAGATGAAGCCCCTGAAAAAAAAAGATGTTTCTACAGATACGAGGTTCCTGAATAGGTTATGACTCACTCCGGGTCTTCTAATTTTAATAGCCGACCAGGCAGTAGTTTCTTTATGTTCATAGATAAGGCTAGCCATTATCTCAAGTTGTTTTTTTTCTGGCGTGGTTCCGGTGAATATATATATATATATATATATATATATATATATATATATATATATATATATATATATATATATATATATATATATTCCAGCTGATGTTTGCATCTCAAAGAGAGAGAGAGAGAGGGAGAGAGAGAGAGAGAGAGAGAGAAAGAGAGAGAGAGAGAGAAAGAGAGAGAGAGAGAGGAGAAAGATGAGCCATGGGGCTCTCAGTTAATAGATTGTGTTTAGTTGGACTTGCATTTTGATTTGGTCGAGCTAAAAATTCTCATTTTAGTGCAAGGCTGTTGTTCGATAGAGGAACAACGACTATCTCTGTAACTTAAAAAAAAATAAACCATTGTTACTTGTTTTAAACTGAATTGATTTGATTTAGAATGAGAATTTGTATGTTGCAGCCCTGGCTGAGACCACACGGTTGTAGAATTGAACAACAACTTTAGACCGGCACAATGAGCGGACGATACCAGCCCGTGCAGTGAACGTACACAGTCGCTCGTTCATACTATTATGAAAAAATGACTCCTTCTCCTTACGTAAAATTAATTGTCATTGTCATCTAAATATTATTTAAATAAATAAAACGAATATGTCTCTTTCTTTATTAATTTATTTAAAATTGTAGCAATTTAATTATTTTTAAAACAATAAATAATTGTTAACTAAATCAATAAACGAATGTATTGATTTAAAATTGTACTGTTTTAGTCGACGTAATAACATGGTTTGATTGGGAACAATTTATTTTAAAATGGGTAAAGTCGGAATTTTCTTTACCTTAGCGACATCAGATTAATCACGATCTTTGGTGATCAGACAACAGATTTTTAAATGTGTGTGAAAGGTGATAACGTACGTACGAACATGGAATGCCTAAGCGTATTATTAAATAAGTTTCTTGATAATAATGATTCGTTTTATGCTCATTCCCCCCTCTCTCTCCTTTTCCCTCTTCTCTTCTCATTTCTTCTCTCTCGTTATTCTCTCTCTTTCCCTCTCTACTGGCTCTATCTCTCGCCTCCTCTCTTTGCACGGTTTTATAGATAGATATAGAAAGATATATTAAGTACTGACCCAGTGGGTCACTGTTGGTTTCGTGTACCTATAAAGTGTCTGTCCCACCGTGTGTGTATTATCGCATACTAAGTGCAAATAAACCCACTGTCTTTACTCCAGTGTAAAATACGACACAAAAAAGAACAACCTTTCTTTACAATTTTTAGGTGCGCATTGATTGATACATCGTAGTGGGAGTGGTGCTCAACATAGTCGAACGTTTCGCTTAATGCTCCCATAGACACAAAAAAAACGGGGAAGTTTTAGACGCGTCCTCGCATCTATATAAGAGGCTTTGTCTCTTTGTCCAGTCGGTCTGTCATACTTCAGCTTGAAATGGAACTTTCATCGGCAAAGATACAGAGTAAATGAACACTTGTTACTTTAGATACCCTTCAAGCATCTCTAGGCCAGATAGTCTGTCACGCTTAAATTTGATATTGTATTATCCATCGCCAGTTACGCTTCATTTGAAATAGCATTTTCATTGGTTTGGCTTCAATCTCAATTGGATTGGCTTCAATCTCAAATAGAATTGTTATTGGTCCGTCAGGCTTAAGTCCGAAACAGCATTTTCATCGCTAAACGCGCACATTGAAACGACGCATCTTACTCTCCCCATTCTTGTTATTCAAGCTGACGAGTCATAGCATAGTTCTCTGATGCGCGACCACCATTTCTCGAGTCATTAACCGCGTCTAAAATCCTTTTAAATCGAACCCTCCTTTTGCAAACTTACCCATCGCCTTTTCTTTCATTTTTTTCAATGAAAGATCATCAATATGGCCGCCAGAAAAAAAAAGTGAAAATCGACGGCTGGCCTACTTTATCTCATAAACAAAATACAGTTTGGTAAGACACTCAAATTATATTTATATATATATATATATATATATATATATATATATATATATATATATATATATATATATATATATATATATATATATAAGCAATAACAAATATATATATTTGTCGCTCCTCGTAAAAAACTAGAGCACTGTAATGGTAGTACTAACACAGCATGACGTCACTTGCTTTATATTGCATCATTCCTTCCCTAATAGAAGTAGAATGCCTGGACGTCAAGCCGCTTTAAAAGTCTTAAAATTATCACTGTTTATCAGCTATTTAAAATTGGCCGAGCGACGTTGGATTTAAGTTGAAAAATACTTGTAATCCAGGGTTTCGAATCGCATGACCGGTAGTGAATAGTCATATCATCTATACTGATGAGTCCTGAATATAAAGGACGAAACGTATACGTACATAGATAATAAACAAAACAAATATTATATATATATATTCACCATGACCCCAAACTTTCCAACCTACTCATCCCTCACAGTCTTTGTCGCAGCCACCTGGTCAAACATCCCACCCTCCTCTTTCCCCACCCCTCCACTCCTTCACTCACTGCCATCCACATTACTCCCGCTAACCCCAACCCTCCACTTTTTCACTTACAACCATCCACAGTATCCCTGCCTACCCCCTCCCTTCCACTTTTTTCACTCAGTTTCTTCAACATTTATTTTCATTCCTCGCAACTGATTTCACCAGGTCCGGGCGTCGGTCCCTACTGTTTTCCAGTAGTGGCTACTATTTCCTCCCTTCAACCCATCATGTCAACCCTATATGTCCACGTACTTGCATGACATTTTTCTTTATATTATCACCCTGAAGAAGTCTTACAAATTAAAAACGAAACGTTGATGAACACATAAAAAACTTCCTTTTTGGTTTTTCCTTTTTCATTTCCCATTACGTCGGATTACCTTCATCCTTCTTTTCCCTATAAATAAACGGACAGCAATGTATTTGAAAGATTAGCCTGAACATGAAATTCTATCTTTTTAATGTAAAATGTATTTTTACGGGATATTTCGGGAGAATCTATCATCTACCTTTTTAAAAAAGATTTTTCTCGGTACACATTGGATTCTTCGTTGCGAAATTAAAAATTAAATGACTAAAGTACGGTCAATTTTACTTATAGTATGTACAGCTGCCCATATACTTTTTTCTCAACCTGTTCATATGTATGTATGCATGTATGTATGTATGTATGTATGTATGTAGGTGTGTGCATGCGTATGTATTTGTATGTATGTGTATGCGGGTGTGTGTATGTGTATGTGCGTTTGTGAACAAAGAACGAGTAATGTAGTGATATGGTAAGTGAAATCGTGTCACTTGTATATAAATGAATGGATTTTTATTTCAAGTGATTCTATTAAAATACACAGTTTCAATTTTTCTAGGAGAAATATTACTCGTATTCAATTCAATTCAATTTAATTAATTTGACAAAAAATAAGACAAGTACGTTTCAGTTGCCATGTACGGAAAAGGTGGTAGAAATCTACACAGAAAGAAGACAGTAGCCCAGCACCTGTCCTAATTCTGAGTTGTTGGCGCATTAATTACACCTCTTGGGAGACTATTCCAAGGTCCAGGAATCCTGATTGAGAAGGCGTCCCTCCTCCGGTTCAATCGAAATCGGCGTAGACGTATTTCTGGTGCAGGAGTGAATAATAGGTCCTGTGGTATATCGTAATGATCATTGACGAGATTGTAGGCCAAAATTTATACAGTCGCCCAATACAAAGACTGGACATTCTTCTTGCGATCTCTACGATGCAACCATAGTGAAAAGACGCAACAAATCATTTGTATTATGTTACTAAATCGGAAAACGACTCATCAAATCAGCTTATAGAAAAGGACTCTATTCTAATACAACTATATGTTATAGTAATGCAACAGATAAACTTCCCTGAATCGACCTTTTTTTCGCGTGAGTAGATCAAATGGTGAACTGAAGTAAGCGTAATGTGAAAAGAGAGTTTAGAAATAAGATAAAGAATTACAAACGAATTAAGAGAAAAGAAATTTGACCTCAAAATTAACCAACGTTTTATTATTGGAATAATAATAATAAAAAAATAATGAAATTCCGAACTTGGGTCATGTTTTTTTCTTCTTCTCATCCGGGTGGTTGGCACCGCTTGATGGACTTCCAAGAAGTGGGGCCTCTTCCCCACGAAAATCCTCAGAGTTGATATCCCGTAGTTGGTCTTGGAGGTCAATCTCGTAATTAGCGGCAAAATAACAGGAAATAGAAATGTGTATTAACCCCTTTTTAAAAAAAAATGTCTATTTTAGTGGAGCAGGGGGGAATGATGTGATGCCCATCCTCGTTTTCTGATAACTTAATTCTGCGCTAGTAAGTAAATTCGTATGAATCAGAATGGTACAACTTTGTTGACCGGTTTGATTCTGTTGTTGGCATTCTTGCAGGAGGGACCACGTAATGGTTGCCAACATCCCTAAGTGAAAGTGGTATTTATGGAATCGACTGGATTCGAACTTGGCACACCCAGATCGTCGGTATCTACTTAATCACCGTTACCTCCCTAATTCTGCGCTGATTTGTGTTTGTTTTGCTCTTTTCTTTATCCAAACATATGTTGGTCTTGAGCGAGTTGCAAGTCTAAAACCTCGGTAGCGGCGAGTAGTAGCAGCCTAGTCGCAGCGTGTGACCGGTCAGTCGCAAGTAGCACATCCAACTGTCGACTAGTTTAATCGCCACAACTAAAGTTGAACATGTTCGACTTTAGTCGCAAGTAGCGCGTAATTTCATGATCATGTGACCTGGTATCACGCGATTTCATGATCACGTGACCTGGTATCGCGAGATTTTATGATTTTTTTTCAAGACCTAGTAGCGGCTGCTACGAATCAATATTCGGTTCTTTGACTTCACAGTCATTCAGTGTTTTGCCATGACAGAAACACAAAGTTTGAAGTGGTCAGTCAACTAATGAAATAAGTAGATTTCTGGATATTTACAGAAACTACGAACGTTTGTGAGATACAGACAATATACAGTATATGAAGAAAACGCGAGGAAGTACAATTTTAAATATTTAATGATGAACTAATCGAGGCTGGTTTTGAGATTCCTTGCAAATATAATTCGAAAAACAAAAGAAAGAACTTGAATGATGCATATAGGAATGAAATGAATAAAGTGGAGAAATCTATGGAAAGCAGAGCAAGAACTAACGATGTTTATAAACCAAAGCTTTTTTGATTTGAAAAAAAAAACAAAATCTGGCGCCTGACTCGCGACATGTCTGCGCTGTAAACAAAAGCACGGAACTGCAAGACGGGTAGTTGACTCAATGCTACAAGTAGCGGCGAGTGAAATCGTCTAGTGTGACCAGCTCAGTCGCTGCGACGGGTACTCGCTGCTACAAGTAGCGGCGAGTGAAATCGTCTAGTGTGACCAGCTCAGTCGCTGCGACGGGTACTCGCTGCTACAAGTAGCGGCGAGTGAAATCGTCTAGTGTGACCAGCTCAGTCGCTGTGACGGGTACTCGCTGCTACAAGTAGCGGCGAGTGAAATCGTCTAGTGTGACCAGCTCAGTCGCTGCGACGAGTACTCGCTGCTACAAGTAGCGGCGAGCAAAGTCGCGTCGTGTGACTGAGGCTTAATATTGACACAGCAAAGGTTGAACTTCTTAAAAGTTAGTTGTATTTAAAAGATTCAGTTTTTACAGCAGCATCGATAAACGAGCATTGTTTATTTATTTATATCGATATAAGTAACGGGACAATTGTTTCTTCGTAAGCAAATGTGAAAAAAAAAAGGTTAAGAAAGAGGATAGAGAAGTATAAACAAAGGAAAGAGGTTCCAAAACTATTTGTTGTTTTCTTTTTTGCTCCTCACCCACAACACCTCTCCGGGTCCGGGCAGTGACATTTATTGAAGGTCGATCTCCCACGGGAAAATACGCAGTGTTGCTATTTTGCTTACGGTTAGTATGAGTCATGTGACCATTCAAAACAAATAACAGGAGACGAGAGTATTGTTAGATACTCCAAAATCGAATATGTGTGATACTCGCTTACCTTCACGGGCGTGTACCCAGGTTTCATCTCTGCCGGCTGGTGTATCTTGTCATTCGGCCGTGATCGATAACACAGCAGGGAATTAGGGGTTTAGTTTCAGAGGATTTATTTAACGTAACATACACACAGATGGTGTGGTTGTTTGCACACGCACGAGAGAGAGAGAGAGAGAGAGAGAGAGAGAGAGAGAGAGAGAGAGAGAGAGAGAGAGAAACAAATAATTACCTGGGAAATATATTCAGGTTATTTGCGCCATTGTGCGCCGACCCCCTACTGCTCGCAGCGGACCACCACTTCGCCGCTGCTTCTCTCTTGGTCGTCAGGAACAGAAAAATATAGACTAAGCCTCCCACCATCGTGACGTCAGTTCCGACTTCCATTTTGATTCCTACCTTCTTTTTGGAGTCCCTAATGAGGGTGAGAGAAAGAGTGGGTGCAGTCAGGAAGACAGGTAGTCAACAAAGCAGCTTGTTAGAATTCATACTGAGAACCCTAATTGTTTTCAAAAAGTACCATTTCATGAGTCAACAAGCCGATCAAGGTACACCACATTGAATCCACATACAGGGTGGGCCCTTAAAGAAAAGTACCACTGATGGAATCGTTAATAAAATCGAATTGAATCCAACCATATTTAGTAAAAATAAACTTCAGTTTATACCTGACTTGTCCACCAAGTTGCAGTCATGAATATCCAACAGTCTTTGTTATTTATCAAGGTTCATTTGAATATGATGTGCAAAATTGTCAATAACTCTGACACACTCCTTTCTTGGTACTGCGATTATTTGGGCTGCGATGTTCCTATTAAGTTCAGGAATAGTCTAGGGGGATTGTTTTGATAGAGATTATCTTTGAGATAACATCACAGATAAAAATCTGGAGGGTTACGGTCCGTGAGTGTGAAACCTCAAAGCGGTCTTCACGACATACGAGAAAACAAAATAACCACTTGTCGCTTAACTGTTGGGGGAGGGGGGGGCTTCAGATAAAATAAAATAAAATAAATGACTTACCCTACCAGTAACCCTAAGTTCGAGTGGCAAGCCCCCGCACTGTTACCCATTATTCCATTTCTTATTTTATGAGCAGCGTATTGGCGGCATATTTACACAGCACATGTAGATTAGTTTAATATGTCTGTATTTCAATCTATAATCTCTTTCAAATACTCTACTTTTCATCGTCTGTCGCAAAAAGAACATTTTAAATATCTTTTATTCATCCCAAATAAGACATATCGTAACTGATGTATAAAGCTCTACTGTGATAGAGAGCAACCTAGGTGGGGAGTTGACTAGCAAGATATTGATTTACATTACATTTTAATTTCTGCGTGATCGGTTGGAACACAGGGAGCAGAAAGGGAATTCCAAAACAAGCGATCCGAAGAAAGAATATACAGAGTAGAAAATTTCTCGGCATCTTGGGACCTCAACAGTGAAGAGGTGAAATTTTGCTACTCTTGGGGTGGATCGGGGGTCTTACAGTTGAAGGGGTACAAGTGTAGTAAGTTTATCCGAGCATATTCCGTGGAAGTACTTGTAAAACAACCACAAGGATGTAACTCTGCGGCGATGCGACAGGGGCTGGAGCTTGGCAGACATTACGAGACTTATTATGTTAGAAATTCTTTTTTTGCGCCCTGTCCAAAAGAGAGGGGCTAGCGGTTGGTGCACCAGCCTAGATATGGCAACAAAACTTCATGCACGGGCGAATGGTGGTTGTATAAATATATAGGATACTGGCAGATGTATTTAAGGGTTGGATAAAAAAAAAAATATTTTTCCATCAAATCACATGATTTATAAACAACTCGATGTTAAATAGTTGATTTGGATATTCTGAGTTGGCAATCGATCCTGTCTTATTAAATTGATCATTCTTAATTATTGCGTTCGATTTGATGATCACCATTGAATATAAATGGTGTAATTATTGATGAAAGAGAAATCACCGGCAATAAATCGAACCGAAAAGTTTGATCATACGAACTACTGTCTACGCCCAATTCAGAAATATTGTCGAAAGATATTATAATGATTTATCTATCTATCTATCTATCTATCTATCTATCTATCTATCTATCTATCTATCTATCTATTTTTTTCTGCCCATTCTTTGACTAAGATCAAAGTGTAGTCTCTGTTCTTGGCTTAAGGTTAGTGTCTAGGTTACTGTTTTCCCGTTCTCCTCTCTTATGGGCTGGTGGAATGCAGTGACACCTCTCACTTTTGTTGTCAACTGTGACCTCAATACTTCCGTCGCCCTTCGGGTTGAGGCGTAACCCGCGTCCTCTGAGCCTTTACTGAGCTAAGAAGAGGCCAACCCACTTTCTCTCTATCCCCCTACCTCTTGCTGTTTTTGGCGCCAGAAAAAGCGCACCAAAAACAGTTCTTTAATTTTCCCCGTCTCCACACCAGTTGAAACGATGAAATTTCCAACCTTCCCTTTTTTTCAACTGGCAAATATATGGTAGGGGAAAAGAAACTGTTGCCCACCATCAAGGAGCGGGTATTCAATAGATCCCCCAGTCCTGGGGAGAACACAAAAGGGGCTACTCCCTTTAAGAGCGACCCCATCACACGAAGCTTATCTAACCGGGGAGAAAATTATAAAAACAGGGGCATACCGCCCGGATAAAGAACAAATAGGGCCTGCTCCCCTAAAAATTGGCTCTCCTAGCTCGAGGAAGATAACAAAATAACTCTCTCCCCACCAAGTCCACGCTCAGGTTGATCGAAAAGCAACGAACACGCGCGAACCAGGATACTGTCCGGCAGCTGATCGGACAGTGAATACCTCTTTGCTACTCACAGAGATTTTGGCTAAGATCAAAGTGTAGTATCTGTTCCGATGGATACTGCACCCCATACTGGTGTTGTCTTGGCCTTCGGGTCTTGATTTACGCCGGTCAGTGGGTTTGTCCTGTGCAGTTCTTGGAGGTCCACCTTCCCAGGCTTTGCCTCCCCTCTTTGGGGAGGAGTAAGTTTATTGCTTACTGCCTGAGGCGCCCCTACCGGGGAATGCCGACGGGGCTGCCCAGGCAATTTTTAAACCCCACTTTCCCGACCCGACCTTGGGTCACATCTTACTTGTGGGAGTAAGATAAAAACTGGCCTTATGCCTAACTCCTGGAGAGGAGTAAATCAATACTCACAGGGATCTAGAATGAAGAAGGGGGCAGAAAATACCAAGACAGACAATCCTACGCCTGGGTTTGTCAGTTCTCCTTTGAACACTCCTTGAGACTGGCCCTTCCTGTCGGGAACAGTAAACTCACAGCCGGGATGGTTGATAAGTGGAAGCTCCATCGTTTCCATCCCACTGCCCCCCCCTAAAAAAAAAAACAACTGTAAAGGACGACGACTACGATCTGGACGCTTCCATACCACTATCATACCAGCAGAGGAATATGGCAGCAGCGACAACTTGGGGACCCCAGTTACAGCTGACACCTGATTAATATAGAGAGCTCTTCCGTACCAGGTACGCCAGTACACCGAGGGCAACATGATAAAGGCCGCACTTGGTGTGTGTGAGAGTATCCAGAAAAGAACCGCCTCCTTCGTAATATCGTACATTAGGCTGAAGGGGCCGACTGGGGGCATAAAGGAAACCATAGTGAAGTTCCTTTTCGAACTGCAAATCCCGATGCAGTATCTTTGTCGCAGGAGCTTTGTAATGTGGGACGTTCTGCTCCCACCCCGGAAGATGCCGAGAAAGCAGCCAGAACCGAGCACAAGTGGATTTATTAATTTTTATTCCTTTAAATTCACTGTCGTACCTTGTGTGTGCCATATAAATAAATTTACATAATTTGTTGTTTATGGAAGGAACTTATTTTCCTTTCTTTCGCGATCCTTTTCTTACAGTTTATGTAAACATTCGTCCTTATAAGTAAAATTTCCTTTGGCCCAAACTAAGCGAAATACAGTTCGCATAATATTAGAACTGTCTTGGTTTTGTGCTTAACACAATCCTATGTCCACAAATAGTGATCATCTGGTTAATGTTTATAGCCTATGTTAAGACATGATACCCGAACACTTCGTAAGAATCATGAGGCTACCACACCAAAGAGCATGATCTGCGTTGGATGCTTGGGTCTGTAAATGCCATTGACATTAACGCTTAGCTGCACCAGAGACCAATCACACGGCTATCTTCGCTTGAAGATACACTGCTACACGAAAGAACTTTCGGCAGCCGACACGTATAAACCTTTATCCCTTTCAACTCACTGGCGTAACTTCTAGAAACCTACACTCAACTGTGTATGCTATATAAAGATTTTTTTAAAAATATACATTGTTGTTTATAGAAGGGCCTTGTTTTCCTTTTATGGGATTATTATAGGAGATATTCTTATAATTTATGTGAAGATCAGTTCCTAAAGACTTGTTGTCACTCAGTCTCCAGGAAACGCAATTGTTTTTTTTTTTTGTTGTTTTTTTTTTTCAACCCGTAATGACTCGTGTACGAACTTCGAATGCGAACGAAATAACAACCATAACAAAATGAAAACAAGCATAGTTGCCTCCAATGAAAAGGCTTTTTGTGCGAGGCATCATGACTCATTTTTCAAAATTGCCAACTGGTCTCTGATTGGATCGCGTATCGACCGGCGTTCGCGGATTATTCAAATCAAACAGCATTTAAATCGAAAACAGTTCAAACAAAACGATTCGAAAATTACTAGAAACCGGTGCTCGATCTCTCGTCACTTCTGCAAAGGAAGAAGAAAAGAAAGAAAGAAAGAAATCACTCATTGCTTTTCAAAGTGGAGAAAAAACCCAAAACCAAAAACATGAGCAAGTATCAAAAGAAGAGGGTGCGAGGTTCTGTGGTGGGTGGGGAAAGAAGTGTAGTGTAGGGGTGCTGTTTGTGAAGGGAGATGCAGAACGTGTGGTGGTGGTGGTGAGGGGGGGCGTAGATGCGGGGGTGGTGGTGGTGGGAGATTTGGTAACAAACGCTTCAATTAAAGCGATCAATAGGAGAAGAGTCGTTCAATGTAGGCATTCTTTATTTCAGCTTTACAATGCACGTGATATGCGGAGGAGAAAAGGCAAAGGGAAATGGCCTTTATGCCGAAGCGAGAGTTAAATTATCGCACATTATCCAATCATTGAATACAAATTTGCTTTTATATTCATAATAATATTAATATAGAGATGATGATGATTGATGATGATGATGATGATGATGATGATGATGATGACGATGATGATGATGATGATGATGATTGATGATGAGTATGATGATGATGGTGATAGTGGTGGTGATGATAGTGATGGTCGTGCTGCTGCTGATGATGATGATGGTGATGGTGGTGGTGATGGTGGTGGTGGTAGTGCTGATGGTGATGGTGGTGGTGGTGGTGGTGGCGCTGCTGCTGCTGATGATGATGATGGTGGTGGTTATGCTGCTGCTGATGATGATAATGATGATGGTGGTGGTGGTGCTGCTGCTGCTGATGGTGGTGGTGGTAGTGCTGATGGTGATGGTGGTGGTGGTGGTGGCGCTGCTGCTGCTGCTGCTGCTGCTGCTGCTGCTGCTGCTGATGATGATGATGATGATGATGATGATGATGATGATGATGATGATGATGATGATGTACAAAATACCCGACAGAATAATTAATCTTATTAAGAAAGCAATGGAAACATGGAGACTGGAACTGACAGGCGGAGAACAACACCTGACTGAGGTAAAAAAAAATACAGAGAGGCATTTTCCAAGGAGACTTCCTATCACCACTACTGTTTATAGTAGCTATTATGCCACTCAACTGCATATTTAGAAAATCTGATGCCGGATACAAGTTTACAGACACAGAACTATTAATTTCGATTTAGACAGGACCAACAACTTTTGATTATATTTTAACATTTTCATAATAAATGGTTTACTTGACATCGTTTTGTGTCCGGTCTGAGTCGAAATTAATTAATTTTTACCCTCGAGACACGTACTTACTTGGAATGTGAATAGCGGAAAGTCTATTAAGCTAAGACTCTGAAAGTTTGCCTTGTTGGATTTTGACTACACTACGAGCGTTGAACACTCTAGACAACAATAACGCTTCCCCTGCCTCATCGGGTAAGTGTATCCTAATTTCCATAAGTCTGTGCTGATTGCCGGTAGCCGTACGGTCCCGAGCGTTTGTCTCGTAAGTCTAGCTTGAATCTACGTGTTCGATCCCATGCGACTGCCTGCAACCACCACTCCTGAACTGATGAGGCCAAAAAGCCCGAAACGATATCGTCTGTAGATAAAAACACTTTAATATTTAATTAAAAGTATATATATATATATATATATATATATATATATATATATATATATATATATATATATATATATATATATATATATATGTATATGTATATGTATATATATGTATATGTATATGTATATGTATATATATATATATATATATATATATATATATATATATATATATATATATATATATATATATTAGAAATATTTGTCTTTATCTACATACGTATACGTTTTATCTTTACGGAAGCGTCAGTGTAGAGAAAAATTATGCACACCGGTCGCCGGACTCGAACCCCGGAACACGAGTTATATTTCAAACTCAAATTCCAACGTCTGTTCCCCCACGGTCGTTGTCAACAACTCGGTAAATCAACGAGATATTAATCCTATTTAAAGGCAGCTGACGTAAAGAGTTCGACTTTTGAAAGGAACATTGCATTGTAGCCACTATAACGACTGTCTTAATATTACTCGCTACAGAGCCCAGCCTAGTTTGGGGGCGACAACTGAATGCCTGTCTGTTTGTGTGTGCGCGTGTGTTTTTGTGTTCCCTATAGAAAGAACAGTTAGCGAATCTACATAAAATCTAAAAATGTATTCAATGCAGAATTAACAGGGGTAAGTTAATGGAAGTGTTCCTAAACCTCTATTTGCACCCCTAAGGGGTCTATGGAGAAGATTTCGTTGGCCGGAAGGGTTGAGTTTTCAGTCATAATTTGGAAAGAAAACACTGTAATTTCAATGTATTCCTTTCGGACATGACTCGGCATTTTCTTTATTTAACGTTTCTTAAGTGCCTCTTCGGAGAAGAAACTCGGAAAATGTGGTTTTAGTAGTACTTTGGACGCATCCTTAATTTTATTTGGGTGGTTTGGTTTCAGTTGCGGTCTAAGCGGGAGTGGAATATAGTAATCCAAAAGTGCTCAACATCCTAGATAGAGCAGGTGGTTTAAAACGCAGCGTTACCCGGAAGAAAGAACTTTTCTGTCTTTTGTTAACTCAGTGTTGCCCGGGAGCCATAATAGTAATACTACAGTATTATATTTGGTAAGTGTAATAAGTTCATCCAAAGTACTCAATATCATAGATAGAGCAGGTATGCTTACTCGGCGTTTTCCGGGAGTCATCAATATCCTAGATAGAGTAATGGTTTTTAAACGCCGCGTTGCCCAGGAGAAAGAAAAGGTACTTTGAGTTGCTCGAGAATCACTGCTCGATATCCTAGATAGAGTAAGTCTGCGTAATAATAATGTAGTACATTTCCTATGTGGTATATGCTTGATGGAGAAAGAGAAGAAAAGAAACTCAGCGTTGCCCGGGAATACACTTAAATAAATATAAGTTACATTATATTATTAAGGGGGGATATGAGAAGCTCGGCGTTGCACGGGAATAAATAAAACCACATATAGATTTCATTATATTTTTTAAGAAAGTGGGTCTGCAAGAAACTCGGTATTGTCCGGGAGCAATAACTTTAAAACTTAAAGCTCAGGTGAATGGATTACATTATTATGATTTTCAATACATTAAAACAAGACAGAGAAATAGGCTGGGTGGAGGTACAACGAGGGGGGGGGGAGAGTGGGAAAACGGGGAAGGGGGAGAGAGGGAAAGATAGAGAGACGGATTGAGATAGGAGCTTTAATATAAAGATGCCACAGACACTTGTTAACCTCTTCTATTTTGTTTTTATGGCCCCGGGCAACGCCAGATAGGCCTGCTAGTATATATATATATATATATATATATATATATATATATATATATATATATATATATATAGAGAGAGAGAGAGAGAGAGAGAGAGAGATAGAAAGAACAGATATTCTTTAGATGCGTCCATTCAACGTACACGATTATTGCTGAGATGCTGGTATTTATCTTCCTCCCACAGATGTGACACAAGGTCGGAAAAGTGGGATTTGAAAAGCCAGCGCCCTCGAGAAGGGAGAGCACTCTGGCCTACAAAAAATGCCTGGGCAGCCCCGTCGGCATTCCCCGGTAGTGGCGATTTCAAACCCTAAACGCCAGAGACGGACGAGCGGACAGTGCGTTTTACAGATATGATCGGCCGCATTTAAAGATGCTATTTTAAGCGTAGATGCAAGAAATGTCCGACGGACAGAACATCATATAGAGATTCGTGGACGCATCTCCAACCTAAAGCAATCGCAGTGGATTGAAGGGAGAATAGGCAATATGTGGAATTCTCTTGTACAAGATGCCGATTATGTAACCTTGAAACTGTAAAAAAAAATCTTAAGGCATTAGAAGAAGAAGAAAAAATAGCTTATATATTGAATAATATAAATAATAATCTTAATGTTAAATTGAACGCATGAATAAATAATCCGATAAGAATAAGAGATCGATCGAGATATGTCAATGTCTGCATGTGTGTGTGTGTTTCCTATTGAAAGAAAGGTTAGAGAATCTACATACAAACGTAAAGTGTGTTTATATGTAGAAATTTTCAGGGGAAGACAATGAAAGTGGCCCCGAATCTCTAAGTGAACCCCTATTTTGACTAT
>OY744531.1:19796924-19806924 GCA_963556195.1 Sepiola atlantica | reverse complement strand
GGAATAACTATTTTAACTATTCCCAACCTACGCTCTAAGTTATGTATATATTTATCCTTCTTTTTCAGAATGTATAAATGTGAATGATTACACCGTTTGTTTGAAAAGTTATGACACTGGTGGCACACACAATTTATTTTAAATGCAAATATCAAACGATATATATTTCTTCCCTAAATTTTTGGTTCTGCTTCCAACGGTCTTTCCCAGGCTTTTGTCTATGTTTATATAAAATACTGAGATGGGTGTCTGAGGACATAGTCATATACCTTGTAACGTTCCCAATTCCAAAGGTAAATTACTTGTTGATTACGAAGTTTAGGGTAAATGTCTCCCGGAGCTTACTCAAATGAATAGGGATGTTGTCACAGTACTGTGATATAAGTAACCGCAATAAATACGGGATTCTAATCCTTTTTCATTAAGTGCATTCTAGGGTTTAAGAAGATTGAGTGCAATATGAAGGATGTAGAAAATACAATTTTTGCAGAAAGCTAAGATTTCATGGTAAATGATAAGAGAATATGTTAATCTATATCTCGCTATTTCCTTACACAGTCAACCTTGTTACTTTTAAAATACACTTTTACATTGCTCAAATATTAAAAAAAACATTAATTTGTATATTTAAATAAATATTATCTCGACTTTTACACTGGATACTCCAGCTAATTTCGTAATCAATCAAAGAAAAGGAAAAGTCATTTTCTTTATAATTAGGAATCTATCTGCTGTATCTGCTGTCGAAATAGCAGGGCTATGATTCGCTTATTTCTGATGGCGTCAACTTACGAATAAAATTTTATTTTCAGATTTCAGAGATAATATTAAGTTATTATTTTTGGTTGTAGTATATATTTTAAATTTTAAATTGTCTCAACATGGCGGAACCACTGCAAATAATGTTATATGACTATGGGGTTGATTTGATTAATATATCATTTGAGAAGCTGTCAGAGGAACAAAATATGATGCAATTAATAGACGAAGAGGCTCTGGTAGTATTTCCCAGTGAATGTTGACGTTGCTAATGGCAAGGAAAATTGGGATACAGAGTCAACTTCCTCCTAAGATGGAGTACTGCTGCCACATCTGGGGAGGTGCCGCTCAGAGCACCCTTTTCTGCCTTGATAGAGTACAAAACCGACTTCGAAATCTAGTGGGGGATGTCCTCTTCTCTTTCCTACAGCCACTCTCTCACAGAAGACAAGTTGCTAGTCTTTCTTTGCTCTACCATTATTTTCATGGCAGGTGCTCGACTGAGCTAAAATCTATGGTCCCCCCCCCCTTGTAAAACATTCACAACTAGAACCCGCCTAGACGTTACCACTGTCAATGATTCCCCTTTCTCGCTCTGTGTGCCCAAGACGAAACGAAACTTCCATGATAATAGTTTCTTTCCTAGAACTGCCCGTTTGTGGAACACAGTGCTGCAAGACTGCTTCCAAGCCGACTACAACATGGTCGTCTTCAAGTTCAATGTAAACAAATTCTTGTTAAACCGTCCCCGTAAATAATCAATTTCTGCCCTACAACCATCGTACGAGTGTTCGCGATGTTGTCTCACCATCCACCAATCAAACTCTTTAACCCTTATCCTCGAGTGGCCTTTGGGCCTTGATAAGCGATGACCTTTTATTGTAACAAAAAGCATAAAAAACTTCTTTCATCCGAAAATGTCATGATGTGGTCGCGGTAAGATAAAGGACCAGATAAAGTCGACGAAATTTCTAAATATCTAATATCCGTGGGGGCCATGCTCAATTGTCTTTATCTTGTGTGATGTCGGCAACTGTAACCTCGTTATTCACCTATCTCGTATTTTATGGTTGTCGTGCATCGTATTGAGAATATTGTGCCATGTTTAGGAAATATTTATAAAGGGTTAACAGTTTATAACTGGTCATATAACTTGAAAACATGTTAGACACGGTATGTAATATATTGGGATGTTTTGGGGAGCGAAATTTGATCGAATCACATGTTTCTGTAAATTCCGGACCAACAAAACGTGCTAAGCGGTTGCTACTGCCAGGTAACCATGGCCCCGGCGAGGTTCGGATATATAAAAGTATGGATAATGCATACTACGGTCCACGTGATATTTTCTCAGAAAAATGATTAAAAGAGCGGAATCATAAAATCTTGTTGTGGTTATTGCATAACTAACATATTCCAGTCATGTATTGATTTACTCCTCTCCAGGAGTTAGACACAAGGCCAGTTTTTATCTTACTCCCGTAAGTAAGATGTGACCCAAGGTCGGGTCGGGAAAGTGGAGTTTAAAAATTGCCTGGGCAGCCACGTCGGCATTGCCCGGTAGGGGCGCCTCAGGCAGTAAGCAATAAACTTACTCCTCCCCAAAGAGAGGAAGGCGAAGCCTGGGAGGGTGGACCTCCGAGAACTGCACAGGACAGACCCATAGACTGGCGTAAATCAAGTCCGGAAGGCCAAGACAATACCAGTCTATGTGGTGCAGTATCCATCGGAACAGATACTACATTTTGATCTTAGCCAAAAGGCCAAGAAAATATTCCAGTCATGTAGAGACAAAAGAAAAACGTACTGCATCTTCGTATGTGTCGATCAATCCATTACACTATACACCATCACCCCTAAGTATTAATACCCTAACCCTAACCCCTAAGTATGAATACGCCTGAGTAACAGACAAACATACAGCAGCCGGAATACACAATTACATTATTTTGAAATAATACTAAGTTACGACTAGGACCCATACAGCTATATGAACCTCCTCCGTAAAACCGGTACTTCCTCCAAAAGGGACACTTGAGATAAAAAAAGATGATCGTTGAATCCAAATTCTTCATTTCGTGAGGTGCCGAAGATTTGGTATGGATTATAAATACCTATTCAAAATAGTAAAAGTCTATCTATGTCAATGAGATCATGGTACGTCTCTGAAATATGTAACGTATCGTTTTTAAATAAATCATTTGCATATATATATATTATATACATATAAATATATATATCCCTTTAGTTATCTAATATATATATACATATATATATATATATATATATATATATATATATATATATATATATATATATATGTATATATATGAGTAAAGTCAAACGCTTTAACTTTGAAAATATCCTAACGAGACAAAGAACACAATACCTCAATATCATAGATGAAGAGTGAAGCAATTCAAGCAAATTAAGTCTGTCAGATACCATTGAATACTGCAGGCACACACACACACACACACACACACACACACACACACACACACACACACACACATACACACACATACACACACACAAACAAGCACACACACACACACATATATATTTATATATATATGTATTTATATATATATATATATATGTGTGTGTGTATAAATATATATATATATATATATATATATATATATATATTCTGATGTTGATCCCAGTAACACCAGTTCAGTGAGAACCACCGTTGTAAATATGCGTAGTAGTAGCAACGACTCAACACACAACTGTAACTGCAGAGCTTCTAACATCTGTCCACTGGGGGGGAACTGTAGAGTCTCGAGCATTGTCTACAAATGCGATGTGATAACAGAAAGTAGTAGGAGATCATATATCGGATCCACCAGGGGTGAGTTCAAAGATAGATTCAGAAATCACATGAGTTCATTCAGGGGAGGCCAAAGGGAAGACATAGATAGGCTTAACACTTCTATTGGCCGTATTTTTGAGAAACCTCATTGCTAGGCAAGATCCTTTCGAACTGAAATGGTCCATTTTGGTGAGGTCTAGATACAATGTATATATATATATATATATATATATATATATATATATATATATATATATATATATATATAATAAAAGTTTTTAAAAAGGTTGAAGGCAATGCAAAGATCCGGATTGCTGGAAGCTGTGAAGAACAAAAACAAAACAAAACCGAAATAAGTCGGATATAGATAGAAAGGTTTGTTTATTTTTCTAGACAGCAAGGGTGTTAGTTTGTAATATCCGGATTATCAAGAATATATATATATATATATATATATATATATATATATATATATATATATATATATATATATATATATATATATATATATATATATGAGAGAGAGAGAGTAGAGAGAGAGCGAGAGAGAGAGACAGATTGAGAGAGAGAAGAGAGAGAGAGAGAGAGAGAAGGAAAATCAGACAGACACGGTGTGAGGGGGAAATTTCGTTCAGGAAAATGTCGAAATAAAATCTGGGTTAAATCTGGCTGTATTTTATACACGAGTTTTGCTGGTCACGTCCGCCGCCATTAACCTTTCTTTGCTTTGTCGTCGACGTGTTGTGTTCGCATCCTATTATATGTTTCTCTTTGATTTTTTATGCGAGTTCATTTCATATTTTATATATTCAAATCATAATGAGAAAATATGTTATTTATTACTTAACTCATGATGAAAAACAAGAAGCAAAAAACAATTTATTCGGCGGACAAAATATCTGCTCTTATCAAATGTTCATGAATATTCCAACATATTTCTCGCATTCAAATCGCTGCTAAATTCGCCTCACAATTAATGTCTTACAAATACGAGTATGTTTGACATTTAAATATTCGATTTTTAGCACAATTGATCAGTGACATTTTTACTAGACATTTGTTGACTATGAGAACCGTCTTGTGACATTTCATAACATACCTCTTTTTAATGTGTTGGTTTTCGATGCATATTCACTCTTTCACTCCACCCCCCTCTCTCTCTCTCTCACACACACACACACACACTATATATATATATATATATATATATATATATATATATATATATATATATATATATATATATATGTGTAGCATTATAGATCTGAGTTGGATGTATTGTCCTTAACAAGAATAACTTCTGTAAGAGAGCTCAATGCATATATAAAGTAAATATAAAGTTAGAATTTAAATTACTCAATCTTCACGTCGAACAAGCCTAAGTTAGGGGGTGAGATATTATCACGTCAGACATATGGTGTTTTGAGTTATTTCAATATTTCAATTCTAACTCTCTCTCTCTCTCTTTCTCTCTCTCTCATATATATATATATATATATATATATATATATATATATATATATATATATATATATATATATATATATATATATCTTAATTCTCTTTCATTTCCCGTGGTGATTGTTGGTGGCCGTGGAGAAAGATACCGGACTGCAGTGTCATGGGTAACTTTGTGACCGGAATCGAATCCTTTGACCGGCAGTAATTATCATATCTCCTACACTGATAACTGCGAAAGCAAAAAACACTAATATCTGTAGGTCAAAAATATATATATATATGTATATATATATATATATATATATATATATATATGTGTGGAGGGGGTGGGTTGTGTGCGTGTATGTAGTTATATATATATATACGCTGATTTTTTGTTATTGTTGTTTTGTTTGGTGATACGGACTGGTATTGTTTACCGGTGCGTCTTTTTTTATCATTCTGCGCTACCTTGAGCAGGTTGTTTATTTATTTATAAATATGCAGACGATATATATATATATATATATATATATATATATATATATATATATATATATAAGGTTAATACAACAAAATATATAAGAGGCAACTAATATCTTTAATTAGTGAACATCCGGATAAAAATAAAGCTCAATATACTGGATAGAGCATTACTAGCAATAGATGAAGTGAAAGAATAGAATAAGGTGCGAATCAAATTTTATTACAGTTCAATGTTCGGGCAAAGTTCTGTAAGTTTGACTAGTTTGCACTATAATGCTACACCTAATAATGCTAATATCCATCATCCACCCCAGCAAGCCGATAATGATCTTCCAACGATAGTTAATGATAACGCTAACCATAATACACATTCAATTAACCAATCTAATTCATATCATGAAAATACAGTAAACAGAAGTAGACCCGGGATTGGAAATATAAGTGGTTCAGGAATAATAGCAAACCCTAAGATACACACTTATATTGGGGCTACAGCAAATCTAATTAAAACCCGCATATCTATGCATAATTACTCCTTCAATAACGATGTCAGCAACAACAAAACATCACTGACCACTTTAGTTAAAAATCTAAGATCCAAAAATATTCCACACAGTATAAAATGGTCCATCCTGAAAAAATCAAACTCTTATAATCCAGGATCTAGATCTTGCGGTCTATGCAATTCAGAGGCCGTGATGATTGCCACAGCACATAAACGTTTAAATTTAATCAACTCTAGAAATGAATTAGTTTTCAAATGTCACCATAGGAGGAAATTCAAGTATGCACAAGTCAGCCCGCCACCAAACCCACCGTAGCTGCTTGAGTGAGTGTCGGGACTGGCTTCTGAGTATCCAATTTTGGAGATGTGTGTGTTAAATCTTCCCAGCCTATAAGGTTAAGACATTGAATATGCCTAAATATCTCTTTAAATCGCTTTAAATCTCTTTAATGTTTTTAAGTTGCAAAAGTCTGGATTTTTTAATTTTTAAATTTTTAAATTATTAAATTTTTAAATTATTAAGTTGCAGCGGTATGGATCTTTAAATTTTTAAAAGTTTACATTATTAAATTCTAAATATGTTAACAACTTCTTAATTATTAATTTCGTAAATCTTCTAAATTATATGATAGAGTTAGATGTGTAAATTTGGTTTATATACTCTAAGCAGAGATCAAATAGTAAATTTGGAGGAGGAGATATATCGAGACTCTGACCTAAATTTACAAATCCGTCTCTGTGACCCAGACTTTTAATATTCAAATATATACGTAACTGAGTCGACCCAGACATATAACATCCGGTATACATATAACTGAATTTACACATCCCTCAATATGTGTGGGCGTTTTCTTTGTTAACTGAAGACATGTAACATCCGTTTGTGCGCGCGGTTTGAATCAGTTGATATTCATTTACGTTTGTGTTGTTGTCTTATCAAGGAGAAGTGTTTGTTTTCGGATTTCTTACGCTGTCTACTGGGCTTTGAATATAATTTTTTTCTTTGGAGTAATTTTTATCGGACCCGGAAGAAAAAATGTCCGAATACATCAGTCAGTTTAATTTTATTCGAATTGGATTTAGCAGAGCTTGCATACAACCAGGAAGTTATGGTTTGCATGACTCTTATTAGCTCTTAATAACCCTGAATTTGGACATTATAATATTAAACACCAAGTGAGTTTTCTGAACTTTTCATATGATTTGTTTTCCCTATCATTTTCTTATCGTTTTATTAATTTGAATACACCTTAAATACATTTTTCACTGCTATCTACTGCATCGATAGCAAACGAATTTCCCGCCTGGATAACTTTTTGCATTTTTGGACCACCATTCACCATTTGGATTATTTCTTAATCAACCCTTTTGATATCGTGTCTGGAGCGATTTTAAACTTGTTGACGTGGATTAACTGTATAGGTTTACAAAAAAGTATGTTCTGGGCCGATATATTTGATGTTTTATATACCTTTATGTATTTTTATATATATTTTTAAATATATTTTCAAAGTTTAATTTTTATTACCTGCAGTAATGGCATTGCGGTAATGGTCCTCTGAGGAGAAGATTATAATAAACGATGACCATCAGTGTAGTGCACTTTGACCACTACAAAATAACTGGCATCGTTCACCAAACCACAATATTATCCAAAGAAAACTCGAATAAGAAAAAATACTACGCAGGTGAAACCTCTTTATTTTAAAACTAAGAATAACAAGCATAAAAGCATATTCAATAACAAAAAACATCGATTCAATACATCACTAGCGAACAATTACCGGACGCTCGCCAATAATCGAGTGGATACAATTTTACGATGTGTCAGTACATGTAGATATTTAGACGACCCGTGTAGATTATGTTTAAATGAGAAGCTTTAAATTACAAAATTTTTAAGATCCCCAAAACTTACTTAATTGTAGAAGCGAAATAGCAACTAACTGTAGACATAGAATAAAGTTCACTTTAGGATAACTATATACATAACAAATGAATAGCTAAACAAAACTAAACAAATAAAAAAAAACTACATCAACATCTAAAGTAGCAGCAAATAACAAAATGAATAGAAAATAAATTATTCCAATCACGCACGTGCTAAAATAAGGTCAACTGTTAATTTGACACACTTGCAAAAGAAAACAAAACAAAACAAAAGATTGTCAAGTAAAGGTCGATCGGTCCTTTGTTTGATAGAATCTCGGCTATTTGCCAATCAAACTATAACTAGTTAGACTAAACACTACTTACGTATATAAAAAAACAACAACCAATAACAAAAAATCCGTGCACTTAGCATGATGATTCTCTGCGGAGATGAAACATGGACACCTCTGTGTAGTTTACTTGCCATAGATATACTACTACTACTACTACTACTACTACTACTACTACTACTACTACTATGGTCTACTCACGTATTGATCACTGTTGACGTAAATACTGACAATCTATACACAATTTATTGAATCACCTTATAATTTTATATGTGTATAGACATGAAATAATAATAATAAATATATATATATATATATATATATATATATATATATATATATATATATATATATAGAGAGAGAGAGAGAGAGAGAGAGAGAGAGAGAGAGGAGCGAGAGAGATACATGTTCGGTTGTCGATAATAGACACATTTTAAAGATATTATCAGTTGATGACCAGAACTTGGGAAACCCATCTAATGTAAGGACCTCCCAGATAGAAGATTCAGACACCTGTCTCCTCTGGCGATAGTCAGATGCAATTTAGAGATAAGGAAATGGATCCATAGCTAAGTAAAAAATTATATACGTTTTAGCATTAAATAATCGTCATCATCTTTTTCTTCTTCCTTCTCCTTCTCATCCTCCTCATCCCCTACGCTGCTGCTGCTTCTTCTTCTTCTTCTTTTTCTTCTTCTTTTTCTTCTTTTTCTTCTTTTTTTTTCTTCTTCTTCTTTTTCTTCTCCATCTTCTGTCCTTCCGAAAGGCATCAAGAAACACCATCATTTCTCCTTCCTGGCCTCTAAAACCGAACAACATAACCCTAACCCTAACCCTCAATCGAAGGGCAATATAGTAATAGAAACACTCCGTGTCTTTTCCTGATTCCAAAATTGTGTAATTTTTGACGGGTAGGCCGACAGTGGGCGGTGAATCCCTGAGCCGGAAAGCTCTGCAAACACCAGCAACTTCATTCTATTCACTTATCTGTGTTGACTCGAGAGAATGATAAGTGCAAATCTCATGAAAAGCCGGCGGAAACGAAATCGGTTGAATAGAAGAAAACATAAAGAGAAGAAAAAAGAAGGCGATAGAATTGACTTTCCTATCAAATAATGGCGGCTTCTTAATTCTAAAGGCATAGATACGCTCAGTATTTGAAATAAAAAATATCTGGCCCGCGGCCAGTATGCAGCAAACAATGTTTGACAGCTGAGAATTAAAATCTATGTAGTTTTGATTCTCGTGCTTAGATTTCAATTGTTGCGTTTTGATTGGCGGAGATGCATCACGTGCCACAAAGTGGGCTGGCTAGAGGTTCATAGATAGACTGAGGACATTCAGTTAGTAATTAGGGAGTGTGAGTTACAGACGCCCTTCGGTACTTCCGTCGTCATGACAGATCTGGATCTAGTAGAAGAGTCCAAGGTCCAGGGAGTAGACCACGTGATCAGCTTGGCTGGCCAGATGAATTAACATAGAATAAAGTTTGAATTGTCGGCGTGAAATGTTTATCTCCGATAACCGTTTGTGTTACGTCGTCCACTGATGTGATATCCTTCTGATACAGTTGAATACAATAATTTAACGATAATACTATACTTGCAGTAACAGGATAGAATATTCACAGTTAAATAAGTGACCCGAAGAGAGGCGTCGGTAAATGATTTATATTGATTTTTTTCAGACATTTCTATTGATTTTTTTCAGACATTTCTATTGATTTTTCTGGTGATCTCAAGAAATACCGTTCTGAAAAAAAAAAACGCG
>OY744531.1:19739424-19791924 GCA_963556195.1 Sepiola atlantica | reverse complement strand
ATATATATATTACTATTTCATGTATATACACATAATATTATTAAATAATAAAATATATTACGTATATATTTTATTTATTTCAATAGTGTGAGTAGATATCAGTAGTAGTATGAAAATATCGCAAGTAAGCTATACAGAAACGTTTATGATTCATCCCCGGAGGCTAATTTATAAGAGGAAGCACATTTTTTGATAAGCTCCATGGATTTACTTTCGCTACAAATCTAAAATGGAAGATTTATATCCAATCTGTTGCTAAGATCGCTGGAAAAATGGTTGGATCATTCTACTGCTCCAGAAAGTACCTGATTCCAGACGAAATCCTCTCCTTATATAAAAGTCAGATACGTCCTAAGATGGAGCACTGCTGCGACTCTTTTTAACCTTGACAGAGTACAAAACCGAATCCACAATCTAGTGGGTGAATATCCCTTCTGTTCTCTACAGCCCCTTTCTTACGGAAGAGACGTTGCTAGTCTTTCTCTACTCTATGCTTATTTTTATGGAAGGGGCTCGACTGAGCCCCAATATCTGGTTCATCTTTATGAGACATTCACAACAAGAACTCGTCTTTAAACCACAATTAAAAAAAAACTTCACCTTCTTCCTCCGTATGACTAACGTCAAGCGGAATTTCAACGAACAGAGTTTCATTCCAAGAACTTCCCTTCTGTGGAACGCGTTATTACGGGATTGCTTCCCTTCAGCCTACAACATGGTCTTCTTGAAATCCAATGTCAGCAAATACTTGTTGTTAACAGTCTCCGTAAATAATCAAATTCTCTTCATTGCATTTTTCATTTTAAATTCTTTCATAATATTCTTCATCAATAAATCCATATCGTTAATCGCTGTCCTCAGAAGGCTTTTGGTCTTGATAATTTATGACGCATTAGTAAAAATTAATGCATGACGTCATCCATTAAAACAGAGATTAGGGGAAAAGCTGATGACATCACAAAATAGTGACGACATCAATACGTTTGTATCATCACGGGTCTAGTCTATATACTGCTGAAACTTTGTGGACCTTGTTTGTTTATTTGTCTCCGTGCACACTAAATGACGTCATCGTTTTGCAATGTAATCATTTAGAATTAAGGATTCACGTGTCCATTTGATGACGTCACTAAAGGATGACGTCATTCATTAAAACAGCCAGATGAATATAACCGTCACAAAAGGTGAATAGCGTCACGCATCAAACCAGAGAGTGGGTGAGTGATGGAGTGAGAGAAGAGATCCTTTATGACATTTTAGAAAGGTCACAGTTCGTCTACTCAGTGAACCGTCTAGCCCCCTTGGGTCTAGTTGTATAGGAATATACTTATAGCATGTGAGCTACACAGAAACGTTCGTGTTTCATTCCCTAAATAATTCCTTAAGCTAAATGAATTTAACCGGACGAATTTCTTCGGCAATTAAGTTTCTCTGTAGCTCACTTGCCATAAGTTTATTTTTATACTACTACTAAGCTGAAACAAAAATATATACGTAAAATATTATCTTATAATATAATTATATTTGCTAAACAGTGATATATACTGACCCATCCAATCAATCTACTCTCTCTCTCACTCACTCACTCACCCTCTCTCTCCTTTCTCTCTCTCTCTCTCTCTCTCTCTCTCTCTCTCTCTCTCTCTCTCTATCTATCTATCTATCTATCTTTTCTTCCCACTTTCTTTTTCCTTATCTTCTCTCTCGATCTCTCTCTTTCTCTCTCTATCGCCACTGTATATCTCTATCTCTCTTTCTCTACTATCTATCCACTTTCTCCCTCTCTTTCCATTCTCTATTTCTCTCACCTTCTATCCACTATATCGCTCTTTCTCACCCCTCCATGCTTGTACGTGATATATTATCATAATAAAAGAATATATATATATTTTTGCTAGTTGTTGATTTGCTTATCCTTTATTCCATTTTTATTTTTACACACACACACACATATATATATATATATATATATATATATATATATATATATATATATATATATATATATATATATATATATATATATATATACAGGGTGATTCATAAGTCACTTAGCTATTTATTTTTGAAATTCTAAAGTTAAAAAATACGGTAATACAAAGCAGAAAGTTTATTCAACAAATTCATTTATGGGAGTTTAAAATTACAGCAAATTTTCAAAATTTCCACCTTCGTTCTGCATGCATAACTCCATTCTTTTTTGCAAGGAATTTACGACTCTTTGTAGCATATTTGATTGATTATGAAATAAATATGTATAGAAACAAATATATAAACGAACATATTTAAAATAACAAATAGCAGTAATTAGAGATTAAGATAACAATTATCAAAAGTTCATAGTATGTTTGTGCTTCATATGGTAATCATTTTAAATAGCTAAGTGAAGTGACTTATGAATCACCCTGTATATATATATATATATATATATATATATATATATATATATATATATATATATATATATATATATATATAAAACAGCAATATATAATATATACCAAATCTATCTTTTTTCTCTCTCTCTCTCTCTCTCTCTCTCACTCTCTCTATCTATCTTCACTTTCTCTCTCTCTCTCTCCTTACTCTCCTTCAGTCTCTCTTTCTACTGTATATATCAGTTTCTCTTACCCTACTATCTATCCACTCTCTTCCTATTTACTCTCTCTCTCTCTCTCTCTCTCTCTCCAATATATCGTTCGTTCGTTCTCTTCCTCTCTATGTCGCTCACTTACACTCTCTCTTTTTAACAGAAATAAACACTTGATTTATAAATTCGATATCAGCCGGTAAGAAAGTCGGTGGGTAAGGAGGTCGCCTTGAAACCTTCAAGGCAGGGAACATGGCAACGGAATTTTTTGCTTGGTTGATTGGTTGGGTCTGACGGGTGAAGTGAACGCGATAGTCGAGTGCAGAATATCGAACAAGTTCAATTGAAAATCATTCCAATCGCAGAACACAAAAGTTTCGATTACATAAGGAAGAGAAGCTCGTTGCTTTTACCACAGAAGCAACAACAATAACAACAAAGAAAAAAGAAATGTTACGGTAGATTCGTACTGAATGTTGAGGTGTCAGAGAGGAGTATAAGGCTACAGGGGCGCTGGGGTGTCGGTGGAAGAATCTATGGAACTCAAAACGAGGTCGCGCCGACAAGAACATTGATGGAATGGTGTCGAGGTTTGCATTTTATGCATCAGCTCAAGGTAATTCGACCTACCAATCAATCAGTACACCAGTTCAGTCTATTCGATTGAGTCAGTATTTCGCAACCTCGTGACACCTCTGACCGTGGCTCCTTAAATCAAATGCGAATTCTTTATGTCCTTTCCATATAAACTTGAGTTCCTTTTTCCCTTTCGTCTGCCCCTCAAGTTAATAAATGTAAGGAAGTCGTTTGGATAGTACAACTCTACTCTTGGCCTTTTGGCTAAGATCAAAGTGTAGTATCTGTTCCGATGGATACTGCACCCCATAGACTGGTATTGTCTTGGCCTTCGGGGCTTGATTCACGCCTGTCTATGGGTCTGTCCTGTGCAGTTCTAGGAGGCCCACCCTCCCAGGCTTCACCTCCCCTCTTTGGGGAGGAGTAAGTTTATTGCTAATTGCCTGAGGCGCCCCTATCGGGGAATGCCGACGGGGCTGCCCAGGCAATTTTTAAACCCCACTTTCCTGACCCGACCTTGGGTCACATCTTACTTGTGGGAGTAAGATAAAAACTGGCCTTGTGCCTAACTCCTGGAGAGGAGTAAATCAATACTCGAATGGTGCAGAGGCTACGAGATCTTCTCCACGAAAGCTGACTCAAAATGCTTAACCTTTTCTTCCTTGACGTTTATGTTGTGATCTTATTTTTGACCTACAATCTGTTCAATGGCCATTTCGATCTACATCGAGACCTGCTATTCACTCCTGCGCCAGAAAGAGGTCTACACGGGAATCACCAGAAACTGTTTCACAGCCAATTCCGATTAAACCGGAGAGAGGTCCCTTTCTCAATTGGGATCCCTGGACTTTGTAATGGACTTCCGGGAAATGTAATAAATGCACCAACGACGCAGCAATTCAATCCAACATTGAATGGGTTCAGACACACTGCATCGTTTTCTGTGTAAATTTCTACCCCATCTTCCTTGCATGGCAACTGAAGTTTGTTTTATTTTTTGACAAATTTATTGAATGGAATTGAATTAGAATGGAAACAGTTAATACTTTCCCGTCCCTGGAACACATTAACACGGGGCTGCCTCCCTGCAAATTACAACATGGTCGCCTTAAAATCCAATGCAACCAGATCCATGTCATGAATCGTCTCCACAAGTATTCGAACGTGATCCATTTCATCAACCATTCTCGGTCCTCTCATAAAATTCTTCATCTCACAATTGAAAACCATTCCATCGCAGTATCCTTTACCCTCTAGTGGCTTTTGGCTTTGATGAATACTAACTCATATGGTAAAGGAAATATCTTCATATGTTGAAGATAACAGCAACTTGTTCAACAAATTAAAACCAATAAATACACACCCACCCGAGTAACCATCACGGATGCCTCTTTTCTTTTACACTAAACTCCCACAAAATGATGGAATCCAAGCTTGTAAATAATTTCTTACGCACAAACATTTCGCAATTAACTAATTTAAAAAACGTATGCAATATAATACAGTTTATTTTAACGCAATAATAATTTAAAATTTGATAAAACATTTCATACAAGTCAGAGGTAGTGTCATGTTCATAACAATGGCGTCTGCCTCTGCAAATATGTTTATGCATAGATTAGAGACATCATTGCTTATTGTTTATTCTTCCAGTTCCATTATCGATTTATGCCAATCGGACACGATTTGTGATAGTGTTCAGCTAAGTATATTTTATTTTGATTTGTAGTAGTATTATTACGCATCATATATATATATATATATATATATATATATATATATATATATATATATATATATATATATATATATATATATAGTCTCGGAAGTTTTTCAACCATTAAAACTATATAAAAATTTAAAAAAACAAAACAAAAAAAACCTTAAATCCCAAGTCGTTCAGTGGAAAATCACTCATGTAAGTCAATTTATTTTTTACAGTTATTATATTAGTTTGCTTCTAACATTATTTAAGGGATCATCAGTTGTTTACCATGAAAAACTGTTTCGGGAATTTTATATATATATATATATATATATATATATATATATATATATATATATATATATATATATATATATATATATATATGTATATATATACATATGTATATATAATATTTATAAATAAATATTAATTATTTATTACCTACAGACATTGATGCTTCATGCTTACGCAATCTTCAGTGCAGGGAGTTAATTCCAGACGGTCGACGGGCGCGAACTCGCAGTCAAGAGTCTTACCCCTTGGCCACCGAGAATTAGCTTGGAATATAGGAGGAATTTAACTTTGTAAATCACAAGTCGGCGGGTATTTACAACGATCAGTGAATAGTGATCAACAACAAACTGTTTGATCTCGCAATGAAGCTAGTGGTACTGCTTGTTATTAAACTTACTCAGAGTGCATATATATATGTATAAATATATATATATATATATTCATATATATATATAATTTAATATTATATACGTAAGTAAATTATTAAAAATATAATTTAATAATAATAATATAAATAAATATATATATATATATATAATATTAAATTATATTTGTAATATTTTACTTACATACAACATCGTTTCGAGCTTACGGCTTTCATCAGCGCAGGAAAGTAACAATCTAAAACGGTCACAGGGCACGAACCTTGCGTCTGTAAGCGTTCGCTCAGTCCCTTAGACCACGGAATATTGTCACGTGATAACTGGGAAATTAAGTGATATTTAACACTCAAAGCGGAGAGTGTAAAGATTCAAACATTCGATAGCACTCGACGACAGAGCCGTAGTATTGCACTGGGGCTTCAGGTGAATGCCGATTTTTAATCTCTCTAACAGTGCTCTTAGTTTATTTTTTTTACTTAAGGAAGCTTCTAATAATATTAAATTATATTTTGAATATTTTACCTACGTTTTACCTTCGTTTCGAGCTTACAGCTCTCATCAGTGCAGGGAAGTAAAAATATCAGACGGTCACAGGACACGAACCCGGTTCACAAAGACACCTTGAATCTATATATATAGTAAAATGCAGAATATGTCATCAAAATGAAATTCCGTGATAGACAAAATGTGTGAAAAAAGACAAACGGAAAAATTTAAATACAGGAGAAAAACAAGAAACGAGAGATTTGACCTTAAATTTTAGACATTTTTTACAATCTAAATCATTTAATAGATTTTGATCAAAAGAGGAATATGTATTCTATACATAAGGCTTAGTATCATTATATTTTTATTTTAATCTTCGTAATGGGATATAAAGGTGGTGCAAAATTTTTCTGTTCAGTGAATTAATTTTACACGTTTTTCATGGGTATTCTTCTACTATATATATATATATATATATATATATATATATATATATATATATATATATATATACCAATTTAATTTTATATATATATATACCAATTTAATTTTATATATATATATAATATTAAATTATTTTTAATATTTATATATATATATATAAAATATTTTTAAAATTTAATATTATATATATATAATATTAAATTATTTTTTAATATTATATATATATATATAAAATATAAAAAATTAATATTATATAGATATAATATATTATTTTTTAATATTTTATTATATATATATATATATATATACAGAGAGAGAGAGAGAGAGAGAGAGAGAGGGGGAGAGAGAGAGAGAAATTTCGTGCTACAAAAGTTTATTACAGCGCAGAATAAAGACGTAAGTGATTTCTTTTTCCTTTTTGGGCAAATTGAGAATGGTAAAAATGAGAGAAACAAAGCGTTGATAATAAATTAATGTACTGCGATTAAAAACTAAAATAGTTTAGTTAAATCAAGACAAGTGACAAGTTAGGGGAGATAATTAGTAAATGTAACAAGTGAATCACATTACGCCCTAAAGGCCACTCTTTTTGCTTGTTTAACGGCGGTTTAATGATTATATATAATTCCACGCACGTGACAATTTAAACATGCTAGGTTCCCATCTGTCCAACTGTTAACGTTATTCCCATTTAATTTCTTGCTTTTTCGATGTACAGCGTTGCTGTTGTTTTGATCTGAAACTTTTCCATAACTGACTACGAATATTCAACGCACGTGACAATTTTAAATCTGAAAGTGTTCCATCTTTCCAACGGACAATATTTTGACATTCCTGGCGGTTGTTCTCACTCATTAAGCTATACGACTCCGCTGATGAAGGTCCGATTTTCTCGGATCTGAAACCTTGGTCCGGATGTTGTTGTTACACTTTATTTAATATTAATAAATATATATATATATATATATATATATATATATATATATATATATATATATATATATATATATATATATTTCGGCAGCAAGTCATTTATTATACATGCGTCGTTGAAGACCACGGAGTTTTCTTTATTTGCTATCCTTCTGGTTAATTTCTCGACGCGGCGAGCGATTCGTCGGTATTCCGGTGTTAATTGGTGGAATATGGCTCCTAACGTTGTATCGTGGGCCATTCCTCGAGCGCTTTCGGTCTCGCGACCGTCTTCAGGAGACTGTGTCTTATTATTAGTAAAAAGCCGTATTTATAGTTTTATTAGTTGTTATATATCTATTAATTTACATATGTATATATATATATATATAGATATATTTATTCGTTTATTTACTTACTTATTTATTTTTCTAATATTTTTTAAATACGGCTTTTTACTAATAATAATATACAGCCTCCTGAAGACGGTCGCGAGACCGAAAGCGCTCGAGGAATGGCCCCACGATATAACGTTAGGAGCCATACTCCACCAATTAACACCGAAAAAAAGACGAATCGCTCGCCGCGTCGAGAAATTAACCAGAACGATAGCAAAGAAGGAAAACTCCGTGGTCTTCAACAACGCATGTATAATATATATATATATATATATATATATATATATATATATATATATATATATATATAAAACAACAATCCTAATAATATATTAAAGACACAAGTTAACAGAGATATGATTGTAAATAATGCACAAATCGATCATTACCAGCTTCCTAAAATAATTGGTGATTAGAATCTGGTTATTTATACGGAACAGTTAAGATATAAAACGTAATTCCCCTCTCCGAGCTATCATATCCCATATATTCTTTAATAAAAACCCTAAATGAATTATCAGTCGGTATCTACCTAGTTAATATAGTCTTAAATCCACACAAGAATTATTACAAATCCTACAAACCAAACAACCGGAGAATAAAATCACTGCTTCTCTTGATGTAAAAAGCTTATTCACTAATGTACCTGTAAAAGAAACAATTGATATAATTATCAATAATGTATACTGTTGTGAAGTAGTTACACAGTAAAAAGAAGAAATCAAGTCGAGGTTGGGTTAAGATAACAAGTGTATTAACATAAAAGGTACAGGGTAAGGGAACTGACTGGCACTCGGCTAGACAGTTACAGTACTGTAATTTTTCTCGCTGGTGATTGTCTACTCGCACTATTTATAGTGAGAACCGGTGTAGTTTCCCTTCTGTTAGAATGGCCGGTGTAACATATACAATAACTCGTCTGTCCCTCCACTTAAAATCAATTAAAAATATCCTAAAAAAGATGCTATTAATTTACACTACTGAAGTATTTTTTATGACTTATGAAAAACATTTACCCTCAAATTGATAGAGTTTCAATAGGTTCGATTCTCGGACCGACTTTTAGCGAATTCTATATGTCAAACCTAGAAAAACAAAATATTTAATATCATTATCAAATATTTAATACCATTATCAAATATTTAATACCATTATCAAACCCTCTATTTACGTACGTTATGTCTATGATATTTTTATTCTATTTTTTTTCTTTTTTTTTTAACATAGTTCACCCCGCCACTGTAGACGTGAGGAGCTACTGAGAAAAAGGGTGAGAGTTTGGGGGTGGAGTCAATCGAAATTGGGAGCTGTGCAGCGAGGTTCCTTTTTACATTAGTTTTAAATTTTTGCATGTCAGTACCGTCAGGAAAACAATGAGCAGGGAGGGAGTTTCAGAGTCCAGCAACACGAGGAAAGAAGCTTTTGGAGTAGTAGGCTCTCTGGCATCTGGGGACCTCCACAGTGAATGGCTGGGATTTGGCAGATTGTCGGGTTGGTCTAGTGAATTTGCGTCGTGGGGGCACCTGAGCAGCAAGTTCATCAGAGCACAATCCATTGAAGTACTTGTAAAACAGGCACAAGGAAGCAACGTTGCGGCGATGGGACAGGGGCTGGAGTTTAAGGAATAGTGAAGGACCTATTAAGTTGGCGACTCTTTTTTGGACCTTGTCTAAGAGGGAGAGACTAGTGAATGATGCCCCAACCCAGATGTGGCAACAATACTCCATGCACCGGAGGATGGTGGCTTTGTAGAGATATAGGATAATGTCATGTGTGAGAAGTTTACTAACACAGTAGAGGGAGCCTACCTTCTTTGCAGCAGCCCTGGCAATGTATTCAATGTATTTGTTCAAATTCATGTTATCTGTGAAAGTTAGGCCAAGGAGTTTGAATGATGAACTCTCACGTAGGGTGTTATTTGCCATGACAATCGGTGGTTGAACAGGTTTCTTGTAGTTGTTGAAGGAAAGTAGCTTTGCTTTGCGACATTAAAAGTTACCATCCATTTTTTACACAAATCCACTACAGACTGTGCGCGTCGGTTTTGCCCATATGACGAGAGTAGAGCGTGGTGTCGTAAGCAAATATTTCTTATCTCAGTTTCAATGACATCAGGGAGGTCATTTATGAAAATCAGGAATATTAGAGGTTCAAGGATAGATCCCTGGGGCACACCAGCATTTATGTCATGTTGCTTAAATGAACGGCCATCGAGGACAACCTGGATCTTTCCTTTTGTTAGGAAGGATTTTATTATATTAAATATTTGTCCAGTAATACCATATGAGTGCAGTTTTAGGAGAAGCCATTCATACTTTACCTGCATTGTTTAGTGTATGATATATGCGTTCAGAGATGACCGTTAGGATATCTGCGGTAGATTATGCTTGTCGAAATCCGTATTGATGATCAGAAAATAGTTTATCATTAACTAGGTGCCGGACTATCGCTAGATTGATTAATTATTCAAAGATTTTAGCAAAGATTGAGAGTAAACTGATTGGGCGGTAGTTTAGAGGATCAGTTCTATTTCCAGAATTCTTGAAGACTAGTACCACAGAGGCAATTTTCCAACTATCAGGGAAACAAGATTCAGCTAGGCATTTGTTGTATAGTTTGGAGAGGGCAGGGGCCAGCTCAGCAGAACACTATCTATCTATCAGATCGGGCTGGTTGACCCGACCATAGTTACCCAACTCCTCCATACTTCCCTGTTCGTCATGGCTCTGTGAAGATCTTTGAGTTGAGAACCAGTATCTTCGGTCAATTGTTTTGTGTACGTCTTATAAGGTCGACCAACCTTAACTGTTCCGTGTGTTGGCGTCCATAAAATCCGATCACTGATAACCTCTTCTTTGCTTCTATAACAATGTCCAGCGAATCTCGTTCTCCTTTCTTTTATTACTGATGATATTTTAGACAAGTTGTCATACAGCCATTTATTTGATGGGTGCGTTTTCCAGTGCATGTTTAATACAGCACGGAGCATTCGTGAGTAAGTTCTTATTCTAGCTGATAATAATGAACAAATACACAAACTTCACGACCTTTTTCAAAAGAAACTGTTCTTAAATTCACCGTAAAATTCAATGTAAATAGTCATTGTTAAAAACCTACTTAACTGTGTGAAACTAATCTCCCGATGAACAAATAGAATTAATGATTGGAAACTTTAAAAATATCCCTACAAATGATAATAATATCCACTCAAAACTTCCTTGTATGAATTTCATACAAGGAAGTTTTGGTATCATTCTGGCAACGTGAGTTTGCAAAGCCAGTTAAATATTTAAAAAGTTTGAAAAATCACAAATTAGTCTTTCTGTTCGCTAGATGTTATTCTGTCTGTCTGTCTGTCTGTCTGTCTGTCTGTCTGCCTGTCTGTCTGTCTGTCTTTATTTCTCCAGCTATGGGATGAATAACGTTAATAATCTGGTGATATTTCCTATTGTTTATAGTGGACAATTCCATTTTTTTAGTGTCCTTTCTTTATTATCTTCGAGTCTTAATAAATAGTGTGTATGTGAGCGCGACAGAGAGAGAGAGGGAAGGAGAGAGACAGAGATGATGATGATGATGATGATGATGATGATGATGATGATGATGGTGGTGGTGGTGGTGGTGGTGGTGGTAATGATGTTTATGTTTGTCACCTCGGCAAACAGGGGAGACAGGCATAAACAGGGACTGGAGAGTGGAGAGTCCGGTAAAGAGGCCTATTATAGGTCCCCTTTGTTAGGATTTGAAACCGACGGTAACGATGTTGTTCTGATCTTCTGTAATATATATATATATATATATATATATATATATATATATATATATATATATGAGATAGTTCATATACTGCTGTTTCGCCGTATCATGGCTATTCAGTGTAGCTAGACGTAGCGAGCGTTTTCAAGTAATCGTTGTTGTTGTTGTTGTTGTTGTTGTTGTTGTTGTTGTTGAGCGAATCGGACCTGTCCACGAACAAAGAGACCTATATTGTCGTTGTGGTTGTTGTTGAACGATTCGGACTTCTGCATAGATCTCACAAAGATTTGACTTCAAGATTTTCTAGTCTGCATGAAGTACTCTTCGTTGGTCAGAACTATTCGTTATTCCTGCAAGATTGGCGGTTTTGTCTCCAACACCCAGAGTAGCAAGGCTCAGCGGTTGCATACGAAGTCGGGGAAGGTTTGGCTCAGAACACACAAAGAATTGTCGGTTGCACATGCGTAGAAACAACCTTGTTACCCTTACTTCATGGGTTTGTTATTCCGCGGCCGAACCCCCCCCCCCCCTTGCTTGTCACGTGCAGAGGGAGAGAGAGAGAGAGAGAGAGAGAGAGAGAGAGAGAGAGAAGGAGAGAGACGACCAGAATACGACTGATCCTGATGTTGATTCCTTTTGAATTATCACCAAAGTCCTGTTAAGCAGGTAGCTTTGGCACTACCACGTTGCCATCGCCTCTACCACGGCGAAGAAGAGTTGGACTTGGGCGGTTGTTATTGCTAAAACAATTCTTATAGTACGGTTGGTTGTTTTGTTTTACGGCATATCAACCCTATCCGGGTTATTTAATGCCGAATTGGTTCATTTTGGTAAAAAGTTTTTATGGTTCAAGTTCTTTATATCATCAAATATTTATTCATTGTGTTTGGTTTTGTTGTTTTGTAGAGGAAATTGTTTTTGTTTTTAGCTTTGCAGAACATGATTGAGTTTTGCTAAGGGAAAAGAAAAAAAAAACAATAACATCAATGTTTGGTGCATTTTAAGTCAGGAAGCCGATATCTTCAGACAGCCTGATCTGGTAACATCAGTCAGAGTACGGAGGGTTATTATTTGTACGGGTTTTAGGTTTTAAACTGGATGGGGGAAAGAGTGAAAAACAGACAAACAAACAATTATCATATTTTATAGAGAGATAATTTTTCTATCTTCATCAACAGCGTACGGCAGTTGACTTCAGTGGACCATCGGTATGAGTGCGTTACTACGCCAGATTTTCTATTCGAACCCAGCGAACCAGTCATTGGAGAAAGAAGGATGATTTGGATAAAATAATAAACACAACAAAAAAGTTGATAATAAAGTGAATAGCAAACAATGGCAATGCCTCTAATTTGTTTCTTACACTTGTAAATTGGTTGTGTATAAAAAAAAATGATGAACGGTTCACTTGCCTTGAATTGTTTTCAGATGAACGCTTGCCGCCATTATGTCTGCTATTTGTTACAATCAAACAGAAATAACAAAGAAAAAAATCGACACATTTTTCGATTAACCCTGTCAGGTTATTAGTCACTAATTAACAATTCATAAAATCAAGATGTTACCTCAACACTTATATATATATATATATATATATATATATATATATATATATATATATATATATAAAATAAAAATGGAATAAAGGATAAGCAAATCAACAACTAGCAAAAATAAACTCAAAAACACATATTGAATAGTTCTACCAAAATATTTCAATTGTTAAGACAATCATCATCAGTTGGCAGCAGCACTTTAATTAATTAAAAAAAAATTAAAATTCTGCTGCTAACTGATGATGATTGTTGTCTTTACAATCGAAATATTTTGGTAGAACTATTCAATATGTGTTTTTGAGTTTATTTTTGTTAGTTGTTGATTTGCTTATCCTTTATTCAATTTTTATTTTACATTTTGTCTGAAACATTGTTTCTTTTATTCCTCATATATATATATATGTTCTAGTATAAATTATTTTATTTATCAACTCATTATTGGCTACATATGTGCATTCATGTTTCAGCTGTCAGTTCCTTCGACATAGAGCTTCCTCGTGACACGTAAAAATTGAAAATGCCTAAAAGAGATGAGACAACTAAACGATTCTTTTTGATTTCTTGGAGAGTGGTATGGAGGGGTGAACAAAATACTGAATTGGCCGATGATTTATCATTTTATTAGTAGGTACACTTATATTTAGTTTCTTCTGTTGATTTTTTGTAAAAATTTCATTCCAGAAGTTGAATCACCGTACGTATCGCTTTATGATAGGGTAACAAACATCCGATCCCTGTGATTGGTCTCGGGGTAATAAGCTCTACCCATCTTGGACAAGTAATAAGATATTAAGTGCTGACCAAAACACAAATAAACACACACACACACACACACACACACACATATATATATATATATATATATATATATATATATATATATATATATATATAAATGATAATTTATTTCATTTTGACTACAAAATTGATTTTGTTTCACGAGCACAGTTTGACACATATATATATATATATACATATATACATACATACATACATACATACATACATACATACATACATACACATATATATATTCGTTTTTCAACGAAAAATTTTTTTTTTTTTTTTTAGTTTTGAAGGTTAAAAAAACTTCCTAGACTATATATATATATATATATATATATATATATATATATATATATATATATATATATATATATATATATATATGTGCACACATACATACACACACACATACATATATATCATTTCCTCTTTCAACCTTTTTCATTTTATAAACATACATATAAACGTACATACACACACTTATAAATATATATATATATATATATATATATATATATATATATATATATATATATATATATATATATATATATATACGTACACACTAACATACAAAAAACTAAATCCATCCATACATGCATACATACAATTATCACCTTCCAAGCTAACTAATATATACGTGCAATTATAACATAAATCTCGGAGAAATATATAAATAAAAAAGGCTTAAATAAGAAAATGAAAAGTGCAAACGTAGAAAATTAGATTATGTAAAAACACCCTCTTTAATTAGTCAGTTACATAAATCTTCCTACGTTGCATATTATTCAAACAGATACGTACACACATACACACACACATATATATATATATATATATATATATATATATATATATATATATATATATGTATACATAAACACAGGCACATAGATACAGCTTCTCATTTCTGCACATCTATACATATATACACAATCAAACGTAAATAATTATACATCTAAAACAAATCAACAGGCTTAGATAATAATACATATACACATATATACTTACATACATACACACATACATACATACATACATACATACAGACAGACAGACAGACAGACAGACAGACAGACAGACAAACACATACATATATACATATACAACCACGGACGTATCACTACACACATATTCCCACAACCATATATATATATATATATATATATATATATATATATATATATATATATATATATATATATATATAATATATATATATATATATATATATATATATATATATATATAATATTTACAAATAAATATTACATTTTTAATTAAGGAACGGGAGAATAAAGATATAATGGTTATCTTTAAAGTTGAACTCATCATGAAAAATTGATGCTCGATATACGAGATAGAGCAATTATACATCAGATATCACATTAGAGACACCCCATGGAGGGAAACTTTTTCTCTCTGTGTCGTTCAGTGGGCAAATGAGTTAAGTAAATGGGTAAACGCTGGCATTGAAGCACATGTCCCCATGCGAAAATTCTGCAGCAACCCCCCCCCCCCCTTTTCTACAATTGTTCACCTCAAAATGTGCAGCTGATATTGCTCAGAAGCAACAAGCACTCCGATAATTCAACCGCCGTAAGTCAACTACAAAAAGACAGAAACTTAGTGTCAAGAAATCATTGTGAGACTGTAATAGTTGAAGCAAACAAAAGGTATGGAGATGATCAGAAAACGCATTCAGTCACAAAAACTCGTGATTTCTAAAAAAAATCTGCAATAGTGTGGTGAACAATGGGCAATTAACAATTCCCCCGCTATCCAACCACGATGATGTCGTTTGCATGACAACTGATATAGCTTAACTACTTGCAGAGCGTTTTGCTTTAAACCCCACATTGAACTCCGCAAAGTACTCCTTCCAAATTTCAGATTGCAGACTGAAGCCACACTTCCTGACCTGACCATTAGGGCAGGTCGATTTTCCACTTTTTTTAGAAAATCAACGCTGCTACGGTGGCGAAAGCTGGGGTTTGGTGTTGTGAGAACTGATACCAAAAATTAGATTCCTAACTTTAAAACTTAACTGAGCATTTAGTTTTAAAGATCGGGTACGAAAATGTTCAGAAATACCTAATTTCCGCAGGATTTTGCTGACAAATTGACTTCAAAATTTTACTATTTCACTAATAAATCCAGATAAAATTGATATTTTTTGTTAGATACAATGAATAGAAAATATATTCAAACCAGAATTCTAAGTATGAATCACCACTAGTAAAATATGTCATTTTTTAACTGTATTCAATAAATGAGAACTGTAGAAATTGTACAAAATTACAAAAAAGGCTAATCACTTTTACATTTTTGGTCATAATTACTTTTTAAAATATATAAATAAAAGTGTATTATACAATAATACTACTGGACACAGATTATAGGAACAAATGTTTTAAATTTGAATTGTTCATTGAACAATGTGCTAAAACCTACTGCACCATATAAAATTATGGGTAAGCTTACAGTGTAGTCTTAATAGTATTTACACTGTTGTACTCTTCTAGAACAGCAGCAACATCCTCTGCTAGAAGAACACCAGTTGCACCAATGTTGGGTATCACTCTATGGGTGAGATATTTACTTGCAGTTCCTATCTCTCTGGTAAATGTTAAGTGGCGCTCTGGTCCCTTGCTTTTCTTAATCATTTTTTCACCATTTTTCCCTGTAACTTCTTTGTAATACAAAGTGTCCTTATCAACTCTGGAATCAACTCCAATGCAGATAAGACGTTCATATTCCTGGACATGTTTTTGATGGCTGGTTACTTTCACTCTTGCCTTTTCTCTATCTATTTTTGATTTACCTATAATAATGTCTTTTAAATCAATGGTTGGATGAAGAAGGCCCATGTGTTGTAAGTCTAATAGAAAGACATTAACAAGGCAAGCCTCAAGGTTAGAAGATATATCACCTCTAATCAGTTCCATAGAATATCTCGGAACTTTTAAAAGACTGTAAGGTCCCTTGGACTGTCTCCCTGACTCAAAACTGTCATCGGTTGTTTCTTCACTGGAAGATGTCTGTGAAAAGATTTCTGATGTAGAGGAAGCAACATGTGAAGAATCTTGTTGCTGTCTTTTAATTTGCCTGTCTAATCTATCTGCTTCAGCTGAATCTTTTTTGTATTTTTTGACAGCATTTATGTCAATAGGTCCAAACTGGAAACTGCCTTTTGGTCCTGTTTTCTCTCTCTGATCTTTTAAATATTCTCTCTCTTCAATGGGAACCTGAAATGTCAAAATGTTTATGTGTTTAATAACATATCTAGCATACATGACAAATATTAAGGAAAATATCACAATATTATTTACTAGAAAACGAAAGATTATCAGAAGTTAATTCATATTTTCCAATTAATTTAAATATTGAAAATTGGGACATGAATTAGTTCAATTTAAAAAATTCAAACAAAAAACAACCATAGAATTAATATTACCTTCTTGTTAGGAGGACAAGTGCAGACGATATGCCTTGTTTGGCAATTTTCTGTATTGCACTTTACAGCAAAGTCATCACATCTTAAGACAGGCAGTTTGCAGCAACATGAAGAAATATCAAATAATTTATCCAGCTGTTCCTTAATTATTTTCACTTTGGATGCAGTAAGAGTTTTCCTGTTAATCAGTTTGGCCCTCTTGAAGCAAAATACAGTCACCCTCTGCCCTATATAATATTCCCTTAACAAGGGCAATTGTGGGTTCACTGCTTGCCAACTATTGATTATTTCCTTTGCGATCAATTTGGAAATATCATTATTTGAAAAGTGGGGATAGGTATTTTCAAGGAAATAACTAAACTGGATAACTTGTCGTAAAGTTGGGGGTTCCGTTTTATCCAACGGACAAAGTGGACCAGCAAATCTTTTGGAACTCTTACTGCGAGTTAAAACAGAACGTCCTTTTATAGACATTTTTATCTGAAAAAAAAGAAAATAAATGATTAAGTCTAAAACAGTTTGATTTATATCTTCTAGTTTCATATTTTTAAAAATGGCTGACAATTATGGTAAGGAGTTTTGGTTAGCTTTAGTGATAGTCTGTTGGAGTTCGGGTTAGGCTGCATCTAAAAGTGTGGCTTAAAATGACAGGACTATTTAAACAGACTCAATACTGTTTGAGTTATGGTAAAATCCTTATTTTTTTACCCAATAATTTAGATTTTAGAGTGGGGGATCACTTTCCCAAATACATTTAATGTAAAATGATCACAGAATTCATGACAATCACACTAAAAATAAAAATACTCTAAAATCTAAAATATTGCGTTAAAAAAAAACGGATTACTCTAGCGACATAATCGGTAATTTTACACAGAAAAAAATGGTCCGTAAAATAGAAAAATAAATGATGGGTAATAACTTTAAATGCACCAAAAATTAGTTTTTTCTAATACAAAACTGAAACATTATGGTATTTTAATACAAACTTCATTGATAAAATTTAATTTGAAACACGAAAAAAAAATAGAACGAAAATAAATTACTTACCTAAAAATGGAAATCTTTCTTCGACGGAGAAAAACAAACGCGTTTGAAACGCCAGATACACTTAAAATATAAAATTATGTAGATTAAACAAGCTTTTTTTCTTTCTATGTCAAATAATTAAGTTTCTTATATAAAAATACAAAATTACTAATTATTTTTACAATTAAAATCCAACAGTGGTCAATATTTCATACATTCGATATACAATAACAAAGCAGGCATTTAAAACGGTGTAAATTTAAATAATACCCCCAAAAGAAAGTTCCAGCGTCACTATTAATAAAAACATTATTTCATCATTAAAATGAAGGCATTTTTCGGTTTAATGGTGTTTTATTGATAATTAAAATTAGTCTAATTTGTTTTCTACTAAAAAAATCGCAAATCCTGAATTCCACGAGAGACAAAAAATGAAGCAATCTTTTATCGGTCACTTACGTAAATAGTAAAATACTGTGTTTACTAAACACTGTATATTTAATCTCAAGTTTGCCTTTACAAGTGAATATTTTTCATTATTTATGATCCTTATTTATTTTTATTTGATTTATTGAGAATAATGTAAATAATTTAGTTGACAAAATCTTTATTAAATGATATTTACACATGTTTATTTCTCTAACGGTATGGAATGTTTTTACGGCGGGAAATACTTCACTGATCACCGAAAACATATGCGAAAACGCTAATTTCCAACCTTTAAAGTCGTTTCCTCACTTAACGGTAATGATTTGGGAAAAAATATTTTGTATCGTTATTTACCATGCCAAACCCCAACTATCATTGGCATCGCATCATCACGATTCCAAAATCGACCTGCCCTACTGACCATCACCCCTATCTCATGTCAGAGACATCATAAAAAAGCTTAACCTCTCTAAAGCATGTGGGCTTGATCTTATACTAGTAATAGTAATAAAAATGCTCTGCTGAACTGCCCCCTTCCTCTCTTAACACTACAAAAAATGCCTTGCCGAATCTTGCTTCCCCGATAGCTGGAAAATTCTCTCTGTGATCCCAGTCTTCAAGAATTCTGGAGATAGAACTGACTCTCAGAATTATCGCCCCATCAGTCAACTCTCGCTCTTCGCTAAAATCGTTAAACACCTACTCAATCTGGTAATAGTACGTCACCTCGTTAATGCTAAATTTATTTCTGACCATCAGTATGGATTTAGGCAAGCACAGTCTACTGCGGATATCCTAACGGTCATCTCTATACACATACAATACACTGGACAAGACAAGTGAAACTAGAGTGGTAGCGCTTGATATATCCAAAGCATTTGAAAAGGTCTGACATAAAGGGCTTCTCATAAAATTTAATTAATATGATATCACTGAACAAACATTTAATGTAATCAGATCCTTCCCATCCAAATAGAAGATTCAGGTTGCTCTTGGTAGCCGTTCATCTAAACATGACATAAATTCAGGCGTACCCCAGGGATCGATCCCTCGACCTTTATTGTTCCTGACTTTTACAAACGACCTCCCTGATGACATTGTGTCTGAAATGGGTATATTTGCCGACGACACCACTCTACTCTCGTCATGTGGGTAAAACAGACGCGCACATATTTGAGGCAATGGCCGAATCCTTAGAAAGTGGCATCCAGTCTGTAGTTGAATAGGGACATAAATGGATGGTAACATTTAATGCTGCTAAGACAAAGCTCCTTTCGCTTCAACAACTATAATAAACTTCTTAAGGCGCCAATTGTCATGGCAACAAACACCGTACTTGAGAGTCCAACGTTCAAACTCCTTTGACTAATATTCACAGGTAACATGAATTGGAAAAAATACATAGAAGACATTGCCAAGGATGCTGCAAAGAAAGTGGGCTTCCTATACGGTGCTAGAAAACTTCTCACACCTGACAGTATTCTATATCTCTACAAAGCCACCATCCCCCCATGCATGAAGTATCGTTGTCACATCTGGGCTGGTGCACAACCCACTTATCTCTCCCTCCTAGACAAGGTGCAAAAAAGAGTCGCTAATGTAATAGGTCCCTCACTATCCATCAAGATCCAGCGTCTGTCCAATCGCCGCAATGTCGCATTCTTATGTTTGTTTCTCAAGTACTTCAATGGAATGTGCTCCTATGAACTTGCTGCCTTAGTGCCCCACTCGACGTAAATACACTCGACCAACCCGACAATCAGCTAAATCCCATCCATTCACTGTGGAGGTTCCCAGATGCGGGAGAGTCTTCTCCAATAGCTTCTTTCCTCGAGCTGCCGGCATTTGGGACTCCCTCCCTGCTCCTTGTTTCCTCGACTGTACCAATATGCAGAAATTTAAAACTAATGTGAACAAGTATCTCGCTGCACAACTCCCAATTTGGGATGACCCCCAAAATTTTCACCCTAATTTTCAGTAGCCCCTGACGTCTACAGTGGCGACTTGCCTTGTTTGGTGTGAACTAAGTCATCTATCTATCTATCTATCTATCTATCTATCTATCTATTCAACTTCACGTGTTAATTTATTTCGCTCTAACTTGGGCTCATCAGACGTACGAAGAGCTCGAGTTGGGGCGAAATAAATTATCACGTCAGACTGAAATGGTGTTTTGCTTTATTTCCATTCTAAATTTACTTTTGGTAGCATTGAGCTCTCTTGCATAAGGTATTCTTGTCAAGGATAATACATCTAACTCAGATTTATATATATGTATATATATATATATATATATATACATATATATACATATATATACATATATATATATGTATATATATATAGAGAGAGAATATTTATCTATCTCCCTCTCACGCTTTCTCACTCTCTAACACACACACACACATACACACACATATACACACATATACACACATACACACACATACACACACATACACACACATATAAACACACTCACACACACACACACCTTCCCTCAACTCTGACATGTTTCATCTTTACCTTGTTCTCGTGTTCTATAATTATTTTCTTTACAATTGCAGGCTTCGTCAATTGATTGCTAGTTTTAAACGACGCCATTTTTGTTGCCTTTTGCTCTGCTTTTTAGACGTAGTGTGTGAAACAAAATCGTAGCAGATTATTATCTCTCTTACCTACCCCCCCTCCTTCTCTTACCCTATCTCCCTCTATTTATCTCTCCCCCCCTCTCTCTCTCTCTCTCTCTCCCCTTTGACAGATACGCGCAATGCAACCAGCACAGTGCAATGCAAAGCAGGTGCATGTTCTATCCTGACTGAACGGCATTTCTCAATACTTATGTTAATACGTCATCCGTGAAAACAGGAACGGATACTTTTAAAGTATGTCCATCCAATCTGCGCGCTTAACGCGTAAAATGTATTTTCAACATAAAAGCGTAAAGCGTGACAGACTAACGGACGGACACACTTCCTCATACAGATGTGTGAGCGTACCCAAAAATGTTATAGAAAACTTAAGCGGGATAGGTCAATGAACACACTATTTTGAACTTAAAGCTGTCAGATATATCAAAATGCCGTTTCAAGCTTAATCGTGACAGACCAATTAACCAAGAGCCACTTATAGAGATTACAACGAAAATACCCCGACCTACCCGACTAGCAGCAAAATCGAACCCCTTCACTGTAGACGTCCCTAGCTGCCGGAAGATTTTCTTCTCGAATAGCTTCTTTCCCCAAACCGATTGCCTTTGGTCTTTTCTTGCTGCTCCCTGTTTCCCCGACCGGGCCAACATGCAGAAATTTAAGAGTAATGTGAGCAAACATCTTTCTGCCCAACTCCCCACCCAGGTTATCATCTATAAATATGTCCCATTACCACAGTAGTCCGTTGCGCTTCAGTGAGAATATCATTTGTTAGTGATAAAACGTGTTTAGTGATAAAACGTGTTTAGTGATGAAACGTGTTTAGTGATGGAACGTGTTTATTGATCAATTTAAGCTTGACCAACTATCTTTCTTGTCTTGAATTGCAGTTAAATGAATGCATTAAATAAAGCATTTTGACTTAGAATTTTGGACACATTTTCTTTGAATTGTAGAGAACACGGTGGTACTTTCAATTTATTTTACACATTTTATGTCATACATATTATATTGCACATTTTATGTTACACATTTTATGTTACACATTTTATGTCACACATTTTATATTGCACATTTTATGTTACGCATTTTATGTCACACATTTTATATTGCCCATTTTATTTTACACATTTTATGTTACACATTTTATGTTACACATTTTATATTGCACATTTTATTTGACATATTTTATGTTACACATTTTATATTGCACATTTTATGTTACACATTTTATATTACACATTTTATATTACACATTTTATTTTACACATTTTATGTTACACATTTTATATTACACATTTTATTTTACACATTTTATATTGCACATTTTATTTTACACATTTTATATTACACATCAGAACGGCAGATTTCCTGCATGCTAATTTTTTTAACATTTATTTATCCCCAAAACGCATATTGACACTAAAGCGTAAGGGGCTACTATGGTAGGGGACAGATTTATAGGAGGCATTCTAAGTGGAGAGTTCATAGCAATATGTTTGTTGACATTAAATTTCTGCATGTTGGTACTGTCGGGGAAACATGGAGCAGGAAATGGATTCCAAAGGTAAGCGGTTCGAATAAAGAACATACCAGAGTAGAGCATCTTCCGGCATCTGGGTATCACTACAGTGAATGGGGTGGGATTTAGTAGCAAATCGGATTGTCCGATGGTATTTTTGTTTAGACGGTACAAGTGTAGTACGTTCATCGGAGCATGTTCCGTGGAAGTACTTGTAAAACAAGTACATGGATGTAACTCTACGGCGATGCGACATGGTCTGGAACATGGCAAATAGTGCGGGACTTATTAGGTTTGACATTTTTTCTAACCTATAGCAAGTACACCAGTCCAGATGTGAGCATAGTACCCCATGCACGGGCGAATGGTGGCTTTATAAAGATATAGAATGCTGGCAGATGGGATGAGTTTTCATTCTTCTTCCTCCTCTATCTCTTCCTTCTCCTCTTCTTTCTCTTCTTTCTCTTCTTCCTCCTCCTTCACTCTCTTCTTCCTCTTTCTTCACCTTAGATCATCATCATCATCATCATCATCATCATCATCATCATCATCATCATCATCATCATTATTCTTTGGTGGATATTTATGATGTATTTCATACCGCCATTTCCCTATTTGTGTATGAGATGAAGCATACAGCCCCCACCTACACAGATGTTCCCTTTAAATAGAAACCACCCAGCAATGATTATGAAGGCAAATGTCGATGTTTGAAAAAGAAGTACACTGGGCAATCGACTGAGAAAAGCCATAGCGCTCCAAGATGGTCGGGGCTCGAAGTTTCCGAAGCACGCAAGCATTAAAAAAAAATCAATAAATAAAAATAGGAAGTAATTTGTGTGAATATATAGACATCAAGGAAAAGGACGAAAATAGACCGCGCCATGAACGTTTTTCATAGCGTTCACGAACGTCTGGAAGATTTGTGTAAGTTGCTGCAAAAATCAGATTTACGAAGAGATCAGACAAGAAAAGCTTTAAGCAAGAAATGATAAAAAAGAAATTAAAAAAAAAAGCGAAAACCTTGGCCGTTTATTGTTTCTGCCTTGTATAATTCAAGATGGCGGCATCAGCCATCGATTGAGACTCCGTGACGTCAATTATTCACTGCGCTCGTATATTGCCGAAATAGCTTTTGTGTGTGCGTTCGGACACACAAACAGACACGCGTGCAAATTACCGTAACACACACACCCCCCCACACACACAAACAAAAACACACACCTAAAAGCACGCACACACACACACACACACACACACACACACCCAAAAGCACACACACACGCACACACATATTTAAATATATTAAGATATTTATGTTTTGGATGTTGTTATACCCGTGGTTTCTTTGCCCAAAAAGTGACAATTTACCGGTGACTATCCAGTTGCCTAGGAATTACGAATTCCTCTTTGACCGGTATTTATTTCTGGTCAGAAAGCAACGGGTATGACGATCATCAGAATGTAGATATATTAATTAATAAATATACTAGACTCTTACCTCGGTAATTGACCACTCTGGTCGAATTTTCTAAATTGTATACATCATATATATCTATTTATATAAATGTGTGTATATCTCTATATATTTGGACGCACAGGATTCATTCCGAACCAAATTAACAAGATTCGCTGAATTTTAATTTTTTTCCAAGAACCTTACGCTAAAGTCTTAAATTATAGACATTCACTAGAATCATAGAATCAAAATCATGTAATGAATTCTGATCAAAATCGGAATAAGGATTCTAGAATAAGGTTTAATAGCATTAAATGTTGCTTTTAATCTTTGTAAAGGGAAATAAAAGTGGTGCATAACTGTTCTATTCAGGAGAATTCATTTTACTTGTCTTCTAATATATATATATATATATATATATATATATATATATATATATATATATATATATAGTAAGCTATGAAAATATATTTATGACAATTAAGCTACACATAGACTCCCGCGTTACATCCCCGGGGAGAATCTTCAGGCTAAAAGGCATTTTAGCCTAAAGACCCCCCCCCCCGGGGGATAAAACGCGGGAGCCTCTGTGTAGCTTAATTGCCATAAATATATTTTCATAGCTTACTACCTAGCTCTACTTACATATCGAGCACTGTTGAAGTAAATACTGAAAATTAATACATAAAAAAATTATATCTCCTTTTTATGTAGATACATGAAATAGTAATATATATATATATATATATATATATATATATATATATATATATATATATATATATATATATACACGGAGCCAGACATACACACATTGACAAAACACTGACATCTCCACACACAAGAAGACATATACACATGGGTATGAAAAGACGCGCACGCACACATATACATACATACATACATACATACATACATACATACACGCATTAACAGAGAAATTGAGATGTGAGAACACATACATACATGCATACACACATCAGGCACGTAGCCAGACTTCTAACTTAGCGGGGGCAAGACATTTTTAGGGGGGGGCAAGGCATTTTTAGGGGGGGCAAAACTAATATTGATATTCTAATATGAGTGACGTTTTGGTTCAGTGTGTGTGTGTACTGATATATAAATATAAATAAGTAGATACAAAATTTCAATTTCTTTTATATAATCTAAATATATTGTTGTGTATTTCGGTAGGTACATGTAAATAACAACATCAGTATAGTAAAGCACATAAAGCATAGTAAACACAGTAATAATAACATAAAGTTCGTAAAATAAGGTAGCTACTTGCTAGCTCTACAGAATTCTATTATAATCTTCTATTTGTACGTGGGGTTTATACCCTACCAATGCTGTTTTTCTTTCAACTTCATCTCGGGTGAAATCTGGGATTTTTTTCTATGTTAATTTCAAAAATGTTGAATGTAACATTCACAATTTTTAAAATTAATAGTTGCAACTGACAACAAAAAGAAAAAAACGTATTTGAGATTCGTGATAAAATACAAAAATAATTTTTTAAACTAATTCCCACTTTCATTTGAAAATAATTTAGGTTGCTAGTATTCGTTTCTATCTTTTGAATGAAGACAACACTTTCTTTTATAAATTAAAAAAATATCTTTAAAAGAAGCTGGCAGAACAACAACGTGAATTAATTTTGTGTTTATATTACATCATTTGGATTATAATTATTTAATTGATAATTTATAATATTAAATAGTGTGAATTAACAATATTTAAAAAAATATATTTGGTAAGTTGACAAAAAAGACAGATACACTGACAATCTCTTTCACCAAGCAGGAAACAGGTGAAAAGCATCGAGGCTTTGTTTCCCTCACCACTTGATCTGAAACTAGCGAAGTTATGTTTGAGTTTGAGAACACGTACATTTTAATTTTTTTTCTTTTTACAAGGTAACATGAATTTAAATCATATTTAGATGTTATTATGGTCAATAGATTTATTTTAACTGGTAGTTTAAAATCCGTAAATATTTATTATGGTATCATTAGTACCAGGAATGGAAAATTAAGTTTTAAACAAAATAAAATCCAAAGAAGCGTTTTTGAAATCGGAAATTATGTTAAAAATTGGTGGGAAGTCCTCTCTTGGTGGGTGGCCCAGGGCCCCAGACCCGTGGCCCCTTAATCCGGCCCTGCTGTAAAATATATTACACAAAAGTAAATACTGGTTCATAATGAAGAAGTATAGTTGACTAGGAAATATAAGAGTATTTATATTTATAATATTTTTTGGATCACAAATTTCAGGGGGTGCAAATGTAATTGCAGGGGGGGCCTTGCCCCCCCCCCCCCTGGCACCCCCCTGGCTACGTGGGGGACACACATTGACACAACACACAAATGCATCCACACGGACATATATATGCCCAATAACACAATAGAGACATTCACACACAGATACACACACACACACGTCCATACATATACGCATGGAAATATCAAAAACATGTATGTAAACGTACATACGCACATTGACAAGGAAAAAAATGTACGCACACAGAAATACAGATGCACTGACAGAAAACGAACATCCACAGAATAGGAATCCAATGAATTTCAACTGGGCTTATAAAAGGTACTCAATATCAAATAGTGCTTTTATATATATGATTATTTTTTTTATTTATACAGACATGTACAAAATCTGCGGCACTCAAGTAACAGCACTTTACTGGATACTCCACCAGACTAGATGAATTCTTGTTCTGGAATCCGGTAAGACTAAGAGATATACCAAAACATAGTTAACTGGTCAATTATGGAGAGGAAAGCTAATGTTCTTAACTACTTTACTAACTTAACGTCTTACAGGTAAAAGAGAACTTTAATGAAATATTCGGATGTCTATGTATCTCATATATGGATCAAGTGTTAGCCTCAGGAAGGGTCTCCTTGATTTCTGAGAACTTCGACTGAAGTAAAATGAAACAAGTGAATATATATATATAACATGAAGTTTTTTAATCAGATTTTGACTAAGCTTTTTCTTATTGTTTTTTCTTTAGACTATTTTAATCGTCCGGTCATAATCAGTTCGTTTCTATTTCTTTCTGATACTACTTAGGCCGGCTAGGAACTTTGTTAGACTGCGTTTATTCTACCCGTCTATTTCGCGTATAGGTCGGGATAAGTGCGGTACGTTTTCTAATTGCATAAAAACGTAATTCTTATGTATCGGCTTGTTACCACTTTTGAACTGCTTTATTACGTTTCGTTAGAATTGGTATTTTTTTAAAAATCAATTACTGACATAAGAGACCAAATGACTTTTATTAGCATCTTGAATGATAGCAGTGCCATGGATTCGACAAGACTCGAAGGTGACACGACGAAACATCAGTCAACGCCAATATCCACCGCCCATCATTTTCGTCCCAATGGTCTCGATTACCTTACTTGCTTCCCACATCTGCAGAGTTTGTTGTCTGAATCCAGCTCTTTTCAAAAAAGGGAAACTCTGGATGCAAAATTAGCCATTATCGGCTTCGTCGGCATTCTCTAAGACGAACATCTCGCAAACGGGCAAACTAAGAACTGGCTGGATGACCTCCTGAAACCGACCAGCACAAATACTACCCAAGGAAGAAAAGGGTACTCTAATAGTCCCCACCAAACTCGAATGAGATCCTCAGAGTCCACAGCCCGTTCCTGTTACCATTGCACTGCGGCCACTCACAGCAGATCTGCGTGTATGTTCTTATAGAAAAGAAGATCAGAGACAATTTAATCGATATACGACCATCTTCAAAAAAAAAAAAAAAGTAGACGTTATTACATCAGCTAGGCTGACCTATTAACGAATATCCCTTGCTTATCGCGTGTAGCTGATTGATTGCTCTTCGTGCGCTCGTCTCGCAAACTTGCAATAGTGCTTTGCCTTTTTACGGATTACAGTACAGATTGAACTAAACAATAGAAATCTGTTTCTTTTTGCAAAATGTCTGTCGACTGCATTAGTGATCGTTTCTTGATTAAACAAAAGGCGAGAAGAAAATAGAGGCGGATTTTTGTCCTGTTTGTAATATAGTATTCGCTACTTATCCACGATGAGCGAAAGCCCAATAACCGTAGGACATTAAGCACCCCCGAGTATTAAGATATAAGGCAGTCCATCCCCACCTCATACATTCCAAGTTGCAATTATATCAGTCATACAACCTTATCTATGTACTAGCAGGGTGAGTTGGTGTTGTCTGGAATTGAATGCGTTACCATATTATCTGTTTTATTTATATTTTTTTACATTTTATATTATTCAATGTTGTGTGTGGAGTCGATGGATGCACTCGGATTGATTTAGTGGGGGAGGATGTGAATAAAATAACATTAATTGAAATGCATTTCGGTAGATTTATAGTTTTTAAACAACTCAAGACACACATTGCGTTTACCGGAAATAATTGAGAACGTCTGTACATTCCTGCTCCAAGCCCTGAACCCCTTTATTAACAATTCTATTCGTATTTTTTTTAATTCTATATTTTTTCAAGTTATAAATAAATTTCAATAAAGTAAAACGTCGCATTTCCGTTTAATGAATGTCACGTACGATAATTTTGTACCCCCGTTGATAAAAAATGAAATCAACTCTAACCAACCAAGAATCTGGGGGTTAAGTAGTTATAGAATGTATATCGTTATAGGGGTCTATCTCCAACACCCTAGTAGGTATTCGTCATCAAACAAACAAACAAACCAACGAATACAAAAAACAGAAGGCGGGAATCACAACAGAAGATCTAATGATACTAAACTTTATGTTTAGGATCCTTATTCTAATTATTATCAAAATCCATTACATGATTTCGATTCTAGAAAATATTTAAAATGTAAGGCTTAAGCTTAAGAGGTCTTAAGAAGAAATTGAAATTCAGGGGATCTTGCTTAATTGGTGTCTAATGACTATGAATAAAATTCATGATATGATATATTTTAATTTTCAAATGGGAGGTCTTGCACACATTATGATCTCTAAAAACCCGTTACATTTATGATGTAACAAGGGCACGTTACATTTGCTTATTAATTAGCAATATTGAACTTGAGTTAGCCACCAAATGCAAATAGTCAGTCAATCGATTTCATGTTCAGAAATATGTATTCTGATTCCTCTTCAAAGAAAAGGAAGAAATCTTTACATCTTCACCATGACTACCCTCCTAAATCCCTATTTGTCAATGAGTTACTTCCCTTGCATAATTATACAGGAAGTAGAGACTATTTAAGGCAGACATGCTGACTCCTCAGAGTGTGAAGTAGGTATTTATCTACTCCCCACAGAGTAAGATGTGACACAAGGTCGGAAAGTGGGGGTTTGATAAGTTAGCACTCTAGAGGAAGAGCACCTATTACCTTTAAAAATTGGCTGAGCAGCCCCGTCGGCATTCCCCGGTAGGGGCGCAGCAGGCAGTAAGCAATAAACTTACTCCTCCCCAAAGAGGGGAGGCAAAGCCTGGGAGGGTGGACCTCCTAGAACTGCACAGGACAAACCCATAGACCGGCGTGAATCAAGCCTCGAAGGCCAAGACAATACCAGTCTATGGGGTGCAGTATCCATCGGAACAGATACTACACTTTGGAAGTAAGTCGATCAGTGAATGTCTGTGGTTGCTATGGAAAACATTAAAAAGTCCTACCTCTCCACCATGACTAGTCCGCTCACTTCCTAGTTGTTAATATGATGCAAAGTAATGTTCATATGAGCACCCCTCTGGACTCTATGTCGCCTTTCCTGGAACTGACCCAGTAATAATCCCGGTGACATTTCCTGCTTCTGACCAGTTCCACCACTCCTTCGTCACGTAGTGGCCCCTTTTCTGTCCTTTAGTATGTGATCCCCTCCCTTTTAGTGTCTCTGTCCCCACTTCTCGCCAGCTAAGTTTATTTTTAAGTTCACATTAGCACTGCTTTTAAGCTTATAGTATACATCCGATGGAATAATTTGTTTTTATCTCGAAAAACATTTTCGGCCATTGTAATGATGTCATCGGACCCTACTGCCACTGCACAGACACACCAGCACACGCACGCACGCACGCACACATATACACATATTGCTGCAAACCTATTCGTCGTTTGCTTTTTAATCTAATTTCTTTGGTGACTCATTCAGTGTCGTTAGTCAATTAACAATGCTTAGCCAACGCTATTTCTCATATATCTCGTTCTAATTTCTTAAAACGTTGTTCTTGAAACTTTGAAACATTATATAAGCAAAAACAACTAACTGTATCTCAAGCTTTGGTCAATTTTTTTTATTCATCTTTTTTAATTTGACGTTGAACGTTTTCTTGATACGGCTATCCATCTCTATGTACGTCGGTTAGTCGGTCTGTCACGTTTCTGTTTGATATAGCATATTAATCACTAAACACGCGATTTAATGAACAAATCTCCATAAGCGTTACCTAATAAAGACAAGCGCGTGTCGTCTGTTGTCGTCTCAGTTTATCTACGTGGCTTCATTTGCCGCCATCTTCTTTCTTCTATGTAATTAGTTGTCGTCCGCAAATACACAGGTTTATAATTTTTATATAACTCTGACCAGAGACTCGTGAAACAATTTTTGTTCATTAAGTGTTCACAATTTTCCTCTTCACTTTCGTGTGTTGCAGGGAAAACACATAAGACTTCGAAAAAATACGTCTATATCCGACGTCATATGTTGAACCATAAACACCGATCACGCTTTCTTCCTTTTTATGTCACTTCCGGAGTGCGACTCCGCTGTTGTTTTTTTTTCGTTGCGTCACTTCCGTCTCATCCCTTATCGCATTACATAAAAGGCTGGCTCTATCCGTCAGTGTGTCTGTAGTGCGTAAGTTTGAAATTATATTTTCCTCGGCCTCTCATGTTTGAGTAAGAAATACAATTTTGATTTGGCTGTCACGTTTTATTGAATATTGGGCGAGTATATAAGACGATTAGTCGAGAATAAAAAGAAATGAAAGTTCAGGCGAGCATATGAGACGGTTAGTCGTGAATAACAAGAAATGAAAGTTCAGTCGAGCACATAAGACGGTTAGTCGAGAATAACAAGAAATGAAAGTTCAGTCGAGTATATAAGACGGTTAGTCGAGAATAACAAGAAATGAAAGTTCAGTCGAGCATATCAGACGGTTAGTCGTGAATAACAAGAAATGAAAGTTCAGTCGAGCATATGAGATGGTTAGTCGAGAATAACAAAAAATGAAAGTTCAGTCGAGCATATGAGATGGTTAGTCGAGAATAACAAGAAATGAAAATTCAGGCGAGCATATCAGACGGTTAGTCGTGAATAACAAGAAATGAAAGTTCAGGCGAGCATATAAGACGGTTAGTCGAGAATAACAAGAAATGAAAATTCAGGCGAGCATATCAGACGGTTAGTCGTGAATAACAAGAAATGAAAGTTCAGTCGAGCATATAAGACGGTTAGTCGTGAATAACAAGAAATGAAAGTTCAGTCGAGCATATAAGACGGTTAGTCGTGAATAACAAGAAATAAAAGTTCAGTCGAGCATATCAGACGGTTAGTCGTGAATAACAAGAAATAAAAGTTCAGTCGAGCATATCAGACGGTTAGTCGTGAATAACAAGAAATGAAAGTTCAGTCGAGCATATAAGATGGTTAGTCGTGAATAACAAGAAATGAAAGTTCAGTCGAGCATATAAGACGGTTAGTCGTGAATAACAAGAAATAAAAGTTCAGTCGAGCATATCAGACGGTTAGTCGTGAATAACAAGAAATGAAAGTTCAGTCGAGCATATAAGATGGTTAGTCGTGAATAACAAGAAATGAAAGTTCAGTCGAGCATATAAGACGGTTAGTCGTGAATAACAAGAAATAAAAGTTCAGTCGAGCATATAAGACGGTTAGTCGTGAATAACAAGAAATGAAAGTTCAGTCGAGCATATAAGACGGTTAGTCGTGAATAACAAGAAATAAAAGTTCAGTCGAGCATATCAGACGGTTAGTCGTGAATAACAAGAAATAAAAGTTCAGTCGAGCATATCAGACGGTTAGTCGTGAATAACAAGAAATGAAAGTTCAGTCGAGCATATAAGACGGTTAGTCGTGAATAACAAGAAATAAAAGTTCAGTCGAGCATATAAGACGGTTAGTCGTGAATAACAAGAAATGAAAGTTCAGGCGAGCATATAAGACGGTTAGTCGTGAATAACAAGAAATAAAAGTTCAGTCGAGCATATCAGACGGTTAGTCGTGAATAACAAGAAATAAAAGTTCAGTCGAGCATATCAGACGGTTAGTCGTGAATAACAAGAAATGAAAGTTCAGTCGAGCATATAAGATGGTTAGTCGTGAATAACAAGAAATAAAAGTTCAGTCGAGCATATAAGACGGTTAGTCGTGAATAACAAGAAATAAAAGTTCAGTCGAGCATATCAGACGGTTAGTCGTGAATAACAAGAAATGAAAGTTCAGTCGAGCATATCAGACGGTTAGTCGTGAATAACAAGAAATAAAAGTTCAGTCGAGCATATCAGACGGTTAGTCGTGAATAACAAGAAATGAAAGTTCAGTCGAGCATATAAGATGGTTAGTCGTGAATAACAAGAAATAAAAGTTCAGTCGAGCATATAAGACGGTTAGTCGTGAATAACAAGAAATAAAAGTTCAGGCGAGCATATAAGACGGTTAGTCGTGAATAACAAGAAATGAAAGTTCAGTCGAGCATATAAGATGGTTAGTCGTGAATAACAAGAAATAAAAGTTCAGTCGAGCATATAAGACGGTTAGTCGTGAATAACAAGAAATAAAAGTTCAGTCGAGCATATCAGACGGTTAGTCGTGAATAACAAGAAATGAAAGTTCAGTCGAGCATATAAGATGGTTAGTCGTGAATAACAAGAAATGAAAGTTCAGTCGAGCATATAAGACGGTTAGTCGTGAATAACAAGAAATAAAAGTTCAGTCGAGCATATCAGACGGTTAGTCGTGAATAACAAGAAATGAAAGTTCAGTCGAGCATATAAGACGGTTAGTCGTGAATAACAAGAAATAAAAGTTCAGTCGAGCATATCAGACGGTTAGTCGTGAATAACAAGAAATAAAAGTTCAGTCGAGCATATCAGACGGTTAGTCGTGAATAACAAGAAATGAAAGTTCAGTCGAGCATATAAGACGGTTAGTCGTGAATAACAAGAAATAAAAGTTCAGTCGAGCATATAAGACGGTTAGTCGTGAATAACAAGAAATGAAAGTTCAGGCGAGCATATAAGACGGTTAGTCGTGAATAACAAGAAATAAAAGTTCAGTCGAGCATATCAGACGGTTAGTCGTGAATAACAAGAAATGAAAGTTCAGTCGAGCATATAAGATGGTTAGTCGTGAATAACAAGAAATGAAAGTTCAGTCGAGCATATAAGACGGTTAGTCGTGAATAACAAGAAATAAAAGTTCAGTCGAGCATATCAGACGGTTAGTCGTGAATAACAAGAAATGAAAGTTCAGTCGAGCATATAAGATGGTTAGTCGTGAATAACAAGAAATGAAAGTTCAGTCGAGCATATAAGACGGTTAGTCGTGAATAACAAGAAATAAAAGTTCAGTCGAGCATATAAGACGGTTAGTCGTGAATAACAAGAAATGAAAGTTCAGTCGAGCATATAAGACGGTTAGTCGTGAATAACAAGAAATAAAAGTTCAGTCGAGCATATCAGACGGTTAGTCGTGAATAACAAGAAATAAAAGTTCAGTCGAGCATATCAGACGGTTAGTCGTGAATAACAAGAAATGAAAGTTCAGTCGAGCATATAAGACGGTTAGTCGTGAATAACAAGAAATAAAAGTTCAGTCGAGCATATAAGACGGTTAGTCGTGAATAACAAGAAATGAAAGTTCAGGCGAGCATATAAGACGGTTAGTCGTGAATAACAAGAAATAAAAGTTCAGTCGAGCATATCAGACGGTTAGTCGTGAATAACAAGAAATAAAAGTTCAGTCGAGCATATCAGACGGTTAGTCGTGAATAACAAGAAATGAAAGTTCAGTCGAGCATATAAGATGGTTAGTCGTGAATAACAAGAAATAAAAGTTCAGTCGAGCATATAAGACGGTTAGTCGTGAATAACAAGAAATAAAAGTTCAGTCGAGCATATCAGACGGTTAGTCGTGAATAACAAGAAATGAAAGTTCAGTCGAGCATATCAGACGGTTAGTCGTGAATAACAAGAAATAAAAGTTCAGTCGAGCATATCAGACGGTTAGTCGTGAATAACAAGAAATGAAAGTTCAGTCGAGCATATAAGATGGTTAGTCGTGAATAACAAGAAATAAAAGTTCAGTCGAGCATATAAGACGGTTAGTCGTGAATAACAAGAAATAAAAGTTCAGTCGAGCATATCAGACGGTTAGTCGTGAATAACAAGAAATAAAAGTTCAGTCGAGCATATCAGACGGTTAGTCGTGAATAACAAGAAATGAAAGTTCAGGCGAGCATATAAGACGGTTAGTCGTGAATAACAAGAAATGAAAGTTCAGTCGAGCATATGAGATGGTTAGTCGAAAATAACAAAAAATGAAAGTTCAGTCGAGCATATCAGACGGTTAGTCGTGAATAACAAGAAATGAAAGTTCAGTCGAGCATATGAGATGGTTAGTCGAAAATAACAAAAAATAAAAGTTCAGTCGAGCATATGAGATGGTTAGTCGAGAATAACAAAAAATAAAAGTTCAGTCGAGATTATCAGACGGTTAGTCAAGAATAACAAAAAATGAAAGTTCAGTCGAGCATATAAGACGGTTAGTCAAGAATAACAAGAAATGAAAGTTCGGTCGAGCATATAAGACGGTTAGTCAAGAATAACAAGAAATGAAAGTTCGGTCGAGCATATAAGACGGTTAGTCAAGAATAACAAGAAATGAAAGTTCAGGCGAGCATATGAGACGGTTAGTCGAGAATAACAAGAAATGAAAGTTGAGTCGGGTTCACTTTCTTGAACTCTAGGTTAGAATTACTGGGCTTGTGGGCATTGATAGAAACCAATGTGACGTCACATGGCTCAAGTGAGGGTGAGTGAGAGAAGTTGACAGTTCTTTGAAAGCACTAGAAGTGGTAATATGTGGTTTTAAACACGCGTTGAGAAGATATAATTAAACAGTAATTATCGAATCCTATCTCTGTCTTTCCCAATTGGTGAGTGATTTGAAACGAAGATCAAGTCGAATAAACTTCCTCTGTCTTTTAACATGTTTTGTCTCGAGGTATGAAAGAACTTATTTTCAGACGGTGCTTTCCTCGGTCAGGAAGGATCACACAGAAGCGCGCACAAGGAGCATATGCAACGACCAAAGTAGAAATACAATTTGTGGGCTTCAATGGTTTTGTAATAATTAGTGAGACTTGGTTGCTGCGTGCGTTACACAGAGTTGAAACGTAACAGTTTCAATTAAAAATAACATTTACGTTTTCTCTAATGTTTAAGTTTGAAATAACATTTTCATTACTAAACGCGCAAATTGAATGGACGCATCTTTAGGACACCCGTTATTATTAACTTAAAGCTGAACTTTTAAAATTAGTTGTGCTTTTTTGATTCGAGATGCTACACCAATATGTCTCGTTCAATTATAAAAGTTGTTAAGAATGTCATTGTTCTTTATATCGTTGGTTTTTCAAGTAAGCAATCGAAAATAAATAATTTTCTTTTTCTTTGATCCACTCTCAGGAGTTTCGGTTCCAATTTGCCAATATAGTTGGACATTTATATACGCATGGACAGCGTTCAATGGATAGTTATTCATGAAGTCGTTTTGGGGGTGAGTTTTTTTCTTCTTCGTAGCGAACCGATTTTCAAACAGTTTTCCCCATAGCAGTATTGTTTTCGATTGCTATAAAGTATCTCGGGGTCCGATTTCTTTGTATGTATCAAAGAGCCTAACGGTGTTTCCTTATTATTAACTCATCCGGGAATGAGTATTCTAACTACAACTGTAATGACAAAAGATCAACTTTAAATTTAAAAAGGAAGATCAACTTTAAATTAAAAGAAGATCAACTTTAAATTAAAAGAAGATCAACTTTAAATTAAAAAAGGTAGATCAACTTTAAATTAAAAGATCAACTTTAAATTAAAAGAAGATCATCTTTAAATAAAAAAAACATCCGTTTCAAATTAAAAACAAAACAAAAACAGATCAACTTCAAATTGCATGAAACAACTTTAAATTAGCAAAGGTCAAATTCAAATTAAAACAGATCAACTTTAATTTTCAGAAGATCAACTTCAAATTACATAAAATAACTTCAAATTTGAAAAGAACAACTCTAATTTAAAAAAGATCAACTTAAAATTAAAAACGCCCCCTTTTAAAGGGGCCTTTTTAATTTTACGTTGATCTTTTAAAGAAATAGATACATTTCAAATTAGAAAAAAATTAACTTCAAATTAAAAACGCCCTTTTAAAATTAAAGAAATAGATCAACTTCAAATTTAAAAAAAAGATCAACTTTAATTTTTAAAAATAAACTTCAAATTAAAAACGTCACTTTCAAATAAAAAATAGAACAACTTCAAGTTAAGAAATATCAAGGCCCCGTGGCGCAACGGATATAAGTGCTAAGTAATAATCAGTGACAGTCTTTTGGCGGTTGAAGGTTCAATCCTCAGTGTGGACGACACTAAGAATACAATTACGAATTACTTACGGCTTCTACAGAACAAGAGCAAGCTACTCATTGGATTAAATAAAGGGTTCCATAAAGATTTACGAGTTCTACATAATGATTCCCGAGTTAGACAAAATGCACCCGAAGAAGAAGGCCGTGGCTTAACAATAGTTCGAATAATCCAAATTATACAAATATATCAATTAAAATTTTTAAATAGATGAACCTCAAATTAAAAACGATCACATTCAACTTTAAATTTGAAACAGATCGACCTCAAATTTAAAAAATCAGATCAAATAAAAAATATCAACGTTAAATTAAAAAAATATCACTTTCTAATTAAAATATCGCTTTAAAATAACCCTTTCAAATTAAAAACAATTTCAAATCAGAAAATATCGATTTCAAATTAGAAAAGATCGATTTCAAATTAGAAATGGTCACCTTTTAATTTTAAAATGATCAACTTCAAATTAAAAAAGATTACATTCATATTAAATTAGATCAACTTTAAATTGAAAAAATCAACGAAAAATTCAAAAGATCAACTTTAAATTTTAAATAAATTTTAAGTGAAAAATAACTGAATTTGAAATGAGCAAAAGTTCAATTTCAATTTTCTTTGAATTGCCTCTTTAATTCCTCTTTTTATCCTTCGATATTAGCGGACTTATCATCACTGCCTGTAATTACCGGCATCTTGAAATGGTCCAATGCTAAGCAGGTAAATTACAAATAACCTCACTATAAAATCGCTATAATTCTAAGTGGGAATTTTTAAAATAATTGTTCTGAATACCAAACAGCTTATTGGTCATATGAAACGACTATTAATTGGTTTCGTGGTAAATTATTATAATTTAAAATTTATTTATTTCAGTTTCTTTTAAAAAAATATAAATAAAATTTAAATTTAAATTTCCACTTAAAATAATCGAAACTTTTTTATGTTGATTTAAAATTTTAAATCTACCTGTTCAAATTTCAAGTTGAAATTTTTAATTTGAAGTTTAAAAATTTTTTTTTACATCTTTTTAAATTTGAATTTCAACTGAATTAATTTGAATGTATCCATGTGTAGTTTACTTATAGAGATTAATAGATTTCCTCTTGGATGTTCTGTTACATTTTCACTCACAGATGGGTGTATAAACACTTATACACGCGTGTTGTCGTCGTTGTCGTCGTTGTGAACCCAGGTTGTTTTCGTCTGCCGATAAATCCACTCGGACGCCGATGTTTATAAGAAGGTTTATTTAAAACGAGAGCAAAAAGCCACTTGTGTATACGTTTGAGAGAGAGAGAAAGATAGACAGATAGATAGATAGACAAATAGCCTGCCTCGCTACACCTGGCCACAATGTGTGCACGGCTCCCCCCATTGGGGACAGTACACACACACGTTTTTTATCTGCATAAAGTCTCGCTATCCAAAGAGATAGAAAGCCCACGACCGGAAGTCACGTAGTCTCGCTGACTTCCACCTAAGGGTCACCCTTCACCTTTAAGGTGCCACTCAAACCTTTCCATTTAAACACAGCCCTCGTTATGAAACAATTCTCCGATCTAGGTTTAGTTTCTTCCCTCTGTTTAGTCTTATGACTTTCCAATCCAATTTCATTTTATCAATACAGTTAAGCATATCGATTAATTATGATTTAATCAAAATGACAACACTATATACTTGATCACTTACTCGTAATAGCTTTCCGATAGATCAAGGCGACCAATCGCATTCGCTCAATCTAGATTTGAAAGCACCGATCTTAGTAATAACTATCTCTTTAAGGAGATAATTCCAATTATTCACTAATTTTACGCGGGGAAATTGCTTTGACGACTGTTTGTGCTCTGCAGTGAAATTCTAATACATAAAGTAAAGTTAGTCTTTTTATGCTTTCTTTGTCATCAATAGTTGTCTTCTAATTCCAATTTGCTTTCTTTGTCATCAATAGTTGTCTTCTATAAAATCGATATTTGATTCTGTATTGTCAGTTTTTCTTGTTGTTAATAGGAAGAAATATAAATCGATTTAATACTTTGTTTGTCCAGTAATTATGTTTAGTAAATAAATTATTTAATTGAAAAACTCAACAAATGAAAGTTTTTTTTAATTAGTTCACCCCCCAAAAAGGGAAAGTGCCACTGTAGACGTAAGGGGCTACTGAGAATTAGGGTGGAGGTTTAGGAGGGCATCCTGAATTAGGAGCTGTTCAGCGATTCGCTTGTTCACATTAGCTGAAATTGGTGTATGTTAGTACAGTCGGAGAAACAGTGAGCAGGATGGGAGTTTTAAAGGCCGGCAGCTTGATGGAAAGAAGCCATTGGAGTAAAAGGCTCTCCGGTATATGGGGACCTCCACAGTGAATGGATGGGATTTAGCTGATTGTCCGGTTGGTCGAACGTATTTACGTCGAGGGAGAACCAGAGCAGCAAGTTCATCAGAGCACATTTCATTGAATTACTTGTAAAACAAAAACAAGGATGCAACATTGCGGCGATGGGACAGGGGCTGGAGCTTAGTGGATAATGAGAGACCTATTAGATTAGAGACATTTTCTTAGACCTTGTCTAAGAGTGAGAGACTAGTGGTTGGTGCACCAGCCCAGATGTGACAACAATACTCCATGCATGGGCGAATAGTGGCTTTGTAGAGATATAGGATACTGTCTGGTGTGAGAAGTTTTCTAGCATGGTAGAGGGAGCCCACCATCTTTGTAGCAGGCTTGGCAATGTCTTCTATGTATTTGTTCCAATTCATGTTACCTGTAGATATTAGACCGAAGAGTTTGAACATTTGACTCTTAGATAGGCTGCTATTAGCCATGGCAATCGGTGGTTGAAGAGGTTTCTTGTAGTTGTTGAAGGAGAGGAGCTTGGTCTTAGCAGCATTAAAAGTTACCATCAATTTATGACCCCATTCCACTGCAGACTGGAGGTCACTTTCTAAGGATTCAGTCATTACCTCGGATATGTCCGCGCAAATTTTACTTACATGATGAAAATAGAACGTGGTGTCGTCAGCAAATATACCAATCTAAGACACAATTTTATCAGGGAGGTCGTTTATAACAGTCAGAAACAATAAAGGCCCAACGATCGATCCTTGGTGTACACCAGCATTTATGTCATGTTGTTTTGATGAACGGTCATCGAGGGCAACCTGGATCTTTCTTTTGGATAGGAAGGATCTAATCATATTAAATGCTCGTCCTGTAATACCATATAAATTAATTTTTATGAGAAGCCCTTTATGTCAGACCTCGTCAAAGGCTTGAGATATATCAAGCGTTACTGGCCTAGCGTCATCTGCCTTGTCCAGTGTATGATATATGAGATCAAAGATTACCGTTAGGACAGTAGACACTGCTTGCCTAAATGCATATTGATGGTCAGAAAGAAGTTTACCATTAACGATGTGACGTACTATTGCTAGATTGATTAAGGATTAAAAGATTTTAGCGAAGAGTGAGAGTTGACTGATGGGTCGATAATTCTGAGAGTCAGTTCTATCTCCAGAATTCTTTAAGACTGGTACAACGGAAGCAATTTTCCAGCTATTAGGAAAGCAAGATTCGGCAAAGCATTTGTTTAGAGTTTGGAGAGGACAGGGGTCAATTGAGTAGAGTATTTCTTTATTACTATTGCATTTATAAGACCAGATATACATGCTATTGAGGTGTCAAGTGTGGCTTCAGTCTTCAATGGGAAATTTGGGAGGGAGTGGTTTGCGGATTCTAAAGTGGATTTAAGGCGAAACGCTGAGCTAGTAGTTTAGCCTCATCAGTTGCCGTGATAACGACATCATTGTGGTTGGATAGCGGGGGAATTGTTTATTTCCCATTATTCACCACACTATTGAAGATTTTCCAAAAATTACGAGTACCTAGTTTCTGTTACTGAATGCGTTTTCTGGTCATCTCTATATACCTTCTATTTGCTTCATCTATTAATCTTACACTTATTGTTTGATGCTTTAAGTTTCTGTTTATTTGTAGTTGACTTGTGGCGGTTGGATTTTCAGAATACTTGCTGGCTCTGAGCAATAGCAGCTGCACAGTTCGAGGTTGACCATTATGGAGAATGGGGCTTGCTGCAGAATTTTTGCATAGGGACATAGGCTTCACTGCCTGATTGGACCTATTCGGTTACCTTATTTGCGCACTGATCAGCAGGTAGAGAAAAACGTTTCACTCCATGGGCGTCTCTGATGTGATCTCGGATGGATTCCTTATCAGCCAGCGTGTAGTATCGCGTTGTCTCGAGGAACGACTCATCAGCTTTGGGGCGAGATTTTAGGGTGATATAAATCATTACCATAAGGTGATCAGCGATCCCGAGCCGGCTATGGGCATCGGTCGCACAAGCTTCGGGAAGTTAGGTCAAGAACAGGTTGAGACGTGAGGCTTGCTGGTTCATACGATCAGGGAAAGTGACAGTCTGTGAAAGGGAGTGCACTATGGAGAAACTATGTGAAAGGGAGTGCACTATGGAGAAACTATGTGAAAGGGAGTGCACTATGGAGAAACTATGCGTGGAGTTACCAGCTGCGTCTGTTTAGTTGAAAAATCCAAGTCAGTCGCGGTGGATTGCATAAAAATCCCGAAAAACATGTATTTAGGCACTTGAGTCAAGTGAGAGTGATGTATCTGTGCTTTCAGAGACAGAGTTAAGCAGGATACAGTCCTAGGTCGAAGGAGAACAGTATAATAAATATAAGTAACTAACGCTGTGCTGTAAGGTTAATTTAAAGTACATGTGGGCTTGATCATCTGATGCTAGCCTATGTTCTCTAATCAAGGGGAGGGTGTTCCGAACATAAACTCCCAACCCGTGCATATGTTTGCGTCTTCACGGTAGAGTGTGAGGTATTCAGTCATGTCAAAATGATGTGAGGAGATTGAGAATTGTAGGTTTGTTTCACTTGGGGCTAGGATATCCGGGGAGTTAACTAGAAGAAAGGTTTTTACGTCATTGGTGTTGGTTCTAAGCTCTCGGATATTTGTGAATGCTAGCCTCAAGGGTGGAAGCCATGATTTTTTTGGGTGGGTGTCTGGTTTAGGTTAGCTTAACTCGAGGTTAATTTTACTCGGTCGTGGGACTTGATACAAACGGATGTGACGTTACATAGCTCAAAGAGATAGTGAGTCGGAGAAGTCGGAAGTTCGATGGGAGCGCTAAACGTGTGAATATGTCAATTTAAAATGCTCTAAGATATGATTCAATAGTGACTATCGATTTCTCTCTGTCTTCCTGACCCTCCCCCTGCTGGTCAGTGATTTGGAACAAAGATCAAGACGAATAAACCCCCTTTGTCTTCTAACAGGTTGTCTTGATTTAGTCATTTTTTGAGGTATGAATGAACTTATTTGCAGACGGCGTTTCCCCAGTCTGAAAGGGACATGAAAAAAGCGCGTACAAGAGCAAACAGCTCGCACATCAGGTGTGATTATGGGCTTTCATGTGTTCATGTATGACACAAGGTTGAAGCGTAACAAAATGACCGCCATCTTGAAAATGGATACATAACTTTGTATATGTCAACACACAGTTACTCCCCTTTGATTGGAACAAACACATAATATAAAATAAAAAACAACAAAAAAAAACAGGCATAATTTAAAACAGAAAAACAATACAAATTGCAAGTAACTGAATTACCGGGCAACGCCGGCTAGGGGACAACTAGTTAAAAATGTTTTTTTTTGTTTGTTTTTTTTGTTATTTGTTTTGGTGATAGAAACTCTTAATCGAAGAAAACATTTTTTTTACATTTAGGATTTTATTTTATTTTCTACTTTTGCTTCACCCCACACACGACATATTGACACTGTGACGTAGATCTGTGAAAGGCCATCCTAGGTAGGGAGTTGTGCAGCAAGATATTTGTTCATATTACATTAAAATTTCTACATGTTTATTTACTCCTCGCGGAGTTAGGCACAAGGCCAGTTTTATCTTACTCCCACAAGTAAGATGTGACCCAAGATCGGGTCGAGCAAGTGGGGTTAAAAGCCAGCGCTCGAGAGGTGAGCACTCTGGCCATTTAAAAATTGCCTGGGCAGCCCCGTCGGCATTCCCCGGTAGAGGCGCCTCAGACAGTAAGCAATAAACTTACTCCTCACCAAAGAGGGGAGGCGAAGCCTGGGAGGGTGGACCTCCTAGAACTGCACAGGACAGGCGTGCAGTATCCATCGGAACAGATACTACACTTTGATCTTAGCCAAAATTTCTACATGTTGGTACAGTCGGGGCGGTAGCGCTTGATATCTCCAAGGCCTTTGACAAGGTCTGGCATGAAGGACTTCTCTTAAAACTGCACTCATATGGTATTACTGGACAGATACTTAATATGATTAGATCCTTCCTAACAAAACGAAAGATCCAGGTTGTACTCGATGGCCGTTCATCTAAGCAACATGACATAAATGCTGATGTACCCCAGGGATCCATCCTTGGACCTCTACTATTCCTGATTTTCATAAGTGACCTCCCCGATGTCATTGAGACTGAGATAGGAATATTTGCTGACGACACCACGCTCTACTCTCGTCATGTGAGCAAAACCGATGCGTACATATCTGAGGCAATGGCTGAATCCTTAGACAATGACCTCCAGTCTGTAGTGGATTGAGGTAAAAAATGGATGGTAACTTTTAATGCTGCAAAGACAAAGCTACTTTCCTTCAATAACTACAAGAAACCTCTTCAACCACTGATTGTCATGGCAAATAACACCCTATCTGAAAACTCATCATTCAAACTTCTCGGCCTAACCTTCACAGATAACATGAATTGGAATAAATATATTGAAGACATTGCCAGGGCTACTGCAAAGAAGGTGGGATCTCTCTACTGTGTTAATAAACTGTTCACACCTGGCATTATCCTATATCTCTACAAAGCCACCATCCGCCCATGCATCGAGTATTGTTGCAACATCTGCGCTGGGGCATCATCCACTAGTCTCTCACTCTTAGACAAGGTCAAAAAAAGAGTCGCCAACTTAATAGGTCCTTCACTATCTCCTAAACTCCAGCCCCTGTCCCATCCCTCCCTATGCACTAAACTCCGGCAGGTGTCACATCGCCGCAATGTTGCTTCCTTGTGCTTGTTTTACAAGTACTTCAATGGATTGTGCTCTGATGAACTTGCTGCTCTGGTGCCCCCACGACGTAAATTCACTAGACCAACCCGACAATCTGCCAAATCCCATCCATTCACTGTGGAGGTCCCCAGATACAGAAGAGCTTTCTACTCTAAAAGCTTCTTTCATCGTGCTGCTGGACTCTGGAACTCCCTCTCTGCTCTCTGTTTTCCCGACGGTACTGACATGCAGAAATTTAAAACTAATGTAAACAGACATCTCGCTGCACAACACCACATTTAGGTTGATCCCCCCCCCCCCAAAAAAAAACTTTCACCCTAATTCTCAGTAGCCCCTTACGTCTACAGTGGCGGCCTGCCTTGTTTGGGGTGAACTATGTAAAAAAAAGTAGGGTACCTGGAGGTCATTTCAAAGTGAAACGGTCCGACAAAAGAAGCTATAGAAATAAAAAGTGTCGCGGCATCCGGGATCTTTAGAGTGAAGGGGTGTGATTTTGCTGTTTCGAGGATTGATCGGGGTACAAGTTAATCAAAGCAAATTTTGTGGGAGTACTTGTAAAACAAGCTCAGGAATGCCACATTGCGGCGATGGGGCAGAGGGTGGAGCTTGGTAGACAGTGCTGACCTGTAAGGTTAGAGACTCTTTTTTGTACCGTTTCTAAGAGGGAGAGACTAGTGGTTGAAACACCAGACAAGATGTGAAAGCAATACTCCATGACTGGGCAAATGGTGGCTCCATAGAGATATAGGATACTGTCAGATGAGAGAAGTTTTCTAGCTTGGTAAAGGGAGCCCACCTTCTTTGCAGTAGACTTGGCAGTATCTTCTATGTATTTATTCCAATTCATGTTGCCTGCTGATGTTAAGCCGAGGGGTTTAAACGCCGAGATCTCAAAAAGGGTGCTATCACCTATGGCAATTGGTGTTTGGAAAGATTTCTTATAATTGCAAAAGGAAAGAAGTTTTGTCTTGATAGCATTGTTGAATGTGACCATCCATTTTTGGGCCCATTCCACTACAGACTGGAGGTCATTTTCTAAGGATTCATTTATTACCTTGGATTCGATTTGACCACATGTCGAAAATTTTATAATTTAATTCAATCTCCTATTGTCCTCTTCTTCCTTAATATATCAGGGGTTAGGGTTAGGCCAAACACTTTATTTCGCGTACAAGTGTAAACTATCAGATGACTTTGTACCGGAGAAATTTCTGAGATTAAATGTATTTATTTGAAATTGTAGCAATTTAATTCTTTTTAAACAATAAATGTTCTCCGTCTTCAAACGATAAAAATAATTGTCAGCTAAATATTCTTCAAATCAATAGAACGAATGTCACTTTTTGAAATGTTTTCATTTTAAAATTGTATTTTGTTTTAGTTGATGGGACGACATAATTTGATTTTGGAACAATTCATTTTAAAATGAGTAAAGTCGGAATTATTTACCTTAGCGACACCAGATTAATCACCAATCACTTTTGGACGATCTAATTTATTTATTTATTTTATGTGTGAAAACAGTGATAGCGTACATGCGAAAATAAAATGCCTTATAAAATTTATTGACCTTCGTTTGTTTTATTTAAAATAAATTAATTTTGATTTAATTTGTTTTTTATTGTTTGTTTTCTCAAATAAATATCTCTTTTTTCTCTTTGTTTTAATCTACGAAGATTCTACAAGAAAACGCCGTGACATTTGTAAAAAAATTACCAGTCAATATTCCTCCCCGTGAGGGAGATACCAGAAGAAACGTCTCCAATTATTATTAAAATATATAAGTTACGAAATCACGACTATTTGTAAAGAGAAAGCCTGAAGCTGAAACATCTTGCAGTTATGCGACACATATTTATAGTTTTTCCCGTTTCCACAGGTTTGCACACTATTGCTGAACTATTCGCACCTATCAGTGCGACCCAAAATAGGTTTCTCGTTGAAAAGAAAAAAAAAGTCACCTGTTCGCATTGCAGGTATTAAAGCAAGCCCTGACGTGACTGTGTCGCTAAGCAGCCATCCCCAAAAAGGAAAGCTGCGTGGTCGGAGAGTGACTTTAATTAACCATGTCTTGACTATAAAATCTACACTAAATGACGCACACGTCAACATCGCGTCAGAGATTAAAACTATTTATAAATGTGTAACTTGGAAGTTTGTGTATTCCACTGAATGACGTCATCACACGTCATATCGACTTAAAGACAGCAATGAATAACCACAAAACAGCGTTACTAATGTTTTCAGTGAATAAGTTTATTCAATTTGAAACGGTTCAGTCAGCTGAAACCAGTAATTATGACGAAGAACCATCCGTGATTTAATAAAAACATTCAAACTAATTAATCGCATTTCTAACTATGGTGGACATTTTTGTAGATACTTTTACTCGAGCTTAGAGTATCCTAGTAATAATAGCGGCGTTGTGCTATGGTGAGAAACAGCTGTTCGTCTCTTGTTCACAATGAGTAGTTGGCTCCTTGGATAGCGACGTCTTTCAGCATTATTCGCTTGGTGGCTGAAATGATAAAGGAAATTAAAAACTTTATTAGTTCCTTCTGAAATTTGATTTACGCAAGGTCGATTTCAAAAACTAAACTCGTGGGCTTCCATAATTTATCGTGTGTTATAATTAATAAAACACGCATGCGTCAACAATATACGACACGTGCGTCGGAAGGAAAGGGATAATTGGGAGACAGTTGGGTACAGTAACACTTAGTTTATTAACACTTTGTCGGGACAAATATTAAACAGAAGAGAAAGGTATGTAATATATAAAGATAGACACAGGTAATAATTAAGAAATGAATTCCTAAACAAAGTTAAAATAGAAATAGAATAATAGATTGAAAGCACACCACATAAATCCAAAGGAACTGAAACTGTCCGAAATCACATGAACTGACTGACATTTCACCCTCTCACACACACACACACACGCACACACACACATATATATATATACATATATACATATATATATATATATATATATATATATATATATATATATATATATATAGTAAGTTATGAAAATATATTTATGGCAATTAAACTACACAGAGGCTTCCGCATTTAATTCCCATAGGGAATCGTCAGGCTAAAATGCATTTTAGCCTGACGATTTCCTGTGGGGATGAAACGCGGAAACCTCTGTGTAGCTTAATTGCCATAAATATATTTTCATAACTTACTACCTAGTTCTACTCACGCATTGAGCACTGTTGAAGTAAATGCTGAAAATTGATACATAAAAGATTATATCTCCTTATAACATTTTATGTGGATACATTAAAATATAACTATATATATATATATATATATATATATATATATATATATATATATATATATATATATATATATATATATATGTGTGTGTGTGTATATGTATATATGTTTCCTTATTTGCTGTGTGATTGAGGATTTTGTTATATAGTCTATTGATGCTGTCTATATGCCTTTAATTTTGTGTCTATACCATGTGCTGACGATGAGATCTGATCGTAATAATACAAATATATTGTCTCTGAAACGATCGTACACAATTCTGTTGTTTGTTGATTTCTTGGAACGCAAATTTATCATGTACTTGTGTAAACATAAATCTATGCTATATATATATATATATATATATATATATATATATATATATATATATATATACATATATATATGTGGAAATTGAAAAATGAAAACCAGAAAAATATAATTTATGTATTCATCAACGTTTCGTCTTTATTATAAGACTTTCTCAGGATGATTGTCTGAAGAAAACATCACAGAAGTACAAAATGTTTTGGAAGCCGGCTCAGAACCTGCGGCTGTTTTGAGCAAAACAATCAAAATATGAGATACAAATAGATTCTGGCAATGGTAAGTATAAACTCAATAGGAAGTTGGAAGGTTGTTACAATAAATGCGGAAGGGATGGGAGGCGAACGTTGTCGCGGTTAAAATTAATTTGAATTATGAAGGGGGAGGGGTACGAGATATGCTTGCTGAATCTATTTAATTTAGCCTTGATGAGAGAAAGACGGGAGGACAAAGATTTTTGGGGCGTGTGATAGCGAAGACAATCTTTGTCCTCCCGTGAGTAAAGGGGGAAGATTGCTGTCACTCTGATAAAAGAGGGAACTTGCTCCCACTTAGCGTAAATGTTAAAAAACCCACGTAGTTTTATAATTCATTTTATTTAAGTCGAAATAAATCAGCAAAGCAGTGAGTACAATTTCATTATATATATATATATATATATATATATATATATATATATAATTATATCGTAAACCGATTTATATATATATATATATATATATATATATATAATTATATCGTAAACCGATTTATATATATATATGTATATATATATATATATATATATAGCATTAGATAAAATGAAAGAATAAAATATAGTGCGAATCAAATTTTAAAAATTTGATTCGCACCTTATTTTATTCTTTCATTTTATCTAATGCTATTAATGCTCTATCCAGTATATTGAGCTTCATTTTTATCCGGATGTTCACTAATTAAAGATATTAGTTGCCTTTTATATCTTTTGCTGTATTAACCTTATATATATATATATATATATATATATATATATATATATATATATATATATATATATATATATTATGTTATGTATATATGCACATAATATTACAAGGTGATATAATATATTTTGTAAAGATTTTCAGTATTTAGTCGAACAGTGCTCAATACGTGAGTAGAGCTTACTACTACTACTACTACTAGTAGTAGTAGTAGTAGTAGTAGTAGTAGTAGTATGGAAATATCTTCATGGCAATTAAGTTACACAGACGCGTCTGCATTTCATCTCCGCCTGGAATCATAAGGCTAAGTGAACCGATTTTAGTTATTAATTGTTTTAATATTTCCACGTGGTTAAGTTTAGCTAACTAACGAATTGGATTCGTTTTTATTTCCCTCTCACGGGTTAATATTTTCATTAGCCAATAACTGAGCTTCTCTCAAATAAAGGTCCGGACGACTTTTTTTTTTACATCAACTTCTTTTTCTTTTGTTTGGCGCATTCCTTTTGCTAACTCTGTCAAATTAACAGATGATCTCATGTTAGCACGTGCGTGCTTGGAATAATTTCTTTTCTATTTATTTTTTTGTTCGATGCTACTTAGACTTTTATTTAGTTTCGTTTTTTAAAAATTTATTTTATCTATTTTATAAATTTATTTGTTATGTATACAGTTATGCTAAAGTAAAGATTATTCTATATCTACAGTTGATTGTTATTACGCTTCTACAGGTTAATAAGTTTTAGTGATATTTAAAATTTCATCTTTTCATTCAAATATTATTTACAGGGGTCGTCTAAATATCTACATGTACTGGTCCATCGTAGTATTTTCCACTCGGTTATTAGCGAGTATCCGCGTTCGTTGAGTTTCCAATAATGCTTTGCTAGTGATTCCTTGTAATCGGCATTTTTTGTCATTGGATGTGCTTTTATGGTTGTTATACCTGGTTTTAAATTCCAGGGAGGTAATACCTATGTAGTATGTTTGTTATTCGGATTTTCTTTGACAACTGTTGTGGCTTGGTAAATAATGACTTTGATTAAGCAGTTAATTCGCAGTGGACAAAATGAGCTAGTTCTACAGTTACAGTTTTCTTATTTCTATTTAGGTGGTTTCTACTATTTCTAGTGGTTATATTATTGTTCTTCTTAATGTTATTGTTACCATATTTACCACCTTTTTACTCCTTTCGTTTTTATTTTATTCTCTAATAACTCTAGCGTTTGGTATTTTGCTATTGTGTGCTTTAATTATAGTTTCTAAGTTTTCGCAGCAACTGTTGGACAGTTTTAAGTTATTTCTATTGAAAATATTTTGCAAAGGTTTAGTTACGGGAAAGTGTTTTTTTTCGATCAGAAGGAGAAGTTTCTTGCCAAGTGTTGTTTTTAGATCTAGTTATAGGGTGGTGTAAACCAGATGATTTTCTCTTTCTAATATTTATTATTATAATCATTCTGTTGCTTATATTTGATCTTGATATTAATATACACACTACATTTTAGAACTGTGTTGTAAATGCTGCTTGACTTCTTGAATACATTTTCGTTGCTAGAGTTATTGCTAAGCCTACGTTCGATACAATTAAAAATATGTTTATGGTTGATGGGAATTGATTGCACTATAGGTTCACGTATATTCGATTGGCGTTATCCTTTAAATATAACTCGTACGTATTTTTACTTAAGTTGAGAGTGACAACTAAAAAGTGAGTTATTTTATGTTAGCTAATATCTCGATTCTTAGACCTATCTTTTTTCATTTCCATATGTAAAATTTTCTTGAAGTTTTCACCCTTAACATTGTTGGAATCCCTTATTATAGTCAATTTATCATGTTTATCAGGCCGATATCTATATTGTCAAATATATTTATGCGATTATATAAAATATATAATCCCACAAGATCCAGGCCACCATCGCCAAATAAAACGAATTTGTCATTTTAGTTTTTATTCATTGGCCATTATTATTGATTAAAACTGATCCTTTACGTTTTTTAATAATGTGCATTTCATCCTTGGATATGTCGCTATATATCTCGGCAAATCTTAGGCCGATGTTGAAGGGTTCTTCAGATATAGATGGATAGAAATTAACGATGTTAAATTGTAGGAAGAAAGATTTTTTTTTTATTTTCGATATTATTAAACCGAGTGATTGCTTCGGCAATATTTACCTATTGGTTTAATTCGAGAACAATTTTGATATTTTATTTCGGTTGTGGGAGTAATTTGATGAGAAAAAAAAATTCACTGAAGAAACCTTTTGAATACATCTTGAACTTATTATCAAGAAAAATGTGTTTTTAAAATGAGCAGAAGCAATATTATGAATAAAAATGTTTTAAAAGAAAATCAGAACACACACACACACACACAGATATATATATATATATATATATATATATATATATATATATATATATATATATATATATATATATATATATATTATATATATATATATATGTATATATAATAATGGTAATAATCCAGGTAAAAAATATCCACAGGGTGGTAATCCAGAGAATTTTAACCGGGTTTATAAAAAGTGCTCAATATCAAAATAGAGCTTTATATATGATAATTTTATTTACACAGACATGTACAAAATCTGCGACACTGGCATGTCGATGTTATCGATCAACAGTTACTATAAACTGAGATCTCATCAGGCAGAGTTAGAATCCGATCTTAACCCCAGATCATATTTGGAGAGAATGAAAAAAAATATGATCTGAGGTTAAGATCGGATTCTAACTCTGCCTGACGAGATCTCAGTTTATAGTAACTGTTGATCGATAATATCGACATGCCAGTATCGCAGATTTTGTACATGTCTGTGTAAATAAAATTATCATATATATATATATATATATATATATATATATATATATATATATATATATATATATATATATATATATATATATATATATATATATGGGTGAATCAGTCTGGTTGAGGTAATATTGATTTTCACTTGGTGTTAAGGCAATACTCATCAGTAAAATAATTGAGTACTTCCGGTTATCAGTATCGTAAAAAATATATAAATTAAACGAGAAGCATCATTTGAAACGCATTATAATTTTTCCCACTATATATATCTATTTAAATGTTGAATTAAATTAAATGTTGAATTAAATTAAATGTTGAATTAAATTAAAGATAATTGAAACTATCGTGATAATATAAAGCTCAATATATTGAATAGAGCAATCAATTCTAGATATGAATGATGAGAATAAAAAATTGTAAAGATACAATGTTTATTAGAACATCAAAAGTTCAAAGTAAGAAGCTTCCTTGCTTTTAACTTCTCATGTTCTAATAAATATTGTATCTTTACAATTTTTTATTCTCATATCTAAAAATATATATATATATATATATATATATATATATATATATATGTGTGTGTGTTTGTGTGTGTTTTAAACGCCGTTGTTTTTAGTTAGTGCTCGACGCGAATAACAACCAAATGTTATAATATAACCGGCGTCGATTGTGGTCCTATCTTTATCAGATGGAATTTTATGATTGGAGTTTCACTTCAATGAGAAATGATTTCCTGAACTCGCTCAACTATGCATCGACTATGGTATTCTCTGCATGCTAAGTTTGGCTTGAATAGTGTTTTCTCAGTCTATAGGGGGCCACCAAACACCAACACAAACACACACACTTCCTTTTATGTGTATACATACAGTGCCGGTAGTAGCGCTCCCGACTGATAGCGCCCCCGCT
>OY744531.1:19699424-19734424 GCA_963556195.1 Sepiola atlantica | reverse complement strand
ATTACTAAGCTCTATATTTTCATACTATTACTAAGCTCTATATTTTCATACTATTACTAAGCTCTATATTTTCATACTATTACTAAGCTCTATATTTTCATACTATTACTAAGCTCTATATTTTCATACTATTACTAAGCTCTATATTTTCATACTATTACTAAGTTCTACAGTATTTTCTAAAAATATATATACGTAATGTACTATATTAGTCTCTAATATTATATGTGTATAGATATGAAACTAGAAATAAAGTGATGTACTTATATATGTATATATATATGTACATATATTGTGTACTGAGGCAACATTTATTATTTTAAACATATTTCGTTAAGTAAGATAGACATTGTGTGTCTATAATATCTGTTGAACTGTATTCAACATTTTTTTAAAATCAGTTTTCGCAAATCAGAGGTATTAACCTTAAGTATTTCTCCAAAAGTCATGTTGTTTTCGAAAACTTTCTTTCTTGAGATTTCGACTCACTTTGAGTCATCTCCCGGAGAAAGTGTAAGACATATATGTGCATAACCTTAATGTCTTTACTATTTCATACATTCATAATACCATACTCGGCTACGTATTCGATAGTATAGACGCAGCTCTCTCCTCAGACCCGTATTTTTTGGACTTTAATGTTGATCACAGATTAGCTTGGTTTCGCGAGCTACACAGACTCAGCTTGTAACAACACGCAGAGCTTCTCAATTGCATATCCCCTTTTCACAGACCATCAATTCGCAGATCCGCCTCACAGATAATGGGGACCAGCAAGCCAATGCTGTACGAGGCTTGTGTGACATATGCCCATAGCTCACTAGGGAATGCTGATCACCCTCTGATAATGGTTAATATCGCCATAAACCTCCGACCCCAAACCGAAGCGCCATTTCTCAAAACAACAGTCTACAACAAACGTACTGATCGGGAACCACCCTAGAGATTTCATCATAGATGCATCTTAGAGCCAAACCTTTTCTCTCCCTGTCGAACAGTGCGCAAAGGAAGTAGATGAATGCGTCAAAGCAGGCATAGAAGCCATTGTCTCGACGTGGAAATTCCATAGGAAGACTCACTCTCCCTAATAGTTCAACTTGGCCTTTGCAGTTGCTATTGCGTATAGGCAACAACCATTCTATCGTTTCAATCACCATAAGGCATCTACAAATAGACAAAAAATTATAGCATCAAGAAACCACCGTAAGAGTGTAATAGCCGCAGCTAATAGTAGGTATACTGAGATGACAAGAAAAAAAATCGAGTCGCAGAAATTAGGAACTCGCAATTTGCTGGAAAGCATATAATAGTGTAATGAACAATGGGCAATCAACCACCATGATGTCGCTTGCACAGCAATGAATAAAGCAGAATTGCTTGCCCAATGGTTCGTCTTAAAGTCCACGTTTGTCTCCACAAACCAATCCCTCCTTAATTTCCCACTACTAACGGACACCACATTAGATGATCTGACCATTACACTTTCCCATGTCCGGGATATAATAAAAAACCTTGACCCCTCCAAATCATGTGGACCAGATCTTATCCCTCCAAACTCTATAACAAATGCCTTAGCGAATCTTGCTTCTCTGAAAAATTGCCCATGTGGTACTAATTAAGAACTTTGTCGAAAGGACTGATTGCAAAATTGTCGCTCCATAAGTCTCCTCCTGCTCTTCGCTAAAATCTTTGAATCATTAATCAATCTAGTCCACCACCTCGAAAGAGCTAAACCTTTTTCTCGACAACAGCATAAATTTAGGCAATCCCGTTTTACTGCGGACTCTTTAACGGTCATCTATGAACGCATATACTATACACTGAATATGGAATGTGAAGCTAGGCGGTAGCGCTTGATATAGCCAAGGCCTTTGAAATCGTCTGGCATGAAGGTTTTCTCAGGAAAATTGATTCTTACGCTATTATTGGACGAACATTTAATATAACTAGATTCTGCTTAGAAAGATCAAGGTCGTTCTCTATGGCCGCACATCTAAACAACATCTCATTAATGCAGGTCTTCCTCAGGTGCCGATACTTGGCCCTTTATGCAATCGCGTCCGAGATGAGTATGTTTGCTGATGACACCACAATCTATTTGCGACAACATGCGAGAAAATCGAACACCCACATATCGAAGACAATGGCTGAATCATTGGAAAATGACCTCCAGTCTGTAGTGAAATGGGGCAAAAAATCGATGGTCACGTTTAAAGCTACCAAGACAAAACTCTTTTCCTTTAACCATTATGAGAAATATTTCCAACTACCGAGAGTCAAACGTTCAAACTTATCGGCCTAACATTCACAGGTAACATAAATTGGAATAAATAGATAGAAGATACTGCCAAGTCTGCTGCAAAGAAAAGGGACTAGAAAACTTCTTACACCTGTTAGTATCCTATACCTCTATAAAGCCACCATCTGCCAATGCATGGAGTATTGTTGCCACATCTGGGCTGGTGTATCAACCACGTCTCCCCCCCCTTGGAAAGGGTGCATGAATGAATATCAAACCTAATAGGTCACGCGCTGTCTACCAAGCTCCAGTCCCTGTCCCATCGCCGCAATGTTGCATCCATGTGCTTGTTTTACAAGAACTTCCATGGAATGTGCCCCAACGAGTACACTGCACTTGTACCCCCAATATAAATACCCCCGACCAACCCGAAAAGCAGCAAAATCCAACCCCTTCACTGTAAAATTCCAAAGATACCGAAAAACTTTCTATACGAATAGGTTATTTCGTTGGACCGCTTGCCTTTGGAATTCCATCCCTAATCCCTATTTCCCCGACTGTATCAACATGCACAAATTTAAATGTAATGGGAACAAATATATTGCTGCACAACTCACCATACTTAGGATTCCCACTATTAATATGGCCCCCTTAATAACAGTAAGCAGTTATGTCTCAGTGGCAAAATGCTTTATTTTGTGTGAAACAAAGTACAAAAAAATCAAGATATGCATACATTGCGATCAAATGCGGATGAGACGAGATTGCGTGACATTATTCACATCGATATGATTAAGTAAGTGATGGTTACAAAGTCTGAAAGTATTATAGTTCGTAATAAACATGTGAATTATTTCCCGATTAAACATATTTAACGGCACTGAAGAGCCGTGATACGCCGAAACAGCTGTCTGCGGATGTCCATCTTATTCAACGAAAATATGTGGTGTTGCGCTGGTTTCAAAACGGGCTCAATATTTGAAGACTTTAATTTCGAAACTAAGGCAAAATGATATATTACAAAAAAATATTTGAAGACTTTAATTTCGAAACTAAGGCAAAATGATATATTACAAAAAATATTTGAAGACTTAAATGTTGAAACTAAGGCAAAATGATATATTACAAAAAAATATTTGAAGACTTTAATTTCGAAACTAAGGCAAAATGATATATTACAAAAAATATTTGAAGACTTTAATTTCGAAACTAAGGACAAAATGATATATTACAAAAAATATTTGAAGACTTTAATTTCGAAACTAAGGCAAAATGATATATTACAAAAAAATATTTGAAGACTTCAATTTCGAAACTAAGGCAAAAAAATGATATATTACAAAAAAATATTTGAAGACTTTAATTTCGAAACTAAGGCAAAATGATATATTACAAAAAATATTTGAAGACTTTAATTTCGAAACTAAGGACAAAATGATATATTACAAAAAATATTTGAAGACTTCAATTTCGAAACTAAGGACAAAATGATATATTACAAAAAAAAATAAATACCAGATAATTATGCTGTTACGTTCGTTTCATGCTTTAATATTCTTAGAAACGTCTGTCATTCAACTGGTTTTCACGGGTGAATTGATTCGGTTAATGTCCGAATATGGTATCCCTATCAACGATGTTCAAAAATGCTGTTTTCATGTCGACACTTTGGTTCTAATTAATCTCCCTAGTTTAATAGTTCGAGCATGTACACAGCATCGATCATGTGAATAAACATGGAGATCGTCTGGATCATAAACGAGATAGATAGAGGAAGTAAGATGCCTAGTAGGAAAACGCTTCTATTTTACGACGACGACGACGACAAAGATTGGGTGAAAAAAAGGAAAACTTCGAAGACTCATTTGATGTCGCGATCGGTTCGTAGATTAATGCCAGAATCTGTGACCTAGTCGGATTCTGTATGGTAGACTCGCTAAAAGATGGCTAGAAGACCCAACTAGTCGTCTATCTCAAACGGAAGAGAGGGGAAAAGAAAAAAATGTGGAGAAGAGAGAGATTGAAACGGGTAGAGAGAAAAAGGATGGGACGAGACGCAGAAGGCGCGTGCGCGAAAGAGAGAGAGAGAGAGAGATGGGGAAAGAGAGAGAGAAAGAGAGATAGATAGAGAGAGAGAGAGGGGAGGAGGATATAACAAAATACTGATCCAATAGGTCACATGTAGTCTAGTATACTGCTAAAGTTTGGTAAATCTTGCTTATATCTTGGTTTTTTAGTTGTATCTTGTCACCGTGCACACAGGATGATGTCACAAAGAGAGAATGGCGCCATGAAACTACCATTTATTCTTATATATATATATATATATATATATATATATATATATATATATATATATATATATATATATTACTTGGTAATATCATTTGGAAAGGATGAAGGGGAAAAAGAAAGGAGAGAAAAAAGGGGTATAGAGAAATGGGAAGAGACATATATATATATATATATATATATATATATATATATATATATATATATATATATATATATATATGATGCTTACTGAACGGGTTACGGGTTGTCCACTATATATATATATATATATATATATATATATATATATATATATATATATATATATATAACCGTGTGATACTCCCCGTCATTTCTTTTTTCTCTTGGTAGTAACATTTTGGGGTGGGCTTGATTACAACACAATGTACTTAATGATAATATAAACACCAAACACAAAAGTCATCGGAGTAGAGTGGAAATCGGACATCGGGATTCGACGGAGGGCGTCGTTTTCTTTGGTCGCAAAAGGTATTCGGAACCTGTTGAAAAAAACACCCTGGCAAATCCTGAACGAGTTAACTGAATTCTCTTCTGTCAAGTTACCAACAGCAACCCTGGGGAACAAACCATCCAATGTCACACACCACCCAGATCTCATTATTCCTTTTCTTGCTCTCATATACTTATCATCTTAACGCTTCCGACGAGTTACGACATGACAGGTAGAAACTGGCTGGAACGACCACACAACAGAATTCTCAAGTGTCTAAGCGGCCTCAAAAGTAATGCTCCTTCTAATTTAGGTAAGATAATCATTGTGATTATTTTTTATGGACTTTACTGAAGAAAAAAACGGCAAATATGACATAATCAGATCGACACGCCGGTCCACGTTAGATCACCGAAGTTAAGCGACGTCGAGCCTGGCCAGTATCAGATGGGTGACCATTTGAGAATAGCAGGCATTTTATATGGGAGGGCGGTGTCACATCTCTGTAAAAAAACTGCAAAAAACTAACAACATTAAAATCATCTCGCCTGAGCGTGATTCACATGCGACTGGTGACCGCTTGTAAATTTGATATTCCCTAGAAGATTTCTCTTTCGGAGGGAGTTTCTTCAACCCGCCCAGAGTGCCTGTCGCACTAAGACAGAAGGAAAAAAAATGGTGACCACCATCTAAACTATTTATCGACATAAAGTTAAATGTCCACGTTAATGTACAATCACTCACGATTTTATTTGGGGCAAATTGTCAGTTACAATGACGATTAATTTGCATATTCAATGTGATATAAAGCAGCAAAGTTCAATTTACACAGATGAATACTGTTTTTTTTTAGATTGGACCAAATGTGGAAACCTTTTAAAAAGAACCCATTCAGCATCATTGTTAGAGTGTTGGCTAATGTTCAATCCTCGGTCGAGTCATAGGAAAGACTCAACAATTGTACTTGGTACATCATTGCTAAACAATTAACATTATAAGGTGAGGATCAAGGGTAAGTAGATACCTCCAGAGAAAGGGTGAACGCCCTTCTCTACATCTTGGTGTAGTGGCCAATTAAAAAAAGCCTTCGTGTCGCCTTTGACAACGGTCGTTGCATATTTGTATACTTAATGCAACAGCAAGCAAACTGGAGCAACATCTCGGATACGAATTATACTGATGAATTTGCGCGCACGTGGCCAACGCTGAACTATAATATCTTTTCACCGTAAAACTCTATTTTTGCCAAGCTACTTGCCCCAGAGCCAATGTCTATCACAAGCGGAACACACGTCCGACTCCCATGTTGACTGAGTCGAAAAGACCGCATCTGAGCAAGCAGGCGGTGTAGAGGCACGACAGTTACCCCGTGCGCATGTCTTCCGGAAGAGGACGGTGCTGAATACAAAATGTCCCCTTCTTGACTTATGACCGGCCAACATGTGAAACTCCTACGTTTACACTTAACCTAAAAAAATTACCACTTTTCCGAGTTTCTAACGTCAATCATGTCAGCTAAATTTCTATACTTTTATCATGAAATCAATTTTTGATTTATTTCAAATATTTGGGAGTCCAAACTTTTGACAGTTCTAAAGGAGACTGGATGATCGAAGACCCTACACAATGTGAACCATTAAATGATACAAAATAACGTTGATTCTAAAAATGTGCATAAATATTGATCTTTTCAAGACACCATAATAGAAGCTTAAAGTGCGGTTTGTTTTTGAGTTCTTTGAAATTTTTCCGGTCAAACTTGTTCCAGTTATTCAAGAGTCCAAAGATTCCTCGGTATTGTGAACCTCTCCTGTGAAGGTCATGCCGCTAATCTGTCATGAAATAGATTTGGGTCAATTTTGAAACATTCATCGCCTTTTGTCAGATTTTGGCAAATGACCTTTGACATTACAATTCATCAGGGGGCGCACGCAGCTTCCATTCAACCTTGTATGTACTTTTAGGGTTCTTTTATTTCCACCTAGCTTCCTTTGATGAAGAAAGCTAACACTTTCCATCAAACGGAACTGGTAATTCAATAATGTAATCTAATTTGGAATTAGATGCACGAACACGCACGTGCTTGCGCGTGCGCGAGTGTGTATGTGTGTGTGTGCGTATGTCTATGTTAGTTCGTTAGTTACTATACTATAAGGGGAGAGTATGTAATAAATGTGATAGAGCGTAAGTAAACTTCTATATATAAGATCTTAAAACTTATATATATATATATATATATATATATATATATATATATATATATATATATATATATATATATATATATATATATAAAATTATTTTTATTTATACAGACATGTACAAAAAGCCGCTCCACTGACATGTTGATGTTATCGATCGGAAATTATTAGAAACTAAGATCTAACTAACTAGAAACTTAGCCGATACTTAGACAAAGTAAATGTGAATGGTATTTATTTTTCAACTTTATTTAATGGAAACATAATAAAAAAGGATAACAATAATAATAACAACCATCTTTAAAGATGGTGACATTTTTAACTGGGTGAAGAACTGGCCTTTCTTTTTTTCTCTCGTTTTAGAGAATGCAGGGGTACAAAAAAAATCATTATTATTTAATATACACTTTATTTTTCGAAATTAAATTCCTATATTAAAGCATCAAGTCCAATATTTGTCATGACCTGAGATAATTCGTCATGGAAATATATAAGTAAATATAATAAATGCAACGTGACTTATATTTAATCGCAACATTTTGTTTTTCTTTTTAAAGCTATTCATCCTATTATTCGTTAGTGTGAGCGCGAACTTTTCTATAAAACCAATAAAACTCGTCGGCTACGCAACTTATTTATAATTTTTTTAAATTTCAAAACAAACTTATTTACTTTTTCCGGATCAACTCATGAGAGACTGAGACTTTCTTCCATCTTATCATAGCATATTATTACGTTTATATAAAAAAAGGGACGAATAAATAATAATTAAAATATAAATAAATAGAGAAATGCCGTTGTTTTATCTTTTCCCAATTCTCCTTCCAAACGTAACACAGATAGAAGTTTTACATATAAGCAAAGGCAGATAACTCTGTTTTTTTATGTTGACTGCAAACACATTTCCATAATTATTTTTAATATAACTAACTGTGCCAGAAAAATAAAAGAATTAAAAAATTTATTTTGACTGTAACTCAATTTCCAACCGAATTTCGTGCAACCCACTTTCTGCCTTTTTCTCCAAAAGTTTTGACTGTCATTCAATTTCCAACCAAATTTCGTGCAACCCACTTTCCCTCTGCCGTTCTCTCTCCAATCCAAATCGCTTCTGCTCCTTCCCAGATGTCCTCTTCATTTACATCACCTGATATCCACATATGCAAATCAGACCACCATAAACACCTGCACCTATGTAGAGAAGCCCTTTTTAAATCTGCAGACACGACATGCAAAGCACCTCATTCTTTTTCCTGATGGTAAGTGTTCCTCTTTATTGTCACAAGTGCCGTCGAGTAAGATACTTTTTGGGGGTTAAGGGTACATTCATTTACATAAAATGTGCTTTCTTTTTTATTTAATTACTCGTAATTACAACAAAAGAGAGAAAGGCTTTTTAGAGCGGTAGTATCTTACCGAGTTGACCCCCAGGGGTGTCCTAGACGGGTCCTCATGCATCCCAGTACTATGTGATGCGCTAAATATCGCCTTTCTATAGTGAATTACCGTCCGCACGTGATGAGGAGACACATCTTTTATGAGGTAACCTTGTTAATATGCATGATCATAGACAGAACACGGCGGATCTAGAGGAGTGAAACTTGACCACAAATTCCACGAGTAGCAGTAGTTTACGTTGCACTCATCGACAATCTGATGATCTGGTTCTGAGACCAGCAGGCTTTCACCGATGATCATATATATTTCACAATGGGAAGACATAGTTCTAATTATCATACACATACGTATAAGTTTCATCCTAATAGAATTGTCAGCCAGTCGCACGGCTCGAACCTTCGGAAGCGTGTTACCTTTAACTCAAAATCGAGCGCTGTAACTAAACGATCAACTTCGACAACTATGCAATATGTCGAGAAATAAACCTTATTTATGTCATTTTACAGCGGACAATATAGTCAGCCGTCTTTAAAATGTTCAACATATCACGTGGACAGGAACTTCGCATCCTAGCTTGGATTTAACGGCTTAGTTCAGTTTTCTTAAAAGTGTCCACCCGAAAAGGGGCTATACATAATTATTTAATAATAAATAATTTTAAAATTATTATCCACGTATGTTTCACCGTAATGGAATCGTCAGTGTGGAAGATAACTGTTCAGCCAGTTGATGGAGTACTATGGACTATGTTCTGATTTGGTGTGTAGCATATATAATAATCCATAAGAAAAATATAATGACTGTTTCACCATCAATTGATGGATGGCCCAAGAAGAAGAAGAAGAAAAAGAAGAAGAAGAAGAAGAAGAAGAAGAGCAAGAAAAATATTTAAATTACCCCATCACTAACAAAAAATTGCCATCGCCTCTGCATACGTATGTTGAGGCGAGAATGTTCATTATTTAGTCGAAATAAAGCTAACGTTGTAATGTTGATTATTATTTATTTTTCAACTTAGACCTATATAACAATGCATTTTACAGATCGATATTTGATTCTGACTTGCCAATTTATTTTTGTTGTTGTTGTACCAGGTTATTTGACTTTAAAAGTAAATGTTTTAGTTTCTTTAGAAAATTAATTATTTAAAAAACTGAGACATTGTTCACTAATGCCCTAAAGCAGCTTACGTTATTAATAAAAAAACATTTAACTATTTTCCAACCTATTTTCGCAATCAGATCAACAATTACATTTCTTTTTATATAAAAACTTATCATACTTATTTCTTAAAATTACTTAGCATACTGGTACACATTTTTCATTTATCACGGCTGGCGGGCGTAGTAAATGTGACTGTGTAGTTAATTACTCACCCACTTTCCTCTATTCATGGCAATTAAAATTTATTGATCAGGATTAAATAGTATAATCTAAGAAATCGATTGAAAATAAAAATTACTTTTTAAGAACATGGACCAATGTTTAATATATAAATCTGACGGAACATTGTTTCCTTTATTCTTTGTAAAGCTATTCTCTCCAATGAAATAGGGGAACACCTGATGTATCGTTTTTGTTGTCACAAAACATAAGAAGTTATATTTTTAAGGAAAAATAATTCGCTTTGAACTAATGCCGAATATCGTATTACTTTTTTCGGATTATCAAAGAAACGTCTTCTTAGTTTAAAATTATTTATGTAAATATTTTATTTCATGTTATGTTAATTTTTTGAATTTGTAAAACACGTATCCAGTTAAAAATTCTTTAGACTTACGTGAGATTTGAACTCGGGTATTGAAATGAGAAAACCTACTGCCTCTGTAATGTCTACTCTGCCTATTTCTTTTTTTGTCAACCAATCATGTGTTTCTATTTGCTTACGAACAGAAAAAAAACTCTCAAAACACACCAGAACGTTTTAATAGCGTATAGATAGATTCTTTGCTAACTGTTATTTTCGCGTAGCTCTTTTCTAAAGAAACAGAACTTTTATTTTATTTTTTTTATTTGTTATCCTTTTTGTTACTTGTGTGGGCAGATAAGCTGAAGTTCTAGTCCTTCCCGCAGACAAAAGGAAGACATTATATCCAGCACCATAAATAATGGTGTATCGATACAGAAGCAGAAAGGAAGGACTTGTCAACGGTTTACTGTGAGTGTAATGCCGTGGAGAGGATACGTAGACATTTATTGTAAGAAACTAAATAGTGGACGCTAACAATAAAAGAATACTTAGAAGTTCCACTTGCTCTGGTGCAATTGTTGTAATAACATCATATGCGCACCTCGTGTTTGCCTCGGTATTTTTACGTCGGCAAAAAAATCACACTTTGAGATTTACACTGATGGCACGTTGGTTTTAAGTGGCCATTTATCTGTTGGTGCCTGTGCTCGTGATAAACAGCTGTATTTGCCATGATCGTAGCAGAGGTGCTTTAAATGGCGACCTGTGAGATTTCTAATGTTAAAAAAACGTATGGACATTTTTTTCCTCCTTTTTTCATCTTCCGTTTGTTTTTTTTTGTTCATCTTCTCTGTAGTGATTTGTTTTATGTCCGCCATGATATAGCCTCGTTTTGGTTCAGAACTTAAGCCGAAGACACGACACTTTCAAAAAAAAAGAGAAAAGAAAAGAAAAGAAATAATAAGAACCAACATTATCATGTTTTGGATTTTTTTTTTTTAGATGAGGATTGATAATTTGGATTATTTGGATTATTCGGACTACTGTTCTCATCTTGAATGTTATTCGCTACGGCTGATGTAACCTCCGACCTTCTTCTCGAGGTGCGTCTCGTCGAAACGTTGTGAGAATAACATCCAAGATGAGAATATTTATTTACTCCTCTCCAGGAGTTAGGCACAAGGTCACTTTTATCTTACTCCCACAAATAAGATATGACCCAAGATCGGGTCGGGAAAGTGGGGTTTGAAAAACCAGCGCCCGAGAGGTGAGCACTCTGGCCATTAAAAATTGCCTGGGCAGCTCCGTCGGCATTCCCCGGTAAGGGCGCCTTAGGCAGTAAGCAATAAACTTACTCCTCCCCAAAGAGGAGAGGCGAAGCATGGGAGGCTGGAACTCCTAGAACTGCACAGGACAGACCCATAGACCGGCGTAAATCAAGCCCCGAAGGCAAAGACAATACCAGTCTATGGGGTGCAGTGTCCATCGGAACAGATACTACACTTTGATAGAAATCGGAATAATCCAAATAATACATTATTGAGACGAGTGGATCAAATCTTTGCATTAAGCAATAAAAATATTATTTTTTTTAAATAATAGTGACAGACCAACAAAAATGATATGTTGAACAAAATGTTCAAACTTAAATACCACAGACAAACGAAAATGCTATTTCAAACTAAAAGATCACAGATAGACAGACAGAGTCGCTTACAGAGATGCGTGGACGCATCTAAAATAAGATACGTCCATTCAATCTACGCGTTTAGCGATGCAAATGCTGTTTCGAAGATAATCATTAGAGAGGGAAGAAAGTGTATACGCTACTATTGTCACCGTGCACACTTTTGATTTGTAGATGAATGTTTTGGATGGTGGGAGGAAGGCAGAATGACGCAAATAAAAATAAAAGCTAAAAGCCAAATGATAAGAGAAGTGGAATGATGTAAATAGTTAAAAAAATAGAGAAAGAGGAGAGAAGAGAGAGGATAGATGAGAGGGATAGAGGAGGAAGAGTAAGATATGGTAGGGAGATATAAATGGCGAAGATAGAGAGAGAGAGAGAGATGATGATGATGATGAGAAAGGGAGGAAAGAAGTACGGGGAAAGAGACACAGAGTCAAAGATGACAACACACAATGTAAACTGACTTTGTGGAATTCTTTGGTTGTATATATTTAATAATATACATAATAAACACTGACCAAACGGGTCACGGATCATTTAGTGCTATTTCAAAACTGAAACATGACAGAAGGGTCGGCCGACAGAACCGCTTATAGATATACTTAGACGCACGTAGAATCATATACGTCCATTCAATTTGAGCGTTTAATGATTCACCTGTTATTTTAAAGCCTGCATGGATGCATGGATACGCATACATTTTTAGAGAAAAGCAAATATACACAGACATGAAAGAAGTAAATAGACACGCTTATTACCATTAATAATTAAGACTGCTGTCAGATGACCCCGATAGATCTACACAAGATAATATTGATTATTTCCCCTCGCTGATAGATTGGGCAATCACTCGGTTAACAGTGGAAAGTGGAATCCCGAGGTTTGACGCTGATTAAGTCCACCTTCACGTTAACCTATAATATGGCTCCTTTGAAACTCTGAAACATCTAATGCTTCTTTGGCCTTGTGTCATACTCAAATGGTGATATATGATAGATATATTGATATTTGAAACACAAAAAATAAGTGTCAGTTAGTATAAAATATTGATATTCCAAACTTTTACTGCTGCCTTGTATTGCCCCGAGTGCTGCCCGTCGGCGAAGGAAGCAGAAACTTTAAACATGTATGAATTATTTCTGTGGTGGTGTCTATTTACTTCTTTCATGTCTGTGTAGAAACAATTTTTCCCACAATAGAAAACAGATTTTGATATTAATATCTTACAGCATGTACAAATTAGTACTTCTTTTAATTACAACGTCTAATGATTTTATGAGATTCTTCGTGGAGGTACCCAGATGCCGGAGAGCCTTCTACTCAAGCAGCTTCTTTCCTCGTGCTGCCGGCCTCTGGAACTCCCTCCCTGCTCCCTGTTTCCCCGACTGTACTGACATGCAGAGGTTTAAGACTAATGTAAACAGACATCTTGCTGCACAGCTCCCAACTTAGGATGACACCGAAAACCTATTCCCTAATTCCCAGTAGCCCCTTACGTCTATAGTGGTGATCTGCCTTGTTTGACGTGAAATATCTTTTTAAAAAGTACTATTTTTTTTTGCTTTGTTGTTTTTGTTGTTGTTGTTGTTGATGATGATGATGATGATGATGATGATGATGATGATGATGATGATGATGATGATGATGATGATGATGATGATTATTAGCGCGTCGGACCTCTGCATAGTACTCACGTGCCTCAGGATTGTCTGGTCTGCAGTGAGTCCTCCCCGTTCCTAGGCGGTGTTGTGTTTATGTATGCTTGCCTTTTATTTAATAAGTTTAAATATGTAAAGGTTTATGTGAGTGAATTCATCCATGTTTTTTTTGTGTGTGTGGCGTCTGTTGAGAGCCTTCGGTTCAGCGGGCAAGACTAGATTTGGTTTTGCCCGCAAGAAGTTTAGTAGTAATTGGATTGCGCTACGTTGTTACGTAAACGACTGGCAAAGACTCGCGTCTTCGCTTTTATATATCACACGAAGAAAATGTAGTTATTTTTGTCACTCAAACGTCCGGTGTTTAGATCTTAACAGTTGTACAAGAAAAAGGATGTCGAACAAGATTCTTGTTACCTGGATGCCGAATAGGATCTATTGTTACCTGAATGTTGAACAAGCTTCTTGTTAGTCAGATACCAAACAAAATTCTAAGAGAGAATGCTGTAAAGATTCGAATTAGTTGGTTGGTTGGTTCTACGGAATGCCAACTCTTGTTATGTTATTGTATATCGAAACTGCGCGTATGTGTTGAATGTGTTGTAGATCGATTGCCTGTTAGGGCGTATATTTGATAAACAAATAATTTGTCGAAGATAAATTAGGTTTAACGCACAGATGGACCCGTGACTGGTACTACCACTACGAACAGATGCAGATTTATGTGATACCTAGGACAGATTCTATTTGACCCATAGATGGCACCCTAACAGGAAATACAACCCCGAATCAGAGTAGATCTGGGAGTAATGACAACTAAAGCTCCTAAATTAGATTCCAATGAGGAATCAAACACAGCGAATTGATGGAGACCACTAGACCAACGAGTCAAACGAGCTGGAACAAAAGAAGCAGGGAATAGATCACACAATTCTGCACCGCCGGATTTTGTTTAAGGTTGTACGCGGTAATTAATAATATCTTAAGTATAAACTATTAGTTTAAACAATATAAACCTATTTTAAAGGGTAAGCAATGATCTGAAGAGCCTTAATAAACCCAGTTATCTTTTTTCCCAATCATTTTCGGTTCAACCGGAAATTATTGATGAAAGTTACACATTTTTGCAATACTTCTTTTTCTCGTGTCCATATACAAAGCTATTCAACTGATATAACACCCAGCTTGGTACATTACTGTCCCTTGATGTTGTAGAGTGCTAGGTCCTTTGCTTGCAGGGCCTGCCCAACAGAGAGCATCGAAACAGGGACTCTATGGTCTGGGGTTCTGTGCCACAGTCGCATATGGTTGGGCCACTAAAATAGCACCATCAGCTATGCTGTCTCTAATTGTTCATGCTCCCATTTGTAGTGTAGCTGGAGTGTTCTTTTATCTACACAGTGCGTCCACGTTGTCGACAGAATCAGCTGGTCGAATTTCTGCAGTCGTAGTAGCGGGGTTCCTATCTTCTCTTCTCTTTGTCATTGTTTTCTTCTTTTTCTTCTTCATCTTTCTTCTTCTTCTTCATCTTCATCTTCATCTTCTTCTTCTTCTTCTTCTTCTTCTTTTCTTCTTCTACTTCCCAATAAAAGCTTCCATAAACGTTATAAATAAAGAAACATCGACAAATAAAATTGTGATTTAAAAATCTCTTTATGTATACGCATAAACCCCCTCTCCCATGGAAAGGGGAAGCAGCAGCTATCCAACCCTACTGCTTATCTCTCCTTCTCTCTCTGCTGGTTCAATTGAAAAAGAGATAGGTTTTCTCTACCTATTCGCCACGTCAGATTAGTGGCTTCCGGTGCCCGTAACGTCACACGTCGCTGCAGGAACACGCAGCTGTTACTCAATTTCTAACTGGAAAATGATGTTGAACCTTACGCGAGAATTTACCATTCTAACTTATTTTTACACGCCCGCTTCTGATCTTGTTACAACTCTATGACACGAGAGGCTTCTCTTAATCATAAAACAGATCAGAAAGTTATCCCATTTTAATGAAAATTTATATAGGAATATGAGTTTTCTAAATTTAACAACATAATAACAATTTTCAAAAGAATAGAAGTTTGACTGATTTTAAGTTTAGACCAGATTAACGCACATGCGCAGTAACGTTTTTTTTTTATATATTGTTACTGTTAAAAGAGACTTTATATAATATTCTAAAAGAGCAGAAAATAAAACTAAGGAGGCTACCAGATCACTTTTGAAACCATCCTTTTAGTTTTATGCCGATACTCCCGGGTCCAGCGTTCGGGAATAGGTAGTACCGACCCTACACCTTGGAGCCGACCCTTCAGTTCAAATCTTCTTTTAAGATTATTATTTTTGCGGTTGTGTGAGCAGCGCATTACGTCCGTTTCCATTCTGCTAAAATCGACAAAGCGTGTCTCGCATCGATTCTTTCTCTCTTTTTTCTCCCTCTCTCTCTCTCTCTTTCTCCCTCTCCCCCTCTCTCTCTCCCCCTCTCTCTCCCCTCTCTCTCTGCAGCCGCACAACTTCCGCCTTCGCTGTTCACAGGCGTCACAACATCATAAATCGTGATTGAGCCATCCATCGACTGCGGTCAGTAGAAAAATGAATCACTTCCGGGCTGCGCGTTTATTTAGTTGCTTTATGTGATGGGGAGGGGGGGGGGCAGTCTTTAAATGATAAAGTATATTTAACACATGACTGGAACACTAACAGATACTATCAACCAAGGTTTTCTTTAAAACTCGCTGACCCGACCCGGCGTTGCCCGGGATTATCTTATTGCAATCAGTGAAAACCTATTTTCTTTTTTTATTTCACGTTGTTAACAGCTATATAGAGTTGCAGAGTTAGCAGGGTCACGCTGAAATTATAAAAGTTCGTAAAACCAGTTCTCGAAATTTCTATTATAATTTTTAAAAAAAACAAAGATTTATCAGAAATCAAGTGGAACATAATTTATGCTGTATTATTTTGTATTATTCGGACTACTATTCTCACCTCGGATGTTATTCTCACAACGTTTCGGCCAATGTAACCTAAGACCTTCTTCAGATTCATCGTGTAGAATTCAGAAATCTTTATGTCGAACATCAAGATCTGTACGGAATTTCGAACTGAACCCTTTTTTTAATCCACATGGGTAGATTGTTCTCGTTTCGTCAGCCATGACCGGGTAGAAGTCTTAAGTATTTGTTTGTATTTTATTTTTAGTATCGCCTGTAGTAAGGATTGAACCTTCAACCCCCAGAAGACTGTCACTTAGAACCTATTGTAACTTAACACTTTTATCTGTTGTACCACGTGTCAGTGGCTGACAGAACGAGAACATTCCACAGCTGTGGATTAAATAAAGGGTTCAGTTCTAAATTCGGGATAAATTGGCGAATTTGACATAAAGATTTTCGAGTTCGAAAACATGCGCATGAAGAAGACCGGAGGTTACATCGGCTGAAACGTTGCGAGAATAACATTGAAGATGATGAATAGTAGTTCTGATAATACGAATAATACGCACTTTTAACAATCATCTAAAAAAAATTCCGAAACAATTTATGAATTGATTGCAAAATAATTCTTGAATCGGCCATTAAAAATGTGGTTTAAATAGAAACGCCCTCAAAAGGTGGGGTTAAAATGGACATGCCCTCAAAAGGTGGGGTTAAAATGGGCACGCCCTCAAAAGGTGAGGTTGAAATGGACACGCCCTAAAATAGGATAGAATAGACGCAGGTTTAAAAATGTAAAGTTTGAATGGACACGGTCTTCAAGAGAAGGATAGCAATAGACACGCCCCAACAAACATGGGGTTTAACAAACATGCCCATAGAAATTGGGGAAAATTGGGTTGGAATGGACGCGTCCTTTAAAAGTTTTGTTGGATATAAAAATTTCTTAAAATTGGGATCTGAATGTATTAATCCTTAAAGTAGGGTTAAAATGGATACACCCTTACCAATATGGGGTAAAAAAAGAGCCCACCTTTAAAACAGTGTGATTTAATGGGCGTGCCAATAAACATTGATGTTGAAGTGGGCACGCCAATACAAATTAAGGTTGGAAGAGACACGTATTTAGAAGATATCCTTTAGGACTAAATCTCAAATTCTGACCTAGAGCCCTCTATGAAAAAAAAGAGAGGCCATTAAAAACTTGGAGGCGTAACCCTGACACGTAATCAAAGAAATGGAGAATCAACTAGGCGGAGGCAGATATGAGGGCCCATAATCGTGTTTGAGGCCCACAATCGTGTTCAACGGAGGATTGATATGTCGACTGTAGACCCAGAAACCACTGCATATATTTGTATCAAACTTGGCATGCCGGTAAGTTATGGTTCCTAATATCAAAAGAAAACATTTTGCATAGAAGTGGGTCTCCAATCAACAATTTTCACAAAACGAAATATATAGAGTTATCTAAATATTCACGAACAAGGTTTTATGATAAAAACGTGGGTTCGGCGTTCGTGTTGAACATTATAACTTTCTGAATAAACGTATATATCGATATATAAATATACAAATTATCATTTTTATTCGCTTGAAGCAGAAATTCATAATAGGAGTCTTGACCAAAAAGAAGAAAAAAAAACAAGTAAAGAAAAAATAAGAAATGTGCAATACAAATGTTCCAAAGTTTCCAGTAATAATAATAATAATAATAATAATAATAATAATAATAATAATAATAATAATAATGATAATAATAATAATAAGAAGAAGAAGAAGAAGAAGAAGAAGAAGAAGAAGAAGAAGAAGAAAGAAGAGGAAGAAGAACAAGAAAAGTAACATTAATAGTAATAATCATCCACAATTGGTAATAATATTAATGGTATTAATAACCACATTAAAAATGTATTGTAATTATAATTTTAATGGTAATAGAATAATTAAATGTAATAATCATACCGACAATAATATATGATGTGATAATATATATATATATATATATATATATATATATATATATATATATATATATATATATATATATATATATATATATATATATATAAATAAAGAGAGAGAGCGATAATTATGTTATCTATTTTTATTTAGTGGATAAATAAGTCCTCTTTTTTTCAATAATAGGTATTGTCGTGTTTTAGGAGTCAATATTGCTAGGGGTATTAAATCTAGTGAAATTAGTAGAGACTATCAAATGATAAGTTTGGTTAGGATTAATATTTATTTATTTACTAATGGTAATATTGGTTACAGAGGTTATATGTAAATTACTAAGAACGTGTGATCTATTGTGCCTACAGTTAATTGAGGTTTCTTGTTTTTTGTTTAAAAGTTTACCTCTATCACTAAATCTGTCCATCTCAAGTTTTTCACTTATGCATAAGTAACAGGATTACTTTAGGGAACTTTTTTTTCTAATAGTGTTCCATTGAACGATTAGTGATTGAAATACTATATTGGCATGGCTGAAAATACTTTCAAAATAAGATATACCGGCCATAAATGCTCATTCAACTATTCTGACTATTGAAAAATAACTCTCTCTCTCTCTCTCTCTCTCTCTCTCTCTCTCTCTCTCTATCTATCTATCTATCTATATATATATATATATATATATATATATATATATATATATATAGTAGAGCTTAATAAATAAACTGATATAAGCATTAGAACAGTCTACGCGAATTTACCAGCATTTCGATGTTGGTACATCACTACGAGACTGCAAAATCAATTAAACTCTTTTAATTTCGTTGACTTTGCAGCCTTGTAGAGATGTTTAAACTTCGAAACGCTGATTAATTCGCGTAGACTGTCTTAATGCTTATATCAGTTTATTTCTAAAGCTCTACTTATATATATATATATATATATATATATATATATATATATATATATATATATATATATATATATAAAACTGAATGCAAATTTAAAGATAAATATCGTATCGTTAAATAATGACCTATCGTGGTGATGAAAAGCTCAATATACTGGAAAGAGCAACACATCTAGAAAATGAATGATGAAAATAAAAGTTGGAAAAATTACTAATTTTATTACTTCATTAAAAGTTCAAAAAGGAATAATTTCATGATCCTTAACTTATATATATATATATATATATATATATATATATATATATATATATATATATATATATATATATATATATATATATATATATAATATTTATAAATAAATTATTTATACTTACAGAGGCTAGCGTTTCAAGCTTATTGCTCTCATCAGTGCAGGGAAGTAACAATTTCAGACGGTCGGGAGGCGCGAACCCGGTACACAGAGTCAGCCATATCCACTCGGCCCACGGAAACTGTCACGTAATTTAGGGAAATTAAGATCTATATGTACCTAGAAGCGGGCACAGATAGAAGACTAGTCGAGAGTGTTCGACGAACGTATTATATATATATATATATATATATATATAAACTCATGCCCGCGTATTACCATCGTCTGATATACTTTTATGAAACGTGTAGTGTAGAGTAAATTTGTTTTTTTAGCCCCGCCATTCTCTGGTACAAATATGACAAACATGTAGACCTCGTTGTAAATAGAGAACTGGTTTATTGTTTTGGTGACCCCTCATGTTTCAAGCCTCTAATAGAAGTACATTCTTTTCCACGGATTCTGTATATAAAAACATCACCGAAAGCTTTTATGCATTCGTTACTTGTTTGATCATTGCTGGTCGAATACGTTAGAGATCGCACAGATGTATTTTGCTTCAGTTTATTTTAAAAAATAAATCTTCCGGCCTGAAAGATTAGTGAAATTGAGACATTTTTCTGATAATCCCCCCAACATACTTAAATCATTACTAAAAAAAAAATTTGTCACGGCTATTTTAATTATTAGATAAACAATTATATTTGTATTAAGTAAATATTAGCCTATTTATTTCTTAAAATTATATACTATCACAATAGTATGTTGTCGCTTTGTTATTTCTTCCTCGACTTTGAAATGTGTTGTGTTGTACCTTGTTCTTTCCTCTTTGTATCTCTGTTGATTCTTCGTACTAAACAATTTGCGTTCATCTCCCTTGAGTTTCGCAGTACGGATTCGATTTCAAATTATATCTAGCTATTCTAAACGGACTTGCACCACAAAGAACCACAGAGAAATTACTCCTCTCAGCCATTAACATGGAGTTTTGCTTTCATCAAAGTGTCTTTTAAGCAGGCTTTTCTATCTCGTTTTGTTTTTGTGTTGTGGGGGTTTCACTTCACTTAAATCTTCATATAAAAATTGTTTAGGAATTTGATCAACAGTCATTTTTACGACATGTCCATTTCAGACGAAACTGAGCTATTTTAGATTCAATGGTAGTGTAATGACTCCATTCAAGAATTTAGTGTCACATATACATTTACAAACGTATACCAAGTATCCATCGTAAACATTGTTAGTTAAAACGTTCCAGCCTCCTTAAATACGTTCAGTAACTGACCGAAGTTTCACATGCATAAAACAATGGTGACAAAAGAACAACTTTGTATACATTCATTTTGGTCTTAATTAAAATCCAACGTCGACTGCGAAGACGCAGGTACACATTTCCAAAATGAATTACTTGGAATGCGATATTTTTAATGAATATCAGATCTGTAGTTATTCTACTATTTCTAAAACCACAATGGTTCCGGAAAGACACCATCATCAATGTTGTCCAAAATTTTGTCAAGCATGATTCTTAACAAAACCTTTCCTACTAAATAAACTAAATATATTCCGCAGTGGTTTTCACAGTCATCTTTGCAACTATTTCCTTTGTTATGTACGATAATAAGGGAATCTTTCAGCTTTGTGTAATCTGAATGGGTAATATCGCCGTTGTACGTTTTGTTATTTTGGGTATTTTAGGCGTCATTAACTCTCTCCAGAGAATTACTTATCTGGACTTATTTGGGACATCGTTGCTGGAAATGGAACGCTTTTGAGTAAAGAAGCGAACAAGCATTTTAAATAAAAATATATAATTTATTTATCCACCCCGAAAAAGACATAAAAAAACTCGAACGCTGACTCGCATGCCGGTCTTGTGCGAGAAAAAACATACCAACTGCTGAATTTTCTCTCTCTTTCTCTCTTTCAGTCAACAGTGGAGAGAGAGAAAGAGAGAGAAGAGGGGGTATACGTCAGATAGAGAGAAAGAAAGAGAGAACAACAGTTACTCGTTGTATTGTATTAAGTTCGACAAGCTTCGCCGTCATCGGCTTTCAACCTTTAACTCTGCACCCGTCAATCTTTTGTATGTTAACACTTGCCTGTAATCTTGATAGAGCTTAGTGATTCATAAAATTATGAACAATTCCGTCTCGTCGAAGTCGGTTGTCGCGCTGTTTCGATGCGACAACATAATTGTCTCGTTTACTTGCCTCCCCACGAGGCCAAATCAGGCACATGGTCGACCCCCAATGTGGGGAAATCCAGCTTCAGCAAAAGGGGTGCCGATCATTGTACCACACTCGTCTCCCCCTTTTTTAACTTTTGCCTCAATTAGCAAATATCACAATTTTCTCTTTTTTTCACCTGGTACAAGGATATCATTTTTTGTAGGTTTGTTTCTCTTTTCTTTTTCCTTTTTAAATTCGTTTCTCCTTTTTTATGAACCTGAGCTTATTATTCATGGTCCAAAAAAACATTAGATTTTTTTATTTTTTTATTTTGTTTTCTTTTTCAACCTTGGCCGGTAGCTAGCCGGGTACCTTTCTCTCAGTCCCCAGTGCAATCTTGCACGAATTTATTAGCCACTTCAAACAGTTTTTTCTTCATTTTTCGCTTGCTAATGATAATTTTATGTTGTGGAATTTCAAGAACCTTTTTCATTTGAGGTTTCTCAGATATCCTATCCAGGTTTGGGAGTGATCTGCCTTTTGTGAGGGAAGATTGGTCATTTTAAGTACCTCCTCGGCCTGAAAGTCTGGTGGAAAGGTGACAGGGTCTCTGAGGCTCTTATGGCTCACAGGCATTAGTGGTGTTGGTAGGTGGAGGTCACTTTAACTGCCTCTATCACAGGTGTCCATTTTTAGACTGTTGTCTGATATCGACTGGGTGGATTCTTTTTCGGTTATTTGTTAGAAAATGATCTAACAGTGTAAGAAGTAGCGTTGCATGGCGGCAACTCTAATTTGTCCCCGGGAAATTTGTCGATTTTACCGCTGGTAATACTACCAAGTGGTATATTAACCCCCTACCCTTTAATTGTTTAGTGTGAAAGTTTATTTGGGCTCGATTTCTTTTTAACCAGTCTACGCCAAATACCAATACCCGATCAATTTCTGGAGTGATATACATCATTGACGAAGCTTTAATTTTCCTCACTTTAATGTGTAAATAGACCATGCTATTCAACACCATTGTTTGTTAGTGTGCCAGTGTCACTGTTAGGTAAAAATCTCGCAATTCATCTTCTCTCGTTTTTAACTCCTCAAAAACTGATGTTTTTAATAGCGAGACCTCCGATCCAGTGTCGATCAATGCTTCTATCGGTCTACCCCTAAATTTCGCTACGAACCCCATTTAACAGCTCTGGTTGGGGAGTTTGTATCCCTGGGCTCCTCTGCTTCTTCGAGCTGTGTTTTTTGGTTTATTTCTTTCATTTCATGTGTCGTTCAATATCGAATATATGTGCGCATCCCTCGACAACCATGAGAAAGAAATATCAAAAACCAATGCGGATATCATTGGTGCAGTGACATCACCCTGCTTACTTAAACAGGATTAGCTTACCACAGATATTGACGCACGTTCTCGTAAAAAAAACATTTCAATATGAAAATCGACTTATCAAGACAACCAAGTTTCTTTAAGATTTGCCACGGAGCATTCCTATTCACGGTAGCAAAAGCTTTCGTCAATTCAGAAAATGCATGGAAATGGTCCATTTTCTGTTCTATATATTTAATTAAATTTTTTTTGATGATGATGATGATGATGATCGCACTCATCATCATCATCATCATCATCATCATCATCATCATCATCATCATCATCATCATCATCATCATCATCAGTAGCAGCAGCATAATCATCATCACCACATCATCAGCAGCATTATCATCATTATCATCATTATCATCATAACCAGTAGCATCATCATCACCAGCAGCATCAGCATCAGCATATGCATCAGCAACAGCAACAGCATTATGGTCATCATCATCATCAGCATCATTATCATCATCAGCAGCAGCAGCACCACCACATCATCATCATCATCACTAGCATCAGCATCAGCATCATCATCACCATCATTATTATCATCATTATCATCGGTTTAACTTCCGTTTTACACACTGTCATGCGTTGGATGGTTTAAAAAAATTTACTTCCAAACTAACCTATCTCTAACCAAGTCTTCGTTTTTCATTCTTTATCTCAAATCCACCCAGAAACCAAATATATTCCGTAGTGGTTCCCACAGTCATCCTTGCTACCCTTTCTTTTTGTAATATAGGACCACGAAGGCATCTTTTCGGTGTTGTGGGACACATTTGTTATTGCAAACCTTTTGTAGCAGAATAGTTCGACGTTGCATTAACATTCCACTTACACATTTCTGCAGCTTCTGCAGTTAAAGCGTCTATAGAAATGAAACGGAATATGAATAGAAATAGCAATAAGGGGTTCAGGGCTTGGAGTAGAGAGCGCACAAAGATCCTTATTGATTCTCGGTAAACGTCGGATGTGCCTTGAGCGGATGAAAAACTATAAATTTATGGAAAAGCATTTCGATATCATGTCAACTACACCTCCTACCCAATCAATGCTTCGCCCCACCCCAAAAATTGAATATTTAAAATACGTGTTTACGATGTGTACCAAAACACTATGTAAATTAGCTGATAGGATAGAGTCACTTTTTCTCTCTAAATAATCAAATATTACTATAAGAAAGTTGTTCACTACAATGAGAGTGGAAGAGAGTGATAGACAGACAATTTAATTGCAAATTACAGCTAATTAGAGCAATTAGAATGAAAATTTTTTCAAACATAACTCAAACCCCAAAACGGAGGAATATTTTAGCATGTATTTTGTGTGATTAAAATATAGGCAAAACGCATTAGGGTAACGCATAATATATAGATGAAGCGTGTATGTGAGTGTGCATACATGCATGTGTGTGGGTACTAACAATGCTTGCAAGTTTCCGCTGGAAGAAATATTAACAATAATATGGCTGTAAGACAGAGAAAGAACAACACATGATGGAATCAAAAAGGGATCTAAAAGCAGCCATGGCAACACAAAGCTTTTATTAATAAAAATGACAACGTGAAAAATAATACAGCAAAAAAAAACAAATTAAAAAAAACATTAGTGGAAACGGAAGAAAAATGAAAAACAAAACTTAAAATAGAAAACGCTGTGACGATAGATTATTTTAAGAAGTAAAAAGCAAAACAGAATACGATGAAGCAATGTCTTCATATTTCAAACAACAATGAAGTATTTTGTTCTTTTGTCCAACAGGGGCGCGTACGATAATTTATGTTTTCTTTTGGTTTTAGAGAACAAGAGAAGCATAAGATTTGACATTTAATTCAAAACAGAATTTCGTTTCCCCAGGCTTCAAAATCACTTTAGAATGTCGGCCATTTGTTTAATATTTATATTTTTTTAAATAATATAAATAATAATTTATTCAATAGATAACAACAAATAATAGTTATTTAATAAAGTGTCCTTTTTCAAAACTAATATGCAAATATCAGGAAGTTTCATCGGATGTCCTGCGGGTTTGGCAGGCCGAGAGCAGGCTCAAAACGTTTCCACAAACAGGGATCAAAGTGTAGTATCTGTTCCGATGTGTCACATCTTACCTTGTGGGAGGAAGATAAATAAAACAAACAGTGGCGATGGAGAAAAATTATTCTTTTTATATATTTCTTTTTATATATTTCTTTTTATATATTTCTTTTTATACATTCTTCTATCCATATAATATGTGGATCTTCTTATCTTGTTTGTCCCCGTGCACACTGGATGACGTAATCAAAATGAGTATGTCACAACATCATGGCGTCATTAAGAGGTGACCTTTTATTAAAAGAGAGATGGGAGATAATCGCGCACAGTGGATGACGTCACAAAACGATGACGTCATCTATCAAAATGAATAAAAGATAGAAGGAGTAAGAAACCCTTTATTTAGACGACCTCTGGTCTAGTATTATCTTGTCTACTTCTAGTCACAGTGAACGCTTTACATGAATGTTTTAGATGGGAGGGGGGGGGTAAGTGACGTAAATAAAGGGCGCAAGATTCATTATAGGGAAACCCACTAAGACAAGTTAAGTATACTTAAAAAAAAACAACTAATAATAATTGGACAAACAATTGATTTTCGAAACGTTATTTCAAAAATTTACATACTATAAAGCGCTTCATAAAAAAATTTTCTTTGACAATTTTAAAGAAACTTAAACCATAAGAGGGTAACTTACAATTATTTAACAACTTACAATTATTTACCAACTTACAATTATTAAACAACTTACAATTATTTAACAACTTACAATTATTTAACAACTTACAATTATTTAACAACTTACAATTATTTAACAACTTACAATTATTTAACAACTTACAATTATTTAATAACTTACAATTATTTAATAACTTACAATTATTTAACAACTTACAATTATTTAACAACTTACAATTATTTAACAACTTACAGTTATTTAACAACTTACAATTATTTAACAACTTACAATTATTTAACAACCAACTTTTTGACGGGGCCACAAATTAGCCGACTGCAACCCCATGCAGAGGGATAATCTTCCCCATCCCCCGAAAACTGGGCGACCTGTAGGCCGTGGGTGGCGACACGTGATGCTTTAGGATGAGATCTTGGTGGCTGAGCAATCCGTGGTCGGGTGACTTGCAACACACCACTTGGGCCCTTACTTCGGCTAGACAGGAGATCGGAGAGGCCCTGGTCACGTCATGGCCTGCAATCTATAAATTCATCCCCAACCGTATTATTTAATCTGATTCTTCTAAAAATCAAAATCTTATTTAACCTTTTTATTTTCTTCCCAAATAGATACTAGAAGGCAGTGACTGAGGATCAATCGTATTGAGAACAAATATTACCACTGCCAAGGAGTAATGTTTTCAAAGAGTAATGTTTTCTGAGAGTAATGTTTTATAAGAGTAATGTTTTCAAAGAGTAATGTTTTCAAAACGTAATGTTTTCAAAGAGTAATGTTTTCAAAGAGTAATGTTTTCAAAGACTAATGTTTTCTGAGAGTAATGTTTTCAAAGAGTAATGTTTTCAAAGAGTAATGTTTTCAAAACGTAATGTTTTCAAAGAGTAATGTTTTCAAAGAGTAATGTTTTCAAAAAGTAATGTTTTCAAAACGTAATGTTTTCAAAGAGTAATGTTTCAAAGAGTAATGTTTTCAAAAAGTAATGTTTTCAAAGAGTAATGTTTCAAAAAGTAATGTTTTCAAAAAGTAATGTTTTCAAAGAGTAATGTTTTCAAAGAGTAATGTTTTCTGAAAGTAATGTTTTCAAAGAGTAATGTTTTCTAAAACGTAATGTATTCTAGGAGTAGTGTTTTCGTAAAGTAATGATGGTATTCTCTTTGTAAAATTTCTTTCTACATGTAATGTTTTCTAGAAAAAATATTTTAACGAGTAATGCCATGTATTCTTCGAACAATGCATTCTAAACGCAATGTATTCTAGGAATATAAAATAAGTATTCTACCTATAGAATTACAGTTGAAGAATTTATCTGGCATTAAATAACTCATAGATGGTTGATATGCCGTAAAACAAATCAAACCAAACCAAACCTTGTAAACATGAAACATAAAATGTGTTTCAATCACACGTTGACAAATTAACTTATTTAACAGCGCTTTCATTTTAAACTTATACGACGTGGAGACCAGCACAAATGCTACCAACGTTTCGGTCGATGAAACCTCCAACCTTCTTCAAGTGCATCTTGTCGAATTCGGAATCTTTATATCGAACTCGGAATTTTAAACTGAAACCTTTATTTAATCCATGGGGTTATACTGTTCTCATTCCTTCAGCCATGACGGGGTAGAATACTTAAGAATGTTTTAATTTTATTATTAGTATGGCTTATAAGGATGGAACCTTCAACCTTCAAAAGACTGTCACTTAGAATAAAAATCTGGTGTTTCTGTATTACAGGGCCGAAATTTTTTTTCTATCTTTAATTTTGAAGAGTCAAATGACAGGGGGAGATAATTCAAAATGTTCCCCACGATTTATCTAAAAATGGAGTTTAACGCTCTGAACTTGGAAGATATTATATATTTACCCAGAGATAATGCGAAAATAATAGATTTCTTGCAAGCGCACAGATTAATTTCAGGTGCGGAATTTATTTCAATAAATCTTTTTGACTTTTTATTTGTACCAAATACTATAAAGCGTTGTGATTGTGTGATTCCTAAATAATCCTTTTATATATATTACTTTACTTTAAGTTAATCAAAATGCGATAAAAATCCCTTTGAATATAAATCATTGGGGAACACTTTGAATCATCTCCCCCTGTCATTTGACTCTTCAAAATTCAAGATATTTATCGGCCCTGTAGTACAGAAGCACTAAAACACTTTTATATGTTGCGCCACGTGTCCATTGATTTTAGCAATTCGACAAGATGCACCTGAAGGTCAAAGGTTACATCGGCCGAAACGTTGTTAGAATAACACCCAAGATAAGAACAGTAGTTTGAATAAACCAAATAATACAAAATATCAATCTTCATCCAAAATTTTTTTATGAAACATAACAAAAAACATAACACAAAACATAACAAAAAACATAACACAAAACATAACACAAAACATAACACAAAACATAACAAAAACATAACAAAAACATAACAAAAAACATAATAAAACATCAAACAAAACATAAAAATATAATAAAACATAAAACAAAACATAACAAAAACATAATAAAACATCAAACAAAACATAACAAAAAACATAATAAAACATCAAACAAAACATAACAAAAATATAATAAAACATAAAACAAAACATAACAAAGTATAACAAAAACATAACGAAACATAACACAGAACATAACAAAAATATAATAATATATAAAACCAAACATAACAAAAATATAATAAAAAATAAAACAAAACATAACAAAAACATAACGAAACATAACACAAAACATAACAAAACATAACACAAAACATAAAACATAACACAAAACGTAACAACACATAAAACATAACAAAAACATAACAAAACAGAACAAAAATATGATAAAACATAACAAAAATATAACAAAAAACATACCACAAAACATAACCGAACATTCTTTTCAATCACACACTTAGAGACAAATATACTTGACTTAATGAATTTAAAAACTTCAGTTTACACCTATAATACTTGGAAAACAAAAAAGTTTCTTTTCAATTCTATGCGTGCACACGAATATATGATGTTTGATAAATTCGAATACGTTTATTTGCAAAGAGATTTCCACATTTCGTAGAACCGGTGATGTTATAAGAAATGTCCCCCTCTGAAAAATAATGTACTTGCAAACAAAACACGTAACTAAAGTTGCTGAATGATACAATTTTTATTGTTTTTATTACTTCCGATTTCGAAAGCCTTTTCTAAAACAATAAACTGAATGTGACTGTGTTACTCACCGGGTTTCCGAGAACACATATTCAAAAATCCGATTTCGAAAATCTTTTTAGAACAATAAACTGAATAAAAAAATAAAAAATGTATTATCACTTATCAAAACAGAAAAGATGTAACCGTAAACCAGATGCCACTGCGTTACTGGCGGTCACGTTAGATATGAAACAGATGTAATATAAACAAAGTCAGAATGTCCAACTGTTTTAGTTATTTTTCTTTATTAGACGATCCTGTGTTACAAAACCGATTTTGGTTTACGTTGAATTCTTCATTCTGTTATCTTTCCAAAACTGTAAATAGTTTAATAATATGGGAATGAGCTTGGTGAGCGAAACAGATATTGAATTAAACACTCCCGGACAACGTCTGATAGGTACAGATAGTGTATATATGAAGCTGAATCCTTGGAAAATGACCTGTAGTCTGTAGTAGAATGGGGCCAAAAATGGATGGTCACATTTAATGCTACTAAGACAAAGTTTTTTTTCGTTTAACAACTATAAGAAACCTTTCCAACCACCGATTTTCATAGCCGACAGCACGCTTTCTGAGAGTCCAACGTTTAAACTCTTCGATCTGACATTCCCAGACAATATGAAGCGGAATAAATGCATAGAAGATGCTACCAAGTCTGCTGCAAACATGGTAGACGCCCTCTACCAGACTAGAAACCTTCTCACACCTACCACTAGCATGTATCTATAATGCCACCATTCGCCCGTGCATGGAGTATTGTTGTCACATTTGGGCTGGTGCCTCTCTCTCTCTCTTGGACAGGGTACACAAATATTTTTTTACCTAATGGGTACCGCACTGTCGGCCAAGTTCTAGTTCTGGTGGCATCTCCACAACCAGGTGAAATAAATGTCGAGCTTATTCGGTTATTTAGGCCCAATTATCGGTACCTTTTGGATCTAGATTGTGAATTAAGACGTGTTGAAAATTGCAAGTGTTACAATTGCCGTTCTGAGAATTGAGGGGAACACGTGTTATGGTTATGTCATACAAGAATTAGGAGACACGCTCTTTTACTATTCAGACAACAAAAGGCCAACAGGTCTCTCTCCAACCACCCTCTTCCGGGTTGAGTGTAGAAGCATAAAATGGCGAATGGGGGAATCTAGTAAACGTCTGGAAACTGTTACTCCAGAAACCATACTAATAATGTCAAATTAAACTCCAGCATCTTGTTTTGTATTCCGTCCATACTACTACTACTACTACTACTACTACTACTATTACTACTACTACTACTACTACTACTACAAAGCAACAACAACAATGTTACGCAATGGTAAGAACGCAATCACGTGAGCCCCTCTTCAATTTCCTTTCCCCACAAGAAAAGAGTGAGACACTGAAAATACGATATAATTCCCCACATATAAGTAGAAATTTTGATAGCTCAACCACTGGACCCGAGTTGCGAATCTCCCTGCGCCTAGAAATACTGATGAGTCGTAGAGACGATAGATATATATTTTATAGAATGTATATGTTATCATGTCTGCAGTTAATAGACATTTCTGATCTTTTATTAAGCAACTTTCGCTATCATTAATTTTTAATTTCTTATTTGGACATAAATAGCACAGTGTATTTAAATGGTTTACATTTCCTAGTTTAAAAAAAACAATTATTTCCCACTTTACTATTAGTATTTTATATTTTTAAGTAGGGTCCAGAAATATTTAGATATGTGTTTTCATATGTCTTATTGTTGAAATAAGATTTATGGTTTTACCATCTGTTTTTAAATGTATTTGCCATGCTTCATACGTAAAATATATTTCCCGTGAGGTTTTTCTTTGTGTATATTGTTGCAGAAATCGAGATACACTTATTTTGTAAAGGCATTTCTTAATACTTTTACGTTACACTTATTATTGTTTATCTTATTCTTTTTATTTATCTTCTCGGTTGATTATCGTTCCTAAGATCTTTTGTTATTATTATTTTATTATGTTTTTTTAATATTTTTTCTAAATTATCGCTACAAATATAGCTTAATTTCAATGTATTTTTATTGAATATTTTGTCTAAAATGTTATTTGGGGGAAGTGCTTTTGATTAGGTTTAAGAATTTCTGCGCTAATTTAGTTTTGACAATTTGGTTGAAAGAAGGTGTAAACCAAATTATTTTTCTACATCTTTGTAATCTATTTGTAGTTATTTCTAATTGCTTAGAGTTAATATTAGTATTTGATATCTACTATTTTAAAAATGTATGTGCATTAATAATTTCTCCATTATAAGTGTTATTGCTAATTTTACTTTCAATAGATTTTGGAATATGTTTTATGGTGGGTTATCTGAGATTATGTGTACATATATAAGGTTGGCATTTTCTTTCAATGCTTGATGCAAATGTATAGACACAAAAGAAAAGATAAAACACCCTGTGTATATGGATAATATTAAGCTAGTTCGTAAACAAACAAGGACTACAAACACTAGTGAAAAATATATAATATATTTAGCTGGGAATTGAATTTTGAATGGAATAATATACACTAATTGAGTAATAGAAAACTAGAGCAACGAAAGGCATAGAACTGTTCAAGCCAGAGGAGATAAGACATTTGGTGAACGTGAAACTATAAATACCTGGGCATTCGGGAAGTGAACACCATCAAATCAACAACAATGAAAGGGATGATTAAAAGAGAATACCTGGGAATAACAAGAAAGCTAGTTGAAACTAAATATATAGTAGAAACCTAACAGAATGGAATAAATACTTGGGCAGTACCCGTAGTAATATATTTTCGACTCTTCATCAACTAGACCAAAGAAGAACCCAGGTATATGGTTCAAAGAACGATACTGGCCGGCACTATGCAAAAAAGGAAAGAAGCGGAAAGAGGATTGGTACGTTTTGTATATTTAATAAACTATGCGATAAAAGAAGTAGGAAACCACAACCACAAAATACGGAGAGGCTGATTACAGCCGCCAAAATTATCCCAATGCTACCAATATAGAAGAACAACAGAATGAGAAATAAAAAGTCGAGAAAAGTAAAATTTGAGAGAAGCTAGTATATGAATGATTTATAATACTGACCAAAGAAAATTCATGGGCATTGCAACGGAAAGCACACTTAAACAGAGAAAACGTTACTGACACCCGTACAAAACAACGCGTTCATAAAAGAATGGCATAAAAGCCAGGATCGACAAGACTCAGGTAAAACAACTCTTTAGACAAAGAGACGAAATGATGAACTACATCATAAGTAAATGCAGCGACCTATCACAAATAGGATATAAAAACATACATGATTGGGTTGGGAACAGTGCAAACAGCTGTACTTTAAACATGCAGACAAATGGTACAGACACAAACCGGGCAAGTATTAGAAAACAAATAGTATAAAATCCTCTGGAACATGAAATACAAACGGAAAAATTAATCCAATCAAGAAGACCAGACGATAATAGTCAGCAAGAAGGAAAAACCTGCCAAAATAGAAGATCTCACTGTCCCAGCAGTTCACATGGTGAACATCAAGGAGGTAGCAAAGCAAGCAAATACATGAAATTTGCTAGAGACCTGAATGGAATATGGGACGTTAAGAAAAATACAGTAGGACCAATAATTGTACGAGCACTAGGAACAGTTGTGAAAAGCCTAGAAAAAAGACTAGGAGAAATCAAAGGGAAGATTGACACCAAACAAAATACGACACTGATGCAAGCAGCTGGAATATTTTTGTTTAAATCCTCGAGTGCGGAAGCCAACCTACATAATCACGCGACAGTGACCAGCCACAGGTTAGTTGAAACACAACTAAAACTTTAAGAACATAACACGAAACCAAGGAAACCGAAACTACCTAGGTGAATATTTTTTTCATGGAAATCGCTCCAGACAAGGCATGAAGCCACTTGATGTAAGGAGCTTAAAAAATACTACTTCAAGGTAAAAAAAAAAGCAAGCCAACGATAAGTGTCAGATAGATGGATTCCGACACAGAAAACAGCAATTCTTCCCTCTTTGTCAGAAACATCGCTCATGGAATGTGAGGACTAAAGGACAGAATAAGGAAAGCGAGAGTTACGAGGCTGCCGAAAGTAAACGAAAGGTTTACTTTCTACTCTCTATGTGGAAGGAATTCCATAATCTGGCATCCCAGGACACAACAATAACCGGTGGCACCAATATCGGTTGGTACCACCAAAAATGAAGAGTTTAGGAAGATGGAAAGATCGGGGAGGGAGAGCAACATCCAAACTTCCACTGTAAGGACACGGGAAATACTGGAAACCTTCAGGGGGCTTATTGTCACTCCTATTCCCGAGAAAGCAAATGGCTGTTATCAGCGAGATATCAATGGTAAAGGGCTGTTGCGAGAAGGCAAACTGATTTATAACGGTGAACGAAAGAAGTAGAGAGTGATGGAAGTCTGGAGAAACTTGTTGTCATTCAGGCTGCATGGAACATCACTTATTTTTCCAGTATGCAATTGCTGATAATGATTTGTGTGAGAACTTCTTGCATGCAAAAGAAAAACACAGTACTGGAATCTTGGGGAGGCTTGTTGCCACTCAGATTCCAGAGAAAACCAACGACCATTATCAGCGAGAAATCAATTGTAAACAGCTGTTGTGAAAACGCAAAATGATTTGAAACGGTTATCGAAAGGTAGACGGAGATTGCTTGAAATCTGAGAAGCCTTGTTGTCACTTGAATCCCAGGCAACCCCACGTGCTTTTGCGAGTGAGCGAACGCTGATAATGAATCGTGCGAGAACTCGAAGACTTTGCTTTTATCTGTTCCGATACTGCACGTCTCTCGAGGAAATTTTCTAATTTTGTCCCAATCCATAATGCCTCATTTTAGAGAGCTATATTTCCCCCCCCCCACATTAAAAACCGATCTTGTGTCTGATTCTGCCCTCGTAGGGAGGGAGCCAAGTAAATAGAGAATCGTGTAAGAACTCCTTGCGCGTACGAAATAGAGTACTGGAACTTCGGGGAGGCTTACTGCAACTCAAATTCCAGAGAAAAACAACAGCCATTACCAGCGATAAATCAATGGTAAACGGTTGCTGCAATGACGCAAACCGATTTGCACAGGTGAACAATCATTGATAATGACTTCTGTGAATAATAATAATAATAATAATAATAATAATAATAATAATAATAATAATAATATTAATAATAATAATAATAATAATAATAATAATAATAATAATAATAATAATAATGACATCCGCCGCAATTGATACCACAAAAAATGTTGTGACGGGTCAAGGTAGAGGGTAAAAAGCGAGGTGGGGGGGGGGGTGACTAACTAGACACCCACTGAAAAAGTGCGCCATTTATCTACGTCCCACACAGTAGAATGTGACACAAGGTCGGAAAGTGGGTATGCACTCCAGAGGAGGAGTGCTAGCGGCGCCTTAAAAATTGCCTGGGCAGAGTACCTCAGACATTAAGTATTAAACTTAATCCTCCCCAAAGAGGGGAGGCAAAGCCTGGGAGCGTTACTTCCCAGATCTGCACAGGACAGACCCATTGACTGGCATAAATCCAGGCCCGAAGACCCAGACAATACCAGTATGGAGTGCAGTATCCATCGGAACAGATACTACACTGTGATCTAAACCAAAAGGCTCAGAAGAGAAAAAGTGCTGAGAAAACTGGGACCTTGGGGAGGCTTATTACAATCCAAATCCCAGAAAAGACCAATGGTCTTTTCCAGTGAGAAATC
>OY744531.1:19691924-19694424 GCA_963556195.1 Sepiola atlantica | reverse complement strand
CAGCAAGTTCATTAGAACAGATTCCATTGAAGTACTTGTAAAACAATGACAGGAATGCAACATTGCGGCGATGGGGCAGTGGCTAGAGCTTGCCAGACAGTGTGGGGCTTATTTAATTAGAGATTCTTTTTTTTAAATCTGTCTAAGAAGGAGAGACTTGTGACTGATGTACCAGTACAAATGTGAGAACAACATTCCATCCATGGGCGAATTGTGGCTTTGTAGAAATATAGGATACTGGCAGGTGTGAGAAGTTTTCTAGCCTGATTAAGGGAGACCATTTTCCTTGCAGTAGCTTTGACAGTATTATCTATGTATTTGTACCAATCCATGTTACCAGTACATTTTAAGCCGATGAGCTTGAATGTTGGACTCTCGAGTAGGGTGTTATCAGCCATGCCAATTGGTGGTTGAACAGGTTTGTTATAATTGTTAAAGGAAATGAGCTTTGTCTTACTATCTATCGATGTCTTTATTCGACTACAAACTGAAGGTCATTTATTAAAGATCCAGCCATTGCCTTAGATATGTGCGCGTTCGTTTTGCCCACATGTTGAGAATAGAGCGTGGTGTCATCGGTAACTATAGTCATCTCGGACCAAATTGCATCAGAGAGGTCGCTTATGAAAATCAGGAACAATAATGATCCAAGGATCAACCCCTGCATCAGAGAGGTCGCTTATGAAAATCAGGAACAATAATGATCCAAGGACCACCCCTGCATCGGAGAAGTCGGTTATGAAAATCAGGAACAATAAGGATCCAAGGATCAACCCATGCATCAGAGAGGTCGCTTATGAAAATCAGGAACAATAAGGATCCAAGGATCAACCCCTGCATCAGAGAGGTCGCTTATGAAAATCAGAAACAACAAGGATCCAAGGATCAACCCCTGCATCAGAGAGGTCGCTTATGAAAATCCGGAACAATAAGGATCCAAGGATCAACCCCTGCATCAGAGAGGTCGCTTATGAAAATCAAGAACAATAAGGATCCAACGATCAACCCCTGCATCAGAGAGGTCGCTTATGAAAATCAGGAACAATAAGGATCCAAGGATCAACCCCTGGGGTACACCTGCATTAATCTCATGTTGTTTGGATGTACGGCCATCGAGGACAAGCTGGATCTTTCTTTTGAACAAGAAGGATAATTTATTTAATATTAGTCCAGTAATACCATACGATTTTATTTTTATGAGAAGGCCGTCATACCAGACTTTGTCAAAGGCTTTAGATATATCAAGCGCTACCGCCCAAGCTTCATCTGCCTTGTCTAGTGTATGGTTTATACATTCAGAAATAATCGTTAATCTATACGCAGTAGAACGTGCTTGCCTAAATTCATAAAAAAGTTTAGCATTAACTAGGTGGTGGACTAACGCTAGAGTGATTAGTGACTCAAAGATTTTAGCGAAGAGCGAAAGGAGACTGATTGGACGATAATTTTGCAAGTCAATTCTTTTACAAGAATGTTTGAATACTGGTACCACAGAGGCAATTTTTTTCCAACTCTCAGGGAAGCAAGATTCGGTAAGGCATTTGTTGTAAAATTTGGAGAGGACAAGGGCCAGCTCAGCAGAGCATTTATTTAGTACTATAGCAGAGATAAGACAAGGCCCAAATGCTTTAGAGGTGTAAAGGTTTTTTCATGATATCCCGGACAGTGAAAGAGTGATGATCAGATCATCAAGTGTGTCTTCTGTCCGCAATGGGAAATTTGCGGAGTTCAAAATCGAGTTCAATGGGAACCGTTCGGCAAGCGGTTCAGCCTAATCAGTTGCCGTGCGAACGACATCATGGTGGTTTGATAATGAGGAAATTGTTGATTGCCCATTATTCACTACACTATTGAAGATTTTCCAGAAATTGCGAGTACCTAATTTCTGCGACTCAATGCGTTTTCTGATCATCTCTGTATACCTACTCGTGGCTGCGGCTATTACACTCTTACATTGATTTCTTGATGCTATAAATTTTTGTCTATTTGTAGTTGATTTATAGCGATTTAATCGGCGGGATGGTTGCTGCCTCCGTCGAAGTGAATATATATATATATATATATATATATATATATATATATATATATATATATATATATATATATATGGGAAATGAAAAAGGAAAAAACAAAAAGGATTTTTTTTTTATATATTCAGTTTGTTTCTCTTTACTTTCGTAACATTGTTAAAAGAAAAAAAATTAATGAACGGATGAGATGTTATTGCTAGCTAGACGTCTTTCGGTCGACCTTTTGTCAAGGAAGTCGTCGACGATATATTAAAAAAGAAAAGAAAATATTCATGAACGTTTCGTCTTTATTTGTAAGACTTCCTCAGGATGATAATTTTAATAAAAATATCATGCAAGTACGTGAAAATATTGGGTTGACATGATGGCTTGATGAAAAAAAGTAGTAGCCACTACTGGGTGCTCAGGACCGAGGTCCGGGCTTAGTGAAGTCAGTAGCATGGAATGAAATTAATGAGGATGGTTTTTAG
>OY744531.1:19669424-19686924 GCA_963556195.1 Sepiola atlantica | reverse complement strand
ATATATAGGTATAGGTATCGGATAAATGAAATCTAGATTCCATCAACTAAAACGCTACCACATAACTCTGCGTGCCAAATTCGGAAGACGGCGAGGGGAGGGGTAGAAACTGAAATCATATGACCCATCAAGTGATTGGTAGAATTCTTATATCTGTTGCACCAAAATATACAGTCTATCTAACTAACTATACCTCTCTCTATATATATATATTTATATTTCTCTATCTTTCTGTCTGTTTCTCTCTCTCTTACTCTCTCTTCCTCTCTCTCTCTCTCTCTCTATATATATATATATATATATATTCATATCATATATAATATAATATGTTATATATATGTATATATATATATCTCATATATTATATATATATATATGTATATATATATATATATATATATATATATATATATATATATATATATATATATATATAACATAATATATGATATAAAATCGCTAGTCTTGATCAAAATTCGAAAAACTGAGCCGATAATTTAGCAGACGTTGTACATGTAAAGGGCTCAATATACGTTTTTATCAAATAAGCAAAATGTATAATTACTTATTGTCACACACATATAAAAGTATATATATATATATATATATATATATATGTTCACACACGCAAGTATATATATTCACACAAACACACACATACACACATACACATATATATGTATGTATATATATATATATATATATATATATATATATATATATATATACATTTAAGTGAATTCTGGGGGCTCGAAAAGGCATTAAATACATTCAAGAGATGCACACTTCCTTATTAAGCGGGTGTGTGTGTGTACATTCGATTTTTAAGCGGGTGTGTGTGTGTACATTCGATTTTTTAAAGTCTATCTGATGAAATATCTGGAAGAATTTTATCTATATATTTATATATTATGCAAGATCAGTTGAATTCATGTATTTTCTTTTTCACGTCGGCTTTTGTTTATTTGAGTAACAATAAACCTCGGGATGCCTGTAATCTTCGTGCCCTCGAAATCGCGGTTTGGATGGCGCTTTCCTTCTAAACGACCATTTTCTGGTTAAACTAATTAATGTTTGTGCAACCGTGTATTCTTGAGGTGGGGATTCTTGAGGCTGTCAAATAATGGCAGTTTCAGTTACCTTGGTTTCGGGGATGTTTTTTTCTATATTTCTTGTTGCGTTTACACAGTCTTGTTGTATTTCAACTCACTTGTGGTTTGTCGGCGTTACCTGGTCATGTGCGTAGCGGCACATTTCTTAATATTTCATCTGTTTTCATCAGTGTCGTGCTTTGTATGATGCCAATCTTCCCTTCCTTTGATTCCAATTTCTCCTAGTCTTTTGTCCATGTTTTTCAAATCTGTTCCTAGTACTCCTACAATTATTGGTATTTCTTAATGTTCCATATTCTATGCAACTTACTAGTAAGCTTGTGTTAGGACGGCGAAATCTACTCTTCGTAAGGTGTTTTCCCCTTTTTTGACTATTATTATGTCCGGTCTTCTTGCTTGGAAGAGTTTGCCCGTTGGTATTTCCATGTCACAGAGAGTTTTGTGCTTTTCATATATTGGCTTCGGGTTGTGGCTGCACCATTGGCCTGCGTATTCAAATTGCAGTCGTTTGCACAGTTCCCAGTGGAATATCTTACCAACCAAGCCAGGCCTGCTTTTATATTTTTGGGGTCTAGTTTGTTGCATTCACTTATGATATGATTTAACGTTATGTTTCTATGTTTACATAATCTATATTTACTGTTTTATTGGGTTATGTCTATTTTGTTTTTTTGTTTTTTTTTTGTAGTTTGTTCTGATCGTATTGTTTGTGCAGCTGTCAGTAGCGATTCCGTTTCTCTGTTAAGGTGTCCTTTTCGTTACTATGTCCACGTGTTTTCGTGAACAATTTAACTGGTCAATTTATAAATCGTCAATGTACCTGCTTCTCTTCCCGTTTTCTAGACGTTTCGTTTCCCGTTTCGCTGCTCTCCGTATTGTTCACTCTGACGGTGCTTTTTGACGGCAGTAATCAGCCTCACTGTGTTTTGTGTTTTGTATTTTCTTCACAACTGACCTGTTCTCTTGCTTCTTCTTTTCCTTTTTTTACATAGAGTCGGTCAATATCATCCTTCGAGTGTTCTGCATATTCATCACCTTTCTTTTGATTCCCGCGTTCCTTTGTTGTTCAGTTTATAGAGGGTCCAGAGTATCTTACCAGGGATACTGCCTAAGTTTTTATTTCTTTTATTAGAGTTCTACAATATGATTTAGTTTCGAAGAATTTTCTCTTTCTTCTCAGGTATTCTCTTTGAATTCTGTCTTCTTCCAAAATATGCAGGTATTTATCATTTCCATATTCACCCTCTTCCTCACGCGCTTTTGGGTAGTCTCATGCCCCCCGCGCTTTTGCGTTGTTGTTTAATCTCAAGTAGTGCATATTTTTCATTCCTATATTCTAGACAAATATTCGAACTGTACTTATTAGCATTTCTAGCAACTTTTGTGACGAGATTACTCCGTGGTGATCGAAAAAAGCAGTATAGTAAATAAGAATTATGACCTATGGTATGGGTAGACGTCGCGTTTCGAATGACACTGTGATTGTTTTGATAATATTACGGTTGAGACAAAAATGTAAATATAAATATTTTATCGTTTGTATCTAAAAGTATTGGATTGATGTATGTGTTAAGAAGATCAATATTCATTATTACGCCATCGATCACGAGGGAATCGGGGGAAAACAGAGCAAGACTTACGATCGAAATATGCGGACGTTCCATCTTTTGCTCCCTCCAGCGGGGGAGAGGCTTGGTAGTTTTAAAGCTGAGTGCATCAAGAGAATGTCGACATTCTACTGCAATAAATTGTAAGCTATAAAAGAGCTTTCTTGTTTCGATTCTTGATTTTTCACTGCAACAACTTTCGTATTTTAGGACCAGTAAAAGAACGGACAGAACGCGACACTTTTTCTTTTATTTGCTTTGTATCCGTAAATTTGTAGTCTACGCCGCATATCCGCAGTGTGCGTTGGCAGTGACATCATAACTATAACAGAAAGTAATCGAGACAGAGATCCTCTCAGGAAAAATATCTCTTTCGATGCTTGTCTACGCTAGACGTTGTCATCCAGCTGTCAGTTCCATTCTCCATTTTCCACTTCTTTCTCTATAAAGGTGACAATTTTGTCACATATTTTGTATATATCTAAGCATTCAAATATCCATTTCTTGTTTTTTGCTGCTGTTTTTTCTTTTATCATAATGCCCCCCCAAACAAGGCAGGACGCCACTGTAGACGTAAGAGGTTTCTGAGAATTAGGGTGAGAGATTTGGAAGTCATCCTTAGTTGTGAGCTGTGCAGCAAGATGTCTGTTTACATTAGTTTTAAATTTCTGCATGTCAGTAGAGTCGGGGAAACAGGGAGCAAGGACGGAGTTCCAGAGGCCGGCGCCACGAGGAAAGAAGCTATAAGAGTAGAAGGCTATCTGGCATCTGGGGACCTCTACAGTGAATTGATATGACTTAGTTGATTGTCGGGTTCGTCTAGTGTAATTACGTCGAGGGGGCACCACGGCAGCAAGTTAATCGGAGCACATTCCATTGAAGTACTTGTAAAACAAGCACAAGGAAGCAACATTGCGGCGATGGGACAGAGGCTGGAGCTTGGTGGATAGTGAGAGACCTATTAAGTTGGCGACTCTTTTTTTTTACCTTGTCTAAGAGGGAGAGACTAGTGGATGATGCACCAGCCCAGATGTGGTAACAATATGCTATGCATGGGCGGATGATGACTTTGTAGAGATATAGGATAATGTCAGGTGTGAGAAGTTTACTAGATCGGTAGAGGGAGCCCACCTTTGTTTGCAGCAGCCTTGGCAATGTCTTCAATGTATTTGTTGTTGATCCATACAAGAGCAATGCTCTTTTGTGTTTTTCTTATTGCAACCCGGAATCCATTTTGTTCCTGTTGGTGAAGTCAGCGTCTTTTAAAGGAGTGGTAGATCTCTTTGCTAATATGTACAGTTAATATTTTCCACGTGTTCGGTAGACGTGTTTTTGGTCTGTAGTTTCTTGGGATCGTTCCTTTATTGCAATTTTTTAATCCATGTGGTTTTCCATATACTTATCTATTCCGGTATGTCAGTTTCGCATACACATCTCCATAGATTTTATACTAGTCCTTCATGTAGGGTAGCGAATTTCTTAACCCAGAATATATGTATTCTGTCGTGAACAGGTTATCTTAAGGGTTTCTTCATTAATTTCTGTTTCTGTCCCGTCTTCAATTTCACGAAGACTTTTTTTCATGTGTTCGGTTACACGGCATTCCTGTTGTGGTCTTGTCTTTTCCCCTATGTATTGCTCCAAAAGTGCTTAGTTTCTATCGGGTTCGATTACTCAATGTTTCCCTTCCGTTTACGGTTTTGTAAAACTGGCTTTCATTTTTCGCAAAGTGTCTGTTTTTGCTTGTATTTATAGGATTTGTATTTCTATCTTACCACTTTTTCTGCCGTAGTTTCTTCTTCCATCGTTTTCTGATAGTTTCTTTTGCCTCGTTCACAGTATTTGGTTCTTTTTAGTTTGTTGATTTGAGATTCTAGTCTAGTTTTTGTTTTTGTGGGTTCTTGCTTCTATGTTTAGTCTCGTAAATTATTATTATTATTATTATTATTATTATTATTATTATTATTATTATTATTATTATTATTATTATTATTATATATTTAATTGCTTTTTTTATATTCTAATATATCCTATCATTATATCCTATCATTATATATATATATATATATATATATATATATATATATATATATATAATATTTTTAATATCCATACGCGTATATAAGTTTCGTATTACTTAACAGTATGGATGAAGTAACTGTAACGGTGGAACGATTCGAACCCCGGATCACAGTATTTTTAACGCTGGCTTCTTACCGCTAGGCCGTCGTGACGATCACGTTTTCAAATGCGAGAGAAATACGTCTTGTATTTTTTTTATTTGTTAATACAAGTAATGAAATCCAAACAGTGTTCTAATCTCTGATTTATAATGCTGCAGAAAGTCAGATAAAATTAACATGATACCATAGGTTTCTAAGCCCGGAGCGGATCCAGTTCGAGAAGTTTCTTAGGGTTTATTTATCTTTATAAACAAGCAAATCGCTGCCGGCCATGTTTATTTTATCTGATATTCTGTAAAATTATTAATAAATTAATATTATGCTCTTATTATTAAATAAGTGAGCACTCTGTTGAAGTTTTTTCTACAAAACTAAATAAAAAAATATTGAATTCTCTCGACTACTTGTTCATGCTTTATAGCATTCATCAATGACTCTTCAGTTCGAACCAAACTATTCAGTATGGCGTATTTTATCATGTAAATTTATTTGAAAATAAATGAATTGTGTCTTCCCCAGATAATTGCGTACTTTCGTCATTTTTTCAATTTTGCATCCAATATATATATATATATATATATATATATATATATATATATATATATATATATATATATATATATATATATATATGAATTACAAAGACAGTGGGAGACCTTGAGAATTCAACGTCTCCCCCAACCCATCTAAAACTATTATTAATGAAAATAAAATACATTTACACACTGGATGATTCCCTAATTTTAAATTAGTTTTCCTTTGCATTCCCTTTTTGCTCTTTAAATTTTTTCTTTTCCTCTTTCAAATATTACCTTTATACACATTTTATATATATATATATATATATATATATATATATATATATATATATATATATATATATATATATAGTAAGCAATGGAAATATATATGGCTTTCATTGCTTACTACCTAGCTCTACTTACGTATCGAGCACTGTTGAAGTAAATACTGAAAACTGATACGTAAAAAATTATATCCCCTTATAATATTTTATGTGGATACATGAAGTACTATATATATATATATATATATATATATATATATATATATATATATATATATATATATATATATATATATTTCGTTCTCATATATATGCATTTTTTATATATACATGTATGTATATTTATATATATGTACGTGTATTTATCTGTGCTCATGTACATATTTGCATATCTTCACTTTCTACATAAATTAAAACCTTACCACTATATATAGTTCCCTAAATTACTGATATTCTCGTTCTTTGCGATTTTTGCACTTTTAGCTCTTGAAGAAGCCCACGCAACAGTTGGGCGAAACGTTGAGTTTTCAAGTTCTTCCGCTGTCCTTTTAATTCATACCGTCGGATTATTTTACCCTTTTCATATATATATATATATATATATATATATATATATATATATATATAACAGACAACCAACTTATGCCTGGATATCCTTTGGTAAATCTTTTCAATAGCCCGAATCAGAACCGTAGGGTTTTTTTTTGGTGGGGGGGGGGGGATCTGCCAATGAATCTTATATATATATATATATATATATATATATATATATATATACAAGCAATGTCGATTACTATGCGTTGTTGACTATGTCTCCAAATTTATATCTGTAACAACTCTATCACCGATATTGAGTATCTGTCCTATAATTATGTTAATATGCGTGTGTATGTGTGTGTGTGTTTGTGTTTGTGTGTGTGTGTTTGTGTGTGTGTGTGTGGGGGGGGGTAGCAAGACATATACAGTTGAGATGCCGTGCTAAATACAAGCAATCGACAGTAGAGACAAATATACATTGATAAGAAGGAAAGACAGAAATAGCAATAGACAGGACGAATTCAAATTGATTACTCAGTTGTTGTGCATCCGATCTGATTATGTTCAATGCAAAAAATTGTTATATGGAGAGAAAATATATATCAACGTTTGTCACTCTAGAGCCAATATATGGTCACCCAGAAACATACTTTTTCGATGTGTCTCTTCAGTCTTGCCAGACAGGCAAGTGCCTTAAACCGGGATCAAAACTCGACCGCCTAGTCGACAGTCGGCGCTCCTAACTATTCAGCTGTCAGTCACCTGTCGTGAGTAAGTGAAATATCAATATTTATATAAACACTGTCAGTTGTTGAAGAGTGCTCCATTTGTTTACACAAAAAGTTTTGCACTTACGCTGATGCCAGTTGGCGATTTCACTTAGCACAGTGTTCGACACAAGAAGGGGGTTATATGTAGTCATCCACAAACAGACTGTTTCGCTGTATCACAGCGCTCCAGTGTGGCTAGACAAGGAAGTGTATATACCTGAGATCGAAACTCGAACGTTTAGTCGAGATTCAGCGCTACTAACTATTCAGTTGTCGGTACGTGAGTAAGCGAAATCTCTATGTTTATATAAACAGTGTCAATTGCTGAAGAGTGTTCTATTTATTTATATAAAGCGCTTTACATTTACGCCAATGACAGCTGGCAATTTCACTTACAACAGTGCTCAACCGTGGTCTTCGTAAAGAGAAGACTATACAATTGAGTCTCATTTTTCTGCTGACGTCACAGTGGTTGGTACCAAGAAGATAAACAAGACAATTCGAAAGGAACGGTTACACACTATATGCAGCCATATGACTGGTAATTTCTCTCTTAAATTATTTCATATTTCATTTAGTAATTGTTTGGTATTTAAAAAAGATACTGATGATTTTGTTCATGTCGTTTTCAAGGTGGAAGTCTGATAGAGATTTGAAGATAAAACTATACAAAAACTCGTTTTGATTAAAATTCGAGATGGTTGACAAACCTGTCTTGATAGGAAAATATTAAATTAAAAAAACAAATACTTGCTTTTTTTCCCATAAAGTTTGAAATATTTTTTACACACTAACAAATGTGTATAACATAAAACGTTTTGTTTGTCCTGATACAAAATTCTAATTTCATTTTGAACGCATATAAAATTGAACTGTTATGCCCACCTGTCGACACCATTTTTTAACAATTTGTTAGCAATAAAACATTATCGACTAGAAATTCCGTTAAAACTTGTTTTTTTTTGTATAAAAAGAATGTTTAATTTTTTTTTTTTGCCAAACAGTTTTTATTCTAAAACAGTTACAAATATTTGTGGTGCTAGAAAACCAGACAACGATTAAAACATTAAATTAAAGTTACATTCTGAACACTTTAAAAATAATTTTATTTCAAAACCACAATTTAAACAAAGCGAAATGTTTATATATTTATATATTTATTTCCAAATAAATTTTCACTTTTATTACACTTACAAAATTCATTATTTATTTATTTATTCATTTATTCATTTATTTATTTATCGTTTTCATTTTTGAAATTTTTTATCGTTTGTTCTTTGTTTGCTTATTTAATTACTGTATTTTGTTCGTTAAATTCATAATTAGTTCTTTGAACTTATAAATTTAAATAGTATTTTTATATTTTTCACTAATAAATAATTTAATGTGTAGTATCTGTTCTGATACTTCATTTTATCTTTTCTGTCCTCGGTCAGTGAAGAAGAAGTCATTTTAGATGGAGACAATTTCAATTTTTGTCCAAATTTAATGGACGTCTTATATAATCACTATTTCATTCTGACAAGCCATTTTCTTTTTCTAGTTTTGGTTTTGGTTTTTGGTTCATATTGTAAATAAAAATAAAATTTCGATTTATTTGCTTTCATAAAATACTTTTTCTGACAATAAATATTTGTTCGATGGATGCCATCTTTGTTATCAGCAACAAATTCATAAAAAATGGACGCCATTTTTCTTGTCGGCAGCAAAAACTACTACATATATAGCATTTATTATTTACAAATAACAGTTATATATTATAATAATACTTAATGTAGAAGCAGAAATGCACAAAATGAAAAAATCTCTGCTACTTTTTAAAAATTCGCTGCCACAACATATGACGTCACACTTCTACCGTAAGCGGTCTCCAAAATAAATTTCCCTCAAATCTGAGCACAATGCATTCTTACGCAAACTTGCACATGGCGTCTTACATATTATCGCTTTATTTTATTTAACAACAATAATTTCATTTTTCTTCTTTTTTTTCAGTTGTACGTAAAACGAATTTTGATAAATATACACCAGCAAGTTGAGTGTGGAAATTATTACATGAAGTATTTCAAGTGTCGCTTTGTTTTTGTTTTGAACAACCAAGTAGTCATAAATAAAACCATTGTTACATAATTAGGGCCGTGTTTCGATGGAAAAGTTTGACACCTTAAGGGTCAAAGGTGACCCCAGAACGGAAGTCAACGAAACCACGTGACTTCTGGCCGGAGATCTTCTGTCTCTGTCTCGCGATACTTCAAGTAGGAAAGACGTATCTAGAGCACTGTCCCCAGTGTGGAGCCGCGCGCATAGTATGACTGAATGTAGCGAGACGATATATCCGTCTATCTATATGTCTGTCTTTCTCTCTCTTTATCTCCTACGCGTGCGAAAGTGCCACATCTCTCTGGTGTTTTCTGTGACTCTTATTCTCCTTTTTAAAATAAACCTTTTTATACCTCAACATCGGCGTCCGAGTAGTTTTGTATTCTCAGACATGCAAAAAAACTAGGTTCGATGACGACGCGTGTGTATAAGGATTTACACGCATCGGTAACTGAAAATTGTTTGAATTTTCAAACATTACTGTGTGGTATCTGTTCCGATGGATACTACACCCTATAGACCGGTTTCGTCTTGGCCTTCGGGGCTTGATTTCGCCGGTCTGTGGGTGTGTCCTGTACAGTTCTAGGAGGTCCACCCTCCCAGGCTTTGCCTCCCCTCTTTGTGGTGGAGTAAGTTTATCGCTTACTGCCTGATGTGCCCCGACCGGGGAATGCCGACGGGACTGCCCAGACAATTTTTTAATGGCCAGAGCGCTCACCTTCTCGGACGCTGGCTTTTCAAATCCCACTTTCCAACCTTGTGTCACATCCATCTATTGTGGGTAGGTGTTAAATAACTATAAGTAGACAAAGACGATTTATAATTACATCGTAAGTAACAGGATTTCGTTTTATTTTTGTCAGTACTACGTCAAAAAAATTCAATAAATATAAACGATTTTCGGGTGCATAATTATTTCATTAAGTATTTTGAGTCTCGCTTTTTTCTTTTTTACTTTTTAAATACACCAAGTGGTCTGGAAAAATGACCTTACGAGTATTGATTTACTCCTCTCCAGGAGTTAGGCACAAGGCCAGTTTTATCTTACTCCTCAAGTAAGATGTGACCAAGGTCGGGTCGGGAAAGTGGGGTTTAAAAATTGCCTGGCCAGCCCCGTCGGCATTCCCTGGTAGGGGCGCCTCAGGCAGTAAGCAATAAACTTACTCCTCCCCAAAGAGGGGAGGCAAAGCGTGGGAGGGTGGACCTCCTAGAACTGCACAGGACAGACCCATAGACTGGCGTAAATCAAGCCCCAGGAGGCCAAGACAATACCAGTCTATGGGGTGCAGTATCCATCGGAACAGATACTACACTTTGATCTTGGCCAAAAGGCCAAGTACTTCGATCAAATGTTTTACTAAATAGCCGAATGCTTTTCTCTGATACATAAAAAATAAATAGGTTAAAAGAAAAAAAATGTTCTTCGTAAATTACTTATTGAAATCAAACATTCAAATGAAGAAACACATAAACTATTTGTTTGTTACTAACACTCATATTGCAAAAGCAATTAAACCACAACTTCACCTTCTGACGATTTCGTTTTCTTTCGGAAGAATACAGGTTTTATGCTAGTTGCGTTTTAAACAAACGGAAAAGAAATTTAACAATTATTTAATTTTGCTTACACTCATATTGTAGAGGCGGTTCAAACACAATTTCTTAACCTGAAGCGTGTTAAACGGTTGGCAACCAGAATGGTGACAGGATTTTCTACGCTTATCTACAAAGAGCGGCTCCAAAGATTAAATCTATTCTTACTTGAGAAGCGGAAGATGCGGAGAGACTTGATTCTGGCCTACAAAATCATCAACGGGATTAAAATCTACCTTTCAAGAGGTTTTCACCCCAGCGCAAAGTCGTCCTCTCCGTGGGCATCCGAAAAATATCTACCACTATCGCTTTCGGTTCAACAGAAAAATGCAGCATGCTCTGTCCGTGTTTATGTTCCGTCCGTGCTTCTACTCCCTGCTGGATGTCCTACTCAGCTAAAGAACCCGTTTAGATTAATTTATTCATAAATAAATAAATAAATAAATAAATAAAAAATAAATAAATAAAATAAAATAATAATTTAATATTTATATATATATATATATATATATATATATAGTAAACTATGAAAACATATATATTTATTTTAGCCTGAAGATTCTTCCCGGGGATGAAATGCTGGAGCCTCTGTGTAGCTTAATTGCCATAAATATATTTTCATAGCTTACTACCTAGCTCTACTTACGTAAGTAAATACTGAAAATTGATACATAAAAAATTATATCTCCTTATAAAATTTTATGTGGATGTATGAAATACTAATATATATATATATATATATATATATATATATATATATATATATATATATATATATATATATATATATATATATATATATATATATATATATATATACATATTTATATATATTGTCATTGAGATTCAAAAACCGATAGACAATGTCTATTTCTCATTATACGTTTCCCTCTCAATCTCTCTCCCCCTCTCTCTCTCTCTCTTTCCCTCTCTCTCTCTCTCCCTCTCTCTCTCCCTCTCTCTCTCTCTCTCTCCCTCTCTCGCTCTCTCTCTCCCTCTCTCTCTCTTTCTCTTGTCTGTTCACTATCTGTTTACCTGTTCACTCTTTCATTCACTTTTGCTATGTCTTCTGTTCTCTCTCTCTCTCTCTCTCTCTCTCTCTCTCTTTCTCGCATTATATCTATCTATCTATCTATCTATCTATCTATCTATCTATCTATTTCTGTCTCTTTCTCTTCTTCTTTCTCCCTATCTATTTATCTATCTATCTATCTATCTATCTATCTATATCGTCCATATACAGTAAACTAACGCATGAAGTTTAAACGCTGGATTCACAAATCATCTCTCACCCTAAAACAAATAAGTAACGGAATAAGCAAGTGCTTGTCTGGCATGTAAATAATTCTCCCCCCCCCCCCGAAAAAAAAAGGGTGCGCGCGTATCGAACAACCGTAGAGACGCCCATCACGCTTTCAACTGTTGTTTTGGTTTCGGTTTTTAGATCAAAATATAAGACAACTAAAACATGTTTAACAGGAAGTCGCGGATTTACGTAGTACTTAGCAATCTATCAAACACACACGCGCACACACATGTACATACTCATACTGAAGCAAACAAAAACACGCACGCACAAAAACAAACATAAATCTTAGTATATTTACTAAACGCACACGTGCGCGTCTTCTCTCACTATTTAACGAACGCATTTAGTATATACGAACATTAACCAAAACACTAACGCACATCCACCTCCTTATATATCTTATATATATATATATATATATATATATATATATATATATGTGTGTGTGTGTGTGTGTGTGTGTGTGTGTGTGTGTGTGAAAAGATGACAAACGGAAAACAAGTCAAAGTGCAGGAGAAAAACAAAAACAAGAGATTATTTGACCGGTTTCGTTCGTGGAGAACGTCTTCAGAAAATGAAGACGTTTTCACACATTTTGTCCATCACGACACTTCATTTTCATGAATTTTCGTGTACCTTACCCCATATATATATATATATATATATATATATATATATATATATATATATATATATATATATATATATATACAGGGTCGGGCAGATAAATTGGAACTAATTTAAAATGCTAATATCTTTTTTATTTTTGATCATATGATAACGGTTTTTTTACTAAGGATCCTTAAACACTTTATTGCAAGATAGCATAATTATATTTACTCAAATTTGTTTTAATATGGCGGAATAAGCACGAAGAATAACTATATGCGAAATGAGACGCGCCGGGAGTTCTCCTTCGGACATTGTTAAGAGCACTGGCTATGCAAAAACGACTGTCTATCGGGTTGTGGCTAATTTCGGTGCCGAGTGTAAGGTTGAGAGAAGTCGGCACAGTACTCGTAGTGATCGAAAGCGTGCAAACACTTTCCTGGTGGGGCTAAAAAGGTCGATAAAGGCAGACCCAAGTCAGTCGATGTCGAAACTGGCAAAAAAACGCAATGTGAGTCGCAGAACTATCAGCAGAGCAATCAACGAAGACCTTGGGATGAAGTCCTACGTTAGGAGACGCCATAATCTCCTCACTGCCCGTTCAAAAGCTATCAGAGTTGAAAGATGCCCCAAGCTTATCAACCATCTGAAACACAAAGGAGGACATGTGCGCATTTTTATTGATGAGAAAAAGTTCATCGTGGATGAGGTTCCAAATCGCCAGAACACTCGAGTTATTGCCCGTGACCCTTCGGAAGTTCCTCCTGTGATGCAGAGCAAAAATCCTGCTTCGGTTATGGTTTTTGCAGCCGTGGCAAGTGATGGAAAGGTGAAGCCTCCTCATTTCATCGAAGCGGGTCTTAAAATCAACACAGCGGAGTATTTGAACATTCTTAATAATGTTTTATTGCCTTGGATCCGTAGAAACTACAACCCTACGAAAGTCATGCTCATCCAAGACTCAGCACCAGTGCATGGATACAGGAAAGTCCAAGATTTCATGAAGGAGAATCTTCCCTTGTTTATTCCGAAGGATATTTGGCCCAGCAGCTCTCCAGATCTAAATGTTTGCGACTATTATCTATTCGGCGTCGTCGAGGGACAGACTAATGTCAATCCACACCCAAATACAAACTCATTGAAGACAGCCATTCAACGAGCATTTCGCAATCTCGATCCCAATAAAATAAAGAGGAGCTGTTCACGCGTTCGTCAAAGAATCTCCAAAATAATTGATGCAAATGTTGCTCATATTGAATAATTTTGTTCAATAGACTGTAATAATTAAATAAATAAATGTTAAAATGATATCTTTCCATATTTAATCCTTTAAATTATGAATTTTGTAAAAATAAAAAAAAGTACCAATTTAGCTGCCAGACCCTGTATATATATATGTATGTGTGTGTGTGTGTATGTATGTGTGTGTATATATGTATAGATATATGTATAGATATATGTATATATACATGTATATATATATATATATATATATATATATATATATATATATATATATATATATATATATATATATATATATATATAGTCGTTTGAAATTTCGGTTTTTAGTGGAGTGGGGGTTCCTGGATTTTTGTCACCATTTTTTATGTGAGTTTTTTCATGTATTTTGGCTTGCCGTTGATTTGTTAGGACTTCTTCTTAAGCTTTTCCCATCTTCCATCCTCCAGTCGTTGGAATAATACGTTTTCCTATTACTAGTAAAATAAATACTGCTCTGATAATCAACAATGTTAAACTAAAGTCTATATATTTCTTTGACTTTGCTGTGAAACGCGCGTAAGATTTTAAAAATATTAAATTTAGAAAAAAAATCTTTGTTCGTGAGACAAAGAATAAATTCAGGAATTATGAAAATAAAGGTATTGAAAAAATAAATGAAAGTTATTGTTTTGCATTGATTTTTCATATGGTCATTGGAATGCAACTATATATATATATATATATATATATATATATATATATATATATATATATATATATATATATATAACTTCTTTGTAATATAGTAGGAAAAATCCCAGCAGAGTGCTCGATTAATTAAGAATTACAGTTAAAAATAAAGAGCATAATATTTATTTATTTTGGTACAGACAAATTAGTACAACATTCGTACCGTCGGTTTCAAGCTCGGAAAGTCTTAGCCACCCGGCTCTCTTCAGCTTCTGTTGTCATCTCTGACAACAGAAGCTGAAGAGAGCCGGATGGCTTAGACTGACAACAGAAGCTGAAGAGAGCCGCATGGCTACGACTTTCCGAGCTTGAAACCGACGGTACGAATGTTGTACTAATTTTTCTGATCCAAAATGAATAAATATATATATATATATATATATATATATATATATATATATATATATATATATATAGTACATAAAATCAGAACAACATCAGTACCGTCTGTTTCAAATCCTAAAAAGGGGGCCATATAATAGGCCTTTTTATCTGACTCTATTCAGCATCTGTCTATGTCAGGCATAAAGAGAGACTGATAAAGATTCCTATTATAAGATCCCTTTGTTAGGATTTGAAACCGACGGTACCGATGTTGTTCTAATCGTCTGTAATACATATATAAATAAATATTACGCTCTTATTATTGAATTTTCTTAATAATCGAGCAGTTTGCTTGGGGTTTCTCCCACTAACCTTACTATATATCTATATATAAACTAGGAAAGTGTGGTTTTAGTACTGCATCCATAATTTTATTTAAGTGCTGTCAGTAGCGCTCTAAACGGGAACAATAAATATAAGATTACAGTATTACATTTGGTAAGTGGTATATAGTAGTCCAAAAGTACTCAACATCCTAGATAGAGTATTGATTTACTCCTCTCCAGGAGTTAGGCACAAGGCCAGTTTTTATCTTACTCCCACAATTAAGATGTGACCTAAGGTCGGGTCGGGAAAGTGGGGTCTACAAATTGCCTGGGCAGCCCCGTCGGCATTCCTCGGTAGGGGCGCCTCAGACAGTGAGCAATAAACTTACTCCTCCCCAAAGAGGGGAGGCGAAGCCTGGGAGGGTGGACCTCCTAGAACTGCACAGGGCAGGCCCATAGACCGGCGTAAATCAAGGCCCGAAGGCCAAGACAATACCAGTTTATGGGGTGTAGTATCCATCGGAATAGATACTACACTTTGATCTTAGCCAAAAGGCTGCATTGCTGTTATTTATCTACCTCCCACAAGGTAAGATGTGACACAAGGTCGGGAAAGTGGGATTAGATAAGCCAGCGCTCGAGAGGTGAGCACTCTGGCCATTAAAAATTGCCTGGGCAGCCCCGTCGGCATTCCCGGTAGGGCGCCTCAGACAGTGAGCAATAAACTAACTCCTCCCCAAAGAGGGGAGGCAAAGCCTGGGAGGGTGGACCTCCTAGAACTGCACAGGACAGACCCATAGACCGGCGGAATCAAGCCCCGAAGGACAAGAAAGTACAAGTCTATGGGGTGTAGTATCCATCGGAACAGATACTACACTTTGATCTTAGCCAAAAGGCTGCATTGCTCGGGAGAAACAACTTCTCTGTCATAATAGTAATAATATAGTATTATATTTCATAAGTTGTATAAGTTAATTCAAAGTTCTCAATAGCCTAAATAGAGCAGGTGTGTACAGTAGTACATTTTCAATGTAGTGTATGCTTGATGCAGAAGGGGAAGACAAAGAACTAAATATAGGTTTTATTATATTCTTACAGGGAAGGGGGAGATAAAAACTCGGCGTTGCTCGGGAATAAGTTAAAACAAATATAGATATCATTATATTTCTGAATAAGTGGGTGGGGAGGAAACTCGTTGTTGGCCGAGAGCAGTAACTTTAATACTTAAAGCTCATGTGAATGACTTACATTATTATTATTTTAATACATTAAAACAAGATAGAGGAATGGGCTGGGCGGAGATGTAAGAGGGGTGTGGGAGAGGGATGTGGAAACACGGAGAAAGGGGAAGAGAGAAAGCTTGAGGGACGGATTGGGAGAGGTAGAGAGGTAGGAGTTTTCATATAACGATGTTACACACACTTTTTTTTACCTCTTCTATTGTTTTTATGCCCTCCCGATCAACGCCGGGTAGCCCTGCTAGTATGTATATAAAGGTTAAATATGTTTATGTTAATATATTCATATGTAGGGAATACACTTCTGAACTACTGAACTTATCATTATTTATTTTGAAAGTTTAGTTTAATGCTGAGGGGCAAAACTGGGGGCGAAACCCGTTGTGAAAATTCTGATACCCCCGATGTTTGTGAAATTTTACCAAATTCTTTAAAAAGCACGAATGGAGGAAGGTCTTGTGGCTTGAGTAGCTCTTATTTTAGTTTTAATCTGCAGTAATACATTTTTTTGTACCTGGTCTTAAAATATTACAATATTTTCTTTTGTGGTACAAAACGTTATTATTGCTATATATATATATATATATATATATATATATATATATATATATATATATATACAGACCATATTTATTTTTGAACATGATGTAATTAAAAGATAAGAGAATGAAAGGCAAGCTGACCGGTTTCGAACCTCGCTCAACAGAGCTAGACGGAGGTAAAGATTAAGAGTAAAAAATGCTATGGGTATTATAGTGAGGGAAAAAGGGAAAAGATTGAATCAAATAGAAACTACATTAAGTCCGAGAAGATTTTCTTTTTGTTTACAAAGTGAAAGTCTCAGAAACTTAATGTAAATAGTTTCTTAGAATCTTCAGATGAAAGAGAGAGTGTGACTTGCTGAAAATGGTCAACACTGAATTTTGAGGCACAAGAACGGTTATTTATGAGATGTTCGGCGATGGAAGAACCAGACATATTATGCAAAACATCAGTTGGTAAGTAATTTGCCT
>OY744531.1:19654424-19664424 GCA_963556195.1 Sepiola atlantica | reverse complement strand
TAACTGACCGTTTTATTTTCGAGCCTATCTCAGTCGAAACGTCAGGTGTTCATACGAGATATTGGACGGATGATTATCACTTCTAGGAACGAGACCCGATAGACCACTCGGATGTTCCAGTGAATCTCCTTAGCTATCTTCCGAGGCAACACCAGGTCAATTATTACCTCATCCGCAATGGTTACTTCTTGATAAAGAAAACAACAACAAAAAGTTTTCCCCCCCCGGTGTGGAAGCAAGTAAATTGAGACTTATTGAAATATACTTTTATTTCTTTAAATAAATATATTCGATATAAATTTTTTTTAAAATGCGTAAGAAAGGGTCAACCTTTAATTGACTAAGGAATGTACTATTATCGCTGACATCGTAAAAGACAAACCGGAAATGACTATTATAACAACAAAAAAAAAATAGATGTATTTGGGCTTGGATCAATTTTTTTAAAACAGCCAGAATGCCGCTAATGAGCGGACAGCTCTAATTCGCTGTCTCAAACAAAGAATACCGCACAGCGACTATGGACACGTCAGAGCTTGTTCTCGGTTCGGAGTTTTGGTTTCGTACTCACGCGCTCGAAAAAATAAAACGCAACAGGTGTTTCCAGAAATTATCAGAGAAAACAACAAAAATAATAATCAGCTAAATCCAGGCTAAAATACCCACAGGAACTTGTTTATTCTTCGAAATATGGCATTGGGTTTTGTTGAGGAATTAATCATTAAATGAGTTGGTGAAAATTGTATCGAAACAATGTTGCTAGTATCATCTGTTCCGGCCCGCTCCTTGTTGAAAATCGCTTATTAGAGAATATATATATATATATATATATATATATATATATATATATAAATAATTTTATGGAAGGTTTTGCTTTACGAGACGTTTTTTAAAACTTTTCAATTTTTTAAATAACCTATTTGTTATTCCGATCAAATTGGTATAAATAAGTTCCATATTTATACCAATTTAGTGAAAATACTAAATGGATTATTTGGAAAATTGAAAAAATGCTAAAGAGCCTGATACAGAAAAAAAAACCCGTGTTTTTAAATAACATCTGCCTTAATGAAAATATGCTGCACACACACACACACACACACACACACACACACATATATATATATATATATATATATATATATATATATATATATATATATATATATATATTTAATACTAAAGTGTTTTTCACCTACAGACGGACGTCGTTTCAGGCTCTGTTACCCTCATCAGTGTAGGAGTGGCGGTTGCAAGCGGTCGCATGGGCTTGAACGCCGTTCGTGGATTCAGGCTAGAATCACGAGACAAACGCTCAGGACCACACGGTTGCGAGAAATCGACAGAGACATTAGTTGAAATGAAGAGACACTTACCCTGGAGGCGGGGAAAGTGTAATTGATGTCTACAGTGTTCAACGCTCGAGCGGAACTATATATATATATATATATATATATATATATATATATATATATATATATATATATATATAGTGTGCGTTAGAGTTAAATGAATTACAGAAGGAAATCCGAGTATGAGAGCTCAATGCAATAAACAGAGCAAGAATAAAATAAAGTAAAGTAACACGGAATCACATAATCACCGGCGCAATAATTTATTTCGACCCTCCGGTCTTATTCAAGCATCCAAGCGAGGTCTAGGAGGTCCACCCACCCAGGCTGTGCATCCCCTCTTTGAGGTGGAGTGAGTTTATTGCTTACTGCCTGATGCGCCCCTACCGGGGAATGCCGACGGGGCTGCCCAGGCATTTTTGTAGGCCAGAGTGCTCACCTTCTCGGGCGCTGGCTTTTCAAATCCCACTTTCCCGATTGGCTGGGTTCCGAACTACTAAACACCGGTAGAAGCTTCAGATTCGCCTTATCTTATTTTAATTTAAATTCAGTAGAATCCCTATATATCAAAGCTAAGAAAATCACGGTATCTAAACTGAAAAATATTTAAATTTTGAATATCGTTGTTATCGTTTTGAATATCGTTGTTATCGTTTTGAATATCGTTGTTATCGTTTTGAATATCGTTTGTTATCGTTTTGAATATCGTTTGTTATCGTTTTGAATATCGTTGTTATCGTTTTGAATATCGTTGTTATCGTTTTGAATATCGTTTGTTATCGTTTTGAATATCGTTGTTATCGTTTTGAATATCGTTGTTATCGTTTTGAATATCGTTTGTTATCGTTTTGAATATCGTTGTTATCGTTTTGAATATCGTTTGTTATCGTTTTGAATATCGTTGTTATCGTTTTGAATATCGTTGTTATCGTTTTGAATATCGTTTGTTATCGTTTTGAATATCGTTTGTTATCGTTTTGAATATCGTTGTTATCGTTTTGAATATCGTTTGTTATCGTTTTGAATATCGTTGTTATCGTTTTGAATATCGTTGTTATCGTTTTGAATATCGTTTGTTATCGTTTTGAATATCGTTGTTATCGTTTTGAATATCGTTTGTTATTAAATCATTTGGCTTTGAAGAGTGCATTGAGTCAAAACCTGTCAGCGAAATAACTTATAAATATATTTCCTCTACTCATAACAATTTGGATCGGATACCAAATTTATGAGTTTGTCCGCAGGGTCTACATTTACAGATATCCTGGGTTTGATCTATTTTGGCTTTTAAGTAGTTCGTTCTGATCGCGTTGTTTTTTATCAGCTGTTAATAGTGTTTAAGGGTTTCTCTGTTCAAGTGTTATTTTCGTAGCCATGTTCATGTGTTTTTTTTTGTGCACCATTTCTCTGGCCAGTCTTATAAATCGTCCATGTAGCTCCTTCTTTTTTCACCATTTTGCATTTCTCGCTGTTTTATTTCCCATTTCGCTTCTCTCTGTATTGTTCATTTTGGTGATGCTGTTGTCAGTAGTAATCAGCCTTTTTTTGTATTATATGTTATGTATTTTTTAATTCTTTAATCGTATCGTCCACACAGTATCCTATATTCACCAGTCCCTCCCCCAGTATCATCATTCGGGTGCATACTCATTAGTTTCCTGATTCTTTGGGCCAGGTGTCTGAGTTTTTCTTTGTCCAATCTATGAATGATCCAGTATTTATTCCTTTTAAAAGGTCTCTGATATATGATTTAGTTTCACTGAGCTTTCTTGTTCTTCGTCGGTATTGTTTTCTAATCCTGTTTTTCATTTCTGCTGTTTTGATTTCCTCCGTTTCCTGGACGCTCAGATATTTATATTTATCCTGCTCGCCAGGTGTTTTGATCACCTCGCGGTTCGGCAGTTCCATTCACGCTACTACTTCGAAGTTGTCCTTCTTCGTCTCTAGCAGTGCACACTTTCCAATTGCGAATTATATTCGGATGTCCTGGATAAAAGTTTTAGTTGTATTTATTATTATTTGTACTCACTAGGCGTTCTCACAGATCATCGTCAGTGATTGCTCACCGACAACAACCAGTGGTATTTCCTGGAGTCTGAGTGACAACAAAACTCCCCAGATTTCCAGTATTCTCCACCTCTTTTAGATTGCCACCGCAAATAACATTGCGGTATCGCAATAGCCGCCTACCATTGATTTCTCGCTGGCAACGACTATTGGTCTGCTCTGGGATTTGGGTGGCAATAAGCCTTCCCAACGTTCCAGCAGTCTTCGCACTCTTCCAGTGGAGGTCTGGTTTGTGCTGTCCCTCCTCGGTCTTCCCATCTTCCTTGACCCTCTACAACTATTTTTTGCCGTGTCAGCCGAAGCCGGTGCCATTTTCGGGGGGGGGGGCAGCTTATAATGTTTTTTGCAGTTTCTGTTCCTTGGTTCGTGACGTGGTGTTCTTCCTGTAGTTTTATTTTCTTTCTGTTGTAACTTCCATGTCACTAGTTATCATTCGTAGCTTATGTGGGTTGGTTTCCGTATTCGAGGATTTTCCTTAAGATTGCAGCTGTTTTGATCATTGCTGTCCCTTGTATGGTCTCAGTGAACCCTTTGATTCCAATTTCTCCCTATCTTTGCTTCTACGATTATTGATAGTATATTGACTTTTTCATGCTCCATATTCCTTTCAGTTTTCTGGCAAGTTCCGTGTATTTGCTTCGTTTTTCCGTCTCCTTAATCTTCACTCTGTGATCTGCTTGAACGGCAAATTCTTTGTATTTACCCCGTTTTTCTGTTTCCTTAATCTTCACTTTGTGGTCTGCTGGGACGGCAAAATCTTCGAGTTTGCAGGACTTTTCCTTCTTGTTGACTATCATGACATCCGGCGTCCTAGCTTGTATGAGTCTATCTGTTTGTACATCAATGTCCCAGAGGATTTTGTGCCTTTCGTTTTCCAGTGATGTCTCTGGTTTATGTTTGTACCATTTGTCCATGTATTCGTAATGCAATCGTTTGCATAGTTCCCAGTGTACTACTTTCCCCATGCAGCCATGTCTATTCTTGTATTCTTTTGGGGCTTGTTTGCTGCATTCACTTATGTGATTTACTGTTTCGTCTCTTTGCACACACAGTCTGCATTTACAGTTTTTTTGTGAGTTTTATCTATTTTAGCTTTGATGTAGTTTCTCCTAATCGCATTGTTCTGTGCAACCGTCAGTATGGGTTTCCGTTTCTCTGATTATTATTATTATTAATAATTTATTATTATGTATATTATTATTATTATTATTATTATTATTATTATTATTATTATTATTATTATTATTATTATTATTATTATTATGATATGCTCACCAGGAGTTCTCACACGAGTCATTATCAGTGATTGCTCACGGGAAATAACAAGTGATGTTCCCTGGAGTGAGTAGCAAGAAGTCTCCCCAGATTTGCGGCCCCCTTAGATAACCGTTGCAAATTATTTTGCATCATCGCAACAGTTTTTAACCATTGATTTATCACTTGCAATGACCGTTGGCCTTCTACGAAATGTAAGTGAATATAAGCTTCCCCAAGGATTCCAGTACTTTCTGCACCCTTCCAGTGGAGGTCTGATTAGTGCTCTACCTCCTCGTCCTTTCTATCTACTTGATCCTTCATGCTCAGTTCTCTGGCAAGTACCATGTATTTGCTTAGTTTTTCGGACATCTTAATATTCACCCTGTGAAATGCTGGGACGGCGAACTATACGATTTATTTTTGACCCACTTGTCAGTTATTATCATATCTTGTCTCCTTGATTGGATGGATTTGCCCGTTTGTACTTTCAATGACACAGAGAATCTTATAATTTCTTCTTCTTCTTCTTCTTCTTCTTCGTCTTCTTCTTCTTACTATTATTATTATTATTATTTACTCACAATGAGTTTTCACATAAGTCATCATTGCTCACTGATAATAACCAGTGGTGTTCCCTGGAGTCTGAGTTACAACAAGTTTCCTCAGATTTCCAGTACTCTCCACCTCTTTTGATAACCGCTGCAGATTATTTTACATTATCGTAACAGCCGTTTACCATTGGTTTCTCACTTGCAACGACTGTTTTATCTGGAATTTACGTAGCGATAAGCCTTCCCCCTCAATATCCCAGTACACTCAGCACCCTTCCATAAGAGATCTGATTGGTGTTCTCTGTCCTCAGTTTTTGAATCCTTCTTGACCCTTCATGGCCATTCTGGTACCACCACATATGTGTGAGTGCGTGTGTGTGTGTGTGTGAGTGCGTGTGTGTGTGAGTGCGCGTGTGTGTGAGTGTGTGTTTATTAGGTGTTGGGATGTTAGTTTATGAGATTTCTGATAGTTTCAGTTCCATTGGGTTCGTAATAATAATAATAATAATAATAATAATAATAATAATAATAATAATAATAATAATAATAATAATAATAATAATAATAATAATAAAATGATCTGCAACAGTTATCAAAAGATGTGAAGAATACTGGAATTCTGGGGAGACTCGTTGTCACTCAGACTCCAGGAAATATCACTGGTTATTGTCGGTGAGCAATCACTGACGATGATCTGTGTGAGAACTCTTAGTGAGTACTACTACTACTACTACTACTACTACTACTACTGATAATAATAATAATAATAATAATAATAATAATAATAATAATAATAATAATAATAATAATAATAATAATAATAATAATAATAATAATAATAATAATAATAATAATAATATACAATAATTATTATTCTGTACTCACTCAGAGTTCTCACACAGGTCATCATCAGTGATTGCTCACTAATAATAACCGGTGATTATCCCTATAGTCTGAGAGATAACAAGTCTTCCCTGATTTCCTATACTCTCCACCTTTTCTGATAACCATTGCTAATGATTTTGCGTTATCGCAACAGCCGTTTGCAATTGATTTCTCGTTGACAACGACCATTGATCTTCTTTTGGATTTGGGTGTCCTTTCAAAGGCCACATTACTCTCCGCACTCTTCTGGTGAGTGCTCTCCCTCTTTGGTCTTTCCATCCTCCTTGACCCTTCATAACGATTTTGTGTGGTATCAGCTGGAGATGGTGCCATCACATCGTTGTTGTTTTTTTTAAACTATTATTATTGTTATTATTATTATTATTATTATTATTATTATTATTATTATTATATTCATATTATTATATTGTTGTTATTATTATCATATTATTATTATTATTATTATTATTATTATTATATTCTTGTTATTATTACATTATTATTATTATTATCATTATTATTATTATATTGTTGTTGTTATTATATTATTATTATATTATTATATTATTATTGTTATTATTATTATTATTATATTGTTGTTATTAGTATATTATTATGATTATTATTATATTATTATTGTTATTATTATTATTATCATATTATTATTATATTGTTATTATTATATTATAATTCTTATTATCGTTATTATTATTATTGTTTTTATTATTATTATTATTATTGTTTTTATTATTATTATTATTATTATTATTATTATTATTATTATTATTATTATTATTATTATTATTATTATTATTATTATTTAACTGAATTAATACAAATTATTGCTACTTTTAAGAATCCCTCCCTGCCAACCAACTCGTGACTTGCGTCACGATCGATCGTTATTGCCGCTTCTGCTCTCTTTATTTTCTCTGCTTTCTTCTTAGTCTGGAAGAAGGACATCAATTTAGGGTGCACCTGGTGATGACTACACTCACTGTAGTGGTAATTGTCAGCATGCCACGCCTTTTAACCCTAACCTGCGCGAAGAAAGGTGCCCAAATTACTTATGCCTGTCGCGTGATTTGCAACAAGTTTTTTTTTTCATCGCTGCAATTGTCTTCGTCTTTATCATTTTGACGCAGATGTACGTGTGTGTTGATATGCATCTGTGTGTGTGTCTATCTGCGTGTAAATATGCATATGTGTGTATGTATGCGCGTGTTCGTGTGTCAGTATATATACAAGTTGGTTTTGTATTTGTATGTAAATCAGTGCGTCATGGTGTTTTATCGTATGTGCGTAAAGATGAACATCTTATGTATGTGTGGGTATGTCTATGAGTGTGTTAATGTGCGCATGTGTATATGTTTGCAGTATGTTCGCATGTATGCGTATGTATGTACATATTAGTGTGTATGTGTGAGTGTATCTTGGTGTTTATGTATGTGCGTGCGTGCACCTATTTACGTTTTGGCGTGTTTGCGCAATATATGTGTGTTCATGTATACATGTTAGTGTGTATGCTTATGTGTGTACCTATCTACGTGTTAGTGTATATGTGTATGTATGTGGGTGCGTATGTGTGAGTTGGTGTGTATGTGTCTATATATATATATATATATATATATATTATTTTAACTAGTTTCGGAATGTATTATTTTAGTGTTATTAAATAAAATGTGTCTTAAATCAGAAGAAAGCAGTTATTTTTTTGTAGATGTTGGTAAATTGAGCTACAGTTTACAAGATGCATGGTGAGACGGCGGGATAGAGTAGTGGTTGTAAAACCCATGTCGCTATTAGCATTATTATTATTATTATTATTATTATTATTATTATTATTATTATTATTATTATTATTATTATTATTATTTACTCACTAGGAGTTATCACACTGGTCATCGTCAGTGTTTGCCCACTGCCAACAACCTGTGGTATTCCCTGGAGTTTGAGTGACAACAAGTCTCCTCAGACTTCCAGTATGCTCCACCTCTTTTCGTTCATCACCGCTGATGACCTTGTGGTATCGCAACAGCCACCTACCACCGATTTCCCGCTGATAAGGGGCATTGGTCCCCTCTGGGGCCCGAGTGGCAACAAGCCTCCCTAAGGTCCCAGAGTTGTCCGCGCTCTTCCAGTGGAGGTCTGGTTTGCGCTTTCCCTCCTCGACCCTCTGTCCATAATTTTCGTGGTGTCAGCCTATGCTTGCGCCTCTCTCGTGCGGTTGTATTTTCCCCGGTTCTGTTTTCTTGTGCTTCCATGTGTTTGTTCTCCATTTGTTGCTTATGTGGGTTGGTTTCCGCATTCGAGGACATTTCTCAGGATTGTAGCTGTTTTGATCATTACTGTCCTTTGTATGATCTCAGTTATCCCCTTGATTCCTATTTCTCCTAGGTTTTTCTCCATGTTTTTGGGGACTGTTCCTAGTGCTCCTATTATTATTGGTGTTATACTGACTTTCTTCATGTTCCATATTCCTTTCAGTTCTCTGGCAAGTTCAGTATATTTGCTTCTTTTTTCCGTCTCTTTGATCTTCACTCTGTGGTCCGCTGGAACGGCAAAGTCTACGATTTTGCAGGATTTTTCTTTCTTGTTGATTATTATCATATCCGGTCTCCTTGCTGTTATGGGTTTGTCTGTTTGTACATTCATATCCCATAGGATTTTGTGTTTTTTAGTACAGTTTCTGGTTTGTGTTTGTACCGTTTTTTTTGCATATTCGAAATTCAGTTGTTTGCACATTTCCCGGTGTACTTCTTTCCCCACGCTGTCATGTCTGTTCTTGTATTCCTTTTGGGCTAGCTTGCTGCATTCACTTATTATATGATTTATCGTTTCGTCTCTTTGTCCACACAATCGGCATTTACTGTTTTCCTGGGTTTTATCTATCTTTGCTTTAATAAAGTTTGTCCTAATCGCATTGTTCTGCGCCCCCGTCAGCAGAGATTCCGTTTCTCTGTTCAAGTGTCCTTTTCTTAGCCATGCCCAGTACATCAAGTGGTTTATTCTTTGTTCTGTATCCGTAAACCTGTATCCGGCATCACAATTTCCGAGTATGTAGTTGAGTGGCATCATGGCTATTATAAACAATAGTGGTGATAGAGAGTCTCCTTGAAAAATGCCTTGAAAAATGCCTCTCTGTATTTTTATCTCAGACAGGTGTTGTCCTCCGGCTGTCAGTTTTAGTCTCCATATTTCCATTGCTTTCTGGGTGAGATTAATAATCCTGTCTGGTATTTTGTATATTTTTAAGCATTCAATTATCCATGTTTAGGGGATTCTGTCGCAGGCTTTCTTGCAGTCAATCAATGCCATGGTTATGTTCTTTTGTCTGTTCTTCACCTCCTTCAGGATCTTTTGATCAATGTATAGTAGATCATGTGCTCCTCTTTGTCCTTTCCGGCATCTTTTTTGTTCCTCGGGGAGCAGTCCACGTTTGTCCAGGGATTGGTAGATTTGTTCTCTCAGTTGTGCTGTGAGAATTTTCCACATTATTGGTAGACATGTTATCGGTCTGTAGTTGCTGGGGGTCGTTCCCTTTTTGGGGTCTTTTTGTATTAATGTTGTTCTTCCTTCTGTCATCCATTCTGGTACGTCTGTTTTGCGGATATATCCACTCAGTTTCTGCGCTAGTCTTTCATGCAGGGTCGTGAATTAAAAAATTTTTTTAAATTTTTTAAACCAGTATGCATGTATTCCATCGTGGCCTGGTGCTCTCCAGTTTGCCATTTTTCTTAGGGTTTTCTTGATCGTTTCTTTGTTTATTTCTGTTTCGGTTCCTTCTTCGATTTCCTGCAATTCATCTTTCATGTATTTCATCCATTGGGCATTCTTGTTGTGCTTTTTTGGTTCTTCCCATATCTTGCTCCAGAATTGTTTTGTTTC
>OY744531.1:19636924-19649424 GCA_963556195.1 Sepiola atlantica | reverse complement strand
TAATAATTATATTTCCTTATAAACTATGTGGATACATGAAATACTAATATATATATATATATATATATATATATATATATATATATATATATATATATATATATATATAAATGTTTTGAGGTACAAAACTTATAAATACATTTAAAAATGATACGCGGAGATCTCTCTAAGGCCATTTCGACTATCATCTCGTCAGGAGAAAATCGATAGTTTTAATTAATAATATTGTCGAAAGAAAGAGCAAATGGGGAAGTTGAAAGTGCCAAAATTAGTGATAAAGCGATTAAAAGTCAATTTAATGATTTACTTAAAAACCGATTAAAAGGCACTGCATTAGGGAACAAAAAAGGGGAGGGAGTTCAAAGTTCCCCAAAGAGATTTAGCGATCTAATAAATTCCTTCTGCCGGCACAAGGAAGGTTTTCGAATAGCGATAGAGACAGATTCCAATATTTTCAAATGGTTCTTGGAATCTGCTCTATGCAAGACCTCAAAACGGTCTATTTTATAGCTACTGGCACAGCTTGGGTTTTCAACCAAATGCTGGCCAATAGCAGAGTCCAAAGAATTAGGGGAGGGGTAACACAAGAATCCTACCTTTCCCTGACGTATTTTTGATGGAATGTGCTGGTTTATGCCATGTTGTGGTATTGGATCGTAGTGACTATGTTAACAAAATGTTTTCTATTCTTAACGACACTACTAAATTCTGTAGACTTGGCCCTGTCGAGTCAGCAGATAATACTTGTAAGAACGAGATCAAGATGCAGAAGCGTCTTCTTTCTTTATTTAAAAAGAAGGCTTTTTCGAAGGAGGTCTATGATAGGATCAGACCCTCTGGGTCATTCCGACCTAGATTATATGGTCTTCCTAAAATACACAAGGAGGGGGTGCCACTGAGACCTATATAATCTATGATAGGGTCCGCCCACCATTCTTTGGCTCAATGGCTCCTAGTAATCCTGCAACCTGTGCGTGATCTATACACTACGCACTGCATCCCTGATTCCTATCGGTTTACTGAAGTTCTACGTGGGTTAGATCGGGATTATGAGACATCATTCATGTGCTCGTTTGATGTCTCTAGTCTCTTTACTAATGTACCTTTAGATGAGACTATAACTATTTGTGCCGACGCTCTCTATGAAGGCTGCGTGGCTGCCCCTTGTTTCCCTAGGGAGATCTTCATAGAATTGATACTTTTATGCACTAAATCAGTCGAGTTCAGCTTCGAGAATACAATGTATAGTCAGGTCGATGGGGTCTCAATGGGTAGTCCATTGGCCCCCACTTTAGCTGATATCTTCGTCGGATATTACGAATCCGTTTTATTTAGGTCTGTAAAGATGCCCACTACTTATGTTAGATATGTGGATGACACTTTTGCGATGTTTTCTTCGCAGAGTGAAGCACTGGCATTCTTTCATAAGTTAAATTCTATTTATAAGGCTCTTAAGTTTACGATGGAAAGTGAGAAGGATAACTGTCTTCCCTTCTTGGATGTTCTTGTTGAACGTTCAAGAGGTGGCTTTCTCACTTCCATCTACTGGAAGCCTACTTTTACTGGGCTGTACGTAAACTGGTCTTCTTTTGTGCCTAAGTCTAGAAAGGTAGGCTTAATTTACACTTTGGTGCATAGAGCCCTCGTGATCTGTTCTCCAAGTAGATTAGAGTGTGAACTTAATAGGATCAGGGATATATTCATTGATAATGGTTATCCTGAAGACCTTATCAATGATTGCATTAATTAAAAAGTTGCTGACTTTAAATTCCCCAAAATATTTGGGCCTGTAAAATGTCCCATTTATTTGAAATTACCTTGGATAGGGGGAAATAGTATTAAACTAGGTAAACAGATTGTTGATAGCATTAGCAATTGTTTCTACTCTGTTTCCTTACGATTAGTTTATGCTACTAGACCTGCTGTTCCTTTCTTTCGCAAAGATAGTGTGCCCTATACAAATTATAGTAATATTGTATACCAATTTAAATGCCAATGTGATGCTGGCTATATAGGGTGCACTTCCTTGCATTTGCAGACCCAACATGCAGAAATTTAAATGTAATGTAAACTAACACTTCGCTGCACAACTCCCCACTTAAGATGCCCCTATACATCTTGCCTCTAATCACAGTATGTCTCAGTTGCAATAGGCCTTATTTGGAATGTGAAAAAAATACTACCTTTCAATGGTAAATTCATGGGATGAGTGTAGTGTCGTGTAGTATCTGCTCTGTTGTTATGATACTATCCTCCCAAGGATTACCTCTTCCTTTTTATAATGATGGTGGTAGTGTAGTATCTGTCCTGTGATCATGATACCATATTCCAAGGGATTACTTTGTCCCATTTTTGGAGGTCGGTGGGTAATATAGTATCTGTTATGTTGTCATTATACGATCCTCCCAGGCATTACCTATTCCTTTTTGTGGTGATTGTAGCATTGTATCTATTCTGCTGTCATTATATAATTCTCCTTGTCATAACTTCTTTGTTTTAAATACCACGTAATTGTACGAGCAATGCAGACAGTCCCGAGAAAAACTGGAAGAAAGACTAGAAGAAATTGGAATCAAAGGGAAAATTGACACTATATAAGGCACGACAAAGCAGCAGAAATCTTAGAATGCGGAAACCAAGCTACATAACAAACGAACGTCAAGCAGCCATAGATATGTTGAAATAGAAATAGAACAAAACAATATAGAAATGACATCACACGAGCCCAAGGGAACCGAAACTGCTAGAGATCCTTTAAACACTAAAACAAACACACATGTTGTGGCACTAGCCACGGCTCGCTCCTCCTCATAAAATGGTCGTGAAAGGTCAAGGAGGATCGAAAGATCGAGGAAGGAGGGCACTATCAATATCTCCACTGTAAGGGCACGGAGAGTACTGGAACATTTGGGAGGCTTATTGCCACTCAAACTCAAGAGAAAACCAACGGTTGTTGCTTACAAGAAATCAATGGTAAAAGACTGTTGCAATAACGCAAAATGATTTACAACAGTTATCGAAAAACGCGGACAGAAATGGAAATCGTAGGACACTTGTTGTAACTCAGACTCCAGGGAACACCACTGAGCAGTCACTGATACTGACTCATGTGAAAATTCCTAGTGAGTAAATACTACTACTACTACTACTACTACTACTACTACTACTAATAATAATAATACTTCTACTACTACTACTACTACTACCAATAATAATAATACTAATAATACTACTAATAATAATACTAATACTACTACTACTACTACTACTACTAATAATAATAATAATAATACTAATACTACTACTACTACTACTAATAATAATAATAATACTAATAATACTAATACTAATACTACTACTAATACTACTACTAATAATAATAATAATACTAATAATAATACTAATAATAATACTAATACTACTACTACAACTACTACTACTACTAATAATAATAATAATAATAATTATACTAATAATACTACTACTACTACTACTACTACTAATAATAATAATAATAATAATAATAATAATAATAATAATAGCAGCTTTCATAGTCTGCTTTAATAAATCGATAGTCCATTGAAATGTTGATGTTCTGGAAAAAAAACTGAAGGAAAAGGTTTAGTTTTAATCAATAATGTTACTAAAATAAACCTTTTACCATTTCTATTGTTGGTCTTTCTTCTCTCTCGTTTCTTTTCCTTTTGTTAACTAGTTTTGGCCTTTTCAGAGTTTGAACTCGTCGCTGCTGACATTTGGTGGATATTCACAATATTGTTCAGAATTCCTTCTTTTTTTTTCAGTAAAAAGACTTGAGTTTCTAAAATCCGAACATCTTGTGGGTGTTGTGTTTCCGCGACAATGCCGCCATCTTGAACTTTATAAAGGACAACAACAAAAAAGAGACATGGCGTCCGAGAAATTTTCTTATTTTTATTTTTGAAAAATGTTCTTATCGCATTTTCGCCAGGAAATTACCTTGATGTCAAGAAGAGAAAAATCAATCATAATATTTGAGTACAACGAATAATCTCGTCTCTCGCATGAGATTAACCGATAATCGATATTTAAACAAAAAATCATCACTTTTAAAAGAAAAAGTTAGTAATGATTTTTAAATAAAACAAAAAAACAATATTATACAGTGTGTTTAGAGAATCGATGGTATCACTTCGGGATTATTTTCTATACGTGTAAATAATGAAAAAACTTCCCATAAACGTAAGCCTGGAAACCATAAAAAATGACATCACACGAGCCCAACGGAACCTAAACTGCTAGAGATCCCTTAAACTGGCATATTCCTCACACTAAAAATCCATCCATCTATCTACATACTCCGGAGAGTTTCACCACATCCTTGAGACCAGAACTCTCGCCCAGGGGGGGGGGCGATTTTTCCTTTGTATCATTCAAGTCAAAGCCCTCCGTTCAGTCTAGAGAGACTATGGGCCCCCCTGCGTGTGTAATTGTGAAGCAAGTGTTGCGCAATCTCTAGCAACACCTCTCCTGAGTCGGCACTGCTTGATTCCAATGGCAAGCAATTTAAGACGACTGGAAACAATGCAGAGATAAGCAGAGAGCACATACAGCACCTGGTATTCCCAAATGGTCACCCATTTAGTACTGGCCAGGCTCGACGTCGCTTAACTTCGGTGATCTAACGGGAACCGGTGTGTCAACGTGATTTTGCATCATTACATGTGTGGTTTTAGAAGGTTACACTGAACTACCCGCTAAAGGCGTTTTCATGTCTGGATTTTACTTTTGCCGTCTTTTCACTTAGAGCGCCTGGCATTTCCAAATGGTCACCCATCTGCTACTGACTAGGTTCGACATCGCTTAACTTCGGTTATTTAACGAGGACCGGCGTGTCTACGTGATTATGCCACATGAAAACTAGATCGAATTAATTCACAAAACCAAAGCGAACATTCGTTCCTCGTGAAGACTAAAAATGTCTTGAGACGCTTCAATTTGACAGCCACCATTTTGATTGGAGAAAAAAAAAACTGCAATTTATATTTACTCGTTATTTCGTTTGTTTGAATCGAGGCTGACAAGTTGGCTGAAAATACGATGGTATGCGACCATGATTCGCGATACTTGACGACGTTTAATTGATTTAGCGTTGAAGAGGACAGAAATAAATGCTCAACGAGCGGAGACGAAAGCCACGGGCAATAAAACGGCACACCAGATCAAATGAACCGCTAATGGTCAAAGGTTAGATCGACTAAAAATTGGAAATGAAACACTACTAAAAAGCGGAACCGGTATTCTTAATTGTGTTAGTTGAATCTGCGCGTTTAAAGATGAAAATGCTATTTCAAATATTTATGAAAATGCTATTTCAAATATAATGAAAATGCTATTTCAAATATTTATGAAAATGATATTTCAAATATAATGAAAATGCTATTTCAAATATTTATGAAAATGATATTTCAAATATTTATGAAAATGATATTTCAAATATTTATGAAAATGATATTTCAAATATAATGAAAATGCTATTTCAAATATTTATGAAAATGATATTTCAAATATTTATGAAAATGATATTTCAAATATAATGAAAATGCTATTTCAAATATAATGAAAATGCTATTTAAAACTTAATGTATATGCTTATCAAAAATAACAAAAATGCTATTTCAAATACAATGAAAATGCTATTTCAAATATAATGAAAATGCTATTTCAAATATTTATGAAAATGATATTTCAAATATTTATGGAAATGATGCTTAAAACATAACGAAAATGCTATTTAAAACTTAACGAACATGCTTATCAAAAATAACAAAAATGCTATTTCAAATATAATGAAAATGCTATTTCAAATATTTATGAAAATGATATTTCAAATATTTATGAAAATAGTATTTAAAACATAACGAAAATGCTATTTTAAACTTAACGAACATGCTTATTAAAAATAACAAAAATGCTATTTCAAATATAATGAAAATGATATTTCAAATATAATGAAAATGCTATTTCAAACTTAACGAACATGCTTATCAAAAATAACAAAAATGCTATTTCAAATATAATGAAAATTCTATTTCAAATATAATGAAAATGCTATTTCAAATATAATGAAACTGCTATTACAAACTTAACGTATATGCTTATCACAAAATGCTATTTCAAAAATAACAAAATGCTATTTCAAATTAAACGTATATGCTTATCAAAAATAACAAAAATGCTATTTCAAATATAATGAAAATTCTTTTTCAAATATAATGAAAATGCTATTTAAAACTTATAATAAATGATATTTAAAAGTGAAGGAATAGGCGATTTTAAACTTAACGAAAATGCTATTTAAAACTTAATAAAAATGCTATTTAAAACTGAATGAAAATACTATTTAAAACTTAATAAAAATGATATTTCAAGCTTAATTGAGATCTATCTTTACCCAAATGTAAATTTAGTGTATATGAAAAAGTGTCTATTTAAAAATATTATGGGGAGGGGTGTTTCATCTCAAATCATACAAATTATTTCAGTTAATATTTCTCATGAGAAATATATTACAAATAATTTGTTTATAAATCCATAAGTGTTCTAAATTAAACAATTACTTTTATTTCAGATTATTTAGTTATTTAAAAACAAAATGCATACTCATTGTGTAAAGTTTTTTGTTTTTTAATTTTTTTTAAAATTTAGTCACGATACTTACTTGTTCTTGTTTAGCGGGAAAAATTCAACTATGATATTAAAAATATACAATGGCGTTTTCTTCGATTTTATTTTCTTCAAATACTGCAAATCGATTGTGTGTCCTTATTATAACAGTTAAACATTTTTTACAAAAAAATGAATATATATATATATATATATATATATATATATATATATATATATATATATGTATGTGTGTATTGTGTGTGTATTGTGTGTGTGTGCGTGTGTAGATTTAAAAAGGTATTTAAATCAAGTTTCAGAAGTGAATATTATCTCTTCTTTCAGGTTGGATTAAAATTTTTATAGAGCTCTAAACCGGAAAAAATTAAAATAAAAAGATAACGTCAGAATAATTTGAAAACAAAACAAAAAAATCTAATGTATTAGTGACGTCAGAGAGTTATACTATAGACGTATCAGCACGTGAATAGAATAATCTAACCTGAAAAAAATTACACTATGTCAGCATTAGTTTTTGTTTATGCAAATAGAACCTTCCCCCCCCCCCCGCAAAAAAATTAAATGCAAACAAGATCGATACTCTTCATAACGTTGTCAAAGTCATGGGTACATTTTGGGTCGACTATTAAGTGCCGGTCTATAACAGTGTTATTTTCAAAAATATATTTTATTTATTTTTGTTAACCTCTTATTGTGGCTATTCCTTACAATCTATGAGAAACACGACTTATTATTGTTTTAATGGACCATATTTTTGATTGAATACCTCAATAGCCACAGACTATAAGAATCTGTTTGCAGTTTGATATCATTTTTAATTTTAATATTAGATGATACAATTATGGGTCTCACGATGTGGCTTGTATCTCTAACAACCTACGGCAGCACTAAACGCTAGTATATTTGATTTCTTGCTGCTCGAGAAATCGGAAATAAAGTCTACGGAGCACTGAAAAGGTCAAAATAGTGAACGGTTTGTGATACCATAGTTTTATTACCGGGACGCAATGTTATGACGTATCCGTATTTAATGATAGTTTTACAAGTCTGTATTAATAGTAAAACATAACAATTTATCTTATGTTCATTAACGAGAAGGAAGTAAAGTAATCAAGTTATTTTAATAAACTTATTCGACCTTTTTAGATTCAAATTAGTGAGTTTTCGCTTGAACTTCAGACTACAATTAGTCAACCTGTTTAAAACAAATCTGGTTATAGGAGTAATTTGACCCGCTATCAAATCTCTCTCCCCTGTCTCCCTCTCCCTCTCCCCCTCTCTCTCCCTTTCTCTCTATCTCTCTCTCTCTTTATATATTATATTTTATTTTGACAAAATATTTTTTAATAGAAATTGCGCCAGACAAAGCATGAGGCCACTTGATGCAAATAGCTAATAAAAATACTACTTCAAGGTCAAAAACTAGCCAACGATAAGTGTTAGATGGATAGATTCCGACCCGGAAAATAGCAATTCTTCCCGCTTTGTCAGAAATATCGCACATGGAATGTGAGGTCTAATGGACAAAATAAAGGGAGGCTAGACAGTTACGAGGCTGCCGAAAGTAAACCCAAAGTCCACTTTCTATTTTATATCCCCAGACACGTGTTTCGTGTTAAAAGACTCATCAGTGTGGCTGCAACAAAATCTGGCATAAAGCCTGAAGGTGAGGAACACTAGCACCCCGAGGGGAGCATTCTGGTTAGGAAGAAAATTAACTTAGAACGGACCCGTCCACATTCCCAGGTAGGAGCGTCCCAGGGCACCGGCGATAAACTACACCCTCCCCACGAGCAACGTGTTAACGGCTGGGCGAGAGCACCTCTCATGGCCAAGCTGAACCACATATCATTCAAACAAAATCCCTCAGCACCTGAGCAAGTCTTCATCGAATGTAAAAAATTGCCAATGTGTTATGTTCACATAAAAAAATAAGAAAAAATTATAAATTTCACAATTTGGTTTCATGCCCCTCACCTGGAAATATAATAGGGTCCCCATTGAGAAATCTTGGATTAGATGATTACCCAACAAGGTAAACATGAAAAGAGTTAACAGACCCCAGAAATACAAGATGGCGTTTGTTCACAACTGTCGATGTCTTTAATTTACTGTTAGGACACCTAACGAAATCGGAATTACCTCCCTTGAACCATTTCGGGAATGAAGAGTTATCGCTCTTGGAAAAAGGGTTGTCTGCCCAGAGAGAAAGAAAACAAAGACTACGGCGTCAGACTGTGAATATATCAATCGCGTCCAGCGGCCAATTAACTCATTAATTAATTATGTGTTCAGTTTAAATAAATCTGTTAAACGTTTCTCTTGATAGTTCATCCATTTATTTACAAGTTATTATTTATAATTAACCTAAATAACGAGGTTATAAAATTTACCAAAGATCATTATTTTCTTCATTTGTAGCACCAGTAATGCTATATAATATTCGCTATTGATTTTTCTTGATCGATAAACAAAATACCTTGAGTATTTCAAAAAATGGAGGCCAAAACCTTGCCTGCTGATGTTTACATCTTTAGTTGCTTTGGACGGCTTTCACCTGCTGCTATCCACTCCGCTGACTGTTGATTTGACCCCAGATGTAAATGATGGGTCCATGTTTCATCCAGTGTCACATATTTATGCAAAAACTCCTTTTTGTTGTGTTGAAACAGTTGCGAACAACGCTCTGAATCCTCGACGCCATGTTGTTTTTGTTGAATACTCGAATGGAATAATGTTTTTTCTAGAAAATAAAATTCAACCCTGTGATCGAGATGGTGTCCTATATTATTGGCATCACTCTAAATTAAAAAAAAAAACCTGTATCGATTAGTTTGTCTATCCGTAAATAGAAACGTTTGATTTCCATAAACCAATGCTTGTATGGTTTTATGATAATCACTCCGAAGATGAAGTCAATTTTCTCGAAAACAATATGTCATTTTTCGTTGTTATGTTGTCTGTTTGCGTTTGTGCGTTGATGCGTTTGTCTTTTCTTTTTGCTTGTTTCCTATAAAATTGATGGAGCGCATTCAACTACCAAAGCGAACATTCGTCTCCTGTAGAGAGATCAACAATGTCTGGGGACGCTTCTGCCGGCGAGCTGCCATTTTGAATGTAGTAAACATGTCCATTATATTTATTAGTTTTTTTTTTCATTTCTTTCAATACACACTGACAATATGGCTGACAAAAATACGATGCACTGAGACCATGGTCCGCGAGATTTGCCAACGATTAATTGATTTAGTGCTGAAAAGAGAAGACAAATAAATTAATAAATACTCGACCAGACGTTGACATCTTTACTTCAGTAACTTCGTAGCTGCAATAATAATCAGCAATATATATATATATATATATATATATATATATATATATATATATATATATATATATATATATATATATATATATATATATACGTCCCGCTCTTCTCTAAAATCTTTGAATCCTTAATCAATCTAGCGATAGTCCGGCACCTTGTTAATGCTAAACTTCTTTCTGGTCATCAGTATAGATTTAGTCAAGCACAGTCTACTTCGGATATCCTAACGGTGATTTCTAAACGCATATACCATACACGACATAAATGATGAGTAAAACTGATTTAATGTTGAATACGACATAAATGATGAGTAAAACTGATTTAATGTTGAATACGACATAAATGATGAGTAAAACTGATTTAACGTTGAATACGACATAAATGATGAGTAAAACTGATTTAACGTTGAATACGACATAAATGATGAATAAAACTGATTTAATGTTGAATACGACATAAATGATGAGTAAAACTGATTTAATGTTGAATACGACATAAATGATGAGTAAAACTGATTTAATGTTGAATACGACATAAATGATTAGTAAAACTGATTTAATGTTGAATACGACATAAATGATGAGTAAAACTGATTTAACGTTGAATACGACATAAATGATTAGTAAAACTGATTTAATGTTGAATACGACATAAATGATGAGTAAAACTGATTTAATGTTGAATACGACATAAATGATGAGTAAAACTGATTTAATGTTGAATACGACATAAATGATTAGTAAAACTGATTTAACGTTGAATACGACATAAATGATGAGTAAAACTGATTTAATGTTGAATACGACATAAATGATGAGTAAAACTGATTTAATGTTGAATACGACATAAATGATGAGTAAAACTGATTTAACGTTGAATACGACATAAATGATGAGTAAAACTGATTTAATGTTGAATACGACATAAATGATGAGTAAAACTGATTTAATGTTGAATACGACATAAATGATGAGTAAAACTGATTTAATGTTGAATACGACATAAATGATGAGTAAAACTGATTTAATGTTGAATACGACATAAATGATGAGTAAAACTGATATAATGTTTAATACGACATAAATGATTAGTAAAACTGATTTAATGTTGAATACGACATAAATGATGAGTAAAACTGATTTAACGTTGAATACGACATAAATGATGAGTAAAACTGATTTAACGTTGAATACGACATAAATGATGAGTAAAACTGATTTAATGTTGAATACGACATAAATGATGAGGATAAAACTGATTTAATGTTGAACACGACATAAATGATGAGTAAAACTGATTTAATGTTGAATACGACATAAATGATTAGTAAAACTGATTTAATGTTGAATACGACATAAATGATGAGTAAAACTGATTTAACGTTGAATACGACATAAATGATGAGTACAACTGATTTAATGTTGAATACGACATAAATGATGAGTAAAACTGATTTAATGTTGAATACGACATAAATGATGAGTAAAACTGATTTAATGTTGAATACGACATAAATGATGAGTAAAACTGATTTAATGTTGAATACGACATAAATGATGAGTAAAACTGATTTAATGTTGAATACGACAAAAATGATGTTTATTTACTCCTCGCGGAGTTAGGCACAAGGCCAGTTTTATCTTACTCCCACAAGTAAGATGTGACCCAAGATCGGGTCGAGCAAGTGGGGTTAAAAGCCAGCACTCGAGAGGTGAGCACTCTGGCCATTTAAAAATTGCCTGGGTAGCCCCGTCGGCATTCCCCGGTAGGGGCGCCTCAGACAGTAAGCAATAAACTTACTCCTCCCCAAAGAGGGGAGGCGAAGCCTGGGAGGGTGGACCTCATAGAACTGCACAGAACAGGCGTGCAGTATCCATCGGAACAGATACTACACTTTGATCTTAGCCAAAAGGCCGAGAAAACTGATTTAACGTTGAATACGACATAAATGATGAGTAAAACTCATTTAACGTTGAATACGACATAAATGATGAGTAAAACTGATTTAATGTTTCATACGACATAAATGATGAGTAAAACTGATTTAATGTTGAATACGACATAAATGATGAGTAAAACTGATTTAATGTTGAATACGACATAAATGATTAGTAAAACTGATTTAATGTTGAATACGACATAAATGATTAGTAAAACTCATTTAATGTTGAATACGACATAAATGATTAGTAAAACTGATTTAACGTTGAATACGACATAAATGATGAGTAAAACTGATTTAATGTTTAATACGACATAAATGATGAGTAAAACTGATTTAACGTTGAATACGACATAAATGATGAGTAAAACTGATTTAATGTTGAATACGACATAAATGATGAGTAAAACTGATTTAACGTTGAATACGACATAAATGATGAGTAAAACTGATTTAATGTTGAATACGACATAAATGATGAGTAAAACTGATTTAACGTTGAATACGACATAAATGATTAGTAAAACTGATTTAATGTTTAATACGACATAAATGATGAGTAAA
>OY744531.1:19584424-19631924 GCA_963556195.1 Sepiola atlantica | reverse complement strand
TGCGATTTTTTAAAAACTTTTTTTTTTTCCTAAATAAATGCGTGTGTGATTTTCTTTCTTCTTTTCGTTCTTTTTTTTCTTTCTTTTTTCTTTCTTTTGTTTTCCTGAATAAATGCGTGTGTGATTTTCTTTACCTTTTTTCTTTCTTCTTTTTTTTTTTTTTCTTTCTTTTGTTTTCCTAAATAAATGCGTGTGTGATTTTCTTTCTTCTTTTCGTTCTTTTTTTTCTTTCTTTTTTTCTTTCTTTTGTTTTCGTAAATAAATGCGTGTGTGATTTTCTTTATCTTTTTTCTTTCTTCTTTTCTTTCTTTTTTTTCTTTCATTTTTCTGTTCATGCCTCGTGTTTAGTGTCTACTTATGCGTCGTGTTTTTTGCTGTTCATTATAAATGCAACAGTTATTCGTATGACGTATGCGTATATAAATCATCGAAGCTGCTTTTACAAATTCCCGTGATTCTATAGGAGGGGAGCCATATCGAACCGAATGTTTACGGAACAAAAAATCATTTAAAATAGACGTCTAGAGAATCATTTACAATAGTCGTCTACAATGAACCATTTACAATAGTCGTCTAAAATGAATCATTTTCAATAGTCGTCTAAAATGAATCGTTTACAATAGTCGTCTACAATGAATCGTTTACAATAGTCGTCTACAATGAATCATTTACAATAGTCGTCTAAAATGAATCGTTTACAATAGTCGTCTACAATGAATCATTTACAATAGTCGTATACAATGAATCATTTACAATAGTCGTCTACAATGAATCATTTACAATAGTCGTATACAATGAATCATTTACAATAGTCGTCTACAATGAATCGTTTACAATTGGAACACGATCGTTTACCAGGAGAGTGTGAACTCGGTTGTCCGTGCCGTAGGGACGTCTTTGGAAAGGCTGTTACAGTCCTGGCACAGTACCCAGCTCGCTGAGTTGTAAACAATAGGCATATTCCTTTAATGAAAGGGTTAATTATACCCGGTTGGGTATTTTGACGGGAATTACAGCGGTTTCATTAGGCATCATTAATTCTCTCCCGATAATTAACTCTGGCTGGGACCATCAGCTGGAAATTGTTGGCTTGTAATGAGGGGAGAATCATTACTTGATTTATCAAAGATATTTTTTTTTTGATTAATTTATTTCCGAAGAATTAAAACTGAAACTCTAAAGTCGAGTCGGTGAGCTGGCTCGTACGACCGACCGCTCCGTACGGAGTCGAACACCAAACTGTTTCTTCCCTCGCTGTGATAAACAAGAGAGAAAGAGAGAGAGTGAGAGAAAGAGAATATAGTCACCAGCATATCTCAGTTTACAAGCAGTTGATTTGATCTTTAATCCCATCCATTTCAACTTGATTGATCTGACTATGACCTATGAATTCCCAAACAACCTGCCCCCATTTTCCAGTGCAATAATATCAGCCTTGTATGTCCCCCCCAGAGGGCAATCCAATCAAGGGAAAAGGGTTTTTAAATGTGTGGAATCCTAGCTCCTACAAAAGGGTCACATTTCTTGTTATATTCGTCCACCCTGTTTGTGTGACCTTTGCCCTAATCGGCAAATGTCAAAATCTTTTTCATCTTATACAAGAATAGTGATGGTGCAGTTTTTCTTTTGTTTTTTCACAAGTACTTGTCGCTTTTTAGTCTCAACTTTACTCTTGTATGTTATGGCCCTGTTTAGGGGCCGGATATAGAACACAGACACGGGGTTTAGGTAAAAACAAGTATATTGGAGAAAAGTATATACAACAGAGAAACAAGAGAAGTAGTACGTCAGTACTGACTGCCAGTGTTGACTGGGGTTGACTCAAACGCTGAGAAGCCTATGCTTCCCGCACTTATTTAGAATGGACGAGTCCAAAATGTTCGTTATAGGTACGGCACGATAACACCCCCATCCCAAGCCTTACCTCCTCAGGAGTATTAATATCGTTTCCCTTTTGGATTCATTTCGATAATATCCGGAGACTTCCGTTTCCGTTTGGATTGACGCTTTTCTGGGGCTGCTTGGGATACTGGTATGTCAAAAGTATTGAATATGATGTCCATAACTTCTTCTTCTACCTGGGGGGGGGGGAGCTGTCAGTGTCATCCGACAGTCGTTTACTAATTTGATTTAGGTGCCACTTATGAGAGAACTGAGGTCCTCGGATTATGTAAACCATATTTCCAATTCTCTTTTCTATCATACCAGATTCCCAGAAAGACGTGCAGCAGTAACGACTGGTTCCCCCATTTCAACATTGTCTTTCATCAACGCTCGAGCTCGAGCCAACCGTTCTTCTAGGGTCAGATCATCCACCTTGAGGGAGGACCGCAACAACTTTTTACACGGGGTCCTGACCCTGTGTAAAAGGTCGTTGCCCTCGCACAAACACACACGCCATCATATTACGCACGCGATCATATGATCTTGCATTCCTCCAAATTGGACCAACAGCTTCCGCAAATCCACCAAATAAACATCTACGATCTCACCCAGAAGTAACTAACATGCCTCGAATGTTTGATACGCTGTAAATCTGTGATCGGTAAAGGCAGGAAATAGTGCGTCTTTAATTCGCGCTGTATAAGATTTCTCTCCTTTAGGTAGTTGTTGGTAAACTGCGAATGCTCCCCCAGTTAGCCGAAGCGCGATAACATGATCAAGCAGCTTCACTCCAGATAAGTCACACACTAATTCCAATTTTTCAATCCATTCAACGACTTTCCCAGTTCCATCGAAATCAGAGATGATCTTTAAGTCGAAACGGCAGTCCATTTTAAGCCGAAATAGCTTGTAATAAACTGACTGTAAAAAAAGAATAGAAAAGGTCACAATGGCAATCCAAACTCAAACAGAATTCCTGTTCCTCAAACGCACTTACACTTTCTCTCTACTCTGTCCAAAAGCCAACTCCTGCTTTCTATCCGTCATTATATGCAACCTAGTTGTTGTCCAGACATGCAAATTAGTTTATTCACGTATACAAAATACTAAATAACATTGCATGTGTAAATTCGATATTTGATTCTACCTAGCCTTCTTCTTTCGATGAACGTTGGTGCATGTTATTAAGAACACTATATATTAATGAAGTTTAATTTCTTTGCTCGGGTTATTTTTCGCAGATCTTTCCTTTCTGCAGCAAATGTAAATTCAAGATGGAAGCAAATCATGCTATCAGCAACAAATACTATGACGTAGTAATGTTATTCTTTCATTTTTATTACGGTGGGATCTGACGTGCTAACAAGTAGGTAACATTTTTAAACTTTTAAATTCTGTTTCCATTCAAATCCAGAGATTCGACCTTCGTAAACGGCGTCTACAGACAAAATACCTCATATTTTAAAATGATATCTTTGTTTTGTTTCTATCAGCAATATATGACCTTTTAATTTCATTTCCGCTAAGACATTTCCATTGTTTGTTTTTTTTTGCGATCGCTGAAATGGAAAAACACTGTTATTGAAAGAGAAAAACACTCTCATTTTTTTTTCTTATTTCACTTACGTTGAAAGGGAGATAACTATCTTTGTATAATATACTGGGAGGCAACGCGTGTTTAAGTCGTACGTATGTGTTAGGGTACACATAAGAGATTAGAGCAAAAAATAAAATAAAATAAAAACTAAAAAGAGCATCAATTTTTTTTTTACATACAGTCAAACAAACCTCTGTTCATGGAACAATTCGGATTTCGAAGAAAACATTCAAGCCGGAAATGCCTTGCGTTTTCTGTTTCGATTTTTGAACAATTCGATTTTCAAACAGTTTTACAAAACAAATTATGTTCAAAAACTTACGTTCCACTGTATAAGCAACATATATCTACAATAAAGTAGAAAATTAAAAAAAGCTTCCAAATAATCTTTATATTAATAAAATTATGAGACAACTTCGTGTGTGTGTGTGTGTGTGTGTGTGTGTGTGTGTGTGTGTGTGTGTGTGTGTGTGTGTGCGTGCGCGCGCGTGTGTGTGTGTGTGTGTGTGTGTGTGTATCCTGTATGAGTGTAAGTTTGATAATTATGTAATAATATTTAGATGCGGGTATGCAAAAATAAGGTTAGAATAGGAAATTTCCACGTGAGGTTGGAATTAAGTGGAGTGGAATTTTCCATTAAAAGTTGCATGAGAGCTACGTGTACCGGAAGTTATTTCACATACAGGAAGTCACTAGTGTGACGTGATTAATGAGGAGAGAATATCTTTCTCTTTTTACTGAATCGACAGGGAGAGAGAGGGAGGGGGGGTATTAAAACTAAAATTACAATTAACGAAAATGTTAACGCTGTTTTATAAATCGACTTTTAATAACAAACTTCGTTCCATTGACTACATTTTTAATACTTCTTCTCTGAGCCTTACTATTGTCAATCTGTTTCATCCACGCAACGCCGGGCCACATTTAAGAATTAATAAGGCTCTCATGTATTTATGCGTTTTCTGAATGAAATCGAAGTCAGATAAATCTTACATTATTTATGAGAAAAGAAAACTAGCTTTTGCTAAATCAAAATTAATATCACGGACATCCATAAGGCATTTTTATAAATTACATTTTTCTATTCTTCTTCCCTCGACCCGCCTACAACCAACACACACGCATCGCCAGACGAGATTTAAGAGTTAATAAATCTTTGAAGTATTTATTCGATTTATAAATAAACAAATGTAGGCGAAACAAATATCAACACTCTTTCTTTTTTTTAATACGAAACAAATATCAACATAAATACGAACTATAAATCCGGCATTATTGCACCATTATTGATTACAAAATAAAGCTCCCATGAGTCGGAATAATTACGGGAAAAGCCAGATCGGGACATAATATATAAAGTAAAGTCGGACTTTCTCCTATATCTTTAACCAGAATAGTTCTTATTTATTTATTTTTTTAAATTGCTTCACCCCAAACAAGGCATATTACCACTGAGACGTAAGGGGTTACTACTGTGATTAGGGATCACATTTATAATGGACGTCCTATGTGGCAGGTGTGGGCAGCGGGATATTTGCTCACATTAAATTTAAATTTCTGCATGTTGGTATAGTCGGGAAAACAGGGAGCAGGAAGTGAATCCCAAGGGAAAGCGGCCAGAGGAAAGAAACTATAGGAATAGCAAGTTTTTCGGCATTTTGACACCTATACAATCAAGGGGTGGAATTTTGCTGCTAGTCGGGTTGATCGGAGTATTTTTGTTGCAGTAAGTTCGTCCGTCGGAGCACATTCTATTGAAGTAATTAGGGATGTTACATTGCGGCGGTGGAACATGAACTGGAGCTTGCTATATAGCGCAGGGCCTAATCTTATAGTAAATAGTCAATAAAAAATCTTTTTCATCAGTGATTGAGGCCAATTATTCGCCGTATTTAACGGATGTATGCATGTGAACGATTACATCAGCTAGTATGGATTTTGTATCTAGGTATACCAGTGCAAAAACTTGACACGAAAATCTGGGAAACTAGTTCTCTCTCAGACTGAAAATATAAATATACATGAACTTTGATCCCCTCTTTGATCTCTGATTAACAGGTGCGTGGTGACAAGCTCAGAGTCCCTATTTGAAACAATTACGTCACAATCGTGGGAACAAGCAAATAAAGACACGTTTTAGTCAGTCCGTGTCTCAGAAGCGTGGTGCACGGATGCAAATTCGAGATGTAAATCAGAAAAAGGAAAATGAGAATTTAATTCCGAAAAGAGTAATAGCGCGTTGATTGTTTCTTCCTATCCCCGTAACGAAGAAGATCTAAGTTAGGAATAACAATGTTGACTCTCTTTCTAAACTAATGAAGGTATGAACTTTTTATAATTATGACGAAAAAATATCTATCAAATAAAGACCAGTTAAATTTTATGCCGGATTCGCCTTTTTCCTCTCTGCATGGAAAGTTTTAATTACAGACCATAGACGATCACGATGACGATGGTGAAGGCAGCACACTGGGCGATGATGATGATGGGAACAAAAGCAACGCACTGCGATGATAGTGACAGCGACGATGTCGGCGACGGCGACGGGTGGCAGTATACAGAAAACTACGTAAGATCACTGAGAACATTTGAAGTAAGGAACTTTGACTTAGAGAATTTGATTTAATAAACTAATACATTATATTTAAAAACCACAAAATATATGTTCCCTCGCTTTTAATTTTTAGCCCTGCTCGATAATTTTGTTATAAGTCATGCATACTGGAAGTTGGAGAAGTTTTAACTCTCACACTCATATTTACTACCACTTCCACCATATACACCGGGAAGACGTTTTAATAAGACAGTCTTTTGTAGCACCGTTATTATTATTTCATATTTTAACAATTGTAGGTTACATACACAACATTTTCAAACGAAACAATGAACGCTCCCTCAACCTGCACTTTTTTTTCTGAAACGCTTTTTTATTGGATAATCGAAATAATTTTTTTTTTTTAGATTTTCTTAATGCGTGCATTTAGCATTCTAGCTTACCGGAATAAAAAAATTAACAAAGACAAGCAGTCTGAGGAAAGAAACTATTAGAGTAGAACTTTTTCTGTCGTCTGGGGACCTCTACAGTGAAAGTGTGTGAATTTTCTGCTAGTCGGGTTTGTCGGGGTATTTACGTTAAGGGGGGGGGGTACAAGGGAATAACTTCGTCGGAGCAATTTCCGTGGAAGTAATTGTAAAACAAGCACAAGGATGTAACATTGGAGAACGGGTGTGTAAGTTTACTAGTACATATTTTAGCATTGGTGAATGGGTACGAGTACAAGCAACATTGCCCATGTATGAAAGAAAGGAAGTTGACTGGGTGGATTCGAGAATAACCTAACACCGGGAGAAAATTGCTGGAAGAGGTAAGACTGGCCAAGACTCGGAACAGTATGCAGGTGAGACCCCACGGATATGACGTCACGCGGGACCAAAGCGATAAACAACGGTTATATTTTGAGGGAAAACGATTTTCGATTTTGACGCGGCTGGAACAATACTTTAAGGGCGAGATAACTGTTGAGTCTCTCACACGGCCATGGGCGCTGGTGCCTGTCTGTTTATCTATGTATCATCTTTCTATGTATGTGGGTGTCAAGTACTTAGCTTAGGGGAGGAGTGTGTCTTTCCCATACTTAGTAAATTGTGCATTAAATGTAAATTGTACTCGTCATTTTTTAAATCTTTTCTCTTAATAACCCTAACACTAATCCTAACCCTAACCCTAAAGCCTAACCCTAACCCTAAAACCTAACCCTAACCCTAACCTTAAACTTAACCTACCCCTAACCCTAACCCTAACCTTAACCCTAACCCTAACACTAACCGTAACACTAACCCTAACCCTAAACCCTAACACTAATCCTGACCTTAACACTAAACCCTAACCCTAAAATCTAACCCTACCTCTACCCCTAACCTTAACCTTAACCCTAACCCTAACCCTAACACTAACCCTAAACCCTAACATTAAGACTAACCTTAACCCTAACCCTAAACCCTAACCCTAAACCCTAACCCTAAGACTAACCTTAACCCTAACCCTAACCCTAACCCTAACACTAACCCTAAACCCTAACATTAAGACTAACCTTAACCCTAACCCTAAACCCTAACCCTAAACCCTAAGACTAACCTTAACCCCAACCCTAACCCTAACCTCTATTTCTGAAACCATTTCTTCTCTCAATTGTTCATGCGCTAACTGAACAAGAAGATTTGAAGCAGCGATATGCTACGGATCTCGACGGGCAAATGAATGACGACACGGGCCACAATGAAACAGATATACGACATGTAATTCGAGGTAGATAAGTCGACAACGCAACACAGGGTTTCGAGTTAGTTTACAACAGTCGTCACCAACGAATCGTTTACAATCTGTTGGTAGTTTATATTTGAATATAATTGTTCCTACAATAATTGCCAACCGGAAAACAAACTAAATTCAACCCACAAGATAAACAAGCAAAGAATTCTGACCCCATTTAATCTGCGCGTTTTATGATGAAATATTCCGAGAAAGATGTGTGGCAGAACGGCGGGCCGACTTGAAATATTTTCGATGATGAGAAGGGAGAAAACAATGTGATGAAAGAGAGTTAAAACGTGTGGCAGTTTGAGGAAAAGTAGCTATGACTGTAGAAAGGTCAAGATCGAAGTGTATTATCTGTTCTGCCCCCAATCGAAAGAGGAGTAATCTTTCACGGCTGGGGACATTTTTATTCATAGCCAATCCATAGTACGTACTTTTAAAGAACTGGATATATCCTCTTCATATTTAACCGACCTTGCGTTACATCCAGCCCTCGTGGGAAGGCGGTAAATAGGAGCTGTAGAAAGGGCACTGTATTCGTGGAGCTGCAACAACATTGTATTAAGACGCTTGAACCACAGCATAATTTGAATCAGGACGTTTGAACCAGAACAGCATTCGGATTTAGACGCTTGAACCACAGCATAATTTGAATCAGGACGTTTGAACCAGAACAGCATTCGGATTTAGACGCTTGAACCACAGCATAATTTGGATCAGGACGTTTGAACCAGAACAGCATTCGGATTTAGACGCTTGAACCACAGCATAATTTGAATCAGGACGTTTGAACCAGAACAGCATTCGGATTTAGACGCTTGAACCACAGCATAATTTGGATCAGGACGTTTGAACCAGAACAGCATTCGGATTTAGACGCTTGAACCACAGCATAATTTGAATCAGGACGTTTGAACCAGAACAGCATTCGGATTTAGACGCTTGAACCACAGCATAATTTGGATCAGGACGTTTGAATCAGAACAGCATTCGGATTTAGACGCTTGAACCACAGCATAATTTGAATCAGGACGTTTGAACCAGAACAGCATTCGGATTTAGACGCTTGAACCACAGCATAATTTGGATCAGGACGTTTGAACCAGAACAGCATTCGGATTTAGACGCTTGAACCACAGCATAATTTGAATCAGGACGTTTGAACCAGAACAGCATTCGGATTTAGACGCTTGAACCACAGCATAATTTGGATCAGGACGTTTGAATCAGAACAGCATTCGGATTTAGACGCTTGAACCACAGCATAATTTGAATCAGGACGTTTGAACCAGAACAGCATTCGGATTTAGACGCTTGAACCACAGCATAATTTGGATCAGGACGTTTGAACCAGAACAGCATTCGGATTTAGACGCTTGAACCACAGCATAATTTGAATCAGGACGCTTGAACCAGAACAGCATTCGGATTTAGACGCTTGAACCACAGCATAATTTGAATCAGGACGTTTGAACCAGAACAGCATTCGGATTTAGACGCTTGAACCACAGCATAATTTGGATCAGGACGTTTGAACCAGAACAGCATTCGGATTTAGACGCTTGAACCACAGCATAATTTGAATCAGGACGTTTGAACCAGAACAGCATTCGGATTTAGACGCTTGAACCACAGCATAATTTGGATCAGGACGTTTGAATCAGAACAGCATTCGGATTTAGACGCTTGAACCACAGCATAATTTGAATCAGGACGTTTGAACCAGAACAGCATTCGGATTTAGACGCTTGAACCACAGCATAATTTGGATCAGGACGTTTGAACCAGAACAGCATTCGGATTTAGACGCTTGAACCACAGCATAATTTGAATCAGGACGTTTGAACCAGAACAGCATTCGGATTTAGACGCTTGAACCACAGCATAATTTGGATCAGGACGTTTGAATCAGAACAGCATTCGGATTTAGACGCTTGAACCACAGCATAATTTGAATCAGGACGTTTGAACCAGAACAGCATTCGGATTTAGACGCTTGAACCACAGCATAATTTGAATCAGGACGTTTGAACCAGAACAGCATTCGGATTTAGACGCTTGAACCACAGCATAATTTGAATCAGGACGTTTGAACCAGAACAGCATTCGGATTTAGACGCTTGAACCACAGCATAATTTGGATCAGGACGTTTGAATCAGAACAGCATTCGGATTTAGACGCTTGAACCACAGCATAATTTGGATCAGGACGTTTGAATCAGAACAGAATTCGGATTTAGACGCTTGAACCACAACAGCAGATCAAGTCAGCTGGCAAAATGATCTATAGTAAAAAATAATAGATTAAATAAGCTTCCGAGTAACAAGAATAACATTATTCATAACAAGATTTATTAAAGAAATCTTTTTTAAATAAAATGTTCAGGCGATCAATTTGAAAGTTTCTGAGAGAAAACGAATATTCTCAAGATGTATCGACTTAAGATTTAGTGCGTCTAACGATGAAAGTGATATTTCAAAATTAAACCTGGCAGACCGAACGACCGAGCTATCCCTTTAAAGAAGGAAAGTTTGGCCAATGAAGACGTCGTACACTTTGGCAGATACCGAGCATGAAATAACTTCTTCGCGCACCGGGTCAGGATCGAAACTGCGACGCCAGTTCGATTTACTGGCGTCTCTATCGATTTGCCTGCATCGCGCGTTGCGTCGAACGCTGTGCACATCAATTAGATGTACACTCAATGGGAGCGGCAGCTGCATTGCTGGTAAGAGTCGGGCGGCGGCGGCGGCGGCGGCGGCGGCGGCGGCGGCGGCGGCGGCGGCTGCAAGTGGATTGATTAACAACACAAACAAAATGGAGGAAAAAAGAAGAAGAAGAAGAAGAAGAAGAAGAAGAAGAAGAAGGCTTTCGCACTGCTGCAATGATGGCTAACGGGGGTGTAAAGAGGGTGATTGGGGGGCGGATAGGAAGGCGGGCGGGGCGGGCTGGTTAAGTAAGTAGGTAGATGCGAAAAAAAAAATAAAGGATTGATTTTGCGGATAAGCAGAGACTCGGATTGATCGGTACAGAGACAGAGAAAGAAAACGTGGAAGAGAGATGGAGCGAGAACGTTTACAAATATACCTAGACATTAATACAATCACACATACACACTCACACACTACTAATATATATATATATATATATATATATATATATATATATATATATATATATATATATATATATATGTATGTATATATATGTATTTAATGTCTAAATGGATGTAACGCAAGGTCGGTTTAATATCAAGAGGATATATTCAATTCTTTAAAAGTACGTACTATGAATAAAAATTTCCGCAGCCGCGAAGGATTACTCCTCTTTCGATTTGGGCAGAACAGATACTACACTTCGATCTTGACCTTATATATATATATATATATATATATATATATATATATATATATATATATATATATATATATATCAAAAACAAAAAACTGTGCATTTTTCTTATAGAAATCGCTCATGACAAGGCATGAAGCCACTTGATGTAAGTAGCTATCAAGAACAATTAATGATTATCACACAGACAGGAGATGCATCTTGGTCTTAGTCTTAAAAAGACCAAAGCTATAAGTATGAGGAAAACAATCAGCATGAAGAGAGTCCCACAAGCCTGCAGTTCTTGCAAAGAAGCTACTAAAATAGGAAGCTGTATTACAATGAGGTATCAAAACAGCGTATTGATGGAGACCATTAGACCAACAAGTCAAACGAGCTGGAACAAAAAAAGCAGGGAATAGATCACAGAATTCTGAAGAACACATGTCATAATAGTATTTATAGAAAAGACTGAGACTAGCAACATCACGTCTGTGAGAGAGGGGGTACAAAGAAGAAGAAAAAATTTGGCCAATCAAATTACAGATACGTTTCTGAACCCTATCAAGAACCTTTACATGGAACAGAGATTCACCAGCCTAAATATGACAACAGTATCCATACATGGTCTGCTAATATGTTTGTAGAGATAGAGAATTGCTTCAGGTGTGAGAAACTGTTTGGGGCGATAAAGAGTACCGACTTTACGAGAAGCAGAAAGATCCAGACGATTCCCTACGAGGATGAAACGCGGACACGTCTGTGTAGCTTAATTCCTATAAATATATTTTCATACTTTAATATATATATATATATATATATATATATATATATATATATATATATACAGTACGGTCCAACATTAAGGAACAAAAATTAAATCTTCTAAATTTAAACAAAATTATATATTAATTTTTGTGAAAATTTCACTGAATATACACATTATGTAGTTGGATTTTTACTGAGATTTTTAGATAAATTAAAATAACATTTTAAAAGTTATCCACCATTTTACAGATTTCAAGTGTCCAAAATTAAGGAAATAAATATCATTTTTAACTAAATCACATTAAAAAGACAAAAGAGATTTAATATTTGCTACTTACACCTTTGTTTTCGATAACTTCTGCGCATCTACGACTGCAGGATTTCACTAAATCTTGACATTGGGCCACAGTTATTTTGACCCATTCATCTTTCAGTTTCAGGCACAAGTCTTCGATGTTTTCCGGATTCTTTGCCATAACATTCTGTCCTAGAGTATTCCATACGTTTTCTATAGGGTTCATGTCAGGACTCTGAGCAGGCCAGTCTATTACCTCTACTTCTTGATCAAACAGATAATTCATGACCAGCTTTGCCTTATGGCAGGGAGCATTATCCTGCATAATAGCAGGCTTTTCGATACAAGAATTGTGTAACACTGTCAAAACGTATTGCTCTAAAACATTCTTGTATACAGTGGCATTTACTCTAGTATTTAAGCGTACAAGTGGTGATGTACTCTGCCATGCTACCTCTACCAAATTTAACAATTTTTTTTTTTATGCAGTTAAGATTAAAACTTTCGCCTATTCTTCTTCTTGCAACTTGGTTTCCATCACTGCCAAAATACATTAAATTTCGATTCGTCACTGAAATAAACTTTTCCCCAATTTTCTTCTGACCATATAACATACTTTTTTGCAAACGCCAATCTAGCTGCTTTGATTTTGTTTTTTTACTTATTAGCGTTTTTTTTTCGAGAAGATCTTGCAAAAAGACATATTTCGTGCAACCTTCTGGAGACAGTTTGTCGTGATACATCCGTGACACCTTCCATTTGTTTAGAAATGTTACCAGCTGTAAGGAAACGGTCTTTTAACACTAAGCGTTGTATAACTCTATCCTCTTTTGCCGTTTTCTTTGTTGGTCTACCAGGTTTCTTTGTGTTACTTAACCTTCCAGCTTCTTTATAGAGTCTGAGAACTCGGCTTACAACACTTTTTGAACGTTTCACACGTTTTCCGATTTCTTTATTGTCAACTTTTCCTTTCTTAATTTGACGATTTTTGCTTTGTCACTTAAATCAGTTTTATTTCTTTTTGACATGATTAATATTGCGTGACTTGCAGCAGTGATGATTATTAAAGTTTAGAATATTTATTTTCATCCTTTTATACAAAAAAAAGCTACTTTTTTAAACTTTAAACAATTATTTTTCCTTAATGTTCCTTAATTTTGGAAACTTGAAATATGTAAAATGGTGGATAACTTTAATAATATTATTTTAATTCATCTGAAAATCTCGGTAAAAGTCCAACTATATAATTTACATATGTAGTGAAATTTTCAAAAATATTAAAATATAATTTATTTGAGATTAGGAAGATTTGTTCCTTAATTTTGGGCGGTACTGTATATATATATATATATATATATATATATATTAATTTACGTATAAACATGTATATCATCGAGGGTTCGATCCTTGCTCAAGGTATCCATGCTAGTGACGGCTGTTAGCAAAAAGACGTGCCCATTGATTTTTTATGTACCGAAATTAATTTATATATATATATATATATATATATATATATATATATATATATATAAAATAAAAATAATGACACGTCCGATTAAGGGCAACTGAATGAAATATTATGCATATTCTTAATCGCTTAAGAAGTAGAAATATTCTAAAAAAAACAACACTGTTCTATCGCCAGTAAAAACAATAACAAAACTACGTGCTCGAGTATTTAAATGCAACACATTTTATAATGCTAATTTCGTAATTTTTTAAATGGCGTTTATCGCGTTTTGCATTCGAACTCTTCTATATATATATATATATATATATATATATATATATAATGGTACATCTTTTACGAGGTAACCCATTAATATGCATAGTCACAGACAAAATATAGAGTTGTAAACCTTGAACAAAAAATCCCTGTATTCTTTACGGGTAGTTGTTTTTTTTCTGTGACGACCATTCTCGTCTACATGAAAAGTGCGCTGTTCCAATGCACTATTCCAATGCGCCGTTTCAGTGCGCATAGAAACGAAAAGGTTTGGCGAGACGTATATATATATATATATATATATATATATATATATATATATATATATATATATATATATATATCCAGCCCTGAAGATGACTTTAGCAAGCATTTCAGTATAACATTCTAAAGCATACATGCTATTACACAGCAAAGCATAGGCGACGTTTTGTTCTCATGCATGTGGCCAAGCTCTCCTGACTATATATAAGGAGCAGATGGGCTCTGCCTACCGCCCGGAATTTGCACTCCTTCTTTGTCTATTAGCGGTACTAGCGCGGCGACGTCTCAAAGACACCCAGTGCTTGGCTTTGCTCCCGGCTTAGGACAACAACCACCGTATCTCTTTCTCTCTACATGGGCAACCTGGGGAAAGCTTTCCGTCACTAAGTCTCTTGTTCTGATACATTGAGGGTTAGGGTTAGGGTTAGGGTTAGATAGCTTGTCTGTTGCTGTTAATTCTTAGGTAGCGCTGAAAGCGGATGCCCCATCAACAGTTGTATAATATCGTGGGTAACTGTACGTGCCATGTCGCGCATGGTAAGGGGCACTACAGTTATCTCCGGTGGGCTTTCCCGAGGCCACGACCCCCATGGATCAAGTCTTGACTAATAGTTTTCATGTGTGAGCTTATTCGCACAAAAAAAAGCACCCACTATGACCTCCACCCTCTATTAATAACCAAAATAACAATACAAAGAAAAATTAAAAACCCTAAACTAGACACCTACCAAAAACCATCTTCGCCTCCGCCCTTGAGGCTAGCATTCACTAATATCCGGGGACTTAGAACCAACGTCAACGACATAGAAAACCTTTCTCCTTGTAAACTCCCCGGATATCCTAGCACTAAGTGAAACAAACCTACTATCTTCAATCTCATCACACTATTTTGACATAACTGACTACCTCTCACTCTACCGTAACGACTCTGACAAACATATGCACGGGCTAGGAGCTTATGTTCGGAACACCCTCCCATTGACTAGAGAACATAGGCTAGAATCAGATGATCAAGCCTACATGTGCTTTAGATTAACCTTACAGCACAGCGTTAGTTACTTATATTTCTTATACCGTTCTCCTTCGACCCAAGATTGTACTCTGCTTAACTCTGTATCTAGAAACATAGATACAGCACTCTCACTTGACTCGAGTGCCAAAATACATGTATTTGGGGATTTTAATGCACATCACTGTGACTAGCTTGGATTCTCCAGCTATACAGATGCAGCTGGTAACTCCACGTATAGTTTCTCCATAGCGCACTCACTCTCACAGACTGTCACTTGATTTCGAATCCATTATAGATCGCACCAGAGACGCTTCAGGGAGAGAAACTTTTTCTATCCCTGCTTATCAGTGCGCAAATGAGTTAAGTGAGTGGGTCAAAGCACGCAGTGAAGAACATGTCTCCATGCGTAAATTCTACAGTAAGCCCCACTCACCACAATGGTTCACCTCAAAATGTGCAGCTGCTATTGCTCAGAAGCAGCAAGCACTCCGACAATTTAACCGCCATAAGTCAACTACAAATAGACAGAAACTTATAGTGTCAAGAAATTATTGTAAGACTGTAATAGATGGAGCAAAGAGAAGGTATACAGAGATGACCAGAAAACGCATTCTGTCGCAAAAATTAGTTACTCGTAAATTCTGGAAAATCTTCAATAGTGTGGTGAACAATGGGTAATAAACAATTAGCCCGCTATCCAACCACAATTATGTCGTTTGCACTGCAACTTATAAGGCTGAACTACTTGCCTAGCGTTTTGCCTTAAACTCCACACCCTCCAAAATTCCCATTGCGAACTGAAGCTACACTTGATGACCGGACTATCACGCCATCTTATGTCCGAGACATCATAAAAACATTGGCACTTCCTAACATGTGGGCCTGATTTTATACCAGTAATGGTAATAAAGAAATTATTTGCTAGACTTGCCTCTGCCCTCTCCAAACTCTACAACAAATGACTTGCCGAATCTTGCTTCCCTGATAGCTGGAAAATTCCCTTGGTGGTACCAGTTTTCAAGAATTCTGGAGATAGAACAGACCCTCAGAATTATTGTCCCATAAGTATACTCCCGCTCTTCGCTAAAATCCTTGAATCGTTAATAAATCTAGCGATAATCCGTCACCTCGTTAATGCTAAACTTCTTTCTGACCATCAGTGTGGATTTAAGCAAGCACGATCTGCTTCGGATATCCTTGCGGTCATCTCTGAACGCATATACCATACACTGGACAAGGCAGGTGAAAACAGGGCCGTAGCGCTTGATATATCCAAAGCCTTTGACAAGGTCTGGCATAAAGGTCTTCTTATAAAAATTAATGCATATGGTATTACTGGACGAATATTTAATATAATTAGATCCTTCGCAACCAAAATAAAGATACAGGTTGTCCTCGATGGTCATTCATCCAAACAATATGACATAAATACAGGTTTACTCCAAAGATCGATTCTTGGACCTTCATAGGGTCCTGATTTTCAGAAACTACCTCCCTGATGACATTGTGTAAGGGATGGGTATATTTGGCTACGACACCACGCTCTACTCTCGTCAAGTGGGTAAAACGGACACGCACATAACCGAGACAATGGCTGAATCCTTAGAAAGTGACCTCCAGTCTGTAGTGGAATGGGTCAAAAATAGATGGTAACATTTAATGCTGCTAAGACAAAGCTCCTTTCCTTCAGCAACTACAAGAAACCTTTTCAACAATCGATTGCGATGGCAAATAACACCGTACCTGAGAGTCCAACATTCAAACTCCTCAGTCCAACCTTCACAGGTAGCATAGAATTGGAACAAATACATTGAAGACATTGCTAAGGCTGCAACAAAGAAGGTAGTCTCCCTCTACCGTGCTGGTAAACTCCTCACACCTGACATTATTCTGTATCTCTACAAAGCCACCATCTGTCCATGCATGAAGTATTGTTGCCACATCTGGGCTGGTGCATCATCCACTAGTTACTCCCTTTTAGACAAGGTCCAAAAACGAGTCGCCAACTTAATAGGTCCCTGACTATCAACCAAGCTCCAGCCCCTGTCCCATCGCCGCAATGTTGCATCCTTGTGCATGTTTTACAAGTACTTCAGTGGAATGTGCTCCGATGAACTTGCTGCTCTGTTGCCCCCTTCGACGCAAATACGCTCGATCAACCCGACAATCAGCTAAATCCCATTCATTCACTGCGGAGGTCCCCAGATGCCGGAGAGCTTTCTGCTCCAATAGCTTCTTTCCTCGTGCTGCCCGCTTTTGGAACTCCTTCCCTGCTCCCTGTTTCCCCGACTGTACAAACGTGCACAAATTTATAACTAATATGAACAAGAATCACGCAGCACAGCTCCTAATTTAAGATGATTCCCTAAACTTTCATCCAAATACTCAGTAGCCCCTATACGTCTACAGTGGCAACTTGCCTTGTTTGGGGTGAACTAAATATATACATAGTTATCGAATATTTTTCATGACTATACGTATGCTTAATTTGTAATATTGAGCACCTTTTACCGTATTAAGATATTGTCACTCCTGATACCCTGGATGTAATAACTATAATTGTACTATAACACATACTGCAATCCCACTCCGAAATAAAGGCGGTAATATTTGGGAGGATCCCCCTATAAAAAGAGGAGGTAATCCTTGCGAGTATGATATTATGGAAACAAAAAAGATACTACACTAAAAAAAAAGGAAGTAGATTGTTCCTTAGAAGATGGTTTTATGACAACAGAAGAGATAACAAATGAGGATGTAATACTCCCATCCCTTAAAAAAAGAAGGGTGGTCTAATGACAACAGACCCGATACTACACTACTTACTCTCATTAAAAAATACAATAATAGATTCCATCCGTTTTTTTTCGTTCATTTAAAATTGCCTAGTCATAAAACATAACTTTTTATATTTCTTGGACCTTTTAGCTAAGATCAAAGTGTAGTATTTGTTCTCCGCATCCTAGCAATATTAAACGTTTTACTTTCGACGAAACTATTGCGTACATATAAGAACAAAATGACAATGAAAATTACAAATGTAATATTAATTTATTAATTTATTAGAAACTGTTTAAAAAATGAATATGTAGCAATCGCGATAATAAAAATAAGTCCTCTAAGAGGTGTTTTTAATTCACTACCATAAACCGTATTTTCGGATGTTATCTTAGGCATTTATTTTACTTATAGCAATAATAATTATCCACATTAATATCAAACTTTAATTAACAAACGGTTATTGTAACTATGTTTTTCTTCCATGATTAGTTAGTTCCTTATAACTATTTGAAAAATTAGCTCTGTGTGATAATTTCAAAATGGCGATATCATTGGAATTATGTCATCTTATTAGCGGGGGTATCTCTTGTGAGTGTTACATGCTTTCTGTAGTTTGTGTATTTGTTTTTTTGTGTTTCTTCACGAACTCTGTGCTCGATGTGACAATTTATATGTGTCTTTGATTTCTGTCTCTGAGGAACAGCGAGTGGATGCGTTTAATGGTTCCATTTTACTTGCTGAGAAACAATTGTAAGACCATAAGAAATCTTGCCATGCGAAAATAAAAATAAAATAAAGGATTTGATTAAAGACTACATTTTTTGGTCATTGGAATATATATATATATATATATATATATATATATATATATATATATATATATATATATATATATATATATATATATATATATATATATATATATATATATATATGTATTATGTAGCGATAGGTTCGCTTGGTAAGCTGAAATGTCTGATTTGGTGGGACTTTTTATCATATAAACTTACGGAAACGGGAGTCAGTAGTATTAATGATAGAATATTTTATAGGGATGACGGCTTAGTTATTATTAGAAACACTAATGACCCGAAGGCTGAAACAATTAAAACGTTTATATATGAAATTATCAAGGATTTATGGCTTAAAGTTTAAATCACAGTTGGAATTAAGATCACACACTTCTTAGATGTAACATGTAACCTTAACCAGGGCTATTATAAACCATATCTAAAAGAAAATTATGACCCAATATATGTTAATCCCAAGTCGAATAATCCACATATATATCAATTAGTGATGGAATTAGCAATAATTCCTCTAATGATGATAATTTCAATAGTAATAGTTATACCTAAAACAACGCTTTAAAAAATAGTTGCTATGTTAACACCAACATTTAATAACACGACAGAAAGAATAAGAACGTTATAAGGAAAAATAGAAACCGGAGAACTATCTGGTATACCCCCTCGTTCAACTTGCTAGTCAAATCCAAAATCGGAGATATGTTTCTTAATCTTTTACATCGACATTTCCTAACAAATAACCCGTTGCATAAAATATTTAATAAAAACACAATTAAACTTAGTTATAGTTGTACAAATACCTTAGAAAAATCATTAAGAGTCATAATAGATGAATATAAAAAATAATGATAATACAATTAACAACACACAAGATAATAATAACAAAAATAATGAATGTAGTTGTAAAAATAAAGGCGAATGTCCGTTGCAGGAAAAGTGTTTCACTAAAAGTATAGTATATCTGGGAACTGTGTTCCTAGAAAACAATCCCAACTTTAAAAATTCTTACATAGAGGATACAAGTTCTGATATTACGGCTAAATACAGAAATGATCATTAAATAACCCAGATAACAAAACAATCATCTCATTATCTAACTACATATTATCTCTAAAAGGAAAGAAAATAGTACCTATACTAAAATGGATCATTCTAAAAATGACTTTAACACCTACACTGCACAATGTTTCCTTTGTCTTAGTTAGAAGTTGGATATTGTTATTTTCCCTGATAAGAACTGTTTGTTGAATCAGAGAGATGAGATACAGTTTAATTGTAGGCACTTCAAACAGTTCACCCTGGATAAGTATGGTAATAACCTAGTAAATCCACCATAATTTACCTTAAAATATAACATAAAAACTAAAGCATGAGTACAAAATTAATCTCATAAATAATTGTAATGTAGTAGGTTTTAAGTTAACCAATATATTTGGAGGTTGAATTTTTAATTTTTTATCTCAATTAAACTGGAAATTAAAAATTAATAATACAGTTAGGTTTATCGGTATGGCCTCTACATTTTTAAAGCGGAGTAAATGTTAAGTGAACTAGTAAATTAGTTAATTAATTAAATTAATAATTAATAATACAGTTATGTATTACCTCCACTTATTTAATTGCGAAGGTGAAGAAAAGTAGTTGATTTCAAGCAGTAAAATATTTGACAAACCTGTATAATTATAATAGGGTTTATATCTATCTATCTATATATATATATATCTATATATCTATCTATCTATCTATCTATCTATCTATATATCTATCTATCTATCTATATATCTATCTATCTATATATCTATCTATCTATATATCTATCTATATATCTATCTATCTATATATCTATCTATCTATCTAACTATCTATCTATCTATCTATATATATATATCTATCTATCTATCTATCTATCTATCTATATATATATATATATATATATATATATCTATCTATCTATCTATGTATGTATGTATGTATGTATGTATGTATGTATCTATCTATCTATCTATCTATCTATCTATCGATCTATCTATCTATCTAACTCCTTCTCTCATTCTTTCCCTCGCCATTTTCCAGGAGCTCATCGTGACATAATTAAATTGATACATACGAATACCTGAGGAAGATCATCAAACGAATTAGTAGATGTGAAACTATACATTTGCATATTTGCTAATTTCAGTCTAGTCTGGCACAAGTTCACAAATATAGAGCGCTCAGATCTTTTTTATTTTTTATTTTTTTTTAGAATCAATTGCAGCAATGAAAATTAGCCTTCATATTGGTATTCGTTCGACAACCATAAAGTGTGTCCGTGTATTTATACATTACGCGTACGTTGGATAGAGGCGACAAAGGAAGAAAAAGAAAGACAGAACAGTAAAGACGGGGGGGGGGTGAACAAAAGAAAGAAAGAAAGAAAGAAAAGGCTATAAAGAATAAGTGGTGGGGTAAACAGATAAGAAACGAAGAGTGAAATATGGAGAGAGAGAGAGAGAGAGAGAGAGAGAGGAGTGAGAAAGAAGGAATACGAGAGGGTTGGTAAACAGACAACAAAGAAAGCGAAAGATAGATATGGTACGAGAAAGTAGAGAGGGGGCGAGAGAGACAGAATGGGGGAGTGGGTAAACACATATAAAATAACGAAAAAGAAAGATAGGTAGAAAGAATAAGACGACGATACACGGAAAGAGAGAGATGGGAGCGATAGATATAAAGAATAAGAGGGAGTGGGTAAACATACAACAAAGAAAGAACAAGAAAGAGATATAGAAAGAATAAGAGTGGGGGGTGAACCGGCGACAAATGGAGAGAGTGGGAAAGAGAGAGAAGGGGGAGGGAAACTGTATTAGAAATATTAAAACGAAAGAAGAAACGAATTAAGAACGAATCAATAAGGTCTGTTCAATAACAATTAGAAACAGCGAGAGAGTGATCAGCTGCTCCTGCTGCTTGATGTACTGGGAGAGAGAGAGAGGGGGAAGGAAGGGAGTGAGTAAGTGAGAGAGAGAGGGGGAGAGGGGGGGCTAATGGCGGATTCCACTTGTTCCATGCAAACACAATGAACAAAATCCTACATTTTCGAAAGTTATTATCACTGGTCTGATTGCCTCTATTTCTTTACAGCTGTATTACTCCCCTGCCTTACCGTCCCCCAAGCCTTCATAGCACGTCGATATACACCTAATCATTTATTCTTTTACAATTAACCGTATCTATTTACCTGAACACAGCGTCAAATCAATGGAGGGAAAAACGCACATTATAAGGGAAATCTGTCAGGAATATTCAAATTAACGGCAATTAACGTTTCATTTTTTCTGTTCAACGGCAAATCAACCCTTTTAGCGTTATTTACTGCAGAAACATAATACGTGCACGAATAATTGAACACAAGTTGTTCCATACCCTTCCATACAGACGATACTAAGAATATACTCAAGAATTATATAACGCTTCTTCCCGACTATGGCCGGCAAAAACGAGAGAACTTTACCCCCGCGAATTAAATAAAAAGTTCCTTTCGAAATTCTTTACAAATGCACGAGTTCGATAAGACGTACCTGAACGAGGTCGGAGGTTACATCGGCCGAAACTTTGTTAGAATAATATTCAAGATGAGAACAGTAATATGAATAATGCAAATAATACAAACGTTCCAATGTCCAGAATAACCCCGACTGGATTTGAACTCGGGATAGCCGAGTTTATAGACAGCATTCATTGCGCCAATCACGCATTCAAATATCAAGTGAATACACAAGTGATGAGAGATAAATAGTCATGGACTAAGCAAACATTCAACTACAAAGTGATTGTCGCAAGTTGGTGCAGGTGTACAACAAATTACACGATTTAGTGAGAAACGCGATTCCACTGGAAACTATATATGACGATTCACACGACCTGTATTCTTCGTGTCTCACGTTGTTTTCTTTGATTACGGAAGGTTGCAAGTTGTCGAACAATGTAATAAAACTTTTTAAAAAAACTTTTGCTCGCCTAGACAAGGCATATTGCTACTGAAACGTACGACGCTACTATGGTAGGGGCCAGAGTTATATTGGTAATCTGGGTGATGAGTTAGGCAGCAATATTTTTTGTTCACATTTCATTCAGATTATTTACATGTTGGTACTGTGACGGAAACAGAGAGAATAAAAGGAATTCCAAATGGCTCAAGTCGACTGCCGGTAAAAACAAGATATCAAAAAGGAAAAAGTATCAACACACTTCTACCGTCACAATCTATCATTTTATGTAGGGAACGTGGATACAATTTGTATGAAACAAACAACTTTCCCTCGACACTGACAATTCTAATAAGTTCCTTTCTGCTTTGTCAGAGAGTCGGTTTCTGGATGAACGAGTTAGGTCGTGGTCACCGAGAGTTACTACAGGCCGGTTGGCTAGAAAATGACGTCACTGCATTCCGTGTCAAAACAATGGCCGTCGTAATGACAATAAGAAGGCATTTCGACTTCTCTATTCACTAAATAATCCATCAAAATTCAGTAAATCAACCAATTTCAATGAAATTTTCAGTATTTATTAATTAATGATCACGGAATATAATAAATCCATTACTTTATTATAAAGCTTGGTGCAAATGTATTATTTCTTGTAAACAAAAAACACCTTTACTAAAGTTATTCAAAATATCAAAACATGTTGACCATACTATATTGTAAATATTTAAAACAAAGCATTAGAAAACTTTAAAAATTGCATGTAAAAAAGAAAAGAAAGGAACACGATTCGATTTATCCTGAAACTGATCTTTATCAATATAAATTTAAAGAAAATAATAATTCACGATCAAATACTGCAAAAAACTGAATTATGAATTACCATTATTTAAACTTCTAACCCAATCAACCGTAAGTAATTCAGACTTTGAAATTTGTTTAAAAATTATACAAAAAAAAAGTTACATGCAATTTTTAAAGTTTTCTAATGCTTTGTTTTAAATATTTACAATATCGTATGGTCAACATGTTTTGATATTTTGAATAACTTTAGTAAATGTGTTTTTTGTTTACAAGAAATAATACATTTGCACCAAGCTTTATAATAAAGTAATGGATTTATTATATTCCGTGATCATTAATTAATAAATACTGAAAATTTCATTAAAATTGGTTGATTTCCTGAATTTTGATGGATTATTTAGTGAATGGAGAAGTCGAAATGCCTTCTTATTGTTATTACTACGGTCCTTGTTTTGACACGGAATGCAGTGACGTCAGAGGGGGGCAGGAAGTTAGTTGCTTGGCCTTGTAAACTCTCGGTGGCCATGGTTAGGTTCAGGATCAAGTTCAGGGGGAGGGGAGCTTCTCAGTGCTATCTACTCTACTTGGACGTGGGGAACTATGCGTCGAGATGTCAAAACCTGATGTTTTTATGGGAATTGCCCTCAACTTAGAATGGGAGCTGACTGACTTGGTCATTCTTCTACTCTCAGTAATTCAATAACTCGTGGTTACACCGCTCAAACCTGATTCGTCAGATGTTTATTCTTATTACCTTCTCTCTTCTGGATTTTATACAACCTCTAGCAATAATGGACAACATTTAAACACCCCCCCCCCTCCTCCAAACACGTGGGATTCTCATCGGTTAACCCTTTCTTTATTAACTCAGTCCCAGAAACTGTCTATCCGACAAATCTAATCTTTAATAAATTCCTGAACTTTTCTGGTTCAAATTTGGTCAACGAATAATTCAACAACGAAATTCCTTTTTATTAAAAATCAGTCATTATATTTTTCTCTCTCTCTCTCTCTCTCTCTCTCTCTCTCTCTCTCTCTCTCTCTTACTCACCGTCTCTCTATTTCCTTTTCTCTCTGTCTCTCACAACTTCACACACACACACATCTCTGTCTGTCTGTATGTCTGTCTGTATGTCTGTCTGTATGTCTGTCTGTATGTCTGTCTGTCTCTTTTTCTTATCTTTTCCCATCCCCCACTCCCTCGTTCTTACCTTATTTCGCTCTGTCTAATTATTTCTATTTCGCTTTCTCTCTCGATCTTTGTCGCGCGCTCTCTCTCTCACTCGCTCTTTTTCCCCCCTTTCTCTGTGTCTCTGTGTCTCTCACACACTCTCCCTCTCCTTTACCCATTTCTCTCCCTCTCTCTCTCCAACCCTCTATCTCTTTCTCTCTCTTCTCTTTCACTTTCTATCACACTTTCTCAATCTTTCTCCTTCTCCCATCTCTCTCCCCCCCTCTCTCTCTCTCTTTCTCTCTCCCTCTCTCTCTCTCTCTCTCTCTCTCTCTAAATCGCTATTTCATCCACTCTCATTCTCTACTTCAGGCTTTAATTCTTCGTTGATAAATTTTTCACTTTACCTTTCTACAACATCAAAACACCCGAACAATAATGAGCTTTGGAGACAGCCCTTTATTTAGATTTTGTCATTCTATGTACTAGCTAGAATCTTGCAAACTCATAAATGACAATTCCTAGAATTGTAATCTTCTTTCGCTCTCGGATCAGATAGCTGGAGAACAAACCGTTCTTTTTAAATAATATCTTCCGCCATTGGTGCTTTCTTATGTCGGGGTGAGTGGAGTGAGTTGAGATTAAAACGAAGGCCAACATTTGCTTTCCTTCTTAATTTTCTTTCTTTCTCATTAATAATTTTTTTTTCGTTGAAGTCTTGAGTTCAATCCCTACTAAGTCGCTCACAATGCTCCATTTATATATCTAAATAATATTTTCTCTCATTTAAATTTCAACTATAATTTTCTCTGTTTGTATATTTTAATTATTAATTTCTCTTATTAATAATTAATAATTAATAATTAATAAGTATTATTATCAATAATAATAATTAATTATTAATTAATTATTAGGGTGTCATCCTATGAAAATGTTTTAATGCAAGTTTTCCCTCTTTCTTTTTGTTTTACTAACCGGACATTTTATTCTTTATTTCCTTTTTTTACTTTTTCTTTACGCCATTCTCTTGTTTTCGTCTCTCTCTCTCTCTCTCTCTCTCTCTCTCTCTTTCTTTTTTTCTCTTTCTCTCTCTCTTTTCTTTCTATCTCTCTCTCTCTTTTCTCTTTCTTTCTTTTTTCTCTTTCTCTCTCTCTCTCTTTTCTCTCCCTTTTCTCTCTCTTTCTTTTTTCTCTTTCTCTCTCTCTCTTTTCTCTCTCTTTTCTCCCTCTTTCTTTTTTCTCTTTCTCTCTCTCTCTCTCTCTCTCTTCTCTCTCTTTTTTTCTTTCTCCCTCTCTTTACTCTCTCTTTCTCTCTCTTTCTTTTTTCTCTTTCTCTCTCTTTTCTTTCTCTCTCTCTCTTTCTTTTTTCTCTTTCTCTCTATTTTTTCTCTCTCTTTCTTTTTCTCTTTCTCTCTCTCTTTTCTCTCTCTTTCTTTTTTCTCTTTCTCTCTCTCTTTTCTCTCTCTTTCTTTTTTCTCTTTCTCTCTCTCTGTTTTCTTTCTCTCTCTCATTCTTTTTTCTCTCTATTTCTTTTTCTCTTTCTCTCTCTCTTTTCTCTCTCTTTTTTGCTCTCTCTCTTTTCTGTCTCTTTCTTTTTTCTCTTTCTCTCTCTCTTTCTTCTCTCTCATACGGCGTTTCATTTGTTTTCTCCGCTTCTTCATCCTCTTTCTCGTCTTGATCATAATGCTCCTCCCCTTCCTCCTCCTCCTCCTCCTCCTCCTCCTCATCATCATCATCATCATCATCATCATCATCCTAACCCTACTCTTTCTCTCTGTCTCTCAAATGTTTCCACTCGACGTTTCTCTCTATATATCTCCTTGAACTGCACTACGAAAAAACACAAAGCAAAACAAACAGCAAAACATTAACTCACAAAAAAATCAACTTAATGTTTAACCTAGAAAGACGTCAATCATCGATCAATGTTTAAGTATCCGTAAAACCTGTTATCCCCCCTCTCTTTCTTTCTCTCTTTCCCCTCTCTCTCTCACTCTCTCTCTCTCTCTCTCTCTCTCTCTCTCTACGTAATCCTGTCACACAATTTCTCTATTTTTATCTTTCTTACTCTTTATCTCTCTCTCTCTCTCTCTCTCTCGTAAGTTCTATTTATTTCTAATTTGTCTTTTAACTTCACGCGTTATTTTTCAATTAGCATTACTTAGTTTTTCTCTTTCTATTCTGTATCTCCCTTCCCTTTCCTTTCCTCTTCTTCCTTTCTCTCTCTCTCTCTTTCTCTCTATTCTGTATCTCCCTTCCCTTTCCTTTCCTCTTCTTCCTTTCTCTCTCTCTCTCTTTCTCTCTATTCTGTATCTCCCTTCCCTTTCCTTTCCTCTTCTTCCTTTCTCTCTCTCTCTCTTTCTCTCTCCCTCTTTCTCTCTCTTTCTTTCTCTCTCTCTCTTTCTCTCTCTCTCTCTCTCTCTCTTTCTCTCTCTCTCTCTCTCTCTCTCTCTCTCTCTCTCTCTCTCTCTATATATATATATATATATATATATATATATACACTAACGGAAAGTATAAGACAATGTAGTATAAAGATAATTAAACATTCCTTTGATGTTTGATAAGCTTTACTCGTTGCATATGAGGTTTTACTATTAAGTCTCTATTTATGTGTCTCCCCACGAGGGCAAAATTAGCCAAAAGGTCGGATTTTAATGTGAGGAAAATCGAGTTTTCTAAAAAAGAGGCACTCTGGATTGAGACAAAAATTTTAAAAATTGCCCAAGCTTAGAAGGATTTCTCTTTCATTGATCGCGGACAGAAAAGATGAAGTGTAGTATCAGAACATATACTACACTTTGAATTATTTATTTCCTATACCGTAACATTTTTTTACAGTGTAACAAATTAGGCACAAGGCCATCAAAAGTGTATGGATTAACGGGGGTCATTGATCATCTTTGGTCCCAAAATAAAATAAAAATGTTTATCCTACTCTTAACTAGAATCATCTCAGTCACCACAATACCACAATTACTCTCGGGACTATCCTACTTAAAATATTCCCTAATTGTCGACAATTTTTATTTTTCATAAATATATTTATGTACAGACATTCATTGGAGTGAAACGGGGAGTGGGGAAAAAACAAAAAAATTCAGTTAGTAAGATCCTCCCAATCATTTTTAAATAATACACCGCCCACTGTTTTCCGGTTTGTTAAGAACCGAAAACCAGCAGGGCAATCACTAAATGGGAGGGGGTCTAAGTGGGAGAAAAATAAAACGGGGATGAAATTTGGAGAATTGGTGATGTCTTTCCTAGATAATGCAATTTTGGATAAGCCGAGGACAAAAAATTGAGAGTGGGTGTGGGCATCTTGAAGGTTTCTATTACCGAGGTGGGGTAATTCATTCACTCGACTAGCTAAGATGCTAAACTTACCGAAAGGCTTGGGTCAGATAGGACTAGGAACTGCGCGTGCCATTCTCATGCAAGGAACACGTACTCATACTTGGCTGCTTTTCGTAAACACAAGCTCGATACTTTTATCTACCTTTTTTTTTAAACTGAGGAATGTAATCCTTTTCTATTACATCTGATTTAGACCTTCAGCTGATGCTTTAAGTATGTGATCACGACGCCCATACTACCATTCGCGCTACGGCCAGGAGCGGTAAAAAACATTATTCGTCTCTCCTTCTCCCACGCTGGCCCGACGTTGTCGATTATGTAAGATATGTTTCACGGCAGAGGTTGCTCGGGATGGATACAAGCCTTCATCTCGTTAACATACCCCCAGAACCGCCGGAGTTCGCGGCATCCGTAGAAAGCGTGATCAAGCATTTCTTATTCGATCGTGTCGCAGCGGAGGCACTATGATGAGCAATTTATTCCGAAACTGTGTTGTATGGCATTGAGGGGTAGCGTGCTCCTGGCCACTCGCCAGGTCAAAGAGAACTCAGAGTTGCTGAGACGACTCGTACCTGACGCCTAACTCCATTCAGAGCGGGTCCTCTCTTCCGACTAACTTAACCGCCAGACGAACGGATCGTCAGCAGCCCTCTCACTAATCCCATGCAGAATTCTTTTCTAGAAGACCGATAAATGTCACAACACCGAGGAATATTTTTGAGCGCAACCTGCCACTCTCTACAGAACCGCGATTCACCCCTCGACCTTAAACGCCCCTCGCTCGAACGGTCGAGAATAAGGTCGGGTAAGGCGCTATCGATCGCGGGGTTCCACGCAGATTCCTTTGGCAAAGTTCATCTCAGGAAAGCCAGTCTCTCGGTGGGTTAATGCCGTGTCAATTCAGGCATCCCCAAGCCTCCCCTCACACAGACGTTGTATACAAACCTTTCTGCGAGCCCAGTGCCTGTCCCTGTCCCACATAAGCGAGGACAGAAGGCACCAGAGGACATTGAGGCGATTCGCAAGTAGGGGAAGTACGGCCAGTCGGTAAAGTATGCGAGGACACATTTAAGTGGCGCACACCTCAGCTCTAGCTTTTAAAGAGAGTTCTCTTCGAAGTCGAGTGTTAACTGACGTTTTGACCTTTAATTGTACCTCTGATCAATTCCTTCCGAGCTTCGAGGATTCGAACCGGGATATCTATCCAGCAGAAAGGGGCCAGAAGGGTGGTATTGCCGCTACAGGCACCCAAGCTCAGGTCGATTGACTTGCTGCTGTTGATTTTGACCCCTGTGGTCGTTTCGTAACGTGTGAGCGCCGCTGTCACTATCTGGATGTCTCGAAGCACGACACAAAGACAGTGATAGCATCACTTTGATCCTAGACTAAAGGCCAAGAAAAGCCGAGAACGAAAAGATATTGTCACATCGGAAATAGCATAACAATGGAATAAAGAAAGATAATAGGCCAGAGATAGGAAAGAGAGAGGGGGGCAGAGAGAAAGAGGAAAAGAAGTAAAGAAGGGAAAGATTTCAATCTGTTTTATGGTATTTTCGCTTATCTTTGTCTTTCGGCTTCTGACAATCTGTATAATATAACGAAACATCATATGCAATGAAGAAAATATTTTTCTAGTCATCTTTATTATATATATATATATATATATATATATATATATATATATATATATATATATATATATATATTCTGTAATTTTTCCTTTCTTCTTCATTTACGTCATCATCTTACTCTCTTATTTTGCCGCTGATAGTACTGCTACCTCCTCTGTTTATCCCCGATCACATCATATATCTCCCCTATTTCTCCCCTTCCACCAATTCTCGTCTCACTCACCCCTTCCTCCCACCAAAACATCCAATGTGCAAACAAGCAAGTGCGAGTGTTAGTATTATATATATATATATATATATATATATATATATATATATATATAACTTCATCGGACCCGGAAGAAAAAATGTCCGAATACATCAGGTCAGTTTAATTTTATTCGAATTGGTTTTAGCAGAGCTTGCATCTAACCAGGAAGTTATGGTTTGCACAACTCCTATCAACTCATAAGAACCCTGAATTTGGACATTATAATATTCAACACCAAGTGAGTTGTCAAATTTTATTATGGCAAGGAATATAGACATTCGTGACATTTTTTGTTTTATGAGAGTATGCAATTGAAACTGTAATATTTCACTCGATATTTTAGGTTTTAATCGGATTTACTTCCACGTATTTACTCTGATCAGTGTGGACGAAAGTCTGCTTTGTAAATTTATATAATTATACTTTCTCCCTTGTCTTTATGCCTCCTTCAATTTCGTCCTTTTATGAAATAAAAATGTCACAAATATCTATATTCCTTGCCGTAATATATATATATATATATATATATATATATATATATATATATGCAAGATCCAAATACAGTTTGTTGATCACTTTAACTGCCCGTGTAAAATTAGCCGCCGACTCGCTATTTACAAACTTAAATTCCTCTTTAATTATTAGCTAATTCCCTTAACGCTCTTGACTGCAAATCAATGGTAATTTGTGATCGGTGTTCGCGCCCGCCGACCATAGAGAATGAATTCCTGCACTGAAGATTGCGTTAGCATGAAACATCGGTGTCTGTAATTAATATTTATTTATAAATATTATATATATATCTCGTTCCTCGAAAAAGTAGAGCACTGTAAGTGTAGTATTAACACAGCATGACGTCACTAGCTTTAAATGCATCGTTCCTTCCATTAAAGAAGTAGAACGCTCTGGACGTTAAGCCGCCGATAAAGTATTAAAATTATCACCGTTTATTCGCTATTTAAAATTGGTCGTATGGTTAAGGCGTCGGATTTGAGTTGCAAAATACTTGTAAGCCGGTGTTTCGAATCGCATGACCGGTAGTGTATAGTCATATCTCTATGCTGATGAGTCCCGATTATTAAAAAAGGACGAAACGTATATGTACATAGATAAAGATAGTACATGGATAAAGATAGTTCCTAGGTTGCCAGAATGATGTCAATAATTTCTCTGGCTGGTATGAAAAAGAAAGTGAGTTTACAAATCCAGTTATTTTTTCAAATAAAAGGACAACATCCCAAATTTGTTTCTCTCTCTCTCTCTCTATCTATTTATCTATCTATCTATCTTGCTCATCTTCTCTCCGGCTATGGGTTAAATAGTATTAATACTTGTGCTGATATTCTTCATTTTTTTTATAATGGACTATTCCAATCTTCTGTTTTATAGTAAGGTTTAATACCTTTGGCTCTTAATAAAGAGAGGGGAGTTAGAGAGAGGAGGGGTCAGAGTGGATATATACTATACAAAATAAGAGAGGCAGGGATTCAATTAACATAAAGTGAGAGAGGGTGAGGATAATGGACAGAAACTTAGTAAGAGATGGTGACTTAGTGAGTTAATTGCAAATTACGGCTAAATAAAACCATTAAAATGGATATTTCTCAAACATAACTCAATCCCTAAACCAAGGAATATTTTAGCATGTAGTTTGTATGATTAAAATATATAGAAAGAAACCTTAGGGAAACAAACGCTGATTAACCCAGTTTTCGTATAATCATAGATAGATATCGTGCACCATTTTCCCCCATTTTTTTCTCGTAGGCTCTCTTTTTATTTTGGAAAAACTTTCTCATTGCCTCTTTCTCTCTTTCACACATATTGACTCTCATTTTCGACCTCTCCCTTTTTCTCTGACCTGTTTCTACCCCCTCCCCCTTTCTATTTGCTACGATTTCTCTTTCTAAAACTAAATTCTATCGTTTTGTCTTTCTCTCTCAATATCTAACGCGGACGAAGTCACTGAAGATCTCATTAATTCATCTAATGTTATCAACCGCTTTTCAAAGCTTTCATACACCGTTTCTCTCTTCTTCCGCTGTTCCCGACTTTTGGATGCTTCCCTTCTCAGCTTTAATCTCCCCCCTCCTTTTCTCTTTATCTGCCTATCTATCGATCTATCTATTCATCTCTCTTTCTCTATTACATATTTTCTTTCTCTATTTTCTCTTGCATTACTACTCTCTCTCTCTCTCTCTCTCTCTCTCTCTATCTTTATTGCCTCTATTTTTGCAATTTCCCCACATACACCCTTTCTTTCTCCTTTATCACACCCACTCTCTCTCTCTCTCTCTCTAGATCTCCCTTTCTCTTGCATGCTTTCTCTCTCTATTTCTCTTTTTATTATCTATGTTCTCTCTTCTTCTCTTTTTCTGTCTCTCTTTATTCCCCATCCCTGCCATTCAACCACATACCGTCTCTCTCCTCCTCCGTTTCCTCCCACTTTCTCTCTTTTCAATGTTTCTCCTTTCTATTTGTCTCTCGTGTTATACATTTCTCTCTCTCTCTCTCTCTCTCTCTCTCTCTCTCTATATATATATATATATATATATATATATATATATATATATATATATATATATATATAATTCTCTCTATTGCTTTCTCCCTATCTCTTTTTTTCTCTTACCTTTTTACGTGCTTCCTCTTCATTTATATATTTCCCTCTTTTTGCATTGTAATTATTTCTCTCCCTCTCTTTCTCTTTCCTTCTCATTTACATGATTCTCCCCCTCTCTCCCCTCCTCTTTCTTGTTATCTATACCCCTTATCACTTTCACACTTCTCTATCTCTCCCCATCTCTTTTATATGTCCTCTATCTCTCTCTCTCTCTCTCTCTCTCTCTCCCTCTCTCTCTTAATCTGTCTATTGTGAATGCTCTCCATATCCTTCCTTTTATTATGTAACCTTTCTCACCGCATCTCCCACTCAAACGAATGCAAAATAACATAAAGTTCATAAATAATTAACTAATTTCTTCATGTGACGTTTATAATGTTCAGTTGCTTAATGAATATTCAAAAGTGAAAATGTCAGACATATACAACAGACTCCTTTTGATAGCATATACAATTCTCCCAAAACAATGAAAGGAAAACAGGTTATAGAATTTCCTGTGGTCAATCACGCTTAAGTTTAAAATCGAATTTTTGTATGGTCTGTCACGCTTAAGTTTAAAATAATACGGTTAAATGGGTTCACGGATACCTATAAGAGAGTGTCTGATACATTTTAGTTTGAAATCGCATTTTTATTACAAACGCGCAGATGGAATTTTTCCGTTTAATGCTTGTCACTAATGGAAATTTTGTTACTACTTTGCCCCTAACCCAAGCAAACCTCAAACCTTATCATAACCCTAACCCTAACCCTAACCTTAACACCTAACCCCCCCCCCCACACACACACACAGAGAGGATTTAATATATGATAAGATTTCCTATGACAACAAGACAGATACTACACTACCTCTCCTCAAAAGGCGGAAATGATGCCTGGAAGGATGACCTCATGACAACATAACAGATACTACACTACCTTCCCTAAAGGCGGAAATAATGCATGGGAGTATTATCTCATGACACCGGAACATATACAACACCTCTCCCTTTTCAATGCTTGAGAGAATGATCTCATGACAACAAAACAGCTAATACACTACCTCCCCCAAAGGAGGAGGTAATGCCTCGGAGAATTGTCTCATGACAACAGAAGAGATACTACACTAAATCTTCCCAAAGAAGGGGGTAATGCCTAGGGGATAATCTCATAACAAAAGAACAGATACTACACTACCTCACGCCAAAGGAGGGGGTAATGCCTGAGTGAATGGTCCCATGAAAACAGAACAGATATTACACAACCTGCCCTCAAATGGGGAGGTAATGCCTGGGAAGATGGTATAATGACGAACGAACATATACTACACTGTCCCCTACCCCACGAAATGAGGATGGTATGACAAAGGAACAACCAACAGACACGATGGGGGAAATATCACGCGTAGGACATTTGATGGAAACGACTCATACGTAGCATTAAGAAAAGAGATGAACGTGTCTTGAATCAACAGAGAGCTTTCGTAAATTCTGCTGTTGTTGTTAATGTTGTTGCTGTTGTTGTTGTTGTTGTTGTTGTTGTTGTTGCTGTTGTTGATGCTGTTGTTGTTGCTGTTGTTGCTGTTGTTGTTGCTGCTGTTGTTGTTGTTGTTGCTGTTGCTGTTGCTGTTGCTGTTGCTGTTGCTGTTGTTGTTGCTGTTGTTATTGTTGTTGCTGTTGCTGTTGTTGCTGTTGCTGTTGCTGTTGCTGTTGCTGTTGTTGTTGCTGTTGCTGTTGCTGTTGTTTTTGCTGTTGCTGTTGCTGTTACTGCTGTTGCTGTTGCTGTTGCTGTTGCTGTTGCTGTTGCTGTTGCTGTTGTTGTTGTTGCTGCTGTTGTTGTTGGTGGTGGTGTTGTTGTTGCTGTTGTTGTTGTTGCTGTTGCTGTTGCTGCTGCTGTTGTTGCTCTCGTCGTCGTAGCGGCTTCCGTGAGAAATTTAACAGCGGAACACACACAAACAAACGCAAATAAAAAATGATATACTTTTATTATATTTTAACTTTGTTGTGGTGAAAACTCGCTTAGCAAACGTCTAACTATCTAGTGTATGCGTGTGTGTGTGCGTGGGTGTGTGCGTATCTGGTTGTACTGGATTGCAGTGGATTTTTCCAGTAGCGTATGTGTGTCTGTGTCGCGTTCTTGTCACCACCGCAACAAAACTAACTCTCTCCTCCTCCTCCCCCTCTCTCTCTCTCTCTCTCTCTCTCTCTCTCTGTATGTATTTCCTTTCCTTCTTATATAACCATATACCCATTCCCCATTATTATTGTTTTCCAGCGAATTATTTTTGTAAATTCCGACGGTAATAAAATAAAATTCCGACACCGATTTTAATTCATTTCTTACATGTGTGACGAGCTGTTGTTGTTTTTCTTCTTTTTTTTTCAATTTCTTTCTAACCTAATTCTTTTTTGGTTATAATTAAATTTCGCTTAAACATTATGTGTTCACTTCACTAATTCTAAAATTATCAATGTCAGAATTTTATTTTCAAATTCGTAGTGTTTTCATTTTTATTTACCATCATCACTATCGAATTTGAAACAGTCATCCTTATTTTCCTTGTTTGTCCTGTTTTAGAACTAAGCACCAAGTACTCCTCACGAGGGCTGGATGAGACACAGGGTTGAGATTAATTTGAGGTGTTGCCCTTATTTAAAGCCACGCGGAAGCGCATTTAATTATGTAATGGCTACTGATCGAACTGACGAGCCCTCAGTGGGACGCTTTCCAGGGGCGTCGTCTCCGTCTCTTACCTTTGTTGAATCCGTGACCGATCCGACAAACCTGAACTCCGATTTTGTTAAGCCCCATATTTACTCTCCCATCCTATTTTTGAACTCTCCCCATCGAATCTCGTCCAGCCATACCATTTGTTCACGACGCTCTTTTCTCGGCCAGCGATCGCCAACCTTTTGAACTATATGAACCACTGAATGTATAATTTTTTATTTGTCGGACTACTGCTAGAATAGTTCTAATAGTGGAATGGAGCCCAAAATTGACTGTTATATTTAATGTAACGCAGATAAAGCCTTTAACAATTATAAGAAACCTTTCCAACCACACATTGTCATGGCTAATAGCACCCTACGTAAGAGTCCAACATTCAAACTCCCCAGACAAACATTCACAAGTAACATGCATTGTCAATACATATAAAATACTGACAAGTCTGCTGCAAAGAGAGCAGGCTCCCTCTACCGGGCTAGAAATCTTCTCTCACCTGCCAGTATCCTATATCTCTACAAAGCCATTATTCGCCCATGCATGGAGTATTGTTGCCACATCTGGGCCGGCGCACCATCCACTTATCTCTCCCTCTTAGACAGGGTTAAAAAAAAAAGCATCTAATCTAATAGGTGCTACACAGTCTACCAAACACCAGCCCCTGTCTCATTGCTGCAATGTTGCATCGCTGCGCTTGTTTTACAAGTACTTCAATGGAATGTGCTCTGGCGAAGTTGCTGCACCTGTGCCCGATGAACGTAAATACCCCCAAATAACGCGACAATCAATAAAATCACATCCCTTCACTGTATAGGTTAACAGATGCCGGAAAGCTTTCTAATCTAACAGCTTCTTATTTTCGAACTGCTTGCCTTCATGTATCTTAGACTGTACCAACGTGCAGAAATTTAAATGTAATGTGAACAAACATCTTGCTTCACAACTCCCCACTTAGGTTGCCCTCTCAAAATATGTCCACTAATTCACAGTAGCCTCTTACGTCTCAGTGGCAATGAACCGTATTTGTTATACATTTCTCTCTCTCTCTCTCTTTCTCTCTCTCTCTCTTTCTCTCTCTCTCTTTCTCTCTCCATCTCTCTGTCTCTCTCTATTGCTTTCTCCCTAACTATCTCTTTTTCTCTCTTACCTTTTTACGTGCTTCCTCTTTCTCTTTTCATTTATATATTTCCCTCTTTCCTTCTCATTTACATGATTCTCCCCCTCTCCCTCTCCTCCTCTTTCTTGTTATCTATACCCCTTATCACTTTCACACTTCTCTATATCTCTCCATCTCTTTTATATGCTTACTCTCTCCCTCTCTCTCTCTCTCTCTCTCTTTCTCTCTCTCTTTCTCTCTCCATCTCTCTGTCTCTCTCTATTGCTTTCTCCCTAACTATCTCTTTTTCTCTCTTACCTTTTTACGTGCTTCCTATTTCTCTTTTCATTTATATATTTCCCTCTTTCCTTCTCATTTACATGATTCTCCCCCCTCTCTCCCCCTCTCTCTTGTTATCTATACCCCTTATCACTTTCACACTTCTCTATATCTCTCCATCTCTTTTATATGTTTACTCTCTCTCTCTATATATATATATATATCTATCTATCTATCTCTCTCTCTCTCTCTCTCTCTCTCTTAATCTATCTATTGTTAATGCTCTCCATATCCTTCCTTTTAAACAGTGGCAATGAACCTTATTTGGACTGAATATAACTAAAAAAAATATTAATTTAGAAAAAAAAAAAGGTAAATGGGTTTGCATAATAATAATCTGATTATTGGAGGTCAGTCGAGCGGCCTTCATGTTATCTATCCTCGACCAATGGATGACAATTGAAAAGACAAAAAAGTATCATTCTTTAAGTTAAGTGTGTTGCAGGCGTACGTATTTTTTTTTTATGTATTGCTGTTCCAGAAATTTAGAAAAACACAACTGATGTATTTGGTTCGTGTTTCTGTCGTCTGCAAAATGGCGGCTAAGGTCTTTCAGTTACAATACACTAACCTAATCGTTCCCAACTGCGCCATTTTGGAATTTTATTGTGCCCGTTCACCTCGACTAAGTCCGTCAACAAATATTCTTTGGTCTACAGGCGGGGGGGGGGGGGAAGTCGTATGGATATTTATGGGCGTACTTACTTCTTGGGAAATGCGAATACAAAAAAGCGAACGTAAAAACAGGAAAGCCGCCAATCACCATTGAATAGTGGACGTTCAATGTTAGCTTAATGCAAATAATGGCGACAATTTGGCCATTCAGTTTTTTTTCACTGTTGTAGTTCCAAACCACATATATTTCTCCCTGGCATCTTCAAATCTACATTGGGCCATTCTAATGTAAAGAACGAAAAGTCGAACAAAAAAAGTCGAAAGAAAAAAACGAAGAGAAAATGGCTTTCTTCCAATGTAGACATAGACGTACGTACGATCCACACATTCGCTTATTCACGCGTATCTATATATAATATATATATATATATATATATATATATATATATATATATATATATATATATATATATATATAATATATCTATATATAATATATCTATATATAATATATCTATATACAATATATCTGAATATAATATATCTCTATATAATATATCTGAATATAATATATCTCTATATAATATATCTGAATATAATATATCTATATATAATATATCTGAATATAATATATCTATATATAATATATCTGAATATAATATATCTAAATATAATATATCTCTATATAATATATCTGAATATAATATATCTATATATAATTTATCTGAATATAATATATTTATATATAATATATCTGAATATAATATATCTATATATAATATATCTGAATATAATATATCTATATATAATATATTTGAATATAATATATCTATATACAATATATCTGAATATAATATATCTCTATATAATATATCTTAATATAATATATCTCTATATAATATATCTGAATATAATATATCTATATATAATATATCTGAATATAATATATCTATGTATAATATATCTATATATAATATATCTATATACAATATATCTGAATATAATATATATATATATAATATATCTATATACAATATATCTGAATATAATATATCTCTATATAATATATCTGAATATAATATATCTCTATATAATATATCTGAATATAATATATCTATATATAATTTATCTGAATATAATATATCTATATATAATATATCTGAATATAATATATCTATATATAATATATCTGAATATAATATATCTATATATAATATATCTGAATATAATATATCTCTATATAATATATCTATATATAATATATCTATATATAATATATCTGAATATAATATATCTATATATAATATATATAATATATTTAGATATATTATATATATAACACACACACACACACACATATATATATATATATATATATATATATATATATATATATATATATATATATATATATATAGCATTAGATAAAGTGAAAGAATAAAATGAGGTGCGACTCAAATTTTATTTGCATTCAATGTTCAAGCAAAAGAAAAAAATTCTGCATAAGAATACATAAAATTATATAAAACATCAAATATATCGGCCCAAAACAGACTTTTTTGCTAAACTTATACAGTTCATCCAAGTCATAAAGTTTAAAACAGCTTCAAGAAAGATATCAAAGAGGTTGATTAAAAACAATCCAGGTGGTGAATGGTATTCCAAAAACTAAAAAGTTATCCAGGCGGGAAATTTGTTTGCTATCGATGCAGTAAATGATAGTGAAAAATGTATTCAAGGTGTTTGCAAATTAATAAAACGATAGAAAAAACTAAATCATATGAAAAGTTCAGAAAAAACCTCACTTGGTGTTGAATATTATAATGTCCAAATTCAGGGTTCTTATGAGTTGATAGGAGTTGTGCAAACCATAACTTCCTGGTTAGATGCAAGCTCTGCTAAAACCAATTCGAATAAACTTAAACTGACCTGATGTATTCGGACATTTTTTCTTCCGGGTCCGATGAAGTTATATATATATATATATATATATATATATATATATATATATATATATATATATATATATATATATATATATATATATATAATACTAACACTCGCACTTGCTTGTTTGCACATTGGATGTTTTGGTGGGAGGAAGGGGTGAGTGAGACGAGAATTGGTGGAAGGGGAGAAATAGGGGAGATATATGATGTGATCGGGGATAAACAGAGGAAGTAGCAGTACTATCAGCGGCAAAACAGGAGAGTAAGATGATGACGTAAATGAAGAAGAAAGGAAAAATTACAGAATATTATAAAAATCATAATATAGGGTCCAGGCTAGGAACAGGAGTACACAGAGGTCCTAATAAATTACCGGACAACACCGAATGAACTTTCTAATTTAACATATAATGTACTACAAAAGGGGTATTATTACCGTTTTCAACGATACCATGGTTATTAGATGAAACAGATTTTCATCTAGAAAAACACATTAAAAGGGAAGTTACACTTCGCCCTTAGTTATGTCTCTTGCCCCAAAGAGATTTAGTTGAAAATATAATTGACTACATCAGTACCGTTTTCAACGATATCATTGTTAAGCATCCTATCGGATATTTTAATTTCGCTGATAACGCAGAGACACACACACAAAAGCATTAGCCTTTCGGCTAAGATCAAAGTGTAGTATCTGTTCCGATGGATACTGCCCCCCATAGACCGGTATCGTCTTGGTTTTCGGGGCTTGATTTACGCCGGTCTATGGGTCTGTCCTTTGCAGTTCTAGGAGGTCCACCCTCCAAGGCTTTGTCTCCCCTCTTTGGGGAGGAGTAAGTTTAGTGCTTACTGCCTAAGGCGCCCCTACTGGGGAATGCCGACGAGGCTGCCCAGGAAATTTTTAATGGCCAGAGTGCTCACTTTCTCGGGCGCTTGCTTTTCAAACCCCACTTTCCCAACCCGACCTTGGGTCACATCTTACTTGTGGGAGTAAGATAAAACTGGCCTTGTTCCTAACTCCTGGAGAGGAGTAAATAAATACATATAAAATTGAGTTATTTGTCGCACTGATATTGGTATTAAAAGTCCACTTTTCTATTTCAAAAGTAAAAACAACTTTCTTGTATACTCAGTCGTGGATATGTGGAGCGACTTCAAAAAGGAGAACTAATTTGCATATTCCTTTAAATAACGAACTCTTATTAATTTACTATTCGTTTTTTTCTGTTTTCTTATTGAATGATTGGTTTCATTTAACTACTATGCACAGTTCTATTTATGCGTATTTTCTATAATGGGGTTTATTGCGTAGGATTTGTATATATATATATATATATATATATATATATATATATATATATATATATATATATATATATATATTTCTGAGTTTGGGCGGAGTACAAAATTTTATTATCGCAAGCATGAAGGGAAGACGAGTTTTATTGTTCATGATTAAAAGTTAATCAAAAAAAAAAGCCAACCGACCGGTTTCGCCCTCTCTTAATAACTGCTGTATCGAAAGATTTAAAAAACGAGGGATTAAAAAGGGGGGGTAGAAGAGGGGATAAAGAGAAAAAAATAGCGTTATGTTATATGTACAATGGGGGATGTATCTTTGAGACTGATCACATCTAGTCCCAATAGACACTCCCTTTGTTTATAAAGGGAGGGACGTTTTAGACAAACGTGGATCGTCTCCAAGATTTTTAGATGGTATAATTAGTGAGCATGACTGAGAATGATGAAGGAGTCCATGCTCAATTCCTAGCGGACGGCGGCTTTTTAAGTAAATGGTCTTTAATGAAAGACCTGTATGTGTTATTTTAAATGTCTGTTGACCGAAAGGTTCCATTCCTAATTTTACTAGGAATATGCTGTTGGAATCTACTATCCAATCGCAACGCCGTCCTATCCACGTAGTCGGCACTGCGACCACATTTAAAAATGATAAATTACATGATTTTATGTGTGTGTGTGGGGAGGTAAAACGTTTTTACGAGAGGACACCAATAAAGGTTTTGTAGAAAACACAATAGGCACATTCGAAGCAAAATAGCAATTTTCAACTGATGAGCTGATTTGGCGAATTTCTCACTCACTGAGCCTAACCAAGGTAAAAGTATTTGGTTTTATTTCGGAAAAAGCATATATATATATATATATATATATATATATATATATATATATATATATATATATATATATATATATATATATATAACTTCTTTGTAATATAGCAGGAAAAATCTCGGCAGAGTGCTCGATTAATTAAGAATTAAAGTTAAAAATTAAAAATTAAGAGGGTAATATTTATTTATTTTATCTCATGATGACAACAGAAGCTGAAGAGAGCCGGATGGCTAAGTCGTTCCGTGCTTGAACCCGACGGTACGAATGTTGTACTAATTTTTCTGTACCAAAATAAATATATATATATATATATATATATATATATATATATATATATATATATATATATATATATATATTGTTAATATAGTTTGCTTGTAGCATTATTTTATGTGCATATAAAGGTAATTTATAGAAGGCAATATAATGCAGAGGTGTAACGGATGAACACGAACAGAAGCAAATAAGACATATAACGATGAAATGAGTTTTGAAGTTTCCACCTTTTATTAATACAAATTTCATTTTCATATTACAATCTTAATTGCCGTCTTTGCGGTTAGATCGATGTTTCGTATAACATAATACTTTCTTGAAATATTATGTTATACGGAACCTCCATCAGACCACTCTGCTGGCAATTAAGATTGTAATATAAAATATATATCAAATAATTACATTGATAAAAGGTGGAAACTTCAAAACTAATTCCACCGTCATATATCGCACGTAGTAAAATAAGGTCACCTATTAATTTGACGCTACAAATAAACAGGGATGGGCCACCCCTATACAAAACAGAACAAATAAATAGGAAATAAAATCAACCGAACCTTTGTTTGTGAGAAGCCCAACAATTGGCTAATGGAAACATTAACCCGTGAAAGGCAATAACAAAGAATCTGATTGGCTAACTAGCTAGACTAAACACCACGTGTATATATATAAACAACCGGCAACACAAACTCCGTGCATTTTAGCCTGACGATTCCCTACGGGGATGAAACGCGGAAGCCTATGTCTAGCTTAATTGTCATAAATATATTTTCATAACTTACTATGTAGCTCTACCCACGTATTGAGCACTGTTAAAGTAAATACTGAAAATCTATATATGGAAGATTATATTTCCTTATAACATTTCATGTGAATACATGAAAGAATATATATATATATATATATATATATATATATATATATATATATATATATATATATATATATATATATATATATATATATATATATATATATGAAATAGAGTTGGTTTCCCCCTTCCAAAGCAGTTAGAGTAGGCAAGAAAACTAATGCTTCATACACATTGAAAATCAAAACTACCTATACAGCCTGAATTCGACCGTGTTTCAAGCAACTTACACATATTTTTAATATATAAAATTAATTCCGAGTATTTATCTCTTACGACTAACTCTTCTACCCGCAGACTTCAGAGATAGGGTAGCACGCTAATTTCTCGCTATGAATTATTAACATTACACTCCTCAAACACCGTTCTGCAACTATTTCACGAGGAAAAGCGATTCACCTTCACCGCTTAAGTATTTGCAAAACAGCCAATCAGCATACAGCTTACATAGGTATGAGACAAATATCATCCCGACCGCGTCGTGCATTGCCGAAGTGAGTCATTTACAAATATCTTTTTAAAACTTTCTCCAATAAACTAATCGTTTTATTAATAACATCAATAACATCCAATACATACTTCAGAACTAAATACATATTACGCGTTTTCAAATCAAATCCATAGACAAAACACACAATTTAGGACGCTTAAACTATACATGAAAGATTTACACCAAAATGATACTTCGATAAACGAACGATTTATTAACCATTCAACAGCAATTCACAAGTAAGTACTTTTTTTCTTTTTTACAACCATGATCGATCGTAGCATATCATAAAATATTACTGCTTCAATGTTTTCAGATATATATATATAGCCATCATCAGACAAACTTTGACTCTGTATAACTGCTCATTATTGTGGCTACACACGGAAGTAGTTCAGCCTGAGATCGAAATCCGTCTCTTTTAACGAAAGGCATGCGTCTTATACTGCAAAAAAAACAACCAACAACAACAAAAAGCAGCAATAACTAATGTTGTATGATGTCACCAAGAGGATTATACCACGTAAATTGTATGACTGGCCCCTTCTCTTCCGATAGAAAATTAATAATCTGTGTAAGAGCGCATGTACGAAGAAAATTTGTTAATGATGCAAGGATTGCGTATTCAACGACCGCACTTCTCCTGGCTTTCCATTGTAGTTAAAAGAAATACAGGACTTAAAACGATGGTGGGATTAGCACAAAATGACCTTTGTCATTACGGAGTTTTCCTTCTAGACTAGTTGCTCTACTAGGGCTTGAAAGTTCAGTTTACACTATGATTTCACTCATAAACCTATTCCGAGGATATTACAGAAAATGGTTTTTAATTTCACTTCCAAACTTACAGATTCTGGTTTACTCACAAATGGTCAAACACCGAACAACTGACCAAACTTAACGTTGGTTAACTTTGGTGGCGTGTATAGCCGTAAGCTACGGAGGTGGAACCACGAGGATGACAGTGCGACATTCTCAGATATTATACAGACATTATTAGACATAGGGTATTATTATACATAGGGTATTATTATACAGACAGTATTAGATATTATACAGTGCGGCATTCTCAGATGACGTCAAAATATAAATTGATTTAAAATGATTGGATGATTCTACAGTTCTGACTCCAGATGCAAGAGTCAGATACGTCCTAAGATGGAGTACTGTTGCCACATTTGGGGAGGTGCCGCACAGAGCACCCTTTCCCGCCTTGACAGAGTACAAAATCGACTGCGAAATCTAGTGAGGGATGATCTCCTTTCTTCCCTACAACCCCTTTTTCACAGAAGAGACGTTGCTAGACTCTCTATATGTCGTTATATGAGCTCCAGTCCATAGTTCCTCCTTCTAAGACATTCACAGCAAGAACTCGTGTTTTTACCACAACGCAAAACGTCTTCCCTTTCTCTCTTCATGTGTCTAGCGTACGGCGGAATTTAGATAGACAGAGCTTCTTACCAAAAAAAAACCTCCGCCTGTGGAACGCATTGCCGTGGGACTGCTTCCCTTCTAACTACAACTTGGTCTTCTTTAAATCCAATGTCAACAAATTCCTCTTATAAAGTAATCAAACGCAGTTCATACAATTGATCAATGTTATTTTGGTTTTGGTTTTTTAACAAGCGAGTCACCACTTACCAAGGTCCACAGACCACTCGAGGATAAAGGTTATTGAGTTTGACAGGTAGACAGAGAAACACCGAGGAGATCAGTAACGATATCTGTAACTTGTCAGAAAGTGACTATTTAAGAGGACGTTCAACACGAATTTTTTTACATTGGACTTGAAAACGGCAATGTTATAATCAGCCGAGAAGCAGCCCCGTGGTACTGTGTTCCACAGACGAGCAATTCTAGGAGAGAAACTTTCTTCATTGAAGTTCCGCCTAGTTCTAAGCACACAGGGAGAGAAAGGGAATTTATTGACAGTGGTTGTAGTTAGATGAGTTTTTGTTGTGAATCTTTTACAGAGGGGGGGGGCATATAATAAAGCTCAGTCGAGCACCTGCCATGCAAATAACGATAGAGTAGAAAAAGACTAGCAACTTCTCTTCTGTGAGAAAGAGGTTGTAGTGTGGAGAATAGGACATCGTCCACTAGATAGTGAAGTTGTTTTTGTACTCTGTCATGGAGGGAAAGGGTGCTCTGAGCGGCCCCTCCCCAGATGTGGCAAAAGTACTCCATCTTAGGACGTATTTGACTCTTAAAAAGGTAGAGAATTGCGTCAGAAGTGAGACACATTTTGGAGCGATAGAATGATCCAACCATTTTCCAAGCGCATTTCAGGTCTAGAATGAAGGTCAGTCCCAGAAGCTTATCAAAGCAGGGGGATTCCTTAAGGTAAGCACCATTCATTTCAATTATGGGAAAGTGTTCCTCATCTTTCGGCTGGTATTCATTTCCGTCTCATTAACGCTTATATTCAAGTGGCTCTTGACCGTGATAAGCGGTGACCTCGATAGTAAAAACAATGAACTGTGCAGAATATTACCCACTCTCTCCACCAGGTAACTTGTTCAGGTTACAACGTGTGTCATGTGCCTGGTGTCGCATTATCTTCCGTTCTTTTACTGGTCCCGAAATGCGAAAGCTGTTGCAGCAAAGATGAAGAGGCGAAACAAACAAACAAGTTTTTTCATCGCTTACACTTTATTGTGGTAGAATGCCGACATTCTCTCAGAACTCTCATATTTACATATGCAATCAGCTCCCCAGTCCCCACCGGAAGGAGCAAAATACGGAATGTCCACTACCCTCGATCTTAAATCTGACTCTCTTGTTTGTTCCCGTAATTCTGAAAATTCTTTTGCTTCATACATTAATCAACCTCAAATAATGTTTATATTTCTATTTTTCTCTCAAACTTTAAATTGGCAAAACAACCACAGCCGCATTCCAAACGCAACCTCTACTCATCCCCTAGGCTTACATCTCGTTACCATGTAGATCATAATTCTTATTTACTATCCTGCTTTTTCGGTCACCTTTTACACTGTTATATTGGAGTTACACTGTTATATCGGAGTTTTCCTTTTCCTCGACTGGTTGCCTTATATAAAGCGAGAGACTGTAGGCTACCCTACTTTTTATTCAGATAATGCATAATCACGTTGACACACAGGTTCTCGTTAAATTACTGAAGTGACGGTGAGTCTGGCCAGTAGATAGATGGGTGAATATTGGGGAATACTAGGCGCTCTATGTAATCTCCCTTTACCATGATAAACATGCGAATTTGATATTCCCTAGAAACTTCCTCCTTCGGTGGAAGCTGATATCTTTCCAGGGGGAATACCACACAAGGTATTATTGTATTTTCCATATTTTATAGTCGGACATATGTCCATATCTTTCCCAAGGGTATTAGTAAAGGCTAGCGGAACCCCGTGGAAATTTCACGGCGCTTTCTGCATTAATCTGTATAATTTAATCTTAATAATAATTTTTTTTTTTAATAATAAATGTCTGTCAGGATCAACACTATTAAGAAATAAAAAAAAAGTACTTATTCCTCTTCCGTAAAAATCATTGCCATTATCAGCTAAATATTATTAAGATAAATAAAACGAACATATTTTTTTAATTTATTTATTTTAAATTGTAGCAATTTAATTATTTTTATAGCAATATATATATATATATATATATATATATATATATATATATATATATATATATGTATTCTTTCTTCTTACCGTAAAAATATTTGTCAGCTAAATATTCTTCAAATCAATGAAATGAATATCACTTTTTGAAATGTATTTATCTAAAATTGTATTTTGTTTTAGTCGACGGAACGATATAATTTGATTTTGGAACAATTCATTTTAAAATGGGTAAAGTCGGAATGTTTTACCTTAACGACATGGGAGGCGACGGTGGTTAAGTGGATATCGACACGGACTGAAGACCTGGGTGTTCCAAGTTCGAATTCAGTCGGTTTCACAGTACCACTCTCACTTTGGCAACCTTCTCGTGGTCCTTCCCGTAAGTACCCGATGTCTTCCCAGAAAGATTTCTAACTAGAAAAACATCGGGGAAACTAATGCCAACACCAGAATCATCTGATTCACACGAAAGAAGAAGACATCAGAGTAACCAGCTATACCCATATTTGCTAATTGGAAGATTTCATTTTTTAAATGCGTGTGAAAGGTGATAACGTACGTACAAACATCAAGTGGCTTAGTGTATCATAATATACATGGTGCAATAGCAAGAAGATGACCGAAACGGGGCATGTCGAGCCACAGTCCACGCTGGTAACTGTTGGTCGATTGACACTGACAAACCGCATACGTAAGCTCGTTACGTAACAGCCATTTCTCTTGTCTGACATACGGACCAATCAACAAACAATGTTGCAGTAAGATATTTCAAATACGCATTTATTTTTGTTTTCCTTTAGAAACCTTTTTAAAATTTTGTTCTTATTTCTCTTTC
>OY744531.1:19556924-19581924 GCA_963556195.1 Sepiola atlantica | reverse complement strand
GAGAATTAGTATTGAGGCAGAAAACAATGGTGAGTGTAGGACCAGCTGTTTCCACTTTGGGTCGTTGTGTGCAATCGTCTTATTTGTGGCAATGTTCTTTCCAGTCAATTTGGCAATGTGGTCAGTTCACCCACCTTTTCTTTGGTCATTCCCACTTCCTTTTCCTTTGCACCGTTTCTTAAAAGCTGAGTTTAGAGCAGGGTTGGCAACCTCAGGCCCGCGGGCCACACCAGGCCCGTGAAGGCTTAGCGTCCGGCCCGCCACCCTGCTATGCTTTATTATTGCAATCCGATCCGAGGACCTCCCAGTAAAACTCATATCATTTTGTGACATAGACGTAAAAGTAGGTGTCAATTAAGATTTACAGTGGGATAAAAATGTATAAATATCAGCGATCGATGATGCATGTATATTTCATTTTTCATTAACTATTAATTTAAAATCCTTGGCCTGAGATAAAAATAGAAAAAGAGAAAGGGAGAGGCAAAGAGGAAACGTGAGACGAGGAAAGGGCATGAAACATAGAACCTATGTAAGGTGTGTCAAAACGAATACTGGATCAACTTGCTACTTCCCCCGTCATTATTTTTATGGTTCCAACATGGCTCTTCGTCGGTGCCTTTTATAACATCACATACAGAAGTCTCTTGAGAAAAAATATCAGATTTGTAGAGTGTTCAATGCAATTGTTGTACAATTTATTCATGTAAACAAAATATAGTAATTCTGAGATTTTGTTTTTCACTCCGGCCCGCGATCTCCTTCCAAAAGTCTCGTCTAGCCCTCACTCTGAAAAAGGTTGCCCGCCCCTGGTTTAGAGTATCCATCATGTCTTGTTACTTGCCGGTACCGTCGCAGTGTCCTATTCTTCGGATATTCACGGTGACTACCATGTTGCTGGACGGTTTCGTGTTAATCTGGCCTCTCTATGCAATGCCAAGGATTCTCCTGAAGCATCTCCGCTCAACTGTCCTATTAATCATACCAAGCTCAGCTGACAAGGTCTACGACTCACATTCATATACAGCAATATGCTAAGTACCAGCGCGTGGAACAGTTTCAGTTTTGACTTGAGACTAGTGTCCTCCAAGTTGACTTCAGTTTTGCTAATGCGGTTAAAGTTAGTGTTGCTCTTGCTAATATGATCTTGGCTAATGACCCTTAAGTGTATCCCCAATTCGGAAGCTTTGGGGAGTTGTGGAGTTGTCCCCTAGTTAGCATTACTTCCAGGTCAACTCTGACCCGGAGTGGTAGTACCTGATAGGACCCCATCTATAGGTTAAATAGAAACTATCGTTTTCAGACTATTTGTTTACAAAATATACGCCTACACGTTATTTATCTTCCTCCCACAAGGTAAGATGTGACACAAGGTCGGGAAAGTGGGATTTGAAAAGCCAGCGCCCGAGAAGGTGAGCACTCTGGCCTACAAAAAATGCCTGGGCAGCCCCGTCGGCATTCGCCGGTAGGGGCGCCTCAAGCGATTAGCAATAAACTACCCCCCTCTAAAAGGGTGAGAAGGCAAAGCCTGGGACGGTGGACCTTCTAGAACTGCACAGGACAGACCCATAGACAGGCGTAAATCAAGCCCCGAAGGCCAAGACAATACCGATCTATGGGATGCAGCATCCATCGGAACAGATACTACACTTTGATCCCGGCCAAAAAGCTGTACGCCTACAAAACAAGTTAATTTACACACAAACTTGTATGGCGTCGGCATAAAACCGACCCAACGACGGTTGACGTACCGTAAAACACAACGAAGGAAAAAATCTTAGAATTCTCTTCACCGATGATAGTGAATATTTGAACTAGTTGACAGTCGTTAATTCCAGTCAGCTGAATGTGATATTCCTTTTAATTGGTTCAGTTTGTTATAAACTTTATATTTGTCTGCGCTGAGAACTGCGGATTCCTTAAAATTACTACACACATATTTGTCTGTGCTGAGAACTGCGGATTCCTTAAAATTACTACACACATATTTGTCTGTGCTGAGAACTGCGGATTCCTTAAAATTACTACACACATATTTGTCTGTGCTGAGAACTGCGGATTCCTTAAAGTTACTACATACATATTTGTCTGTGTCTACGTTTTGATACATTACCAATATTAAATGTAGCGAAAAATGACGCTACAAGGTTGACCAACAACGGAAACTGGCAGAAGGAGATGGAAAGTAGACACCTTGCCTCTGTAATTGTGGATAGAGGGGGTGTTGCAACAGATTGCCGGTGTTGCGACTTTGGTTTTGTAAACGAAGCCAAGGTCTGGTAATAATTATAGTAATAGGAGGCACACTATGACCTACTGACGGTCTCAAAAGGAAGCACTAAACAACCACAAACAGCCTTTTTTATTTAGCCAAAAGGGTGTCATGTGACCACTATGCAAATTTAGGTAGCTGTTTCCCCATCACTTTGCCAGAAGCCATCGGAAGGTAAGGACAACTTTTTCTGACATAAAGAATTAATTCTTTTCCTATAGAATCTTTTTTAAAATAAATCGTATTATTTTGAAAGTCTGCGATTCTTCATCGTCTGTTGGATGAAAAGAAACTAAAATTTAAATTAAAAAAGTAATGTGATCGGTAAACGATTTTTAAATTTTACACTTGCCGCTGCGGACGATTTATTAAAACAAATAAAAATATTATGAATGTCTTAAATGAATTTTTTCAAAACACACCGCTATTAGCATCTACGACTTAAAACCTTCATGCGGCGCTTAGCAATAGCATGTACATATGTCAATATTTATAACATTATAAGACAGCTTTGCGTATACCTGTGTATGTGCGCATGTGTTATTTTCTTTAAAAGAATACATGATTCCGTATGTTAACACACATTCTGTCTTTTCGGGTATAACCTCATATATAAAATAGAACCAGTTTTCTCCGTATCTTTGTGGTGATTAATAGCTGTTTTTAATACAGGGTAAATAATCAAATCTATTTCGTAAGTCATATAAGGCAAATATTGGTCTGTGTTGTTGAAAAACTTTAAAAATGTATTTCCAATCGATTTTAGTACTAAATCACGGTCGATATTTTATTTCGGATTAGGCATAAATAAAGACGGGGAGGTTTTTACTCTCACACTTAGATCTACTACCGCTGCCACCCATAATGCTGGTTACAGATTTTTCGATATTCACCGTCAGTAAATAAATCATATTTTAAGTGTTTTTTTATTTAGTTAATTTAAATTGTAAAAAATTCGATAATGGGCTATTTACGGAATATCATAACTGACAAAAAAAATGAGATATAGTTTTTAAAAAGAAGCATGGTTACAATAATTATCGTAAAAAAAATGATATAAACTTTGTATATTTTCAAATATGTGTTAAAAGGATTATAATTTTACTGTTTCATCCCTATGATCTCCTTTGATGATAAAAGCTTGCATTTTTGAAAATCCATGGGTTAAGGAAAGAAATAAAAAGTTTATTTATATATTCCTTGTTTAAACCACTTTGTGATTCAATAAATATTGCCATTTATATATATATATATATATATATATATATATATATATATATATATATATATATATATATATATATATATATATATAATTTAATTTATTTAGCTCTCTTATATGATCGAGTACTTTATTTGATTTCTTTTCATATACAACCTGACACACTATATATATATATATATATATATATATATATATATATATATATATATATATATATATATATATAACATGGTCATTGGCCAGCCAGTTAAGTAAATCAATCTAACCTGTGTTTTAAATAGTACACGGCTATGCTATTTGAGGGAGCCAGCGTCAGTTCGCCCGACATGGCACGGATTAATTCGGCTATTCGCTTGACCGCTCGACTAGACAAAACGAATGACCAATCCTTGAAATTAGCATCTATGTAAAACTGAACGACCGCCATTGAACAGAAATGGCGAATTTTTCTGGCTTTATTTTCGCTTTGTTTTTGTCTTTGTCCACAAGTCAGTTTTTTTTATTGCTTAAGACTATAAATATCTGCTAGACTTTTTTTCCTGTCTAGAGCAAAAATAAAAAAAAAGTTTGTTGAGGGACTAAGTCAAGTCAATGAGCCGAATAGAATTCCAAAATGGCGTCTGCCCATCATTTGTCAGACGACATTAACACGATGTAAGTACATAAGTTTTGAGTTCCTTAATCTGTTGAGTAGTGAAAAAACAATAGCATATGTATGGAACACACTTCATTGAAAGAAGGTTATTATTTGTTTTTGTCTTTTCACACTTCATCAGACTAAGTATAGCCCAGGGAGACAAGATGCGATTAGATAGTTTGGCGGTTGTAATACAAAAGCGCACTAAACAAAGGCTCGCCATAAAAGTTGAAAAACGGACAAAATCTCACTACAATCGAAATAAATAAAATTTAAAAACCTATAAAATTATATTATCGATTTAAAATGTGTTGAAATTAATATTTTTTGCCAAATGCGATAGAATGACAAATTAGTTGGAAATATGTGAGAGCACAGCCCAGTAATGATGAGAGATAAGATATTATGATATAGAAAAAAGGGGCTAAAAAGTTCTGATAGCATGCTGCGTAGTAGTGGAACGATATCAGATCGTATAGTCTGGAGTAGAGAAGAGAGATCTGTTCGAAGCAGCAGCGACAGCAATGTTGTTTTTACGTAATCACCCTCGATTGGACAAACTCTCTAATCAGCAGTTTCTTTCAACCAATCAAAACGCAACAAATATTCACTCTCGGAATTCAGCGTGTACTATAAAAACCGAAACACACAGCTTTCTTCCTCTCTTTATTTTTTTTTTCAATACAAATGTGCGGACGACATAATCCTGTATAACCCTTTTGGGGTGAAGGGCCTCTCGACAAGCAGAACACACAAACTAATAAACATAGCAAGTGTAAACGCGCACGTCACTCAGCAAACGGATATACGCAGTTCATAATACTCTCCCACCCGCAAAACAGGAACGCTAATATACACACATGTGCATGCCTATTTGTAAACACACGTAAACGCACACGACACCAGCCGACACCAACATATGTACTCAATTTATCCTTAAATATTTTGTTGTATTAATAAACTTTGTCAATTTTTCCCCTTACAGATCCGATAGTATTGCATTCACATTATTTGCATATTTTGAACTGTTGTCAGCATTTTGGTTGTTGTTATGATTACAACATTTCGGGCGTTGTACTCTCTGGCCTTCTTTCTGTGCATCTGTGCAAGGGTAAGTCGAACTAAATTCATTATTGAATCTAGTTGGATCGATTGCAATTATTTCGCTTTCGATCCACCTCAGTTTGTTTTTGATATATGAAAATAAAACTTTATATTATAAGTAAATTGTTAATATATATATATTAACAATTATAAAGTGGTGTACTAAAAGCGAACTTTTAGGAAAGGTAAAACCTATTGTGAAGAGTATACAGCTCAATATCCAGGATAGAGCAAGTAGATATGAAGAAGAATGGAAAGGAATTAGAGAAGCAAAAGCCAAATCAAAATTCAATTCAATTGCTCAGAGCAAGGTATATTCGGCAAAAAGGCAATTTATTCAAGTTAAATTTTCCTTAAGCCAGGCTTTTCAAAGACTAAAATCTTATCATCAGAGAAAGTCGCTGGGATAGATAAGTAGGCAATGGCCAAGATTTAAAATTTGAAAAAATAAAATAAAAGCTGTAGGGAAAGAAACACAGGGCAAAACTCTGCCCGAATGCAAGCAAATGTCCGATTGCTAAAAAGCTTAAGGAAAATTTAACTTGAATAAATTGCCTTTTTGCGGAATATACCTTGCTCTGAGCAATTGAATTGAATTTTGATTTGGCTTTTGCTTCTCTAATTCCTTTCCATTCTTCTTCATATTAACAATTATATATATATATATATATATATATATATATATATATATATATATATATATAATTGTTAATTATATATTTTAACAATTATATATATACATGTATATATATATATTAACAATTATATATATATATATATATATATATATATATATATATATATATATATATATGTTTGATTAAACAGGAGTGCCAACTTCTGCTTATTCAGCTTTTGATCCGTTTTTTCTAGTTTTCGTACGACAGATTTGATGTTATAATCCAAGGAGTGTATTTCATTTTGCAACCGCCTGACGACGACCGATGTCGGTCGAAAACGTTCGCACAAAATACGTAGATTTTTTACACTCCTTGGACTATAACATCAAATCCGTCGTACGAAGACTAGAAAAAACTCCTGTTTAATCAAACATGTATAAGGGAGGGAATGCTGCCAAATTATACAATTATATATATATATAACTTTGCGTACACTCTCTGTAAAAAAATAACAAATAAAATGCTTGGCCAGTGTTCGCACTCGCTATTCATCTAGATATTCGTATGAAACCATAGAATTACGTATATAATTTAAGTTTCAACAATTAAAATGATCTGGAAAAAAAGAACATCAACCGTTGACTTTTTCTTATAGAGTGGGGGATTTCGTTCTAAATGCATTTCAGGCGGCGGGATATGTTTGAGGTGGGTTTTCTGCCTTGCTATTTGCTTTTGCGTTTCCCATTACAGCTGGAAATAGTTTCGCCCGGGGGCTAGAAAAAGCATGTGTTTTACTCGTTATTTTTTGCGTGACGAGATGGAAGTACACATATATATATATATATATATATATATATATATATATATATATATATAAACAAACAAGAAACACACGCACACACATATATATATGTGTGTGTGCGTGTGTTTTTTGTTTGTTTTTTCTAAAACTTTTAGAACCATTTTTATAAGCAACGAATAATTTAAATTTACATAAATGAATATTCATGAACTTTTCAATAAATAAAAGTATCCCCTAATGGGAGCAAAGAAATTAATTAAAAGAGGTTTCCATCTTATTTTTTTTATCGATTTAGCGTCTACTTTCATGTCGATTCTTATTTGATGTCTTCGTTTTCAATCGAGTCTGAAAGAAATTAATTTGCTTATTAAAGTCCTTCAAACCAATGTCGAATAATTATACGCTTTCTGACAAAACGATTAGCCAATCAGAATTCACCATAGTTGACGGCACTTTAGACTTTTACCTCCTTCTCAGAAAAAAAGGTTAACATATATAATCCACGTCCTTTCGACAGAAAGTGGGAGGTGACGATGGTTAAGTGGATAACGACACGGACTGAAGACCTGTGTGTTCCTAGTTCGAATCCAGTCGGTTCCACTTGCACTTAGGGATGTTGCCAACACGTCTTTCACACGAAAGAAGAAGAAGGCAAAAAGTGCCGTATTCAGAGTAAGAGAGATGAACAGATTGAAATATAAAGTTAGACATCAAATTTTACATAACCACACACACACATATACACCCACATTATATACAGGTAGAAGTGAAAATGTTGACCGGCAAAACAATTATCGTCCACACTGATGATTCCCGGAAAAGGATAAAGCACATGTGTATAAAAATATATATCATAATATTGTTTATAGCCCCCTAGGAAGGGCCCTTTAAGAGAATTTTAATTAAGCTGCCAAATTGAATGCGCAATGGGAAGTTCCGTCCGAACGCGTTGTTGAACACTGTTTCTGACAGCCTTTTAAGTATGTCCGCTTGTATAGACATAATTTTTTTGTTAGGTTGGTTCTCGTGGTTCGGATAGAATTTAAAATGTTGACTTAGGTCTAATGTTCGAATCGTATCATGATTCTCTACACTGATTACTTTAAAATATTTTTGATAATATTATATATATATATATATATATATATATATATATATATATATATATATAAAGTAAATATTAAGTTATTTTGATTTTACCTACATACGGCGTCGTTTCAAATTTTTGCTATCATCAGTGTAGGAGAAGATAATTTCAGACGGTCGCAAGATTCGAACCCAGACTCCGCAAGCAAGCGTTATAACCACACGTCCACAAGGAAAGGTAATTAAGTTCTATAGTACTAAGATCTCCCAAGTTTTATGAGGTAGGGTATGTATGTTGAAAGAACAAATACCGGGTTAATAGGGCCGCCTATCTTAAGAGTTTAAAAATCACCGTAAAGAAGATCATTAAGTATTTTTCATCGATACATGTCTATTAGATAAAGTTGATTTACTCTTGCATCCATTTTAACTCTTGATAACACACATGGCACACATACTCGTCACAGATGTCACACATCAACGAACTGATATGTTAAGATCACAAGTGTGAAACAAACATAAAATGAAGTAATACAATGTTTAGACACAGTCACATCTGAAATATTTCAAAACAACAATTCAAACTCCGCCTTAATGGGGATCATGAATCACTCTCCTGCTAAACTCGATAAACATGTAAAAATGCATGGTGGCCCAGTTTACCCCAGTCACATAATCATAATAAAAATATTGCTTCCAAACAAAATATTTAAAAAGGAGATTTGCAATTATACTTATAGGACGTTCTATTTATCTTCCTCCCACAAGGTAAGATGTGACACAAGGTCGGGAAAGTGGGAAAGAACCAGCGCTCGAGAATTTGAGCACTCTGGCTTTTTAAAAATAGCCTGGCCAGCACCGTCGGCATTCCCCGGTAGGGGCGCCTCAGACAGTAAGCAATAAACTTACTCCTCCCCAAAGGTGCACCTCCTAGAACTGCACAGGACCAGCAACCCCCAATAGTCCGGCGTAAATCCAGACCCAAAGGCCCGGACAATACCGGTTTATTAGGCGTGGTAAGACTTCTAACCTCAAGAAAGACATATTTATTCATTACACTTACCATACGATTAGTGTTTTTTTTTCTTGTTTTGAACTTTTTTCTTAATGTTTAAAGTTTGTTATTAAAAAATGGTAAGTCCGACAACATAATGTGATACAATAATTGTATAGGCGTTAAAAATGGTTTTATGAGAAAAGTTTTGGGGTTTAAATCAATGTACAAAAAAAAAGATTTTTTAATACTTTTTCGTCAAGATTTCTTATACATTTTTTAATCGTAAACAATGATTACTGGAGCAAAGTGAATTATGAAATTATTTGATCACATTATTGCTTTCTGGGTTAATGAACGCTTAACTACGCTCCGTGTTTACGTAAATCAGTACTTCCGGTCTGGTAGAGTCCATTCTTGTAGCCTACTTCCGGTCTGGTAGAGTCTATTCTTGTAGCCTACTTACACATTTCAAACGTGTTTTTCTCACGATTACATGCGTAATTATTAAAAGATTTTTAGCCCAAATGGTTGTTTATTGAATATTATTTAAAGAAAATCAACATAGAAACTTTTTTTTATCGCCTATACACAGTATTTTATCGCATCATGTTGTGGGACGTCGATCTATATGCTTATAAAAAAAATACATATTTTTAGATTAATTTTTCATTATATTTTTTCAGAACAAAAAATATTAGACTTCTGCAGTTTACGGACCGTGCTATTTTTTTAGATTGGATTTTTATGTCAAATCCAATTTGTACGGTATATTTTGTTTATTAAGTTAAGTGAAAGTACAGAATAGTTAACGAAGACCTCCTCTAAGAATTGCTTTGTAAATATTTATTGAAATTACTATACGATGACCGTTTTCTTCTCTATTTAATTGTTGTTTCCTTCTCAATAACCCACGAAGTTTTCGTTCGGCACCATCCGCTGTTTACATAAGCTGCCAGAATATGTTGATGAAAAGTCTGTTTTAACGCGGTCCGTAAACAGTAGAAGTATTGACAAAAAAATGAAACAATGATAGATTTTCCGATGAAGACGTTTTTCTGGTGTTTGATAGGGGAGTGTTAGTAGTTTTTTGTGTGTGGGTGAAAGTAACTCCTACCTTCTCTAAGTATGTATGTTTTGTGAGAGTAAGTTATTTTCATGGCAGGTGCTCTACTAAGCTCAAATCTATGGTCCCCCTTATAAAATAATCACAATAAGAACCCGCCTAGCTACTACCACTGTTAATGATTTCCCTTTCTCTCTCTGCGTGTCCAAGACGAAACGAAACTTCCATAGGCAGAGCTTATTTCCTAGAACTGCCCGTCTGTAGAGCACAGTGCCGCGAGCCTGCTTCCCTGCCGACTACGATATGGTCGTTTTTAAGTCCAGTGTAAACAAGTTTTTGTTGAACCGTCTCTGTAAATAATCAATTTCTGCCCTGCTACAACCATCGTGCCGGTGAATGCGATTTTGTCCCACCATCCACCAGTTGAACTTTTAACCCCTATCCTCAAGTCAAACTCGAGTGGTCTTTGGGCCTTGATAAGCGGTGAACTTTAATGTAAGAAAAACTTACATGTTTAAACTATACGAAATGTTCGAATGGAAATAAATTAAGTATTGGATAAGCATTGTATATTTTGCAAAGAAACACTGACTACTACAATCTACATTTAACATATGGAAGAATAATGTATTTAGATTCGTAAATGAAAATGGTCGAACGGTTAAAATATTTTAAACATCCCCCAAAGCGAATCTTCTTAGAATTTTACAAATAACAAGCCGCGCGTGCGTGGTCCCCTTCTGTATGTTACTCGATGTGGCGAGTGTAAAATGCAATAAATTTGGGAAATTTGGGGTATTTTTGACCTCCTGGGGTGCGAACCAGAATCTTTCTGAGGTCAAGGATGCTCATTTTATATCCAGAACAATTACCTCTACATTTTGGCCAAGTTTCAGAAGAATTGAATGGATGGATCAAACGTTATGGGAGAAAAGGGTAATTTTTTGCCATTTTGGGGGCTTTTGACCCCCTGGGGGCGTGAACCAGATTTTTTCCAAGGTCAGCGATACTTATTTTCTATTAGGAACAATTGCCTCCACATTTTGGCCAAGTTTCAGAGAAATTGAATCGATGGATGAAAAGTTATGAGGCAAAAAATGTCATTGTTTGCCATTTCGAGGCCTTTTGACCCCCTGGGGGCTAACCAGATGTTTTTTCAAAAATCGGACAATATCACTTTCTAATCTGACCAAAGTTACAACTTCATGCAAAATTTCAGAGAAATTCAAATGATGGTTGCGGAGAAAAATCCGGACGGACGGACGGACGAACATGCCTCAAAACATAAGTTCCCTGATTTTATAAATCGGGGGACCAATTATGGATCTTCAAACACTTCAAAGTTCCGATTGATAAGGCAGCAAATAATGTAGCCTTTATCTGTAAAATATACTACATTCAATGCTTATTGCTGGTAGTAGAAATTATAGGTGAAGCATTGGATGCTTATAAGTTCAGTAATTGTTAACCTGAAAGTATCATTTTTAGCAACATCGTTATTTATGAAAAATTAGGACTGAAATTGGAAGAGAAAAACAAAAATGACTTCCAAAAAGTTGAATATCAAAAATGAACAAAAATATCTGGTGCCCATTTTATTGTTTGATATAACATGTGTATTACAAAACTCTTACGTAAGGATATATGTAAAGTTTTTTAAATTATTATTTAATCAAATAATTAATTCCTATAAAAAAGTAAATTCTATAGTAATGTATATTTTGGGGTGGGGTGGGGGGTTAAATAAGTCACAACGAATGAAAGAAAAAATAGATCGTATAAATTCTTTTTTGGTATAAAACAAAGAATGATAATACTAGTGTTTCTAATACGGGTCTGACAATACTTATAAGCCGGCTCAGTATATTCATGAATTTTTTTTTAAATTATTTCCTCTCGTTTTTATACTTTTTCAATTTCATTCCACCCAAAAAAATGTCACAAACGTCTGTTTTCCTTGCTGTAATTAAATTTTGTACCACGAAAAATTTATTGAAAAAATAGATCGTATAAATTTGTTTGCTATAAAACAAAGGATGATAATACTAGTGTTTCTAAAACGGGTCTGAGAATACTTATAAGTCACCTTATTGAAGAGAAGTGTTTTCAAATTGGAAATAAATTATTACGACAAACGATAGGTATTCCAATCGGTTTGGATCCTGCACCCTTTTGAAAATCTACATCTACATAGACATGAATATATATTATGTGATCATTCATAAGAAATAGTATATTTAGAGCTTCTAGTCATTATGGTTGCAGACGATTTATTGACGACCTGTATTAATGATGAAGGGTAGTTTGTAAATGCAAAACATTTTATACAGGGTGGGCCAAAATAAGGGTCCTATCTTTAAATTTGAATAACTTGAATTTGAATAACTTCCACAAAATAAAAGTTAAACTCACCAAACTTTATGTGTGTGTAGACTGACCCTTCCGAGATTTTTTGAAATAAACAAAACAAATTTTAGCCGAAAAACACTTCTTAAAACTTACAAAAACTAAAGTATTGTTTTTTACACTGTTTTGAGTTTTTTAAGCAAAAATAATGTTTTCTAAATGAGGGTACGTTCCTTAGGGCTAATACGGCTCATGCTTGCTTCGGAAGGGGTCCTTTACTTATTCTAAAAAAAAAAAAAAAAATCAATAAATAAAAAAGTTATGAATTTTTAAAAATAGGACCCTTATTTTTGCCCACCCTGTATATCCAAAAGAGTTGGAATTAAAAGTCGAACACAAAAGAACATTTCTTGATTTGGATATAAAAAATTGAGAATGGAATATTTATGGATAAAAAGTTTGATGAAAGAAATGTTTTCCCTTTTTATATCGTCCGTATGCCGCATAAAAATAGTACTTGCCTAATGTATATTTTTTACGCGAGCATTATGCCCGAATTCCTCGCGTTACTCTAAGATTAACAGATGTTATACCCTCAGCATCTACTTTAATAGTAAGAATGATAGAACAAGGCGGGAATTGGAATAAAATATTTAGACAGTGAAATAAGGCAATAACTCGCCATCTTGAAGCTTTTGAGTTCTATCAAATTAATCAAAGAACAATAATAAAGCAAATTCAAAATTATATGAGAAATGTTTGATAACATTTATCGGTTGCCTAAACAGAACACATATTTAATAATAAAATATCTATATAAAAAATAAAATTTAAATAAGCAATGGACATTGATTAATAACATAAATTATATAAATGGCTTCGTATATAATAACATAAATATCTAAGATGAAAGACTGTATTTTCTTTCCACTATGCTGCGAAACGCGTGTATGATGTATAGGAAGCATTAATTTTGGAAAAAAATAAAAATTAAAAATACAATATGAACATATTAACGAGAATTTTGTTTGCCTGTAAGACGAGGATAAATTATTGGTATTCGCTGATATATGACGGTAAAAAAAAAAATGAGAAACAGAAGAAAACTATGTTTGTAGCCGTTCGACGACATATGAAGACTAAGAAAATGAATGAACAGATGAAAGATATGGATTTATTGTTCCTTTGTGTCATTGGCATGCACATATAATATATATATATATATATATATATATATATATATATATATATATATATATATATATATATATATATGTATATATATATATATATATATATATATATATATATATGCTCTGAAACTTGTAATGCAACTTCATTCAGCTCGCAATTGGGAACATTTTCGTATATTATTAGAAGAATATATATTTATTTTTTGTAGAACTCACAAATATATATATATATAGGTGTGTGTGTGTGTGTGTGTGTGTGCATAATATATGTGTGTTTATGTGAATGTATGAGAGGTGAGTATATTAGTTTGAGAGAGCGTGTGTGATTGTATATTCGTTTTAGAGGGACATACAGAAAGATATACAGAAATAGACAGAGGGGGGGGGGGAGACATAGATGTGGTCAGGGATTAGTCACACGGTAGTTTTTATGTATCTCCCACCCATGGCGGAGAGATTAGACACAAGGTTATGAAAGTGGGATATGGAAACGCCAGCGCCCTAGAAGGAAGAGCACTCTGACTGAACAAAATTTACCTGGGCATTACCACTGGCCTTCTCCGGTAGGTGCGCCTCAATCGATTAGCAATAAACCAACCCCTTCACAAAAGGGCGAGATGGTAAATTCTGAGAAGATAGACTTCCTAGAACTGCACAGGGCCGTACTTCAGACATAGAACAAGGCCACACAAGGCAACACAAGGCAACACAAAGCCACACAAGTCCACATAAAGGAACACAGGCCAACACCATGCAAAACACAAGGCAGCACAAGCAACACAAGGCTACACAAGGCAACACAGAGGAACACAAGCCACACAAAGCTACACAAGGCAATACAGGGCATCACAAGGCAGCACAAGCCACACAAGGCAACACAAGGCAACACAAGCCACACAAGGCAACACAAGGCCACACAAGGCAACACAAGGCTACACAAGGTCACACAGGGCAACACAAGGCACACAAGACAACACTAGGCAGCACCAGCCACACAAGGCAATACAAGGCAACACAGAGCAACACAAGCTACACAAAGCAACACAAAGCAACACAAGGCAACACAAGGCAACACAAGTAAACACAAGGCCACTCAAAGCCACACAAAGCAACACAAATCAGCACAATGCCATACAAGGCAACACAAGGCCCCACAGGGCAACACAAGGCAACATAAGGCAACACAGAGCAACACAAGCCACACAAAGCAACACAAGGCTACACAAAGCAACACAAGGCAGCACAAGCCACACAATGCAACACAATGGCAACACAATGCAACACAAGGCAACACTAGGCAACACTAGGAAACACAATGCAGCACAAGCCACACAAGGCACCACAAGCCACACAATGCAACACAAGGCAACACAAGGCCTCACAAGGCAACACAAGGCTACACAAAGCAACACAAGGCAACACAAGCCACACAGGGTAACACAAGGCAACACAAGGCAGCACAAGCCACACAAGGCCACACAAGGCAACACAAAACAACACAAAGCAAGGCAAGGCCACACAAGGCAACACAAAGCAAGACAAGTCCACACAAGGCAACACCAAGCAACACAAGACAACCCAAGGCAGCACAAGCCACACAAAGCAACAAGAGCCAACACAAGGAAGTACACCGCTACACAAGGCAACCCAGAGCAACACAAGCTACACAAAGCTACACAAGGCAACACGAGGCAGCACAAGGCAACACAAGGCCACACAATGCCCTACAGGGCAACATAAGGCAACACAAGGCAGCACAAGCCACACAAGGCCACACAAAGCAACACAAAACAACACAAAGCAAGACAAGGCCACACAAGGCAACACAAAGCAAGACAAGTCCAACAAGGCAACACAAAGCAATACAAGTCCACACAAGGCCACCCAAGGCCATACATGGCAACACAAGGAAACACAAGGCAGCACAAGCCACACAAAGCAAGTCAAGGCAACACAAGGCAGTACAAGCCATACAAGGCAACATAAGGCAACACAGAGCAACACAAGCTACACAAAGCAACGCAAGGCAACACAAGGCAGCACAAGCCACACAAGGCCACACTAGGCAGCACAAGCCACACAAGGCTACACAGGGCAACACAGAGCTACACAATACAACACAACGCAGCACAAGCCACACAAGGCAACACTAGGCAGAACAAGCCATACAAGGCAACACAAGGCCACACAAGGCAACACAAGGACACACGAGGCAACACAAGGTCACACAAAACAACACAAGGCAGCACAAAGCCACACAAGGCCACACAAAGCCACACAAGGACACCACCAAGCAACACATTGCCACACAAGGCAACACAAAGCCACACAAGGCAACAGGAGGTAACACGAGGCAACACAAGGCAACACAGAGCAACGCAAGTTACACAAACCTACACAAGGCAACACAAGGCAGCACAAGGCAACACAAGGCCACACAAGGCCCTACAGGGCAACATAAGGCAACACAAAGCAGCACAAGCCACACAAGGCCACACAAGGCAACACAAAACAACACAAAGCAAGACAAGGCCACACAAGGCAACACAAAGCAAGACAAGTCCACACAAGGCAACACAAAGCAACACAAGGCCACCCAAGGCCATACATGGCAACACAAGGCAACACAAGGCAGTACAAGCCACACAAAGCAAGTCAAGGCAACACAAGGCAGTACAAGCCATACAAGGAAACATAAGGCAACACAGAGCAACACAAGCTACACAAAGCAACACAAGGCAACACAAGGCAGCACAAGCCACACAAGGCCACACTAGGCAGCACAAGCCACACAAGGCAACACAGGGCAACACAGAGCTACACAATACAACACAAGGCAGCACAAGCCACACAAGGCAACACTAGGCAGCACAAGCCATACAAGGCAACACAAGGCCACACAAGGCAACACAAGGACACACAAGGCAACACAAGGCCACACAAAACAACACAAGGCAGCACAAGGCCACACAAGGCAGCACAAAGCCACACAAGGCAACACAAGGCAACACTAGGCAGCACAAGCCATACAAGACAACACAAGGCCACACAAGGCAACACAAGGACACACAAGGCAACACAAGGCCACACAAAACAACACAAGGCAGCACAAAGCCACACAAGGCAGCACAAAGCCACACAAGGCAACACAAGGCAGCACAAGCCACACAAGGCAACACAAGGCAGCACAACGATAGCATGACCAAGACTCTGTCTAAGAGTAAGCAGATTACTGTAAATCATATTTTACTATATATCATATTATAGTTAAGCATTTTACTGTGAAATATATTACTGTTAAGTAGTTTACTGTTAAGCATATAACTGTTAAGCTCATTACTGTTAATCATATTACTGGTTAATGAATATGTATCGTGTGTATCAGAAAGTGTGTGGTTATCCATCCCAAGTATAACATTTAAAAGTTCATTTTTAACGTAGATAAGTCTGTCTTATAAAGTGTAGTATCTGTTCCCATGGGTACTGCACCCCATAGACCGGTATTGTCTTGGCCTTCGGGACTTGATTTACGCCGGTCTATGGGTTTGTCCTGTGCAGTTCTAGGAAGTCCACCAGGCTTTGCCTCTATTCTTTCGGGAGGAGTAAGTTTATTGGTTACTGCCTGAGGCGCCCCTACCGGGGAATGCCGACGGGGCTGCCCAGGCATTTTTATGTAGGCCAGAGTGCTCAAATTCTCGGACGCTGGCTTTTCAAATCCCACTTTCCCGACCTTGTGTCAACTCTTACCGCTGTGGGAGGTAGATAAATAACAAGTCTGTCTTACCAAGAATCTTGGCTCCAAATAATGAACTTTTAAACCATCTGTTCTTAGAACCCCATGTGACCTTCCATCTCCTTTTAGATGCCGAGGATCTGCAATTCCCGCCACCGCCATCATCTCTACTTTGACTTAACATCCGTTCAGACTCGATCAATAATGATACTGATCTTTACGTCACCGCTTGTTGCCAACTCATGCTGGCCATATTTATCAAATGGATACCAAATATAATATTAACACGAGCAATATTTTTTTTGAAAATCTCACTAATCGAATAACCTTGATTAATGTCTAAGGCAGCGATGCTTTTGTGGACGGTTACGTTGTGATTGCACTTGTAGTTGGCATATTCAATCGACATTTCATTAATTTCACTTTCGTTAACTTTAACTTTCCGGTTAGAACGAGATAACATTTATGTGATCTTTCTTCACGGGTACGGGATCGAATCCTGTTCGGATCTCACTTTTCTTTGTTGCGTATTTTCTATGTTACGAGTTCCGTAGATAATTATTCGATTCATTTAATCGCGGTACTAACTACGCAAACACGAGTGTCCATGAAAAAGCAGCATCATACACACGCACGCACGCACGCACGCACGCACGCACGCACGCACGCACATACACAGGCACACACATACACAGGCACACACTTACACACGCACGCACACACACAGGCACACACATACACAGGCACCCGCATACACAGGCACATGCATACACACGCACGCACGCACGCACACACACAGGCACACACATACACAGGCACCCGCATACACAGGCACATGCATACACACGCACACACATACACAGGCACACACATACACAGGCACACACATACACACGCACGCACACACATACACAGGCACACACATACACACGCACGCACACACATACACATGCACACACATACACAGGCACACACATACACGCGCACACACACATACACACGCACACACACACGTATGTATATCTATTACTAATGGGGATTTGGCATCTGTCTGTCTGAAGCCAAAACTATACTATTACTTCCATTAATCGTACTATTGAACTATCTTTCAATGCTCACTTCAGTGTAGTGCATTATCTGCTGTCATGAGACTATCTTCCCAGACATTACCTCCTACCTTTTGGGGCGGGTGGCGGTACTATAATATCTGTTCTATGGTCATGATAAAATCATCCCAGGCATTCCCTTTTCATTTTACGTATGCGGGTGGTAATGTAGTGTAGTATATGTTCTGTTGCTTTGAGTCGATCCTCCCAGACATTACCTCCTCTATTGGAAAGAGTAGAGTACGTCAACAAGAAATTGTCACAATCGGCTTTTCATTAGCAAACTAAAAAAAAGTTTTTAAAGTAAATAAATAATTTATTTTGAAAAACAAATAATTTGCGTTGTGCAGGTTTTCTAAATATTTTTTTAAATATTCTCCTTATTATTGCCATTTCAGCAACGTTTCCAATGTGTGACTTTTCAAAATACCCTATTCACGTAACCGCGTGCTACACAGCTATATCAACATTGTCGTCGATAACATCAAGACGAATTTCAACTTGACTGCGATAAATATGTCTCAGTCAGGAAGAAAAAAGAAGAGGAAGAAAAAAAACATGCTTATACTTCTGACAAGGGTATTTTTACCGAAAGTACTCAAGTTTAAAAGAAAAAAGAAAGTATTTAAAGTAAATAAATAATTTATTTTGAAAAACAAATAATTTGCGTTGTGCAAGTTTTCTAAATATTTAAAAAAAAAAATTCTCCTTATTATTGCCATTTCAGCAACGTTTCCAATGTGTGACTTTTCAATATATATATATATATATATATATATATATATATATATATATATATATATATATATATATATATATATATATATATATATATGCGATAAAACCAACATATATGTCGTATCAATGAATCGGATTGTTTTACAAAATTAAAAACTATTTTAAATTAATATATGACATTTTTTAAAGTTAAAAAAACAAACATATGTATGAACTCAAGACTCAGGTTAATAAACTTATTAATAAACTTATTAATACACTTATTAATAAATTTATTACAACCAACAATGCTGTAAATAATAGCCATAAACTCCCAAAATAGTTGGGGATTACAAACCCGGTAATGTAAAAACCTATAAACCTAATTCCCCCCTCCATCCCATAATTTAACAAGTCACAACTCCTATTTATTAATTAACTAAAACAATCAACGAACTTATAACTCCGTTTTAACCAATCAAATATAGCGTAAAGTCCACCCAAGAACTCATGCAGATTCTCCAAACTACAAAAGTCAATAATAACATCACTGTTTTACCGGATGTCGAAAGTCTATTCACTAATGTCCAAGTTCATGAAACAATCGACATCATAATTAATAACTGTTGTGGTTGCAAGGTTGAACAATAATTAGTGAGGAATACAATGAAGACGCAAACAACAAGGAGAATGCAATAATAAGTGTATTAAAGAAAAGGTATAGTTACAGTATGTACAAATGAAGGTGTCGAGTCAGAGAGTCTTGGTGGGAGGACATGTACGCTCTTCGGCGTCACTTCCGGTGGCATTTAGGTAACACACACTAAGGCCAACCTAGGCTTGCCATTTATAGTGTAACGTTATTCGTATATGCAAATGAGTGGTTGCCACCACAACAATAACATATACAAAAATTCATCCCTACCTCCTCTCAAAATCAATCCTAAAATTCTCAAAAAGTTATTATTAATCTGCACAACTGAAGTTCCCTTCTACGACCACAAGAGAAACATTTACACACAAATTGGGTTCCGTACTTGGTCCAAGCTTCAGTAATTTTTATATGTCTATTCTCGAAAATAAAATATTTAATACAATCACTAAACCCTCCATTTATGTCAGGTATGTGGACAATAGTCTTATTCTAGCAGACAACAATGATGAAATTTCATTTTTCCTGGACAACGCCCGTGAACCGGTCCCGTTAGTAATAAAAAAAGATTGATATGCCGTAGAAAAACAATCAAACCAATTAAACAATCCCGTAACAGACAGTACCAATTAGTTTATCGTTTAAAATCAGTATTTCATTTCGACAACTCTCTCAACAGCTTGTTTATGTCATAGAACAGACCATATTTATCGTTTAACGCGACTATAATATTGCGGCAATAATAGTCTAAAACGATAAATGCGAAAGTTTCTTTCATTCATCCACTTATATTACCATCCAAACGGTTCGCTGTTATTTAAATCAATAATCCAAGTCTTTTGAAATACTGTATATATAGTAAAAAGCAAAGATCCAAACACAGTTATTTGTATGCCTAATTTGCATAACTATTTTTTAAAGTCTATAATAAATTAATGTTTAGTGTGTTTCATTTGTAATTTTATTGTCCTATTTCCCATATATATACAAAGTGTTGTCAATATTAAAAGTAATTAATTAAAGCGATTTTATAAAAAGATAGGATAAATTACCAAAGCCTTTCTTAAAATATTAATTTCCTATGTAGATAATTTAAACAGAAACTAATATATCTTAGTTAGCTAGAAGGAAAGAATTACCGACGAGGCATCAGAGTACAAAGAAGATTCCATTGAGAGAGGAGGAGGGTGACTGGTCTCTCTCTCTCTCTCTCTCTCTCTCTCTCTCTCTCTCTCTCTCTATATATATATATATATATATATATATATATATATATATATAGTAAATGTTTTTATTCGAACATGTACAAGGTCTGCTACACTGGCATGTCGATGTTATCGATCTACAGCTATCAAGAGCTGAGGTAGGAAGAGAGAAATATATATATATATATATATATTTCTCTATCTATCTCTCTCGCCCTCTCTCTATCTATCTACCTATCTTTCTTTCTCTCTATCTCTCTCTTTCTCTCTTTCTCTCTCTCTCTCTCTTTGTGCAAGAGGAATGTATTAACAGATATGTCACAGTTAATAAATTTTCGAATAGTGCTAGTTTTTGTGACCTACCGGGTCACGGATACTTCTAGTATGTCATAAAACAGATCTAACCAAACATCTTACCACAGACAAACCAAACTAACAGACAAACCAAACCAAACCAAACCAAACCAAACCAAACCAAACCAAACCAAACCTGAAAGTCTATCAGCAAGGATAAAATAGAAATCTATGTTCACCCAATCATATGAAATTAATCGTGTACAATGGGTATGGTGTTTTAGTATTTCATAACATAAAATGGTTGATATGGCGTAAAATATAAACACAAAATGATCGGTCGGTGCTCGCTGATTATGATATGGCATAATTCGAGCTGTCTTTTTTCTACGTTCTATGTTGACTGCTTCTATTAGTGGACCTTGGGTTTACTTTCGACAGCCTCGTAACTCTGGCTTCCCTTATGTTGTCCTTTAGTCCTCACATTCCATGAGCGATGTTTCTGACAAAGGTGGAAGAATTGCTGTTTTCTGAGTCGGAATCTATCTATCTAACACTTATCATAGACTAGTTTTTGACCTTGGAGTAGTATTTTTTTAGCTCCTTACATCAAGTGGCTTCATACCTTGTCTGGAGCGATTTCCATAAAAAAAGTTTTATACATCTTATGCAATCGCGTACGATTGTATGATTTTCACACTTTTGGGTCTTAGGCAAAAATTATTTCTTATTGTAACATTTCACGTGCATTCATTTGCCTAACAATGTATATTTCACCCTTTTATCATGCTGTCATGTCTAAATTTCACGTATTCACTGATCTGACATTGATTGGTTGTTCGACATTAACAACCGGGACACTCATTCGAACGTGATAAATTGTTTTGATTCCTTCTGAAAATCCGTCTACATAATCAGGATCTTCCATGAATCTATGATGGGAAAATGCTCATTAACGGAAATGAATCAGAATAATCCGAGATTTATACCGGAGTAAAACGTGACTGTGTATTGGACCACTACCGTTCAATCCGTTGGTTATTCACTGGTTACCGTTAGCCAAACGAGTACTCGGTTGTACATAGGTAACCGCTACGATAATTTCTAGCTTTAACACGTGTAGATTGAATGATAAAACAAAACGATTTTTCAATCTCGTCCAAGAAGGTTTCTTTGCAGACAACTCTGCCTTGATAGCCATTATCCAGATGTTGACAACACTGAGGTTCTTGCACCAAACTGCACCAAATTGCAATACGCCGGAACCAAATATCACAATAGATGATACAAATATTTCATACAAAGCCTAGGATCCATCCTCAAGAACCATTCCGCCAAAAAGACACTGCCTTGGCAGCAGCAGACCCTTTTTTGTCAAGATGAAACATAGTCCAGCTCCGGTTTCGAATGTGAACACTCCCAGGTATTACCTCCTTTTTAAGGTTGTTGGTTCATTGCAGATCACCTGGGGCACACCTACCAGAGAATTCCGACGAGTGCGTTCATGGTTACTTTTGTATCAAACCATAGTGTCTCCTCGAGGGGAGCTGGCTTTCCTCACCTTCCGGCTACAGTGGGAAACAAGTAAATAACCAGATATTTGAACTGTTGTCAACTTTTATACTTCGGAAGTGTTTGGGTATGGTTACCTTAAGAGAGAAAATATCGACCAGAATATGTAAAGCAAGTCAATCTATGGGACGACTACAGAATTAAGTGTTAAAACCTGACAGCGAATAAAACACGAAACTAAACATCTGCAACATCGTGGTCCTTATATTAATTTTCCACGACTGCGAAACTTGGACAATTTACGAAAGGCTTATATAACATATCAAATGTTTCCACCAACGCTCCCTTCATTCCATCCTAGGGATCCGATAGCAGAACAAACTCACTAACTTGGAAGTCCTTGATAAGACACGATTTGTAAAGGACAACAACCTTGTGATTGTGATAACTTCAACAGTTCTAGATAAGAATAGGATTGACAAATAGATTATACAAAGGATGATCAACTGTTAGAACACCTAACGAAAACGAGGTTTACCTCCCTTGAACCATTTCGGGAGTTAAGAGTTATCGCCCTTGAAAAAGGTAGGATGCCCGGAAAGAAAGTAAACACAGATCACGGCTTTAGACTGTTAATAAATCAATCGCGTCCAGCGACCAATTAACTCATTGATTCATTCTGTGTTCAGTTGTAATAAATCTGTTAAACGTTTCTCTTGATAGTTCATCCATTTCTTTACAAGTTATTATTTATAATTAACCTAAATTACGAGGTTATAAAATCAACGTATCGCATTTTCACCGCACTCTTGATAGCCTTGTGCCTAATTTTTTCAAAATATATATATATTTTTTTTTCAAATAAATAGTTCAAAGTATAGTATCTGTTCTTATAGTACACGTTATCGCAACCAATGTTAAGAGGTCGTCATCATGATCGAGTGCTCACCTCTGCGATGTGTGCAGACAACCAAGGCCTTCATTGCCTTCGTCTCTGTAAATCTAGACTTGGTTTCGTAGAGGATAAGCGAATATCAAAAGAATAACAAAATCGATCCTTACATAAATATATCAATATTATTTACGACTTGGTAGAACAACCAAAAGGAAAGAGTTAATAACAGTTAAAAGTGTCTAGATGAAGAAAGTGGTGTTTTGTCAATATGTCTGTAGACTTATCTGTGCATAAGCTGTCGCTATGTTTAGTAGTCTATAACTGTTTATTGTGTCGTCTGCCGATAACCTATGGTCTAGTAGACAAGGTTAGGTTTAGTTTTCCCCCAAGGAGTCTGTGTAGTAGTTGATAACACGTGTTGTGACTGACAAGGGTTCGTGTAGCAGATTGAGTGTTTCACTGCTGGCTGTGTTTGGGTTCTTGCTTATGTAGCCAATACCTAACAGGTGATCACCTCTCAGAGCAACTCTTTTTGATTGGTTTAAGTCCGGTTTCAGTAACCAATAGAGATCGAGTATTCTTATAGAGTTGACCAATCAGTATTAAGTATTTCAACCAATAAAATCGTATATTTTACATAGATAGGTTGCTACTACTGCTGTTGAAACAGAGTTCTACAAAGGTACTCTCGGTCTCGGTAATGCATACATAAGGATGTATTGCTATAGCTAAATATCTTAACTTACCATAGCGTTATGTCGTGTAGGCGTTCGCGAGATCTGCATCTGCTCTTTAGATCTTACCAGTTGGCATCTGTAGAATTGCACACGTATTTCTTTTTTAAACTTTTATTCACCCCAAACAAGACATATCGCCACTGAGACATAAGGGGTTACTGTGATAGGGACAAGATTTGGGGAGGGGTAACTTAAGTGTGGAATTGGGCAGCACGATTTCTGTTCACATAAGATTTAAATTTCTGCATGTTGGTACGGTCGGGGAAACAGGGAGCAGGGAGGGAATTCCAATGACAAGCGGTTCGAGGATATAAGCTACTAGAGAATAGTTTCCGTTCCTTTACAGTGAAGAGGTGGGATTTTGCTGCTAGTCGCGTGGCTCGTATTTTTTTATTGAGGGGGTACAAGTACAGTAATCTCATAGGAGCAAGCTTAGGGATGCAACACCGCGGCGATGTGACAGGGACTGGAGCTAGGCAGCACGATTTCTGTTCACATAAGATTTAAATTTCTGCATGTTGGTACGGTCGGGGAAACAGGGAGCAGGGAGGGAATTCCAATAACAAGCGGTTCGAGGATATAAGCTACTAGAGAATAGTTTCTGTTCCTTTACAGTGAAGAGGTGGGATTTTGCTGCAAGTCGCGTGGCTCGTATTTTTTTTATTGAGGGGGTACAAATACAGTAAGCTCATAGGAGCAAGCTTAGGGATGCAACACCGCGGCGATGTGACAGGGACTGGAGCTAGACAGACGGTGCGGGACCTATGAGGTTAGAGACTCTTTTTTTAAGCATGTTCAAGGGGG
>OY744531.1:19514424-19551924 GCA_963556195.1 Sepiola atlantica | reverse complement strand
GCCCCCCAAACAACTCAAATACAAGATCACTTTAACCCTAACACTTTGCTGACCCACGTCACATTCAATTTAAGAACTGTTTTTTTTTTTTTTTAATTACATTTTTAAATTTCTCCATCCTCTAAATATGAAAATATCATTCACTCAAGCATTAGGAACCCGGAATCCTCCATGTAACAAATACATCAAAATACATCAAAAAAAAAAAAAATTCATTCCACCCAACAACAACAAAAAAATCAAACCGAAACCGACAGAACCAATGGAGAACATATCTCCACAATACAATACAACATAATTCAAAAGATAAAGGGAAAAGAGAACAGCGCCCGACACCATAACGTATTGACATGTCGTCAAACTCCAACCCGGACACCATCAGATCACCCGCCGCTGTCGTCGTTATTTTCCTGCAACACTTTTTAGCAGTTTTCAAAACCCACGGGCGCTTTCTTTCTCTCTCTCTCTCTCTCTCTCTCTCTCTCTCTCTCTCTCTCTCTCTCTCCCTCTCTCTTTAACACGCATATACATTCTAAAAACAAAAGATTTCGGCCACAGAGTGGCATATCAATCCCTTTCTTTCTATGCTCTTTCTGTCTCTGTCTCTCTCTTTCTAATACATTCTTTCTTTCTTTTTTCTAAATACGCATATTCTGTCCTCGCGTGCACATGTCATTTCAGCACATCCACCCTTTTTAACATTTCCATTCTTCCTCTCTTTCTCTCTCTTTTAATAACATACTTCCCTCGTTTTTTTTTTTTCGCCCGTTCCCCCACCAACACAAACCAGAAAAAAAATTACAGCAACAAATTCTTAAAACACAACACAAAAAAAAAAACATAATTACGGCAAATCGTCCTTTTTTCTAACTAGAATGTTCTTTTCCTACAAAGTCTTAACAATTGTTTTTGCGTGTGTGTGTGCGTGCGTTCTTTTTTCTTTTTTTAACAAAATGTGTCTTTCTTTTTTTTTTTTTTGTGAATCTTAACAATTAACAAAATGTGTCTTTTTCTCTTTCTGCGTAATTTAATAATTGTGTGTGCGTTCCTCTTTCTTTTCTTTTTTTAACAAAATGTGTCTTTTTTCTTTTCTTTCTTCTTTTCTTTTTTTCTGTGTCTTTTAATAATTAACTAAATGTGTCTCTCTTTTCGTGTATCTCGGCAGTTTTCCCCTCCGTGTCTCGCTTCTTTTTTTCTCTTCCTTTTTCTATTACTGGACCACACGATGTGTTCGTACTTCATGACAGCACCAGATCGATATCGAACCGTTTCATGTTGGAAACGGCAGGTCACGGCTACCAAATCAACCCAATGTTACGATACACGTTACAGATCTTACTTTTCAAATAACGAACCTTCCCTTGCGACACGTCTCTTAACGCTCTCGGCATCAAATAACATAATGTTCACATATACATTTCTTAATGTTCCTAAAAAGTTCTCAAATAAATCTCAAGGTTTACCTTATCTTCTGTTCTCTTCTTTGGCCTGTGATTCGTCTAGTCTTCGCTGGCTGTGTCGTCTTGATCGAAGGAAGAGGTCTGTCTCAGACAGAATGAATACACGAGACACGAATTTTCTTGAAGGGAAATTTCACACAAGTTTCTTTATTCTCACACAATTTTCTTATTTCTTGGTTCGTTTGCTGTCAGGGGGATTCCGGTTACGACTCTCTCATACTTCGGCTATCTTCTTTCCTTTTGGGATATCTTCTGCCCTCCCAAAGCGGGGCCTTACCAGTTTGCCGGCTACATGCTCGCACCCGGTCTGAACGGTATCGCCTCTAAGCTCAGACTGATTCTAAAAAGCTAAGTTCTTGTTTTCCGTGGTGACGTAATCATCATTCCCACGCACGAGATGGGGACAAAAACGACTCACTCTGATCTCTGACTCAAAGGTCACGTCAGGTGTCTAAATTTATTATGACTATTCTTGGATCAAACTCTTCTCTGACTCACTTCTGAGTCCAGAAACAAAACCTATTTTTCAATAACAAAATTAGCTATTTGATACTAGTTAACCTACTGTGCCTTGCATAATGGGGCCCTACAGTACTGTAACAAATACACTCCAGCGTTAAATGTTTGTTTTTGTTGTTGTTGTTTTTTTTATTATTTAAGGTGAATACACTCCAGCGTTAAATGTTTGTTGTTTTTTTTTTGTTTGTTTTTTTTTTAATTCTTTTTTTACTCATTTCACAGCTACGAATAATTTCAACAAATTCTGGACTACAGTTTAAAGTTTGAATTTGTTTGTTTTAAGCAAATCATTAATTGAAAGCAAACATCAACGATTTAATTTTACATCAATCACGTTCATATTTGCATTCATGTCTTTGCAAAAGACATTACATCGCTAACAACCGCTTTTCGTAGCCGTGTTTTATCTCTACCCCTCTCTCTCTCTCTCTCTCTCTCTCTCTCTCTCTCTCTCTCTCTCTCTCTCTCTGTTATATTAAAAAAGAGGAAGAGATAGATAGATAGATAGATAGATAGATAGATAGATAGATAGATAGATAGCGAATATTATGAATTTCGAAACACACTTTCTAAGCGCACGGTTGGGTAATAAGAGCTTTAGTTTAATTTCGTCGTATGCAAATGTGGCTGAATTAATTTGAAACTTTTTGCGATCATTTAGATATCTTTGATGTTTATGAATTTTTAACCAGACAGATCAAAGTGTAGTATCTGTTCCGATGGATACTGCACCCCATACTGGTAATGTGCAGTTCTAGGAGGTGCACCCTCCCAGGCTTCGCCTCTCCTCTTTGGGGAGGAGTAAGTTTATTGCTTACTGTCTGAGGCGCCCAGGCAATTTTTAAATGGTCAGAGTGCTCACCTCTCGAGCGCTGGCTTTTCAAACCCCACTTTCCCGACCCGATCTTGGGTCACATCTTACTTGTGGGAGTAAGATAAAACTGGCCTTGTGCCTAACTCCTGGGGAGGAGTAAATAAAACCAGACATCAATGTTTTTATGGATTGGCTCCAGACAAGGCATGAAGCCACTTGATGTAAGGAGCTAACAAGAACAAATACGGTTATCGCAAAGACAGGAGATGCCTATTGGTCTTAGTCTTGAAAAGACCAAGGTTATAGGTAGGAAGAAAACAGTCAGCAGGAAGAGAGTTCCACAAGCCTGCGGTTCTTGGAAAGAAGCTACAGGAATAGTAAGCTGTGTTACAATGACGTATCAAAACAGCGACTTGATGGAGACCACTAGACCAACGAGTCAAACGAGCTGGAACAAAAGAAGCAGGGAATAGATTACACAATTCTCAAGAACACATGCCATAATAGTATTTATAGAAAAGACTGAGACTAGCAACATTACGTCTGTGAGAGAGAGGGTGCAGAGAACCAGAAAGTGTAAGGCCAATCAAATTAAAGACACGTTTCTGCACCTTATCAAGAATCCTCAAATGAGACAGAGATTCACCAGCCCAAATATGACAACATTACTCCATACATGGTCTGATTGTAGATTTGTAGACATAGAGAATAGCCTCAGATGTGAGAAAGTGTTTGGGGCGATAGAGAGAACCGACTTCACGAGAAGCAGAAAGAGTTATGGATCTATGGTATGAACTCTTAATAAATATTATCAAAATTTCAGTTTCCTTGGAGTATTCTAAAGGATTGTTGTGAGGAGGGGGGCATAATATGGGCATAACCTCTCATTTGAAAATTTAAATATTTCCGATTTGCATGAAATGTGATCCATAGTTATAAGACACAAATTAAATAGGATTTCTTGAATTTAAATTTTTTCTTAAGATCTCTTAAGCGTAGGTCTTTACTTTTAGACATTTTCCTGGAATGAAAATTATTTAATGGATTTTTAACAAAATTGGAAATAATGGATTCTAAACATAAGATTTAGTAGCATATATCTCTTAATTTTTGTAAAAGGACATAAATGTGATGCAAAACTGTTCTGTTCGGTTAATTAATTTTTTTTATTAACTAGTAGAATAACCCGTCACAGGACAGGTATTTTGCTAGTTAATACTCAAATTTTAGTTTTTAGTTTGTTAATGAATCAAGTAATTGGTGCACAACATATCATTCAATCAAGCACTATTTTCAGTGAGCTGCTTTTCTATACATCGTATAGATACGATACTTATACCTCCTGCGTTCGTATGGCTATAGCTGTTTTATAGCATAACTAACTGCATACTGATGTGGTATAAACTATAGAAACAGATACGTCAGCAGCTAAATACCCGTTCGACCCGGACTGGATTCTGTTATTAATAAATATAAACGGGTATTCGTGTGGAATGAGTGCAGAGGCGGTCAAGTGAAGACGTGTATTACAACGGTGAAGGCAGACATGGGGTTAGTAGCTGGTAGCTGGTAGCTGGCCTTTGCGTTTTGGTAATCGTCGCTGGAACCAGGTATGGCTGAGGTATGCCGAAGACTCAGCTACCTATCGACGTGGGACGCGATCAACTCATTTGGAGACGGCTCAACTCATCCTTTGTGAATGCTCAGCCCACCCCTTATGAATGCACAAGAAACTTTGGGTTAATACTCAACCCACTCCAGGTAAATGCTCAACCCACACCTGGTGAATGCTCAACCAACCCCGGTTGAATACTTAGTACACCCTCGGTGAATTCTAAACACACCCCTGGGTGAATGCTTAACCCACCCAAGGTGAATGCTTAACCAATTCCGAGTGAATACTAAAGAAACCCCGAGTGAATGCTCAACTCACCACGGGTAACTGCTCAATCCACCCCGGAATAATACTCAACCATCATCGGGTGAATGCTCAACCCCCTCTGGATAAATGCTCAACCAACCCCGGGTGAATTCTCAACTCACCCCGGGTGAATTCTAAACAAACTCCGGATAAATGCTCAAACAACCGCAGGTGAATGCTCAACTCACCTAAGGTGAATGTTCAACCAACTCCGGGTGAATACTTAACTCACTATGAATGAATGCTCAACTGCCCTTGGGTGACTGCTCAACCAACTCCGGTGGAATGCTCAATTCACCTTGGATGATTGCTCAACCAACCTCCCGGGGAATGCTCAATTCACATTGGGTGACTGCTCAACCAACCTCCCAGGGAATGCTCAATTTACTTTGGGTGACTGCTCAACCAACCCCGGGAGAATGCTCAATTTACCGTGGATAACTGCTCAACCAACCCCGGGGGAATGCTCAACTCACCTATGGTGAATGCTCAAACCACCCCGTGTGAATGCTCAACTCACTTAAGGTGAATGCTCAACCAACCCCAGGTGAATGCTCAACTCACTATGAATAAATACTCGAACCACTCCGTGTGAATGCTCAACTCAACTTAGATGAATGGTCAAGCCATCCCGGGTGAACTCTCAAATAACCCGGGGTGAATGCTCAACCAACCCCGTGTGAATGCTCAACTCACCTTGGGTGAATGTTCAACCAACCCGGGTGAATGCCATAACAAGTACAAGTACAGATATACTTTAGAGACGTCCATCAAATCTGCCCAATCAAGCGATTAAAATAATAATTTAAACTTAAAGGTCATATAGAAAAATAATATGTTTCATTCGTAACTTTTGAATCAACTGAACCCAATCTTAATCCCATATTCAAGGATTCTGTCATATAAGATAAACAGGGTTTCAGAAATCTTGGATGAGTAGGGTTTTTTTTTTCTTTATAATATTTGTATTTATTAAAAGAAAGCATTATGCGTGATGGTGAATCTTCTAAATGCTCGTTTACTGTCTCCTCATGGCGAAGTTATGGCTCTACAAATTAATTGTATGCGATGATCGACTCCGGCACGTAGGCAGCTATTAAAGCCCGTTCGATATGCATGAAACTAACCTTTTTCTCTGTTGGTGATCGGCGTATGACCTGTGCATTTGTACTGAGATAACTATATCACGTCTAATAGCTTCTCCACGCGTCGTAAGGAATTATGCTATGCTAATAACATGAACGGGGGCTGTTATGGTCAACACAAAGATCTCCATTGTTGTTCAGCAATCCTGCGCGGTGACTGAGACGCAGCCAATCACTTGGCCGGACACTGCTTGCAAGGAATCGCAGCAGAAACTATTGATCGGTTGCGTTAGTCGCGCGTACGAGTGCGATGTTTACGATGTAATAAGACAGCGCACGTCGTCTCAGAGTGACAGGGAAACGCCTTCAGCGAGAAGTCATCGACGCCAGTTTTCTCCCCAAGGAAGCGAAGAACAATTTGCTGCCAACCTCAGTCATAATTGTGAATGTAAGTAAATGTACAGCACTGAATGGAGTCACTAGTTGTACGCATTCATTTGTCAGCAAATGAATGTGCTGCTTTACAAGCTTAAGAATATGAGCGTTTTTAATGGGAAAAAAAACTTCAATCCCGCGGACATGGCCAGATTAAGTTGGACACAGGCGACACTGAGCCGGTGAACATTGAGGCCGTAGACGTGGGTAAGCAGTTGTTAGGGTTCGGCATCTGTTACAATGGAAACAAAAACGAACAGATGTCAACTTCAAAGCGTATAAGATGTTTCGCCTGTAGGAAGACCGTTTTCCAGAGAGAAAAAAACTCGTGTTCATAATGGCAGATTTGTATTGTTGGATTTGATTTGCATGTGTAAGAAACTAATTTGCATGTGTGAGTAACTAATTTGCATGTGTAGGGACAAACTGATTTTTAAAAAAGACGGGTTAAAAGAAGACGTGAGTTGGATTTTTTTAGAGAAACAACACTGACAACATTTCCAACATAAACGTTGGAAATGTTGTCAGTGTTGTTACGGTGTTGGATGAAGAGGAGTTCCTTCTGAAGTGTGAACCGTCATTGTGACCTTATTACGGCTACAAGAGAATTGCGCACATGTTTTTTTTCTTACAACATCATATTTGAAATGAACGCCATAAGTGTGGCAGGTGGCATCACCATTATGCTAGCTTCAGCAATAATAGCTTTGTCAGAAAGAAAAAAAATTATGCGCGTCGCAATCCGTCTTGACGAGAAATACGTCCGTTCAAAGTTTGCTCAAGCACAGAATTGTTGGAAGTGGAAATGTTCAAGAGGGCAAGCGGATGGGGTTCTGCGTAGTGAGATATTGAAGTAATACATTGTCAAAAATATCTAGATGAGCTGCAAAGCGAAACTTCAGAGTTAGATACACAAAAGATAGTTGCAGACCTAACCATCAATACGCTTTGTCTCTTTAAAAGACTGGTTTATCTTATGGTCGTAATTCAACATGACAAATAAAAAATTGCGTCCTGTTGTAATAGGATCGTGGATGGGGAGAGTCACTCGGTATCTTAGTCTCTGCGACTTGGCACTAGACATAGTCCGGTTTCGAGTCTGGGGGCCACGAGGGTCGCACGAGTTCCGACTAGTTGCTTTATCAATCGCTCTGTGCCCACTCTGCTTATTTAGATCCGCAAAACTGTGATATTGACGTCATTCGTCCGAACTTTTAGATAAGTGTCTGGTTTCCTTACTGCTTTTGTCAAACCGACACAGGTTGAATCTGCGAGCTGGATTCAATGAACACGTTGACACATTTACTGCTAAGACTGACGTTTGTGTTACCAAGTTGACATAATTAAGCAAAAAAAGTCGCGAATATATAACTACAGGAGTTTAAGAAGACATTTCTTCATGTTTGAATTGAAAAATAATTGGCACAGATGATAATGAAAGTAATTATTACAGCTGTACTAATAAAAGAAGTAACACCGTGAGACATTTTTTACAATGAAAGTGCTGCGTCAATGACGTATGACTAAGCGAATATGACAACAGCAGGGACTCAGGTAGCTTGAATGAAATGACTAAGTCTGAAAGTCTGGGGTGAAGACAACAGCCAGAGATGAACGGAAAGGGGATGTTTTCTCTCTCTCCATCTCTATCCCTCTCTCTCTCTCTCTCTCTCTCTCTCTCTCTCTATATATATATATATATATATATATATATATATATATATATAATAATATATATAATATATATAATAAGTATTTTTAATTATTCTCCACGTGCATATATGTTTCATCCTTTTTCGTGAATCGTCAGTGTGGAGATAACTATTCTGCCCGTCGTACGGTTCGGACCCTAGACACGAGTCACCTTTTGTCTCAACCCCTTTGTGCATGCAGCCAACCTAATAGCTATGCAGAAAGAGAATAAATAACGTATATTTATGTTTTTACAAGCGAACATTTAGTAAGCTGCTACACAGTGTTCGACACCTTCAATGGACGGAATTTACATTTAAACATTAATTTAGCAGCTTATTTTTATTTCTCTTAAAGGACCCAGCCGTACTGGGGCCTATTAATAATATTATAATAAATATTGTTAATTATTATTCGCATACATATATGTTTCATCCTTTTGGAGAATCGTCAGCGTGGAGATAACTGTTCTGCCGATTGCACGGTTCGAACGCCAGACACGAGTCACATTTTGACTCAAGTTTGAACTACTTTGCCCATGTGGCCAACCTAACAGCTATGTGGAAAGGGGAGGAACACAATCTATTTATGTTTTTACAAGCGAACATATAGTAAGCTCTCAAATAGTTTTCGATGGAACGTTTGTTGAGCATTTCCCTGTTTGTGGTTAGCGCCGATTTGCTACAGGATTGTGAAACTTTTTCCTGTTCTCTGTTTGATGGACCCAACCGGATTGACATTAGCTTTCAACCAATTCCGGAACCCCAACCGACCGTCCAATTGCACAGGGTTCTGGAAACGTGCCACATTTTTTCTTTCTTTCCCTCCAGCTGCTTTGTTTTATTTCTTTTTTATTCTTTCTTTCTCTCATCTATTCTTTCTTTCTTTCATTTATTCAACCTTTTTTAATTCTTTCTTTTTTATTCTTTCTTTCTTTTTTATTCTTTTTTTATTCTTCTTTCTTTTATTTATTCTTTCTTTCTTTTATTTATTCTATCTTTCTTTTTTATTCATCCATTTCTTTCATTTGTTATTTCTTTCTTTTTTCTTCTTCTTTTTTTCATTTATTCAACCTTTTTTTTCTTTCTCTCAGTTATTCATTTTCTTTTTTATTCTTCGTTTCATTTTTATTCTTTCTTTCTTTCTTTCATTTATTCTTTCTTTTTTATTCTTTCTTTCCTTTTATTACTTCTTTTCTTTTCATTTATTCTTTCTTTTTCTTTTTCTTTTTTCATTTATTCTATCTTTCCTTTATTCAATCTTTCTTTTATATTCTTTCTTTATTTTTTATTCCTTCTTTTCTTTCATTTATTTTTTCTTTCTCTTTTATTCTTCTTTCTTTAGGTATGTGCAAAATCAATGACCGATTCCCAAAATGTAAAAACATTTTGACCTCCCCTTCACTTAAAAATTCACTAAAATTCAGGAAATCAACCAATTTTTATGAAACTTTCAATATTTATTAATCAACAATTACGGTATATAATCAAACCATTATTTTTTTTAAATCTTAGTGAAAATGTATCATTTTTTTTTTAAATACACCTTTACTAAAGTTATATTTTATATATTAACAAAAAAATGCATTAATTTTTTTTTGTTTTTTATGAAAATCAAGCATTGTAAATTTTAACAATTAAAAAAAAATTTTTTAAATATTTTTTATATATTACGAAAAAGGCCCCTAAATACCGTGTTAACAAAATCACTATAACACAAAGAAAAATTAATTTTATGAATTAGCGATATTATTATTGAATAAAGCATTGTTTAATCAATATTTTCACCAAAAAATAATATAATTGCAAAAAATATTTCATGTGATTTTAATTAGAGTGTCTGGAAAAATAAAAAATGCGACATAATTATATTTCCCTTTCATACATGACCGTGGCATCATCAGCGCAAGAAAAAAAATTATAATCTTGAAAATAAACCAAAGATTGACAAATTTGAGACCCAGGAACTTAAGTAAAAAAAAAAAGGAATTTAAAAAATTGGATAATTTCTACTAACGATTCACTTTGATTGGTATGGTAGCCCCGTTCTGTAATAACCAGCTGGGATTAGCCTTCCAATAACCACTCACTTTTACACCGCCTTCAAATTTTTATTTTTAGAGATTTAACAATTTCGTTAATTTCACAATTTATTGTCAATTATTGGGAAAGATTTGTATTTGTTTTGTCTTTTTTTTCATTTATAAATATTTAAGTTAAAAACAATTATTTATTAATAAATAAAGAGAATTCAAACATGACATTTTCTTTAAAAATTGAATCCTGTTTATCAATAAATAACTGTTTTAACTTTTTTTTCAATGAATAAATTGTCAGTGTAGTCATTGACTTTAATTTAATTTTTCACAACTTAAAATAAAAAAATACACTTTATTTTAAAAAGAATCAATGTAATTTATCGTTACGACACGTTAAGAATAAATCGAGTAACTAAAGTTTTTAATCATGTAAAAAAAATTAAAAAATTGACGCAGTTCGTAACGTAAAAATAATTTTTAACATTTAAATTTTTTTTTTTTCAAATTCTAAAGAAAAACATTGGTAAACAGACGTCATCAATAATTTCAGAGTATTACTAAATTAAAAACTAATACCAAGTTAAATATGAACCTTTTTAGTTAAAAATAAAATTATATCTTAATTGCGTACACTCACATATATTTTAATTAAATAAACATTTCCTTTTTTATTATAACAAAATAAGGGTACTTAAATTAGTTTATAACCTTCAAAAGTATAAAGAAATTAATGGATAATAATTTTTCAACTTCTATAAACTATTACAAAACCATTTTTATATATAAAGTTAAAAATGATAAATTATGACATTTTTGTATTTCATATATTTTGCATAGCGATAGTCAATTGGTAAACAAAGTCGTTTGCCGATTATGAGACGCCGGATTTGACTCATTTATGACTTTTGAGGGATAATTTTGCTAATTTTTAGTAAAATGTGGGATTTTTTTTAAATTCAGTATCTTATGACTTTAATTTAATAATTATCTTTGAAATAGTTCCCAAAAACTTATATTTATCTTTCAAGGGATTTTTACAAGTAATTTTTTCAAAGTTCAAAATTCACTAAATTTTTAGGGTTTTCAGCCGCCGTGATTACATATTTCGTTATAATTTATTTTTCACACGTAAATATGCAGTTTTTTTCGTTTAGAGATTAAGTTTAGGCTTTTATCTTTCAAACACAATCAAATTTTACACGGAAACTAATTAAATAATTAATGATAAGCCCTTTTTAATAAGCATAGTCCGTACAGGAGGCGGCCGTTTTTGCACATACCTATCTTTCTTTTATTCATTCTTTCTTTCCTCCCTTCATTCAATCTTTCTTTTTTTTCTTTCTTTTCTCCATTTATGTTTTCTTTCTTTTTTATTCTTTCTTTCTTTTTTTATTCTTTCTTTCTTTCATTTATTCAACCTTTTCTTTTATTCTTTCTTTTTTATTCTTTATTTATTTATTTCATTTATTCAATAAAAGTAATGAAATTAGTTTTATGTTTATATACGTATAGTTTTAATTTTAATTTTATATACATGTATGTTTTTATAATTTATGACAAACTAGCAGACGCATTCTCAACTCATCAGAACTAATCTTTGGATTCTGGCGTCTAGCATATCAATTTCATCCCCCCCACACTTGTTTCACCCTGGTCAGCTACTCGTACTATCTCCCCTCCTGTCGCCTCTTTCCCTCTCCCACCACCTTCTCCATACTAGCTCATTGTGGTGTGGAAATAAAACAGAGAAAGAAAATAAATAGAAATATAAACAGAAGAATAAAAAACATAATAAACTGTGCCACCCACCCATCCTTTTTCAACATCACCTAAGCTCTTCTTCATATGGTCCAATAAGATCATTCTTTCCTCATCCCATGTATGTGCCTTCAAAATAAAACTATTTTATACCTTCATTTCTGAAGACGTTCTCCAACAGAACGAAACCGGTCAAAATCTATTGTTTTTGTTTTTCTCCTGCACCTTAACTTGTTTTCCCGTTTGTCATTTTTTCACACATGTATGTTTTTAGTGAGAATAAAAATAAGAAACAGGCGAACTGTAAGCAGTTTTCTTGTTATCCTCTGATCTGTTGTCCTGACTCGTCTCCAGTTGCTTCCCTACTTTTATAATCGCATACCCTTCTCCCAATGCATCCCTCCTATCTGGTTTTGGCTTTACTCATCATCAAATCAGCTGTTTGTTTCTCAACTAACAGGGGTACAATGTCTTGATTCTACAATTCTACTAAAACACCCAACATATAAGGCGTTCAGTATTTTACCCTTGAACCATATTTACGAGTTTCTTTATTATAATTTTAAGTTCTTCGTGGATAATTTCGATGAAAAACAGTCATAATTCTTTTCAGAATATATGAATAGGAATGAAGATTTTGTAAAAGCATACCAATGTATTGCAGGACTAAAGTGGTATATAGTACTATATTAGCGAGATGATCCATCCGGCTATGTGAAATTTGGCTCATTTCACTGACCAACAAATCTGAAGTTCAACTTAATATATTTCAAACTGAGCCAACTTAAACATTGTTGATGTGCTTGAGCCGAGGTTTTTGGCTTGATCTTGATGTACGTAAGTGCAGATAAGTGGATTGTGAACCTAATAATCTACAAGTAGCCAGCGAGTAGACAGACTAAATCATATATATATATATATATATATATATATATATATATATATATATATATATATATATATATATATGTGTGTGTGTGTGTGTGTGTGTGTGTGTGTGTGTGTGTGTGTGTGTGTGTGTGTGTGTGTGATTTTTTGAAGGTTTACCAAAATATTCCGTTCAGGAGATCATTCAACACCACAAAAGACTTTTTCTTTCATTCCACATCTATTTGCCTCGTTTGGATGTTTATCTCGAATGGGAGCAAGTCAAAACAAAGTAAAACAGGACATATTACCAGAGTAATTCGCAATGTGTTGAGAGTACAAGAAAAGATAGGACGCCGGTCAGATCTGTTTTATTGCAGTCTGCGATCAAGGAACAACATATACTATGTTACATTATTAATGATCCCATGGAATCCTCATCAATGTATAATACGAAGTAATTGCATTTTGCTAAGATGTAAGAATATCCGAACGTATAACAAATGCACTTCATTAATACCGTAGACAATACCAATGTAGATATTTAACCCGCAGTTATCAATGGTGATAAACATACGGACGAATCTACGCTTTAGTAGATTATGTTTTTTTGATTGGAGTAACTATAGTTATTGTCACAAGGAATGTGTATAAACTTATAGACCGATTCCAGTTTAAATGGTGATATATAAGAGGACACATACAACACGTAGGATTGGAAGATGAGAAGAAGATGTGCTTTTACTTTATTGATTAAAACATTTTGCAATGGGTAATTATATAATTTGATCCTAATATCATATATGGGAACAAATAAGTATTATTTCAATTACATCAGGAAATCATATATATAAAGTATTTTATTAACATTTAAAAGTGTTCAATACCATTACAAAATATTACGTTATGTCATGTACCGGTGTCGCTGAAAAATAGACCGCACGACCACATGGATTCCAAACGAACGTTTGTGTTGTGTTTTTTTTTCTGATGGAATAGATGTGGAATCCCGACACTATCAGTGACTTGGAACGGTATCTTGTGAACTGTATTTTGACTGTTTTATTTTTTGTTTGGGGGGATGCCTTTCATCGTTGTGCCGCTCGACGAGAAGGTGTATTCTCGCACATTTTTCCTGTTTCTTTTGAATGCATTTGGGACTAATTCTTTGCTGTTTTGCTTGGTAGCAACAATACTGCGAAAATCTTACGAGCTACTTTTTTAAGACATTTTTAATTTTTTCTTTTTCTTTTATTTTTTTCTTCTATCCTCTTCTTAAGTGCCCTCAATTAAGACAACACCACATTGTGTATTGTCAGTTGTTGAAACTCTTACTCCAGGTACTTAATTCCCCTGATGATCTGCCAAGCAAGGACCTGCTTGGTAGTGAAACACGCGTAGGAAAAACTCTTTAATTTGGATATATATGATAAATAAATAAACTTTGAAAGAAAAAGTCTTTTGTGGTGTTGAATAATCTCCTGAACAGAATGTTTTGGTAAACCTTCAAAAAATCACATATAAATGCTCTGTACCCTGTAATCGAGTAACATCGAGCTTATTTTTATTGGCCTAATCCCGGTCTTCACTGAATAAACTATCTTCTAAGTGAAAAATCTAAATATATATATATATATATATATATATATATATATATATATATATATATATATATATATATATATATATATATGTTGTTCATCATTCAAACTCTTCGGCCTAACCTTCACAGGTAACATGAATTAGAACAAATACAGTGATGACATTGTCAAGGCTGCCGCAAATAAGGTGGGCTCCCTCTACCGTGCTAGTAAACTCCTCACACCTGACATTATCCTGTATCTCTACAAAGCCACCATCCGCCCATGCATGGAATATTGTTGCCACATCTGGGCTACTACATCATCTACTAGTCTCTCCCTCCTTGATAAGGACCAAAAAAGAGTCGCCAACTTAATAGGTCCCTCACTGTCAACCAAGCTCCAGTATCTGTCCCATCGCCGCAATGTATTGCTTGTTTTACAAATACTTTAATGGATTATACTCCGATGAATTGGCTACTCTGGTGCCCCCTCGACGGAAATTCACTAGACCAACTCGACAATCAACTAAATCCCATCCATTCACTGTGGAAGTCCCCAGATGCCAGAGAGCTTTCTACTCAAATAGCTTCTTTCCTCGTGCTGCTGGCCTCTGGAACTGGAAGTGGTGTACTAAAAGCGAACTTTTAGGAAAGGTAAAACCTATTGTGAAAAGTATACAGCTCAATATCCAGGATAGAGCAGGTAGATATGAAGATGAATGGAAAGGAATTAGAGAGGCAAAAGCCAAATCAAAATTCAATTCAATTGCTCAGAGCAAGGAATATTCCGCAAAAAGGCAATTTATTCAAGTTAAATTTTCCTTAAGCCAGGCTTTTCAAAGATCAAAATCTTATCATCAGAGGAAGTCGCTGGGATAGATAAGTTGGCAAAGGCCAAGATTTAAAATTTGAAAAAGTAAAATAAAAGTTGTAGGGAAAGAAACACAGGGCAAAACTCTGCCCGAATGCAAGCAAATGTCCGATTGCTAAAAAGTCCGGTGTCGAAAAGTCCAGCGGAGAAAATGAAATGTAGATAGGTAGGTCGTTAAAAGGCACGAGAGGTGGTGAGAGAGGATTCGAAGTTAAATTCCAAAGACCATAACTTCAGGTGCGGCGAAGATAGAATTAATCCAAAGGGTAAAAAGTCCAAAAAGAGGTACGTTCGTGGATGCAGTATTTGGCTTTTGCTTCTCTAATTCCTTTGCATTCTTCTTCATATATATATATATATATATATATATATATATATATATATATATATATATATATAGCATAGACTTAAAAATTATGTATTAATTTATGTAACTTTATGTAATTTTGTACAATTTTTTATCTTCATCTTTCTTTCTTTAAAATTGATTGCTCTACTCAACGTATTGAGCTTTATTTTATCGAGATAGATCACTCTACGATATTTCGCTTATCGTTAATTCTATTATCATTAGTATATATATATATATATATATATATATATATATATATATATACGTGTGTGTGTGTGTGGGGGGGGGAAATGAAAAAGGAAAACCAAAAAGGATGTTTTTTTTATATATTCATCAACGTTTCGTCTTTATTTGTAAGACTTCCTCGGGATGATAATTTTAAGAAAAATGTCATGCAAGTACGTGAGAATATTGGGTTGACATGATGAGTTGATGAGAAAAAGTAGTAGCCACTAAGCGGAGGGTGGGGAAAGAGAAGGGGAGGGTGGGTAAGAGTGTGAGAGAAGTAGTCGAAAGGGTGAAATGACCGTGCTCTAACTCTCTCTCTCTCTCTCTCTTTCCCCACCCTCTACTTCTTCACTAACAGCTATCCACATTATTTCCGTATCCCCCCCCTACCCCTCTACTTTTTCACTCAGAAACATCCTCATTAATCTCATTCCATGCTACTGACTTCACTAAGCCCGGACCTCGGTCCTGCGCACCCAGTAGTGGCTACTACTTTTTCTCATCAACCCATCATGTCAACCGAATATTCTCACGTACTTGCATGACATTTTTCTTAAAATTATAATCCTGAGGAAGTCTTACAAATAAAGACGAAACGTTGATGAATATAAAAAAAAACAAAAAAAACATCCTTTTTGGTTTTCCTTTTTCATTTTCCATTACGTCGGATTTCCTTCATCCTTCCTTTCTCATATATATATATATATATATATATATATATATATATATATATATATATATATATATATATATATATATATATATATGCATAAATATTGGTATTTATTATAGAGTGATGGATACTTGTGGTCGTGGGGATATTTGTTCTAAAACAACTCATCATAGTATTGCTTATTTAAAAAGGAATAATTCCTGGCTTTATTTTTCGTTGTAAATAACTTATATTATGCCCATTTTAACAGGAAAGCCCCCAATTTTGTCCATGTCACCGGTTTCTCTAGCGCCAAGTAATCAGCATAAGATGACGAGGAGGAGGATTTAAATCGCCCGGCCATTTTGTACTGAAGATGAAGATGTCCTCTCCTCTCGCTTCAATCACGAATCGATTAATTTCTTTCGCTTAATTTCAACTGCTATCTACTTCTCGAATCGCTAACTCAATCGGTCATATTCTATTATCCTCTGAGGCACGCAATCTGATCTCTTGAATATAAGACGAGATTTGTCGTGTCACCTGATCAGACGTTGTTTCGCACGGAAGAAAACAAAGATGTCTCCGATCGGTCTGCATCGATAGAGTTATATTGAGCAGAAGCAAATACAAACGGCCGCAAGGAGACCCATTTGTAGATCATTAAAATGCGTGATGAAAATACTGGATGGATGTTGATTCGGTAATACGGGTTGAATTCGCTACTGCTTCAATAGATTCTCAGCAATCAAGATGGCCACGGACGAGAACGCGGCTCTGGCTTCACACGCTTTAATTGTGAGGGAAGCAAATTCTTTTCTATTTAAGACACGAATCCGTTCAAGCACTCATTTGCTCATTTGAAGACATTATTTACTGGCTTCTTTGGTGAATATTATATATGCTTAAAATTGACGGTTAAATATTATTTGAACATCGGCTCACGTCGGATCAGCAAAATCAAGTTGAGCCTGGTCCGTGCTGAGATGAGTGGCCGTTTGAGAATATCACGTGTTGTCAGTGTGGAAGTAGAAGTTTCCGTAGAAATGTTTTGTTTTTTTTTCTAATTGTCTTGGGAAAAGTATGAATACGCATTTTTTTTACTTTTGTTCATCCCAAAACACGGCATATTGCCGCTGAAGCGTTAGAGGCTACTTTGATAGATAGATAGATAGATAGATAGATAGATAGATAGATAGATAGATAGATAGATAGATAGATAGGGAAAGCCTGGATGAGGAATTGGGTAGACTGACGTTTGTTTACATTACATTTAAATTTCTGCATGTTGGTGCGGTCGGGGAAACAGGGAGTAGGAAAGGAACTACACAGGCAAGAGGTACGAAAAAAGAAACTATCAAAGTATAAAGTAGAAGGGTGACATATTGCTGCTAGAGGGAAGTCGGGGGTGTTTTCGTTAGTATGCTCGGCGGAGCACATTCCATGTAAGTACTTGTAAAACAAGCACAGGAATGCAACACTGTGGTGATGCGACAGGGGTCTAAGCTTGGCGGACTGTGCGGTACATATCAGGTTAGAAATTCTATTTTCCACGCTGTGTAAGAGGGAGAGGCTAGTGGTTGGCGCAGCAGCTCAGATGTTATACGATATTCTTAAGCCACAGAAAAGAAACTCCTGGAAGTTGCGTATCGATTCGCAGCGCGGTCTTTTCAAGCACCCTCGAAACTGTTGAATCAATTTTTACTAATATCCTTTTAAAAAAAGGTACCAATATATCCATGTTCCATTTAGCTATGGATCAAATAGTTGGGTAGACTTTATTTTGAAGCGACTAGTCTCGGAGAAGGTAAACTTCCAAATAACACCAGTTAATCTCAGCTTGAAGTTGTTTTTTGTTTTTTCTTCTCGTTGCCATTGGACTTAAACAATGCTGGATCAAAAGTAGAGCGATAGTTGATTGCGCAATCGTTGCTTCCCTATAAACCCCTTATCGCGCATGCATCCTTTCAGGACGTATCCATTGTCTCTAGAGACAGAAGGAGACCAGCAACAATATTTCAGCTGGTGATTTGTATATAATTGCGCATTCTTTTAAGCTATTATATACACAGACCTAACAGAAGTAAATGTCTTCGTCCACTCTGGATGACGTCATCGTTTTGTGACGTCATCTATTAAAGCAGAGGTGGAAATAACTGTGTCGATGATTTCACTAAAGGATGACGTTGTCCTTTAAAACAGAGAGATTGGGATAACAGTGCACAGAGGATAACGTCACAAAATAATGACCCCCCCCTGAATGTGTCTAGGATAACACTATGTTATATTGTTACCGTGCACACTTCAACTGTACATGAATACGCGAATAGCGTGAATAAAGGGCAGGTATCAAATGATAAGATGATAAGATAAAGGGCAGATGGTGGTGAGAGGAATAGAATGATGTAATAAATTATTCAAAGTGAGAGGGAGAGAGTATAGAGGAGAGACGGGCATGGGGTGGGAGAGAAGAGAGAGGGTGAGAAAGAGGAGGTATATTATAACATTACAATGTATTGTGAAATCCGTTGGCTTTGTAATAAAATTATGTAAATAATCAAAAGAGTGATAGAGAAAGGACGAGAGGAAAAAGGAGAGAGAGAGGGGGAGAGGAAAAAGGAGAGAGAGGGGGGGAAAGGAGAGAGAGAGGAGGAGAGGAAAAAGGAGGGAGAGAGAGGGGGAGACGAAAAAGGAGAGAGAAAGGGCGAGAGGAAAAAGGAGAGAGAGAGGGGGAGAGGAAAAAGGAGAGAGAAAGGGCGAGAGGAAAAAGGAGAGAGAGAGAGGGGGAGAGGAAAAAGGAGAGAGAAAGGGCGAGAGGAAAAAGGATAGAGAAAGGGCGAGAGGAAAAAGGAGAGAGAGAGGGGGAGAGGAAAAAGGAGAGAGAGAGGGCGTGAGGAAAAAGGAGAGAGAGAGAGGGAGAGAGGAAAAAGGAGAGAGAAAAGGCGAGAGGAAAAAGGAGAGAGAGAGAGGGGGAGAGGAAAAAGGAGAGAGAAAGGGCGAGAGGAAAAAGGAGAGAGAGAGAGGGGGAGAGGAAAAAGGAGAGAGAAAGGGCGAGAGGAAAAAGAAGAGAGAGAGGGCGAGAGGAAAAAGGAGAGAGAGAGGGCGAGAGGAAAAAGGAGAGAGAGAGGGCGAGAGGGAAAAGGAGAGAGAGAGAGGGCGAGAGGAAAAAGGAGAGAGAAAGGGCGAGAGGAAAAAGGAGAGAGAAAGGGCGAGAGGAAAAAGGAGAGAGAAAGGGCGAGAGGGGGGGGAGAAAGCACTAGAGGGGTAGACGAGGGGAAGAACATACAGCTTTTATTATGACATCAAAATGAATTCTAATGTCATAATAAACCGTTTCTTTTACTCTGTAACCCTTGGAAATATATGTCTATCAACCAATGCCAAAGTTAAGAAATTATATATTTAATAATATATATAACAAATATTGACCCAGCGGTATTAATGATAAATCATCTTGAAAATCATTGTTTCTAACATGATCTATGTCGTTACATTGAGAGATTTTAAATTTGAACACTGCGCCATGACTCTAGGACCAACCAAGATTGTGGGATAATTTTCTTTTTAAACTGTACGCCAAAATATTATCTTATTTTTTAAATATATCTTTTATTTTTTATAATCTGTAAATTGAAATGTGATAGCGAGAAAAATGTAAGAAAAAAACATCGATCAAATAATGCTACACACACAGACACACTCTATTGATGTGAAAAAAGTTCAGAAGATGGGGACAGCCAGCTCCTCCGTGGGGGGGGGAGGCTCTTTGTTCTGGAACAAAAATAGTAATGGATGGACCAGTCGGCATTCCTCGGTAGGTGCTCTTCAGGCGATCGGCAATAACGAAATAGTAAAAAAGGGGAGTTAATGCCTGGGATGGTTTACTTCCTAGGCCCGAAAAAAGAAGGGTCTCGTGTTACCACGGAAGTCCCTATGACGAAACCTCGGCGTGGTATGAAATACAACATCCGTGGGTCAGCTTCATTCTACTGATAAGTTTTTTTTAAATCTTTTATTTCGTAGACCTGTCCCTAATATCTGCAGCACTTTCAAAACAATGGCTTTAAAATTCTAGAAAATCTGAGGAACCCTGTGTAGACGGGTATTTCCACTAGTAATTGTTATGGGTTTTATTTACTCCTCCCCAGGAGTTAGACACAAGGCCAGTTTTATCTTACTCCCACAAGTAAGATGTGACCCAAGATCGGGTCGAGAAAGTGGGGTTTTAAAAGCCAGCGCTCGAGAGGTGAGCACTCTGGCCATTTAAAAATTGCCTGGGCAGCCCCGTCGGCATTCCCCGGTAGGGGCGCCTCAGACAGTAAGCAATAAACTTACTCCTCCCCAAAGAGGGGAGGCAAAGCCTTGGAGGGTGGACCTCCTAGAACTGCACAGGACAGGCGTGCAGTATCCATCGGAACAGATACTATACTTTGATCTTAGCCAAAATTGGTATGTGTCTCCACTCACGGCCTTGGCGGCTTTTAGCTATTTGCTTACCGAGATGTGCTTGTCATCTGCTAGTAAAATCCCGTCTCATTGTTCTTTCAGGGTACATCTCTTCGTCGGTCTGTCACGCGTCAGTTTGAAATAGCATTTTCATCGCTAAACGCACAGATTGAATGGACGTATCTCACGAATATACGTCCTTGTTCTTTCACTGTTCCTCCTCGCCCATTCCCCCACACCCTCACCCTGGGGTGTCAATCTGTTAGAAAAAACGGTGGTGTCTATGAACATATGATTGGCACTTGTAAAGCTTTGATTATTCTTGTCATCCAGTTGCATAAAACCGATGGTTGATCCTCAGCGGTAGGTGATTGCTTCAGGCTTCAATGCATCGTTGTGACGTCATGGGTCACTTGGTGTAGAAAAATCGTCGCATTGCGACGCGCACTACTTCTGTCTGTCTATCTCTCTCTTTCTCTCTCTCTCTATCTCTCTCTCTCTATCAATCTCTCTTTTTCTCACTTGTTTTATCTAGTTCTATCTATCTCCTCCCCTTCCTCCCTCCCTTCATTGCTCCATCTACCTCGTTCTCTATCACTCGCTCTTTGTATCTTGTCACACATACTCTCTCTCTCTCTCTCCCTCTCTCTCTCTCTCTCTCTCTCTCTCTCTCTCTCTCTCTCTCTTTTCCTGTATTTTGCTTTTGTCATTTTCCTTAATACCTGTTTCCGTGCGAGTCGATAGGCAGTTAGTAGCAGCCGCAACAATTCCCAAAGAATAGCAGTCTGGCACGATTCTTCCAGTAAGACTTTTAAAAATCATCATCGTCTCCTCCCCCCCCCCCCCAGCCTTCCGCAGTCCTCAACATGATCTCTTAAAAACTCTTGTCAGCATTTACCAGAGAATCTTCTACTTCTTCATTTGTCGCCTCACACCGCCTCTTTCGTCAGCTTCTCTTTCTCCCCCCCCTTATCTTCATCCTCCTTCTTCTTTTTTCTCCTCCTCCTTCTTCTTCTCCTCCTCCTCTTTTTTCTTTTTCTTCTTCTTGTTCTTCTTCGTTTTCTTTTTCTACTCATCCTCCTTCTTTTTCTTCTTCTTCATCTTCTCCTCCCCATTCTCATTCCTACCTCCCCAATCCCTTTCCGTCTTATTGTTTTCCTCTTTCTTCTTCTTCTTCTTCTTCTTCTTCTTATTATTATTATTATTATTATTATTATTATTATTATTATTATTCTTATTATTATTATTATTATTATTATTATTATTATTATTATTATTATTATTTAGATTTTTCTCATTTCCTCATTCTTTCTTTCCTTCATTTTTTTGTATCGTTTTCTTTAGTTTATTTTCCCTTTTTGTTAACTTCGTTGTCTTATTTTCCATTTTACTTTCTTCTTCTTCTTCTTTTTCCAATTCCAACCTCACGTGCCCTCCATCATCATCATCATCATCATCATCATCGTCGTCGTCGTCGTCATCATCATCATCGTCATCATCATCGTCATCGTCGTCGTCGTCGTCGTCGTCGTCGTCGTCATTATCATCATGTCTTACTCTGCCTTCTTCTTTCTGTTCTTCTTCTTGTCTTACACCTTCTATCCCTACCATCCCCTTCATCTTCTCCCATTTCCAACCTCACGTGCCCTCCATCATCATCATCATCATCATCATCATCATCATCATCATCATCAGCAGCCTTCTTTTATTTCTTCTTCTTCTTGTCTCCTTCCCCTGGCCTCCATCTTCTTCTTCTTCTTCTTCTTTTTCTTCTTCTCTTTCTTTTTCTCTTTCTTCTTCTTTATGTGACCTCCATCATAACCATCATCATTATCATCATCATCGTGCCTTACTCTACCTTATTTCTCTTCTTCTTCTTCTTCTTCTTCTTCTTCTTCTTCTCATTCTTTCTTCTTCTTCTTTCCTCTTCATAACTCTTCGAAAACAAAAATCAAACCACTAATATTCAAAGCATCCCCTAACCCTAACCCTAACCCTAACCCTATACCACATCTACGGTTCTTGTAATAATCTCTTCCGTCCATCTAATCATTCCATCATATACTCTTCCTCTTCCTATATAATAACTAGCCATATCATCAGGTTGCACGAACTACTATTACTACCGCTAGGCCGCGATTGTGCTACGCCTGACGTTTAAAACCAAACGCGAGTCGTAGTTTTCCTGTTCCAGTTATTGTTGCGACGTAGTGAAGAAGCTGCGACTTTTTCAAGTCGCCATCGAAGCAGCGTCGTCTTCCTCAGTAAAAAAAAAAAAAGTCGCGCAAATAGCAACACAAATAACAGCGTCTATTTTCTGTGCAATAAAAACCATTACGTTTTCCTCGCTGATCGATAGCACAGTTCGATTTATCACATAATTGCACAAATATCATATTATTACACAAATATCATATTATTACACAAGAGTAACATTTTATAAAACAAAAAGAAAAGAATTGGTGTGGAAGTCGGGGGTCGGAAAGGAAGGATGGCGCATTTATTTTGATAGTCTATATAGTGCATCAATAGATGTACTTCTATTTAAACTGAGTACGAATAACCACACTCGTCATATATGTATATATATATATATATATATATATATATATATATATATATATATGTATATATATACACATATATATATATATATATTTATACATATATACATATATATATACGTATATATATATTTATACGTAAAACTAGCCTTACATACATTTATATCATTATATATATATATATATACATATATATATATATATATTCGTATATATATATATATATATATATATATATATATATATATATATATATATATATATATACGTATATAGAATTATAAAAAGAAAAACTATAAAACTATAAAACTATAAAACTCTGTTTAAATTACATTGAGCTCTGTTATTCAGATTCTCAACACAAAATTGAAATCTACACACTATATACGTATATATATATATTTATACGTATATATATATATTTATACACATATATATATATATATTTATACATATATATATATATTTATACATTAATATACATATATATATATATATATATATATATATATATATATATATATATATATATATATATATATATATATATATATTTATACATATATATACATACATATAAAGTTAATTGTGTGTATATGTTTATGTATTTGTATGTACAGGATTCACTCCTAAACTAATTAACCGATCATTGTGAATTTTGGAACACAGCTACTAGGTGTAAAGGGCTCCAAATGTGGGCTATATTTAGTTTAATTTCATTTTATGTAAAGTGTGTAAAGGGGTGGAAGCCTTCGCTAAAAATTGTGATACCTCTGATTTTTACAATAGGTATTAGACATCGATTGATAAATATTCGTAAAATTGTATTTACTTTAGAGTATTTAAAAGGGTTTTTAAGAACGAATACTATGACCACTAGCTCCGATGTGAAAATTCAAATATTTCAGATTTGCATTAAATTTGATCCATAGTCATTAGACACCCATTAAGCAAGATGCCCTGAATTGAATATCAATTTCTTCTACTTAAGACTTCTTAAGCTTAAAACTTTAGACATTTTATAGAATAAAAATCGTGTAATGGATTTTGATCAAAATTATAATACGTATTCTACACATAAGGTTTAGTAACATTATATCTTGATTTTAATCTATGTAATTGAGCATTAACGTGGTTAAAACTTTTCTGTTCGGGGAATTAATTTTACCCGTCTAGGCACGGGTATTATATATATATATATATATATATATATATATATATATATATATATATATATATATATATATATATATATATATATGATAATTTTATTTACACAGACATGTACAAAATCTGCGACACTGGCATGTCGATGTTATCGATCAACAGTTACTATAAACTGAGATCTCATCAGGCAGAGTTAGAATCCGATCTTAACCTCAGATCATATTTGGAGATATATATATATATAATAATGGTAATAATCCAGGTGAAAAATATCCACAGGGTGGTAATCCAGAGAATTTTAACCGGGTTTATAAAAAGTGCTCAATATCAAAATAGAGCTTTATATATGATAATTTTATTTACACAGACATGTACAAAATCTGCGACACTGGCATGTCGATGTTATCGATCAACAGTTACTATAAACTGAGATCTCATCAGGCAGTGTTAGAATCCGATCTTAACCTCAGATCATATTTGGAGAGAACCAAATATATATATATATATATATATATATATATATATATATATAGATAGATAGATAGATAGATAGATAGATAGATAGATAGATAGATAGATAGATAGATAGATAGATAGATTTAGATTTTTCACTTATAAGATAGATCATTCAGTGAAGACTGAGGTTGTTCCAATAAAAACAAGCTCGATGATACTCGATTACAGAGTACAGAGCATTTATATGTGATTTTATGAAGGCTTACCAAAGCATTCCTTTCAGGACACCAATGATCACCATTAAAGATATTTTTTCTTACAAATTTTATTTATTCAAACATTTAATTTGAATAAATAAAATTTGTAAGAAAAAATATCTTTAATGGTGATCATTGGTGTCCTGAAAGGAATGCTTTGGTAAGCCTTCATAAAATCACACACATATATATATATATATATATATATATATATATATATATATATATATATATTTCTCCAACTTAAACAAATATTTTCCCTTCATATACCATTCGATTTTCTTAGTTTTTAATTTATCATTCTGACGTTTCCTCTTAGAGGGTCAGACGATAAGGCCTTAAGGAAAATTTTAGCAATTTTCTTTTTTTTTCACCCCCCCCCCCCCCCGTTTCATTTATTTAAAAAAAATGTTTCCTCTGTAATTTATCCTACGATTTTGTTGTACGCGAAATTTACTTACATATATATATATATATATATATATATATATATATATATATATATATATATATATATATATATATATATATATATATATATATATAACTTCTTTTGTAATATAGTAGGAAAAATCCCAGCAGAGTGCCCGATTAATAGAGAATCAAAATTAAGAGCGTAATATGTATTTAATGTTTAGTACAGACGCTACTAATGTTGTACTAATTTTTCTGTACAATATAATATATATATATATATATATATATATATATATATATATATATATATATATATATATATATATATATAGTGAATGCTTTTATTCAAACATGTACAAGGTCTGCTACACTGGCATGTCGATGTTATCGATCTGCAGCTCTCAAGAGCTGAGGTCTCATCAGGCAGAGAATTTTTTATGATCCAACCTGGTCGTTGAATTCCAGGAAGATCGACATGCCAGTGTAGCAGACCTTGTACATGTTTGAATAAAAGCATTCACAATACAGCTCTATATTTTTATTGAGCACTCTTTTATAAGCCCGGTTTAATTCCCTTTGGATTTCTACCCTGTGGATTTTTACCCTACCTGGATTAATATATATATATATATATATATATATATATATATATATATATATATATATATATATATATATATATAAGAAAGAGGAAAACTGCCTCCAAAAAACATGTGTTAGATGCAGAAAGAACAAGAAGATAAAGATATAATGTGCACCTTTAAATATATCAATTGTATAGCCTCCACTGATAGCCCTCCCCTATTCAATAGCCAAAATCTCTCCGAACTAACAACAGACCAATGTTACAACAACTTACTTCAATTACTTAAAACATTTCCTACTTCTGGTCTTTCCTTAACCTTTATTTTACCATATATTGATGACTACTATTAGTACTTATTGCAGCCTATAATTTAGAACACTCTCTATCTTCGCATGGATGGTTTTCTAACATTTTAAGCTGGATACTAATCTTCAACTGCAAGCATTTCTCCCCCAAAAGTTTAACCTCCAAATCTTATCTTCTTTATCAAAGCAGAATCTATAGAATTTTAAGATGTAATATTTGCAACCGACAGCCAACTTTTTATAGTTCTATTTTTCCACCATATTCCCCTGTCATCTCATTTATCACCTAATTAGTTCAGTTTAATTAACTGTATGCTAAATATTTCCTGTTTACACATTTACCTCTAACCCTAACCCCATCCGTAACTCATGTATATTGATCTCCCTAACATCGTGAGACTAAATGACCTCTCTAAACATTAGTAATATCTTAAATATTCTTAGTTTGCCATCTTTTTTTCTTTTCCAACTCTTATCCAAATCGAGATAATACTTTATTTATTTTTATCATCTATTTAAACATTCGAAAATAATTCGACATTAAACATTCGACAATAATTGAATTACTTTAATTAATTTTAAATTTTAAATTTTTTCGGATTATTAAAAATATGTTTTAATAAAATGGTTAATTTTTTTAATTTTAAATCTTTAAACTTTTAACTTTAATTTCTCTTTTCATGTATATATTTTTTTAACTTTTTTATGCTTTTAATTTTAATTTTTACTTTAATCCTTTACACTTTATATGGTTTAATTCTACTTTTATTAGTTTTTACCTCTTTAGCTTTCTAGTTTTATAGTTGGATTTCCTTAACTATTGTGCTGAGCTTTAACACTTCTCCAATCCCAACATTATTATTCAATATTAATCTTACACCCCACCCCTGGGAGTGGCTAAGACGGTGAGCGGTAGTAGTCATTTCCGTTGATCAGCTGGGTGTGACTGAGACAAAGACGGGGTGTTTAGAATTTCCGGTTAGATCACAACTGACTTATACACACTGTATCTGAGTTTGTCTTTTTTTATTTTAGTTTTTTTTGCTTTTGTTTTTTGTATACTAATAAACCAATACGTGTGTCATCGGCGGGCGTGATACGACACGGACAGAAAAGAAAAGGAGTCGAAAACCACGGCGCACGAACGTGAACGTCGGCGATTGTTGAGGATCGGTACATGATCTTACAACTATATCAGACTCTTATCCCGGTAATTCAGCATCGTCATTGCTTGACTATTCACCACAGTATCACAAGACATAAAACACGGTAAGATATTATTTGGAGATCTGATTGTTTTCATGTGTTCTCCCCAAAGCAATGCCTGTGCGTGAAGCATTTTTAAGTTAAGACATTTTTATACACAATCGAAAGTTTAATTTTTTTTCTTTTTTGTTTGATTTTTACGCAAACTGTCTTTTGAATTGTTTTCATCTTTGCTATGTCCCTATCTTAGTCTTAACCATTTCATAACTGCACTAACCAAACGCTAAACCTAACCCTAACCCTAACCCTAGCCTTAACCCTACATTTTAATTTTTCCTAACCCTAACTATAACCCTAACGAAGCATAATCCGACAGTTTGCGTCAAAAAGGGTAAATAAAAGGTAAAAACACACACAAAATAAACGTTTGTAACACAGTTAAGTGTAAATAAATTGGATAAAAATAATGCATTTTTTATATCCAAAATAACGAAAAAATAACTTTAGGTTATCACAAATGATAATAATAAATTATATATAATTGTAATAATTTATGTATGAAAAATTAAATTACTGGCGTAATTCTGTGATTTTATATGAATATTAGCGCGAATACTTGGGGAGCATAATTTTTTCCGTTATTTTTTAACAGAGAATGTACACTTATTCTATATAGAGTGAGTATTGAAGACGCCTATTTTGATCGTTCCGACTTTTGATCTACCTTAACTTACCGCCATTTTTAGATCCTAATTGCACCAAATTGGTTCTACTCATAACTTCTACAACATTTTCATTCGCGCTCTCTCCCCTGCTTTCTAGCAATCCATAAATCACCATGTTTTCGGCATCTTTAATTCCGCTCCTCAAAATCCACCATCGTGTCAGCCATCTTGATTTCAAATCCATCTTCCATTTTACTGTTCCATTACTTTATTTCTGTCATCATTTCACCTCCCATTTCCGTTTTGAGTCCAATAAACGGTTTCTCTCTAGCAGATGAATTCCCAATTCATTCTCTTAGTGAATTACTTTTCCTTTGTTAAGCCATCCAAATCAAGTGCATACAGGTTTCCTGTACCCTCCCGACCAACATCCATGTGGTGGTGACAGATTCGAAAACCTCGTTCGATCGCTTTTACGCCCAACTTCCAAAAGGTAGGGACTCTCCAGCTTCTGTACAAGTACTTCCTCCAATTAAATAATTTTCGGTACACGTCAACATAACATCTAACTTGACGTCTAATGGAAAATTTCATTTTCTAGCTTAACGAATTTTGTTCAATTAGCAACAGATCTAAAAATGGCGGTAAGTTAATGTAGATCAAAATTTATGAACGATCAAACTGGAACCTATAAAAATGGGCTTCTTCCATACTCACTATGTGGAATATTTCATTTCTAATTTTATTTGTACACACCTGACTCTATCACATTATTTCTGCGATTATTTCAGATCTAATCTCCATTTTAGAATCCAAGAAACTGTTTCTAAATCTCACTAGCAATTACATTTCCAATTCATTCCATTAGCGAACTAATTTCTTTTTGAAGAACTTGAAGTCTTTAATTTTAATTGGTTCTTGATTCATCAATAGTTTATTAAGAGAGTCAAGTCCCTATGAGGGCAGAGTTAGACACAATGTCGGTTTTTTTATGTGGGGAAAATTCAGCTCTCTAAAAAGGGGCACTCTTGATTGGGACAAAAATAAAAATGTGCCTTAGTATTCACTGACTGAAGACAGAAAAGACCAAGTATGGTGTCAGAACAGATACTTGCCAAAAGTTCAAGAACCTCTAAGTCTTTTATGGATTTTCTGAATTTCCGTCTTAGTTGCAATCATTCTCTTTAAAAAAAAAAAGAAATAATAAGGTCTTTCTTTTTTCCGTAGATTAAAATATAGTTCGCAAACGGGTCAGAAATTGTGTAATACGAAAAACAATAATTATTCGCTACTATGCTCATATTCCTGACTATAACAACCAAGATAAAAATGGTCGTCCCAATAATACAAATGAATTTAATTATTCTCAAATGACTTAGCTTGCTGTGATTTTTATCTGTATCTTTTTAGTCTTCCTTAATTTTCTAGTATATTTTGCTTTATATCTTCATGTTTCTTGGACAGTCTTTCTTCTTTTTTGTCTACCGTAATATAACAAAGTGCTATGATCCTACGTATACCACCAAACTATCTTTAGCAACATCGATAAATCTATTGTAGGTTCAAATAATGCTAAAATAAATTAAACAAATAGAAATACAGGTAGAATTGCAGTCCAGGTCCAAAATAATAATCCCAAATATAACTTGTGATATGAAAACGAGTGCTCATTAGAAAGGAGATGCTTAATCTCAAATGTATTATACAAATGCAACGTCATAGAAAAAATAGAATTAGAACATATATATGTTGATAGTATGTAGCTTCAAGGACAGATTTAGAAACCATGTACACTCATTTAAGGAACCAAGCTCTAATTCAGAGAAGATATCTACAACTTTAGCTAAATATATAAGGGAATTACGTAGTAACAACACTCAGTTCAGTCTGAAATGGTCTATATTAGATAAATCATGGAAGTACAACCCTAAAAGATCTAAGATATACAACCTATGCACTCTAGAATCTTACAATATAGTTATTTCCCATGACAACTTATTAAATAAGAGACAGGAGGTGGTTCAAAATTGTTTGCATAGAACCGCATATATTCTCTCTCGTCACAGACCTATATAGATACCTGACGTATAAATTCCCTATCAACGTGAAGTGGAAAGTTATTAACAGTATGGAAACATTTAAGATAACGTAGGAAAAATAAGCTGACAACCTAGGATTAGATAAGGAACAAGAATATATGGGACCTATGATAGGAAAGATATAAAATCCATGTACCACTTTATTAAACATGTTTTCGGACCACAATCCTAATCTATGGTGCCACTCAGGTCCAAAGATGGGTCTCTCCTCCATAAAAGTTTCGAGAATATTATGAACCGGTGGAATGAGCATTTCACGGATCTATTTTATAATCCGTCAGTGGTTGATGATGAGGTCATCAATAGTCTGCCGCAGGACGCTATCAACCATATGATGATGGGCCACACCACCTTCCTTGAGATTCAAAATACTCTCAAGGAAATCAATATCAAGAAGGCACCTGACCTTGATGGTATCCCTGTTGAGATTATCCGTTTTGGAGGTGACATGATCGCTGAAGCAATCCCCTGTTTAATATCTTACATATGGATGGGTGCCCCTGTACCTCGGGGCTGGATAGACACAAGTTAGATCTCGTTATACAAGGGAAATAGAACTCAATCACCCTGTGGCAATTATAGAGGTTTAAGCCTTTTTGAAGCGGTTGGTAGGGTATTTTCAAAGATCTTGCTTAACAAGCTTCCTATGTGGCTGTGCCGCTCTGTTATTCCGGAATGCCAAAGCGGCTTTAAGTTAGGTCGTGGCACGATGGATATGATCTTCTCTGCCCGACAACTTCAGGAAAAGGTAATCGAATAACGGATAGCACTCTATCAAGATTTTGTGGACCTAACGAAAGCTTTCGACACCGTTAATAGAGCAGCATTATGGGCAATTCTAGGTAAAATTGGATGTCCACCAGGATTTGTAAAAATGCTTAAAAAAACTTCACCAGGGCATGAAAGCATGCATCTATTTGGGTGGGTCACTCTCTGAACCAATAGCTATTCAGAACGGTGTTAAACAGGGTGACATTCTTACACCGATGTTGTAACGGCCCTCTCCCACGCCTTTAAGGACTGTAACGTCGGTGTTCTAATACGTTTCCAAACCAGTGGTAGGGTCTTCAACCTAGCCCGATTTAATGCAAAGTCCAACACTTTCAAAACCATTGTACGGGAGCTCCTCTATGCTGATGATGCGGTGTTAATTGCTCACACCGAGGAAAATATGCAGATGATAATGGACCTCTTCTCCCGAGTATGTACCATCTTTGGACTCACCATCAATTTGGAAAAAAAACTATGGTAATGCTCACTACTACTCCAAGACTCCAATATATAGAGCCACACATCTACGTCAAAGGAACTAGATTAAGTGTACTTGACTCATTTGTATATCTTGGTAGCACTCTCTCACGAGATGAATCCCTCAACTCTGAGATATCTCTAAGCATTTAAAAAGGCTAGCAAAGCATTTGGTAGGCTTTAAAAATGTATTTGGTCAGACAGAGCCATTATTATCAAAACCAAAGTTTGTGTATACGAGTCATGTGTCTTGTCTGTTCCCTTGTATTCTTCGATGTTGACAACGTATTGAAGACACATCAAGGTTCTTGAGAAGTTCCACCAAACGTGTCGCAGAACGATCCTAAACATTAAATGGCAACCATATTCACCAGACAATAATGTTCTAGATAAATCTCGAGTGCCGAGCATAGAAGTGCGTATTATACGTAGTCAGATGCGCTGGGCAGGGCACCTAGTTAGGATGGGAGATTACAGGCTCCCTAAGCAACTGTTATATGAGAGACTTCTGCATGGAAAACGTCCGAGACACAAACCTAAGTTACGTTTTAAAGATGTAATAAAAAACAACAACATGAAAACCCTTGATATGAATGTGTAATAAAAAGAACAACAACATGAAAACCCTTAATATGAACGTGGATAACTGGGAGAGGATGTCTCTGGGGGGATCGGTCCGACACAAGTGTATTTAGGTATAGGTAAAGGTCGCATAGCCTGGACGCGCACGAGTGTCGTTGCCGACATCGCACATTGCCCATGGCCGTAGCGGCGGTGATTTGTTAAGAATCACCGTGTCTAGGGCACAGCATATGGAAGGCGGAGCCCATCCCTCTCCTCTCCTGAGTTTTAGTCAGGTACCCATTTACTGAATGGGATCGAACCAAAGACAAGTGCTATAACCACTCGTCCACAGGCCCTCCCTAAGTGTATTTATGATGGCTTAAAACTAACTTTGCAGAAGCAATCAATGCCAAACGTCCAATTCACATTTCAACCTTACCATGTGTGTAGTTTATGTGGCAGAGTATGTCTGTCAAGAGCTGGTATACTGGGTCACATGAGATCCCATGGTATGAGCCTTATAAACAAGTATCAAACACGAATTTAATATAGCTACATACACAAGGGAACAAGTGACCTTGTGTGTCATATCTGCAGCAAGACTGGCCCATTATGACCATGAAATCCCCACAGCTACCTATCTGGAAAACGCAGCTGTCAAACCTGACATTGTCATATGGAACAAGAGAGAGAGAGAGAGAGTGGCAACTTTGGTTGAGGTCAGTGTCCCTAATGATGGGGGCCTAAACAGAGCTGAAAGAGAGAAAATAACAAAATATCAGGGTCTAATGTATGATATGAAAAGAAACTGGAACCTCAAAGAGATCTCCATCATTCCAGTTATCATAGGAGCCACTGGACGCATGAAGAAGAACTTAAAAAAGTATTTGGTAAGTATACCTGGTGAACCAAGTGCAAGAGAAAACCAAACAACTGCACCTAAGGGAACAGTCAGACTCCTGAAAAGAGCTCTCGGTTGAGGTCTGTAAATAGCGGGTGATCGTATGGCATTTGGAAGAATGCCCCGTCCCCAGCAAATGAAAGAAAATTAAAAGAAAATAAGAAAATAAGTAAAAATAAGTCAGGCCTGCTAAGCCATATGTGTGTCCACAACCGGGCATTGCAATCTTGTGGGAATTACCTTCTTCTGTAAAGAAGTGGTAATCATCATATATATATATATATATATATATATATATATATATATATATATATATATATATTGTGTGTAGCTCTTATGATGTGTCCGTACATAAAAAATGATGTACCACAATAAAAAAAATAGTTTTAAGCAAAGATAAAACAGGATTGATATTTAGATCTTTAAGAACTCAAAACTAAATGATTTCTTTCGATTTGTTTTTAATGAAATCTTTTTCTACCAGAAGCGTATTTCCTTCTTTGCCAAAAAAAATCCAAGAAAATGTCGTATTTAAAAAGAAAAAAAGAGTCTCTAGTCTCATAAAACCAGTCATATAAAACACGGATTGTGATGGTTCCCCGGCCGATCCCAAGGTCAGAAGGATTTCCATTAACTTGGTAGAAAACAACATGATTAACGGAACGGTTTTGGAAGCCGAATTCACGAACAGGGAGGCGGCCATGACAAAAGTAAGATTTTTTTTTTTTTTTCTCTGCACGATTCGGAAATCGATTAAAAAACCTTGCAAATAAAGTGGAAACGAGATCGCCTTGACGAACGAACGCACGTGGGTGAATATTACCTACTATACGAGATATTGTGCTAAAGACTTTTACCTTTTCTGAACAAATCAAACATTGAAACATATGAGACATGTTTATATCACAACTAGAAGAATGCCCGTGTTAGGGCGCGTAAAATTATTTCCCAAGACAGAACAGTTTTGCATAAGTCTTCTGTGTATAGTCCTTATTCAAATTTGATCAAAATTGATTACATGAATTCTAGTAATTGTCTAAAATTAAAGGGGTCTTAAGAAAAAATTGTTATTCAGGGAATATGTCTTCATTAGTGACTAATCACTTTGGACCAGATTAAATGCAAATCTGAAATATTTGAATTTTCAAATGGGACCTTGTGCCGATATTATATCCCCTACAAATCTGTTAAAATACTCAATAAATACAAATTTTGCGAATATTTATTAATTAATGTTTATTATCTATTGTTAAAATTTTACAAGAATCGGATTTATCTGAATTTTTACGAATGGGCTTTCATCCCCTCTTTGTCCATTTTTGAATAAAACTAAACCAAACGAAATATAGCTCACATTATCCACCCTTAAGCCTAGCAGCTGCGTTCAAAGTTCATAATGATCGGTTAATTAGTTTAGAAATGAATCCTTTACATAGAAATATAAAAACAGATACACATATCTAACGTTATATAAATGGAGATGAGTTTTTACTTCGCCAGTTTCTGCTCGGATATTGTTGTTGAGTGCAATTTATTTTGGGACTTAATTGATGAGAAAATGAAAATTTCCTGCCTTGTACACGGATTGAAACCACAACCGTTATCCCATAGTCCCCGGTCTGTTACTGGTCCCCAAATCGAAAAGATGCTGCGGTGAGAATAAAAAAATAAAAAACATGAAAGAATTTTTTTATATAGCTTTCAATTTATTGGTCCCCCGATTTATAAAATCGGGGAACTTATGTTTTGAGGCATGTCCGTCCGTCCGTCCGTCCGTCCGTCCGGATTTTTCTCCGCAACCATCCATTGAATTTCTCTGAAATTTTGCATGAAGTTGTAACTTTGGTCAGGTTAGAAAGTGACATTGTTCGATTTTTGAAAAAAAATCTGGTTAGCCCTCCCAGGGAGTCAAAAGGCCCCGAAATCGCAAAAAATGACATTTTTGCCCCATAACTTTTCATCCATCCATTCAATTTCTCTGAAACTTGGCCAAAATGTGGAGACAACTGTTCCTAATAGAAAATAAGTATCGCTGACCTTGGAAAAATCTGGTTCGCGCCCCCAGGGGGTCAAAAGCCCCCAAAATGGCACAAATTACCCTTTTCTCCCATAACGTTTGATCCATCCATTCAATTTTTCTGAAACTTGGCCAAAATGTAGAGGAAATTGTTCTGGATATAAAATGAGCATCTTTGACCTCAGAAAAATTCTGGTTCGCTCCCCCATGGGGGTCAAAGGGGGGTAAAAAATGCCCCAAATTGTCCAAATGTATTGCATTTTACACTCGCCATATCGAGTCACATACAGAGGGGGACCACGCACGCGCCGCTTGTTGTTTGTGGAATATCGATGTTCCTTTTAGCCCACTCCGCTTATGGTTACAATCAACTCCTCAACCCCAAACGGAAGCAAAAGGCGAGACGTCCACTCTGTTCGATCGTCAAAGATATTGCTTTCCTTTTGCTCGCGCTTCTCTCGATTGGGGTACGTACGTCTGTAATTGTTTTTAATAGATTCCTGAATCCTCATACGTCAAAATAAAAACAAAACTAATGTTTACAGTTAGTCTCAACTCAAATTATCAAACCAACCGCAGTCGCATTCCAAACGTGACGTCTACCATCTATCATTCCTATCTACTATCTTGCTTTTTCCGATCACCCCGGGGTAATTTCGTAACACTTACATAATATGTTACATTTGTATCTACAACATCCGCTTCATATTCCCATCCTCCAACCAGTTCTCGTCTCATTCAATCTCCATCTCATCACAATTCGCATCATGTTAGGTAATGATCAAGCGGACGGTTGGATTTATTATGCACATCTCATCATTATCATCATTATCGTCATATATATATATATATATATATATATATATATATATATATATATATATATATGTATATATATATGTGTGTATATATATATATATATATATATATATATATATATATATATATATATATATATATATATATAGGTAAACTTATGAAAAGGAATTAGAAAAGCAAAAGGCAGATCTTTTTTCAATCCAGTTGCTCAGAGCTAGGTATATTTCGCAAAAAGGCAATTTATTCGAATTATTTTTTTCCTTAAGCCAGGCTTTTCAAAGATCAAAATCTTATCATCAGAGGAAATCGCTGGGATAGATAAGTTGGCAAAGGCCAAGATTTAAAATTTGAAAAAGTAAAATAAAGATTGTGGGGGGAAAAACCCAAGGCAAAACTCTGCCCGAATGCAAGCAAATGTCCGATTGTAAAAAAGTCCGGTGTCAAAAAGTCCAGCGGAGAAAGTGAATTGTAGAGTGGTAAGTGGTTAAAAGGCACGAGAAATGACATGAGAGGATTCAGAGTTAAACTCCAAAAACCACATCTTCAGATGCGCCGAAGATAGATAGAATCCAGAGGGTAAAAGATACAATAGAAGGTTCGTTCGTGGAGGCAACAAGGCTCAGTAAAACGTGAGATGGGAAATATACGCCATTTTTAGAAAGACTTCCTGGGCCGAAAATCATAAAATAAGTTTAAAATGGCGAAGAGACAGCGAATTAATATTTAAGTTAGCTTTTAGTTCACCACTTTATATATATATATATATATATATATATATATATATATATATATATATATATATATATATAGTAAGTTTTTGAAAGGCTGTGGGCAATGCAATTCCGGGTAAGATGCAAGTTGAAAGGAAAGGAACAAAAACAATAAAAATAAATCGAGTACGATATAATTAACTATTATTCTCTACACAGTCGGAGAAGAATAAAATATTATTCTTCTTCTGGTCTAATTATTTTTGAAAAAGGGATGTCTTTTCCCGAAATATCAAATAGTGATTTTTAATCACCCGGACATCACACGAACAGCTAAAACACTCTTGCTGTTATGTAAGAAAAAAAAAAGGAAAAAAAAGGAAAAATAAATAGTAAGTCTTATATCGTACTCGATTTATTTTTATTGTTATTGTTCATTTCCTTTCAACTTGCATCTTACCCGGAATTGCATTGCCCACAGCCTTTCAAAAACTTACTACTACTATACCCAGCAATGCTTCAAGCAAACTACCATTCTCTACTAATATATATATATATATATATATATATATATATATATATATATATATATTCTTCTAACATATAAAATTAAGTCAGCCGGATTGTTTACTTTAGACCCAAATAGCAGATCGTTTTTTTTTATCTCGTTGAACGTTGGTGCATGTTTTTTAAGAAGGAATTTTAATTAGATTTAAATTTTTTGAAAATACAATTCATCCTGCTCGGAGTATTTGGGGCTAGGAAGCCATCTTTCTTTCCAACAGCAAACTTAAATTGC
>OY744531.1:19459424-19511924 GCA_963556195.1 Sepiola atlantica | reverse complement strand
GGTGAAGGCTGACAGGGAGATCGATAATGAGTGGTCAAATGTCTAGAATTCAATATGACGTCACGCTAAAGCTATAATTATTTTGTTATGGTAATGTTTTAAGCTTTATTTATAAGAAAGTCAAAATAGCTCAGTTTATAGAACCTCAGATTGAAGATGTCATGGTTTCGGTTTCGAAATTCGAGCTATGAATATTATCCGTTAAAATAATTAATTGAAAGGAAATGTTAACTTATGATGTTAATTAAAAACAAAATTGCAAATAAATGGATAAGCGAAAATAATAAGTTCGTTTATTTACTTAAGTAAATTATAATAAAAAAACAAAAACATTCTCATCGGGTTAGAAAATATCAGAGTGCAATATTATGCATGTAGTCAATGTATTGACTTTTGTTATTTAAAAGCGATCTATAAAAACGTGTAAGAATGTTCGTTATTTGTAAGTTTGATTTGAATAGAGCTAAATAAGCTAAAAGAGTAATCTCCCTTGCTCTGTGGTTGTGCTGAGGGAAAACAATGATTTGTAAATTCTCAGTTATTTTTTCCGTAGACACCGTTTATGAAAGGCGATTCACGTCACTTTAATAGACTCATATAATTTTTTAAAGATATTACCTATTTTTTGGCACAACAGGTCCTATCTTAAATAGAGAGTTTGTCCGTCTGTCACTCACATTTGTTTAAAACGTAATAAATACGCTGTGAAACTCGTCTCATTTCGAAATTGTTGTGTTTTGGACTTTACAGAACATGATTGAGTTTTGCAAAGACAAACATAGAACAATAAAACTTGTTTTGTTCATTTTGGGTCAGAAAGTCGATATCTTAAGACAGCCTGATCTGGTAGCACAAGAGGGGCGATTGGAATTGATGGCAAAATCGTAAACATTGTTAAAAGTTATAACAAAGACGCAGAATGTGTGCAGTTGTTATTAACGGACATGTCACAGATTGGTTTGAAGTAACTGTAGAGGTACGCTAAGTTTGTCTCTTAAGTCAACCGTTTTCCTGGAATTTGTGACGAAAAAGTCTGATATCAACGCTGGTGCTTAGGAATGAGCGCTCTACTAATATTCGTTATGCTGATGGCATCATGCTCATTGCCGCTGTCTGCGATACGTTGAAGCTCTTTACATTTGAACTTGAAGCCTTTAGTAAGAAATTGGAAATGTAAGCGAACCCAGGTAAATGTTAAATCGTTTCCTCTTCCGTTTTGTTGTCTATTGACAACAAAACGGTAAAAAACGAACATTTTCTGTTTCTTTGTTCAGTGCTTCCAGGATCCTAATCTGACATTAGCAGACGAATATCAACTTCTGCATTTGGACGTCTAAAAGAAAATATATGAAACATGGCCCTGAAAACTGAATAGATTCGCCAAAGTTCAGCTAAGTTGCATGCTTCAAATATGACTTGTATTTTTTATTAATTTTAACTTGTTATCTTATTTGATTGTCTTATTTGATTGTATTATTTTCTATGTTATAATTTTAATTTTATTTTATTACGTGTGCCTAACTTTCACCCTACTGGCCGGGGAAATGCCTGTTTCGATTGTTTCTGCGGTTGAATGAAAACAAATTGAAGAGAATATGTAGCTTAGAAAACGACGAAAAAAGGTCTGATCACCCATAGAACCATCCCCTCCCTCCTTCTTATTCTTAGTTAAATTATATCTTTGTTCTCGCCGTGTCATTTGCAAAGTGTCCGGCCTACAAATCCTGCTGCCAGCACATGTCCCTGAACACTGAATAGATTCGCCAAAGTTCAGCTAAGTTTTCTTTGCATGCTTTAAATATGACTGGTAATATTATTAATTTTAACTTGTTATCTGTATAATACCCGACTTTTACACGGTGCAGGATTATCCCCTTCGGTATGATGGACCCGTCGACCTTGTCAGGTCATCCATCTACGAGAAAGAAAACTCTGATATAAAAACTGTGCTACTGACTACTTACGTCTTGGCAGCAAACTGCTGGGGAGGGAGGCCTCCTTAGTCCTGATCGACAAGTTTCCTAGAGCTGAGTCTTGAACAAAATATCCGGTTTGCAAACCTAAAATTGCTTAAGGAGTTGATTGGATCTGCATATCGCCCAGCCTTTGTAGTTCTTCTTTGTCTATTAGTCAGGTGCAGAGGTTCTAGCGCAGGGACACCTAAGACACCAGTGCTTGCCCTTGTTTCCTGACTATGACAATGAACGCCGTCTTTCTTTCTCTCTATCTTTGCCACTTGGGGGAAAAAAATTGTCACTGAGTCTCAAATGACTAGTCTGGGTCTCTCTTGTTCTGACTGGTTGAGGGTACAGGTTAGACATTCCGGAATAACAGAGCGGCACATCCACATAGGCTGCTGTTTCCAACTGGTAGTACAAGAGCCCTAACTATTAGGTAGTGCTAAGAACGACTACTCCATCAACAGTTGTATTATATCGTAGGTAACTGTACGTGCCATGTTGCACATGGAAAGGGACTCTATAGTTATCCCTGGTGGGCTTTCCCGATGCCACCACCCCCATGGATCACGTCTTCACTAATGGTTTGGATGTGTGAGCTTATTGGCATAAAAAAGCACCCGCTTTGCCCTCCACACTCTATCTAAAACAAAAATGGCAGTACAAAATAACCTTAACCATAACCAGACACCCATCAAAAATTATATTCGCCTCTGCCCTTGAGGCTAGCATTCACAAATATCGAAGGGGTTAATAACCAACATACAATGACGTGGAAACCTTTCCTCTAGTAAACTCCCCAGATATCCTAACACTAAGTGAAACAAACCTTCAATACTTAATCTCCTCACACCATGTTGACATGACTGAATACCCACACCTTACCGTAAAGACTCTAACAAACATATGTACAGGCTTGGAGTTTATGTTGGGAACCTTGACTAAAGAAAATAGTCTAGAAAACGATCATCAAGCCTACATGTGCTTTCGATTCACCTTACAGCACACCGTTAGTTATTTATATTTTTTATACCGTCCTCCTTTGACGCAGGGCAGTACTCTGCTTAACTCTGTCTCTGAAAGCATTAATACAGCACCCTCATTCTTCTCGAGTTCCCAAATACATGCATTTGGTGGTTTTAATGTACATCATCGTGACTGGCTTCGATTCTCCAGCTATACAGACGCAACTGGTAACTCCACGTATAGTTTCTCCATAGCGCGCTTCCTCTAACAGACTCACTTTCCTGACCCGCCTCCATGATCTTGTTGACCAGCAAGCTTCACTTCTCGACCTGTTCTTGACCTCACCGCCTGACAAATACCCATAGCCCGCTCGGGAACGCTGATCACCTTGTAGCAATGATTGATATCAACCTAAAATCTCGTTCCAAAGCTGATGAGCCGTTTCTCAAAACGACGAGATACTACAAGCGGGCTGATCAGGAATCCATTGGAGATCAAACCAGAGACGCCTCATGGAGTGAATATTTTTCTCTACCTGCTGATTAGTGCGAAAATGAGATAACCGAATGTGTCAACGCAGACATTGAAGCACGTGTCCCCAGCGGAAATTCTACAGCACGTTCTTCTCTCCACAATGGTTCACCTCGAACTGTGCAACTTCTATTGCTCAGAGGCAGCAGGCATTCTGATAATTCAACCGCCAAAAGTAAAATACAAATAGATAAAATAAACTTATAGTGTCAAGAAATCATTGTAAGACTATAATAGATGAACCACAGAGAAGGTATACAGAGATGACCAGAAAACGTATTCAGTCACAGAAACGAGGTACTCACGATTTCTTGAAAATCTTCAATGGTGTGGTGAATAAATAAAAAAAATCCCCACTATCCAATCACAATGATGTCGTTTTCACAGCAACTGATAAGGCTGAACTACTTGCCCAGTATTTCGCCTAAAACTACACTTTGGACTCCGCAAACCACTTTCTCCCAAATTTCCCCTTACGGACTGAAGCCACACTTGATGACCTGGTCATCACCCCATCTTATGTCCGAGACATCATAAAAAACCTTGACACCTCCAAAGCATGTGGGCCTGACTTTATACTAGTAATAGTAATAAAGAAATTCTCTGCTGCAAATGCCTTGCCGAATTTTTCTTCCCTGATAGCTGACGAATTGCCTCTGTCGTACCAATCTTCAAGAATTTTGGAGATAGAACGGATCATCGGAATTTTCGCCCCATCAGTCTATTCCGCTTTTCGCAAGAATCTTTGAATTGCTAATCAATCTAGTAGTAGTCCGTCACCTCGTTAATGCTAAACATTTTTCTGACCATCCGTATGGATTTAGGCAAGAACGGTCTACTGTAGATATCCTAACAGTCATCTCTGAACCCATATACCATACACTAGACAAGGCAAGTTAAGCTAACGCGGTAGCGCTTGATGTATCCAAAGCCTTTGACAAGGTCTCGTATAAACGTCTTCTTATGAAAATTAGTTCATATCGTATTACTCGACAGACATTTAATATAATTAGATCATTTTTTATCCAAAAGAAAGATCCAGGTTGTCCTCGATGATCGTTCATCCAAACAAGATGACATAAATGCACATGTACCCCGGAGATCGATCCTTGGACCTTTATTGTTCCTGATTTTCATAAACGACCTCCCTGATGACATTCTGTCTGAGATGTGTATATTTGCTGACGACACCACGCTCTACTCTCGTCATGTGGGTAGAACGGACGCGCACATCTCCGAGGCAATAGCTGAATTCTTAGAAAGTGACCTCCAGTCTGTAGTAGAATGGGGTCATAAATGGATGGTAACATTTAATGCTGCTAAGACAAAGCTCCTTTCCTTCAACATCTACAAGAAACCTCTTCAACTATCGATGTCCATGGCAAATAACACCCTACCTGAGAGTCCAACGTTCAAACTCCCCGGTCTAACATTCACAAATAACATGAATTGGAACAAATACGTAGACATTGACAAGGCTGCTGCAAAGAAAGTGGGTTCCTTCCATCGTGCTAGAAAACTTCTCACATCATCTTGTCACGTCCTTACATCTTTCGTTTTTGTTAAGTCCTTAAATCAAGTGGCTTCGTGCATTGTCTGGAGCGATTTGCATTCGGGTACCTGAACAATCAAGAGGTGTGATTTAGCTTATTGTCGGGCGGATGTTGGCTTTGTAGAGATATAGGATAATGGCCGGTGTGAGAAAGTCTCTAGGACTGTCGAGGGGGTCCATTTTCCATTGCATCAGCGTTCACAGAATCTTTTTATGTATTGGTTCCAATTCATGTTACCTGTGAATACTAGGCGGAAGAGATTGACTGTTGGACTTATTGAGTAAAGTGCTATCATCCATGACAATCGGTGATTAAAAAGGTTTCTTTTAATTCTTAAAGGAAATTATGTCATTTTTTTAATGATTCAGCCAATTGCCTTAGATGTGTGCTTTCGTTTTATTCACAATAGAGCGGGGTGTCACCGGACAATATACCCATCTCATACACAATTGCATCAAGGAAGTCGTTTATGAAGATTATGAATAATAAAGGTCCAAGGATCGACTCCTGGTGTATACCCGCATTAATGTGATGTTGTTTGAATGTACGACCATCAAGACAAAACCTGTATCTTTCTTTTGGTTAGGTACGATCTTATTATAATAAATATTCGTCCAGTAATACCGTATGAATTCATTTTTATGATAAGGCCTTCAATACCAGACCTTGTCAAAAGCTTTTGATACATCAACCACCACCGCTAGTGTTTCACCTGTCTTCTCCAGTGTATAGTATATGCGTTCAGAGATGACCGTTATGATATCCGCAGTAGAACGGGCTTGCTTAAATCCATACTGGTGATCAGAAAAACAGTTTAGCATTAACTAGGTGGCGGACTAACGCTAGATTGATTAGTGACTCAAAGTTCTCAGTGAAGAGCAGGAAGAGACTGATGGGGCGATAATTGTACGGGTCAGTTCTTTCATCAGAATTTTTGAACGCTGGTACCACAGAGGCAATTTTCCAGCTATCAGAGAAGCAAGATTCGGCAAGACATTTGTTGTAAAGTGGCCAGCTCAGAAGAGTATTTCTTTATTTTAGCTTTAAAAGAATTTTTAAAATGTTTTAATGTTGTTAAACTGAAAATACAAACCAATGAATAACTGTGTCAATCTGGTATTGTGTTCGGTACGGAATAACCACAAAAGAGTTGATTTGCCGTAAAACAGACAAGTAACCACAAAAGAGTTGATTTGCCGTAAAACAGACAAGTAACCACAAAAGAGTTGATTTGCCGTAAAACAGACAAGTAACCACAAAAGAGTTGATTTGCCGTAAAACAGACAAGTAACCACAAAAGAGTTGATTTGCCGTAAAACAGACAAGTAACCACAAAAGAGTTGATTTTCCGTAAAACAGACAAGTAACCACAAAAGAGTTGATTTGCCGTAAAACAGACAAGTAACCACAAAAGAGTTGATTTGCCGTAAAACAGACAAGTAACCACAAAAGAGTTGATTTTCCGTAAAACAGACAAGTAACCACAAAAGAGTTGATTTGCCGTAAAACAGACAAGTAACCACAAAAGAGTTGATTTGCCGTAAAACAGACAAGTAACCACAAAAGAGTTGATTTGCCGTAAAACAGACAAGTAACCACAAAAGAGTTGATTTGCCGTAAAACAGACAAGTAACCACAAAAGAGTTGATTTTCCGTAAAACAGACAAGTAACCACAAAAGAGTTGATTTGCCGTAAAACAGACAAGTAACCACAAAAGAGTTGATTTGCCGTAAAACAGACAAGTAACCACAAAAGAGTTGATTTGCCGTAAAACAGACGAGTAACCACAAAAGAGTTGATTTGCCGTAAAACAGACAAGTAACCACAAAAGAGTTGATTTTCCGTAAAACAGACAAGTAACCACAAAAGAGTTGATTTGCCGTAAAACAGACAAGTAACCACAAAAGAGTTGATTTTCCGTAAAACAGACAAGTAACCACAAAAGAGTTGATTTTCCGTAAAACAGACGAGTAACCACAAAAGAGTTGATTTGCCGTAAAACAGACAAGTAACCACAAAAGAGTTGATTTGCCGTAAAACAGACAAGTAACCACAAAAGAGTTGATTTTCCGTAAAACAGACAAGTAACCACAAAAGAGTTGATTTGCCGTAAAACAGACAAGTAACCACAAAAGAGTTGATTTGCCGTAAAACAGACAAGTAACCACAAAAGAGTTGATTTGCCGTAAAACAGACAAGTAACCACAAAAGAGTTGATTTTCCGTAAAAGAGACAAGTAACCACAAAAGAGTTGATTTGCCGTAAAACAGACAAGTAACCACAAAAGAGTTGATTTGCCGTAAAACAGACAAGTAACCACAAAAGAGTTGATTTGCCGTAAAACAGACGAGTAACCACAAAAGAGTTGATTTGCCGTAAAACAGACAAGTAACCACAAAAGAGTTGATTTTCCGTAAAAATGACAAGTAACCACAAAAGAGTTGATTTGCCGTAAAACAGACAAGTAACCACAAAAGAGTTGATTTTCCGTAAAACAGACAAGTAACCACAAAAGAGTTGATTTTCCGTAAAACAGACGAGTAACCACAAAAGAGTTGATTTGCCGTAAAACAGACAAGTAACCACAAAAGAGTTGATTTGCCGTAAAACAGACAAGTAACCACAAAAGAGTTGATTTGCCGTAAAACAGACAAGTAACCACAAAAGAGTTGATTTGCCGTAAAACAGACAAGTAACCACAAAAGAGTTGATTTGCCGTAAAACAGACGAGTAACCACAAAAGAGTTGATTTGCCGTAAAACAGACAAGTAACCACAAAAGAGTTGATTTTCCGTAAAACAGACAAGTAACCACAAAAGAGTTGATTTTCCGTAAAACAGACGAGTAACCACAAAAGAGTTGATTTGCCGTAAAACAGACAAGTAACCACAAAAGAGTTGATTTGCCGTAAAACAGACAAGTAACCACAAAAGAGTTGATTTGCCGTAAAACAGACAAGTAACCACAAAAGAGTTGATTTTCCGTAAAACAGACAAGTAACCACAAAAGAGTTGATTTGCCGTAAAACAGACAAGTAACCACAAAAGAGTTGATTTGCCGTAAAACAGACAAGTAACCACAAAAGAGTTGATTTGCCGTAAAACAGACAAGTAACCACAAAAGAGTTGATTTGCCGTAAAACAGACGAGTAACCACAAAAGAGTTGATTTGCCGTAAAACAGACAAGTAACCACAAAAGAGTTGATTTACCGTAAAACAGACAAGTAACCACAAAAGAGTTGATTTGCCGTAAAACAGACGAGTAACCACAAAAGAGTTGATTTGCCGTAAAACAGACGAGTAACCACAAAAGAGTTGATTTGCCGTAAAACAGACAAGTAACCACAAAAGAGTTGATTTTCCGTAAAACAGACGAGTAACCACAAAAGAGTTGATTTGCCGTAAAACAGACAAGTAACCACAAAAGATTTGATTTGCCGTAAAACAGACGAGTAACCACAAAAGAGTTGATTTTCCGTAAAACAGACGAGTAACCACAAAAGAGTTGATTTGCCGTAAAACAGACAAGTAACCACAAAAGAGTTGATTTGCCGTAAAACAGACGAGTAACCACAAAAGAGTTGATTTGCCGTAAAACAGACAAGTAACCACAAAAGAGTTGATTTGCCGTAAAACAGACGAGTAACCACAAAAGAGTTGATTTGCCGTAAAACAGACAAGTAACCACAAAAGATTTGATTTGCCGTAAAACAGACGAGTAACCACAAAAGAGTTGATTTGCCGTAAAACAGACAAGTAACCACAAAAGAGTTGATTTTCTGTAAAACAGACGAGTAACCACAAAAGAGTTGATTTGCCGTAAAACAGACAAGTAACCACAAAAGAGTTGATTTTCCGTAAAACAGACAAGTAACCACAAAAGAGTTGATTTGCCGTAAAACAGACGAGTAACCACAAAAGAGTTGATTTGCCATAAAACAGACAAGTAACCACAAAAGAGTTGATTTGCCGTAAAACAGACGAGTAACCACAAAAGAGTTGATTTGCCGTAAAACAGACAAGTAACCACAAAAGAGTTGATTTGCCGTAAAACAGACGAGTAACCACAAAAGAGTTAGTTTGCCGTAAAACAGACGAGTAACCACAAAAGAGTTGATTTGCCGTAAAACAGACAAGTAACCACAAAAGAGTTGATTTGCCGTAAAACAGACAAGTAACCACAAAAGAGTTGATTTGCCGTAAAACAGACAAGTAACCACAAAAGAGTTGATTTGCCGTAAAACAGACGAGTAACCACAAAAGAGTTGATTTGCCGTAAAACAGACAAGTAACCACAAAAGAGTTGATTTGCCGTAAAACAGACAAGTAACCACAAAAGAGTTGATTTGCCGTAAAACAGACAAGTAACCACAAAAGAGTTGATTTTCCGTAAAACAGACGAGTAACCACAAAAGAGTTGATTTGCCGTAAAACAGACGAGTAACCACAAAAGAGTTGATTTGCCGTAAAACAGACAAGTAACCACAAAAGAGTTGATTTGCCGTAAAACAGACAAGTAACCACAAAAGAGTTGATTTGCCGTAAAACAGACGAGTAACCACAAAAGAGTTGATTTGCCGTAAAACAGACAAGTAACCACAAAAGAGTTGATTTGCCGTAAAACAGACAAGTAACCACAAAAGAGTTGATTTGCCGTAAAACAGACAAGTAACCACAAAAGAGTTGATTTGCCGTAAAACAGACGAGTAACCACAAAAGAGTTGATTTGCCGTAAAACAGACGAGTAACCACAAAAGAGTTGATTTGCCGTAAAACAGACAAGTAACCACAAAAGAGTTGATTTGCCGTAAAACAGACAAGTAACCACAAAAGAGTTGATTTGCCGTAAAACAGACAAGTAACCACAAAAGAGTTGATTTGCCGTAAAACAGACAAGTAACCACAAAAGAGTTGATTTTCCGTAAAACAGACAAGTAACCACAAAAGAGTTGATTTGCCGTAAAACAGACGAGTAATCACAAAAGAGTTGATTTGCCGTAAAACAGACAAGTAACCACAAAAGAGTTGATTTTCCGTAAAACAGACAAGTAACCACAAAAGAGTTGATTTGCCGTAAAACAGACAAGTAACCACAAAAGAGTTGATTTGCCGTAAAACAGACAAGTAACCACAAAAGAGTTGATTTGCCGTAAAACAGACAAGTAACCACAAAAGAGTTGATTTGCCGTAAAACAGACGAGTAACCACAAAAGAGTTGATTTGCCGTAAAACAGACAAGTAACCACAAAAGAGTTGATTTGCCGTAAAACAGACGAGTAACCACAAAAGAGTTGATTTGCCGTAAAACAGACAAGTAACCACAAAAGAGTTGATTTGCCGTAAAACAGACAAGTAACCACAAAAGAGTTGATTTGCCGTAAAACAGACAAGTAACCACAAAAGAGTTGATTTTCTGTAAAACAGACAAGTAACCACAAAAGAGTTGATTTGCCGTAAAACAGACAAGTAACCACAAATGAGTTGATTTGCCGTAAAACAGACAAGTAACCACAAAAGAGTTGATTTTCCGTAAAACAGACGAGTAACCACAAAAGAGTTGATTTGCCGTAAAACAGACGAGTAACCACAAAAGAGTTGATTTGCCGTAAAACAGACAAGTAACCACAAAAGAGTTGATTTGCCGTAAAACAGACAAGTAACCACAAAAGAGTTGATTTGCCGTAAAACAGACGAGTAACCACAAAAGAGTTGATTTGCCGTAAAACAGACAAGTAACCACAAAAGAGTTGATTTGCCGTAAAACAGACAAGTAACCACAAAAGAGTTGATTTGCCGTAAAACAGACGAGTAAAACCCTGCCACTAATGGAAAATGAGTTTTTACAACAAAAAAAGAAAAGTTCGGCCAATCATACGCAGTACGTACACACGCTCTTGAACTACTTTTGTTGGGTTAGGGTTAACGTCCAGGTCTCCATGTTGAGTCTGATGAAACCCTTATTTCTTTTGTGAGCCCCGCCTATACATGCATAGGATTAGGCTTGGGGTTAGGGCTGGCTTATGGTCCAGGTTCACGTTCGAATTGATGAGACCCTAATTTCTCGCTGTACAAAATGCAGAATAAACGCCACTGTGGAACGCATCGCAGAATGGTAGATAGTCATCTGTATGAGCTGATGTGGAGGTAGAAATATAAGGGAAACGAGCGTTTTTTCATGAAAATACACAATGACATGAATGGATTTCTATCCTCTTGGGTAAAAAGCGGGGGTATTTAGGGGGCGGGTATCTGCTACAAAAGTTCAGGCAGATGTTATTTATTTCGTGTCATATACATGTTTATTTCTTTTTTCATTATTCTTTTGTCGCATTGTTTTAAGCGTATTCACATAATCCACTTAACAAATCTCTGCAATCTATTAACTCCAATTTATTGCCCGACTGCCTTGATATATGTTTCCATCAGATTGTTTGACGGCCCGATGCAAACGACAAAAAAAACTGAACAGAGTCGAGAAAGGAGGGGGGGGGGAGTGTAGAAAAGGGAAGAAACTCAAGCAAGGTACGAAAAAACAACAACTAAATAACTAAATTATAATAATTGGTTTTCAAATAACAAAATAAATATTTGTTTCTCTCAGCTTCTACTGCCGTGTTTATCACCCATCGATTGCGACTTTCGATTGATTATTTTTTGTTCTCTAAAACGCCACACCCAAACGTTCCCGGCGTCTGTCTATTAATTAATCCCCTTCTTAATGCGGCAAACATGTTTACGGTCGCCTAACATTGAAACATCGGTTTCCCTCGAATTATCGAAGTTAAACAACGTTAAGCCGGGTCAGTACTCCGATGGGCAAAACTTATGAAGTAAAAGTGACTGTTAAGTCAGTTTCTTTAACTTCCTTAACTAGACTGGGCCCTTGTTTATGAGACATGGAGAAAAATGATGGGTCATTTGCGCCATCCATCATTATAAAAGTCTGAATGTCATAAACAAACTAGCAGATTTACCCAGCGTTGCGTGGGTATCAAATATTTTTTAACAATAATTGGGAAAGGTATAAGTACCATCCATTCCGTCTATGTATGGGCTAAATAGTACAACCACTGTTCTGCTTTTTGGGGGCGTTTATTCACGCCAAACAAGGCATATTGGAACTGAGACGTGAGCAGCTGATGCGATTAGCGGCCAAATTTATACTAATGCAAGCGGTTCAGGGAAAGTTTTCGGCACCTGGGGACCCTTACAGTGAAGGGGTGAGATTGTGCTGCTAAGGTTCGGCCAAATTTATACTAATGCAAGCGGTTCAGGGAAAGTTTTCGGCACCTGGGGACCCTTACAGTGAAGGGGTGAGATTGTGCTGCTAAGGTTCGGCAAAATGTATACTAATGCAAGCGGTTCAGGGAAAGTTTTCGGCACCTGGAGACCCTTACAGTGAAGGGGTGAGATTTTGCTGATAATAGGGGTGGGTCAAATTTATGCTAATGCAAGCGGTGCAGGGAAAGTTTTCGGCACCTGGGGACTCTTACAGTGAAGGGGTGAGATTTTGCTGCTAATAAGGTTGGGCCAGATTTATGCTAATGCAAGCGGTTCAGGGAAAGTTTTCGGCACCTGGCGACCCTTACAGTGAAGGGGTGAGATTGTGCTTCTAATAGGGTTGGTCGGGGGCATTTACGTTGAAAGGGGTACAAATGAAGTAAGTTCGTTGGAGCCGTGGAAGTACTTGTAAAACAAGCATAGGGATGCAACATTACAGCGACGGGACAGAGACTGGGGCTTGGTAGACAGTGCGGGACCTATTAGGTTGTAGACTCTTCTTTGCATTCTGTCCATGAAGGAGATACTAGTGGTTGGTGCACCAGCCCAGATGTGACAATAATATTTCATGAATGGACAAATGGTGGCTTGATAGAGATATAAGATACTGGTAGGTGTGAAAAGTGTTATAGCCCGGTAGAGAGAGAGGGGGGGGCACCTTCCTTACAACAGACTTCACAGTATTTTTTTTAATTATTTATTCCAATTCACATTGTCTGTGAATGTTAGGCCGAGGAATTTGAAGGTTAGACTCTTGGGAAGGGTGTTATCAGCCATGGCAATCGGTAGTTGGAAAGGTTTCTTATAATTGTTAAAGGAAAGAAGCTCTGTCTTGCTAGTATTGAATGCAGTCATCTATTTGTGGACTCATTCTACTAAAGACTAGAGGTAATTTGCTAAGGATTCTGGCATCGTCTTGCATATTTGCGTGTGTTCGATTTTTTTGATTTTTTTTATTAACATAGTTCACCCCAAACAAGGCAGGCCGCCACTGTAGACATAAGGGGCTACTGAGAAAAAAGAAGAGGGGGAGAAGGTAGGGGGCGGTCAACCTAGATTGGGATCTGCGCAGCGAGATGTCTGTTTACATTAGTTTTAAATTTCTGCATGTCTGTACTGTTCGGGAAACAGGGGGCAGGGAGGGAGTTCCAGAGGCCAGCAGTACGACGAAAGAAGCTATTTGAGTAGAAGGCTCTCCGACATCTGGGGACCTCCACAGTGAATGAATGAGATTTAGTTGATTGTCGAGTTAGTCTAGCGAATTTACGTCGAGGGGGCACCTGCATGTTGAGAATATAGCATGGTGTCATCAGCAAATATACCCATCTCGGACGCGATTGCATCAGGAAGGCCGTTTATGAAGATCAGGAATAATAAAAATCAAAGTATCGACGCATGGAACACGCCGGTGTTGATATGGTGTTGTTATGATGTGCGGCCATCGAGAATAACATGGATCTTTCGTTTAGTTAAAAAATATATCTTCTTTTACCAGAGAAAAAACATTGGTTTAGAAAAACGGTTCTCAACATTAAATGACCTATAAGGGTTGATATGCCGTTAAAGAAAATAACCCAACCCTTTAGTATACACAAGTTGTACCAACCAGGCGTTGCCCGGGTGGAGACATATTGGTGTGCGGATTGCTTCGGGAAAAATAATTCGAAATGTAGTCACGTGTACAATTTTTTGCAAATAGGATATTTTAAAATTCGTTTTAGTTTTACTGTATTTTATTTTTTTTATATTAATAAACATTTATGAATATTAAATAAATAAAATAATTCAATGTGCATTTATCAAAGTTACATATAGGCGAGAAACACACGCAGATAAACTAGATCTATAACGATATTATACAAAGCGAAATACTTAATATTTCTTTTCTCTTTTTAAAACTTTTATGCACCACAAACATGACATATATTGCTACAAAGACGTAAGGGGCTACTTTGATAAAAGGTCAAGTCTGTAGTGTGCATCCTAAGTTGTGCAGCTAGATGTTTGTTCACATTACATTTAAATGTCTGTATGTTTATACAGTCGACGAAACGGAGATCAAAGAGGGAATTCCAAGGGCAAGCGGTCGGAGGAAAAAAGCTATCAGAGTAAAAATCTTCTGCCATCTGGGGGGCTCTAAAATGAAGGGGTGTGATTTTGCTGCTAGTCGGGTTTGTCAGAGGTATTCACATTGAAGGGGTACAAGTGCAATAAGTTCGTCGGGGCACATTCCGTGGAAGTACTTGTATAAACAAACACAGAGATGGGGAACTTTGAAGCGATAGGACAGAGGCTGAAGCTTAGTAGACAATGCGGGACTTATCATTTTTACGTTTTATCTTGAATATCTATTTTTGCCCTATACTTTAACCCTAACTCTAACCCTAATCCTAACCCTAACCCTAATCCTAATCCTAACCCTAACCCTAACCCTAACCCTAACCCCTAATCCTAATCCTAACCCTAACCCTAAACCTAACTCTAACCCTAACCCCTAACCTTAATCCTTATCCTAATCCTAACCCTAACCCTAACCCTAACCCTAACCCTAACCCCTAACCCTAACCCTAATTCTAACCCTAATCCTTATCCTAATCCTAACACCTAACCTTAATCCTAACTGTAACCCTAACCCTAACCCTAACCCTAACCCCTAACCCCTACCTCCTAACCCTAATTCTAACCCCTAACCTTAATCCTAACCCCTAACTCTAACCCCTAACCTTAATCCTAACCCTAACCCCTAACGTTAACCCTAATCCTAATCCTAACCCTAACCCTAACTCCTAACCCCAACCCACATCAGTGAACTCATCGAGAATAGTATCAGTACAGAAAATATTGGAGACATTTTTTTAAGTATCAATAGATTAAAACATCACATGTGTCAAAACGATAGAAAAGTTTCTTTGAATCCGTAAACGATGATAATTTTTTTTTTAGGAATCACAAATCGTTTTTATTGTGAATCAGTGGATCTGGATTTTAGTTTGATTTTATTTCCTGTGCTTGATTTTAAAATCCTTGTTATACAGAAATACACTCAATCCGCCGCCGACTCATCGCCGCAATGTTGCATCCTTGTGCTTGTTTTACAAATACTTCAATGGAATGTGCTCCGATGAACTTGCTGCTCTGGTGACCCCTCGACGTAAATACACCCGACCAACTCGACAATCAGTTAAACCCCATCAACCAACTGCGGAAATAACCAGATGCCGAATATCGTTTCACTCTAGTAGCTTCTTTCGTCGAACAGCCAGTCTTCGGAACTCCCTCCCTGCTCCCTGTTTCCCTGACTATACCGACATGCAGAAATTTAAATATAGTTATTTATCTACCTCCGACAGAGTAAAATGTGACACAAGGTCAAAAAGTGGGATTAGATAAGTCAGCACCCTAGAGGAAGAGCACTTATGACCTTCAAAAAATGCCTGAGCGTGCCCGTCGGCATTCCTCGGTAGGAACGCCTCAGGTGATTAGCAATAAACTAACCCCTTCTTAAAGGGTGAGAAGGCAAAGCCTGGGAGGGTGGACCTAACCAAAAATCTCGCTGTACAACTCCTCTCTTAGGATGCCCCCTTTCATTTTTGGCCCCTAATCCACAGTAGCCCCTTACGTCTTAGTGGCAATATGCTCCCTTGTTTGGGTGAACTCAAGTTAAAAAAACGTTTGGTGATTTGGTTTGACCATTTCTAAACGCTGGTAACCTGTGCAGCAAGGAACACATTGTAATCATTCATCGAAGAAAAGTTATGCTTCGATGCCGTTTCATCGAGCTTCACTAAGGACACATTGACCTTTTTTTCTCAACTGGTGTGAAGGTTTCCATTGCATCAAGGGTAGTTGCCCACTCATTATTAGCAGGTTTGAGAAGTCTTAGACGTTTCGGGATTACATATGAGCATTTTTGTTCTTTTATTGCAGACAGTTGAAATATCACAAGTTCAAATCAAGTAGTTTACGCGAAAGTTTGCAAGAATCATTTTAAGAAAAGAATGTGATCTCGCCAGTATACAAGAGGAGTCTGTCACCTCGCTCCTCCGACTTCACACCGGTTAACTTTTTGTTTTGGAGCAGGTTTATGGTCCGAGTGTTTCACCTCCTTGTTTTTTTTGGGGTGGGGGTCTAGGAACAAAGTGTAGTATCTGTTCTAATTCTACACTTCATCTTTTCTGTTCTCGGTCAGTGAAGGAGAAATCTTTCTAGACTGAGCAAATAATTATTATTTTTGTTCCAATTCAGAATGCCCATTTTGAGGAGCTGGATTTTTTTCACATTAAAACCAACCTTGTGTCTAACTCTGCCCTCGTGAGAAGGCAAGTAAATAGAAACATAGAAGTTTTGAAGAGATTCAAAGGTTAATTGAAGAAGAATGCATAGGTTTATCGCGTGAGGAACAGACAAAAACAAACTGTAGCTTTTTTTATTGCCCTCTTCTACTGTAACGTTACATACAAGCCGAGGTTCGCCTAAGCATCATTCTGGCAACCTAGGGACTGATAAACGTGGCAATTAACAAAGCAGAACTCAAAGTCTCATTTTTAACCATACAAGGAATTTTTAAAACAAATATATAGCATCACTAATGATCCGCCTGTACATGAAAACACGAGCAAAATTCAAAATATGCAAAGGTTGGGTACAGTCAAATGATGCAACTCCGCATAATTAGTCCTTCGTGCAGTAATTGGGATTCACCCTTTCATTTGCTTTAAGAAGAGGGTGTTGCATTTCGCGCATGTAGTGATTCTTTAATTTTTAATACTTTTATTTGCCTCAAACAGAGCATATTGCGACTGAGACGTAAAGAGCTACTGTGATTACGTTGAATGACGGCGTAAACCAAATTATTTTCCTACTTCTTTTCTAGATCTGTTGATAAATATTTCAGGTTTACTGTATTTAATGTTGCTTTTTTATTATCACTATCATTTAATGCTTTGTTGTATAAGCGCATGTAGTGATTCTTTATTTTTTTTAATACTTTTATTTGTCTTAAACAGAGCATATTGCAACTGAGACGTAAAGAGCTACTGTGATTACGTTGAATGGCGGCGTAAACCAAATTATTTTCCTACTTCTTTTTCTAGATCTGTTGATAAATATTTCAGGTTTACTGTATTTAATGTTGCTTTTTTATTATCACTATCATTTAATGCTTTGTTGTATGAGCGCATGTAGTGATTCTTCATTTTTTTAATACTTTTATTTGTCTTAAACAGAGCATATTGCGACTGAGACATAAAGAGCTACTGTGATTATGTTGAATGGCGGCGTAAACCAAATTATTTTCCTACTTCTTTTTCTAGATCTGTTGATAAATATTTCAGGTTTACTGTATTTAATGTTGCTTTTTTTATGATCACTATCCTTTAATGCTTTGTTGTATAAGACCTCATGTTATTACTACTTCTTATTTAAATGGATGTTGGTATATGTTTGATAATTGTTTGTGGATGGTTTGATAGTGTGTGAAAATGATTTTAATGAGTGAATCATGTGTTCACTTCCAGAAAAGTATAATTCATTTAATTTCTTATAGTCGTAGAGAAATATTCGGGCCGAAGAAGTCTAGCTATTGATAGTTCTGATCTAAACATGTATTAGAATGTTATACCTAATAAACCGCTCTATTTGTTATTTAGCACTTTTACATAAACACAGTAAAGATTTATAGGATTTTTACATGTCGACAAAAGCTTATCTGGGTTACTATATATATATTGTTTGGCCTCTATTGTCTATTGGTATCTGTTAGTGTCTATAAATTCATTGTTTTGAATTTTTAGTCTAAATTACCTATTAATCTATTGTTTGGTCTCTTTTGTCTATTAGTATCTGTTAGTGTCTATAAATTCTATTGGTTTAAATTTTTAGTCTAAATTACCTATTAATCTATTGTTTGGTCTCTTTTGTCTATTAGTATCTGTTAGTGTCTATAAATTCATTGTTTTGAATTTTTAGTCTAAATTACCTATTAATCTATTGTTTGGCCTCTATTGTCTATTGGTATCTGTTAGTGTCTATAAATTCATTGTTTTGAATTTTTAGTCTAAATTACCTATTAATCTATTGTTTGGTCTCTTTTGTCTATTAGTATCTGTTAGTGTCTATAAATTCTATTGGTTTAAATTTTTAGTCTAAATTACCTATTAATCTATTGTTTGGTCTCTTTTGTCTATTAGTATCTGTTAGTGTCTATAAATTCATTGTTTTGAATATTTAGTCTAAATTACCTATTAATCTATTGTTTGGTCTCTTTTGTCTATTAGTATCTGTTAGTGTCTATAAATTCATTGTTTTGAATTTTTAGTCTAAATTACCTATTAATCTATTGTTTGGTCTCTTTTGCCTATTAGTATCTGTTAGTGTCTATAAATTCATTGTTTTGAATTTTTAGTCTAAATTACCTATTAATCTATTGTTTGGTCTCTTTTGTCTATTAGTATCTGTTAGTGTCTATAAATTCATTGTTTTGAATTTTTAGTCTAAATTACCTATTAATCTATTGTTTGGTCTCTTTTGTCTATTAGTATCTGTTAGTGTCTATAAATTCATTGTTTTCAATTTTAGTCTAAATTACCTATTAATCTATTGTTTGGTCTCTTTTGTCTATTAGTATCTGTTAGTGTCTATAAATTCATTGGTTTGAATATTTAGTCTAAATTACCTATTAATCTATTGGTTGACCTCTATTGTCTATTGTTGTGCGTCTTTGTCTATAACTCCATTGTTTGGCATCTATTATCAAAATTATCTATTCATTTTATGTTTGGCCTATATCGCTTATTATTTTCTGTCATTGTTTATAAATCTATTGTTTCGCTTTAATTATCCAAATTACCTATTAATCTATTGTCTAGTCTCAATTATCTAGTATTTTCTGTCATAGTTTATAAATCTATTTTCCGTTTCTATTGTTCAAATTGCCTATTAATCTATTGTAAGCCTCTATTGTCTATTGTTGTGCGTCTTTGTCTATAAATCCATTGTTTTGCCTCTATTGACAAAATATCTTTATAATCTATTGTTTGGTATCGATTTTCTATTATTGTATGTTATTGTCTATAAATCCATTGTTAGGCCTGTATTGTCTATATTTTCTTTTAATCCATTGTTTAGCTTCTATTGTCTATTATTGCGTCTTGAAATCTATTGTTTTGCATCTATTGTCTAAATTGCCTATTAATCTATTGTTTGGCCTGTATTGTTCAAATTGGTTATTAATCTATTGTCTATTTTTGTGGGGTACTGTCTAAAAATCCATTTTTGGTATCTGTTTTCCAAATAACCTAATCTATTGTTTGGCCTCTATTGTCTATTGTTCTGCGATTGTCTATGAATCCATTATTGTGCCTCTATTGTCCAAATTGCCTATTTATCTATTGTTTGGCCTCTATTGTCTATTGTTCTACGATTGTCTATGAATCCATTATTGTGCCTTTATTGTCCAAATTGCCTATTTATCCCTTGTTTGGCCTCTATTGTCTATTGTTCTGCGATTGTCTATGAATCCATTATTGTGCCTCTATTGTCCAAATTGCCTACTTATCCATTGTTTGGCCTCTATTGTCTATTGTTCTGCGATTGTCTATGAATCCATTATTGTGCCTCTATTGTCCAAATTGCCTATTTATCCATTGTTTGGCCTCTATTGTCTATTGTTCTGCGATTGTCTATGAATCCATTATTGTGCCTCTATTGTCCAAATTGCCTATTTATCTATTGTTTGGCCTCTATTGTCTATTGTTCTGCGATTGTCTATGAATCCATTATTGTGCCTCTATTGTCCAAATTGCCTACTTATCCATTGTTTGGCCTCTATTGTCTATTGTTCTGCGATTGTCTATGAATCCATTATTGTGCCTCTATTGTCCAAATTGCCTATTTATCTATTGTTTGGCCTCTATTGTCTATTGTTCTGCGATTGTCTATGAATCCATTATTGTGCCTCTATTGTCCAAATTGCCTACTTATCCATTGTTTGGCCTCTATTGTCTATTGTTCTGCGATTGTCTATGAATCCATTATTGTGCCTCTATTGTCCAAATTGCCTATTTATCTATTGTTTGGCCTCTATTGTCTATTGTTCTGCGATTGTCTATGAATCCATTATTGTGCCTCTATTGTCCAAATTGCCTATTTATCCATTGTTTGGCCTCTATTGTCTATTGTTCTGCGAGTGTCTATGAATCCATTATTGTGCCTCTATTGTCCAAATTGCCTATTTATCTATTGTTTGGCCTCTATTGTCTATTGTTCTGCGATTGTCTATGAATCCATTATTGTGCCTCTATTGTCCAAATTGCCTACTTATCCATTGTTTGGCCTCTATTGTCTATTGTTCTGCGATTGTCTATGAATCCATTATTGTGCCTCTATTGTCCAAATTGCCTATTTATCTATTGTTTGGCCTCTATTGTCTATTGTTCTGCGATTGTCTATGAATCCATTATTGTGCCTCTATTGTCCAAATTGCCTATTTATCCATTGTTTGGCCTCTATTGTCTATTGTTCTGCGAGTGTCTATGAATCCATTATTGTGCCTCTATTGTCCAAATTGCCTACTTATCCATTGTTTGGCCTCTATTGTCTATTGTTCTGCGATTGTCTATGAATCCATTATTGTGCCTCTATTGTCCAAATTGCCTATTTATCCATTGTTTGGCCTCTATTGTCTATTGTTCTGTGAGTGTCTATGAATCCATTATTGTGCCTCTATTGTCCAAATTGCCTACTTATCCATTGTTTGGCCTCTATTGTCTATTGTTCTGCGAGTGTCTATGAATCCATTATTGTGCCTCTATTGTCCAAATTGCCTATTTATCCATTGTTTGGCCTCTATTGTCTATTGTTCTGCGATTGTCTATGAATCCATTATTGTGCCTCTATTGTCCAAATTGCCTATTTATCCATTGTTTGGCCTCTATTGTCTATTGTTCTGCGAGTGTCTATGAATCCATTATTGTGCCTCTATTGTCCAAATTGCCTACTTATCCATTGTTTGGCCTCTATTGTCTATTGTTCTGCGATTGTCTATGAATCCATTATTGTGCCTCTATTGTCCAAATTGCCTATTTATCCATTGTTTGGCCTCTATTGTCTATTGTTCTGCGATTGTCTATGAATCCATTATTGTGCCTCTATTGTCCAAATTGCCTACTTATCCATTGTTTGGCCTCTATTGTCTATTGTTCTGTGAGTGTCTATGAATCCATTATTGTGCCTCTATTGTCCAAATTGCCTATTTATCCATTGTTTGGCCTCTATTGTCTATTGTTCTGCGATTGTCTATGAATCCATTATTGTGCCTCTATTGTCCAAATTGCCTATTTATCCATTGTTTGGCCTCTATTGTCTATTGTTCTGCGATTGTCTATGAATCCATTATTGTGCCTCTATTGTCCAAATTGCCTATTTATCCATTGTTTGGCCTCTATTGTCTATTGTTCTGTGAGTGTCTATGAATCCATTATTGTGCCTCTATTGTCCAAATTGCCTACTTATCCATTGTTTGGCCTCTATTGTCTATTGTTCTGTGAGTGTCTATGAATCCATTATTGTGCCTCTATTGTCCAAATTGCCTATTTATCCATTGTTTGGCCTCTATTGTCTATTGTTCTGCGATTGTCTATGAATCCATTATTGTGCCTCTATTGTCCAAATTGCCTATTTATCCATTGTTTGGCCTCTATTGTCTATTGTTCTGCGATTGTCTATGAATCCATTATTGTGCCTCTATTGTCCAAATTGCCTACTTATCCATTGTTTGGCCTCTATTGTCTATTGTTCTGTGAGTGTCTATGAATCCATTATTGTGCCTCTATTGTCCAAATTGCCTATTTATCCATTGTTTGGCCTCTATTGTCTATTGTTCTGCGATTGTCTATGAATCCATTATTGTGCCTCTATTGTCCAAATTGCCTATTTATCCATTGTTTGGCCTCTATTGTCTATTGTTCTGCGATTGTCTATGAATCCATTATTGTGCCTCTATTGTCCAAATTGCCTATTTATCTATTGTTTGGCCTCTATTGTCTATTGTTCTGCGATTGTCTATGAATCCATTATTGTGCCTCTATTGTCCAAATTGCCTATTTATCCATTGTTTGGCCTCTATTGTCTATTGTTCTGCGATTGTCTATGAATCCATTATTGTGCCTCTATTGTCCAAATTGCCTATTTATCTATTGTTTGGCCTCTATTGTCTATTGTTCTGCGATTGTCTATGAATCCATTATTGTGCCTCTATTGTCCAAATTGCCTATTTATCCATTGTTTGGCCTCTATTGTCTATTGTTCTGCGATTGTCTATGAATCCATTATTGTGCCTCTATTGTCCAAATTGCCTATTTATCTATTGTTTGGCCTCTATTGTCTATTGTTCTGCGATTGTCTATGAATCCATTATTGTGCCTCTATTGTCCAAATTGCCTATTTATCCATTGTTTGGCCTCTATTGTCTATTGTTCTGCGATTGTCTATGAATCCATTATTGTGCCTCTATTGTCCAAATTGCCTACTTATCCATTGTTTGGCCTCTATTGTCTATTGTTCTGCGATTGTCTATGAATCCATTATTGTGCCTCTATTGTCCAAATTGCCTATTTATCTATTGTTTGGCCTCTATTGTCTATTGTTCTGCGATTGTCTATGAATCCATTATTGTGCCTCTATTGTCCAAATTGCCTATTTATCTATTGTTTGGCCTCTATTGTCTATTGTTCTGCGATTGTCTATGAATCCATTATTGTGCCTCTATTGTCCAAATTGCCTATTTATCCATTGTTTGGCCTCTATTGTCTATTGTTCTGCGATTGTCTATGAATCCATTATTGTGCCTCTATTGTCCAAATTGCCTATTTATCTATTGTTTGGCCTCTATTGTCTATTGTTCTGCGATTGTCTATGAATCCATTATTGTGCCTCTATTGTCCAAATTGCCTATTTATCTATTGTTTGGCCTCTATTGTCTATTGTTCTGCGATTGTCTATGAATCCATTATTGTGCCTCTATTGTCCAAATTGCCTATTTATCCATTGTTTGGCCTCTATTGTCTATTGTTCTGCGATTGTCTATGAATCCATTATTGTGCCTCTATTGTCCAAATTGCCTATTTATCTATTGTTTGGCCTCTATTGTCTATTGTTCTGCGATTGTCTATGAATCCATTATTGTGCCTCTATTGTCCAAATTGCCTATTTATCTATTGTTTGGCCTCTATTGTCTATTGTTCTGCGATTGTCTATGAATCCATTATTGTGCCTCTATTGTCCAAATTGCCTATTTATCCATTGTTTGGCCTCTATTGTCTATTGTTCTGCGATTGTCTATGAATCCATTATTGTGCCTCTATTGTCCAAATTGCCTATTTATCTATTGTTTGGCGTCTATTGTCTATTGTTCTGCGATTGTCTATGAATCCATTATTGTGCCTCTATTGTCCAAATTGCCTATTTATCCATTGTTTGGCCTCTATTGTCTATTGTTCTGCGATTGTCTATGAATCCATTATTGTGCCTCTATTGTCCAAATTGCCTACTTATCCATTGTTTGGCCTCTATTGTCTATTGTTCTGCGATTGTCTATGAATCCATTATTGTGCCTCTATTGTCCAAATTGCCTATTTATCCATTGTTTGGCCTCTATTGTCTATTGTTCTGCGATTGTCTATGAATCCATTATTGTGCCTCTATTGTCCAAATTGCCTACTTATCCATTGTTTGGCCTCTATTGTCTATTGTTCTGCGATTGTCTATGAATCCATTATTGTGCCTCTATTGTCCAAATTGCCTATTTATCCATTGTTTGGCCTCTATTGTCTATTGTTCTGCGATTGTCTATGAATCCATTATTGTGCCTCTATTGTCCAAATTGCCTATTTATCCATTGTTTGGCCTCTATTGTCTATTGTTCTGCGATTGTCTATGAATCCATTATTGTGCCTCTATTGTCCAAATTGCCTATTTATCTATTGTTTGGCCTCTATTGTCTATTGTTCTGCGATTGTCTATGAATCCATTATTGTGCCTCTATTGTCCAAATTGCCTATTTATCCATTGTTTGGCCTCTATTGTCTATTGTTCTGCGATTGTCTATGAATCCATTATTGTGCCTCTATTGTCCAAATTGCCTATTTATCCATTGTTTGGCCTCTATTGTCTATTGTTCTGCGATTGTCTATGAATCCATTATTGTGCCTCTATTGTCCAAATTGCCTACTTATCCATTGTTTGGCCTCTATTGTCTATTGTTCTGCGATTGTCTATGAATCCATTATTGTGCCTCTATTGTCCAAATTGCCTATTTATCCATTGTTTGGCCTCTATTGTCTATTGTTCTGCGATTGTCTATGAATCCATTATTGTGCCTCTATTGTCCAAATTGCCTATTTATCCATTGTTTGGCCTCTATTGTCTATTGTTCTGCGAGTGTCTATGAATCCATTATTGTGCCTCTATTGTCCAAATTGCCTACTTATCCATTGTTTGGCCTCTATTGTCTATTGTTCTGCGATTGTCTATGAATCCATTATTGTGCCTCTATTGTCCAAATTGCCTATTTATCCATTGTTTGGCCTCTATTGTCTATTGTTCTGCGAGTGTCTATGAATCCATTATTGTGCCTCTATTGTCCAAATTGCCTACTTATCCATTGTTTGGCCTCTATTGTCTATTGTTCTGCGATTGTCTATGAATCCATTATTGTGCCTCTATTGTCCAAATTGCCTATTTATCCATTGTTTGGCCTCTATTGTCTATTGTTCTGCAAGTGTCTATGAATCCATTATTGTGCCTCTATTGTCCAAATTGCCTACTTATCCATTGTTTGGCCTCTATTGTCTATTGTTCTGCGATTGTCTATGAATCCATTATTGTGCCTCTATTGTCCAAATTGCCTATTTATCCATTGTTTGGCCTCTATTGTCTATTGTTCTGCGAGTGTCTATGAATCCATTATTGTGCCTCTATTGTCCAAATTGCCTATTTATCCATTGTTTGGCCTCTATTGTCTATTGTTCTGCAAGTGTCTATGAATCCATTATTGTGCCTCTATTGTCCAAATTGCCTACTTATCCATTGTTTGGCCTCTATTGTCTATTGTTCTGCGATTGTCTATGAATCCATTATTGTGCCTCTATTGTCCAAATTGCCTATTTATCCATTGTTTGGCCTCTATTGTCTATTGTTCTGCGATTGTCTATGAATCCATTATTGTGCCTCTATTGTCCAAATTGCCTACTTATCCATTGTTTGGCCTCTATTGTCTATTGTTCTGCGATTGTCTATGAATCCATTATTGTGCCTCTATTGTCCAAATTGCCTATTTATCCATTGTTTGGCCTCTATTGTCTATTGTTCTGCAAGTGTCTATGAATCCATTATTGTGCCTCTATTGTCCAAATTGCCTATTTATCCATTGTTTGGCCTCTATTGTCTATTGTTCTGCAAGTGTCTATGAATCCATTATTGTGCCTCTATTGTCCAAATTGCCTATTTATCCATTGTTTGGCCTCTATTGTCTATTGTTCTGCGAGTGTCTATGAATCCATTATTGTGCCTCTATTGTCCAAATTGCCTATTTATCCATTGTTTGGCCTCTATTGTCTATTGTTCTGCAAGTGTCTATGAATCCATTATTGTGCCTCTATTGTCCAAATTGCCTACTTATCCATTGTTTGGCCTCTATTGTCTATTGTTCTGCGATTGTCTATGAATCCATTATTGTGCCTCTATTGTCCAAATTGCCTATTTATCCATTGTTTGGCCTCTATTGTCTATTGTTCTGCGAGTGTCTATGAATCCATTATTGTGCCTCTATTGTCCAAATTGCCTATTTATCCATTGTTTGGCCTCTATTGTCTATTGTTCTGCGATTGTCTATGAATCCATTATTGTGCCTCTATTGTCCAAATTGCCTATTTATCCATTGTTTGGCCTCTATTGTCTATTGTTCTGCAAGTGTCTATGAATCCATTATTGTGCCTCTATTGTCCAAATTGCCTATTTATCCATTGTTTGGCCTCTATTGTCTATTGTTCTGCGAGTGTCTATGAATCCATTATTGTGCCTCTATTGTCCAAATTGCCTATTTATCCATTGTTTGGCCTCTATTGTCTATTGTTCTGCAAGTGTCTATGAATCCATTATTGTGCCTCTATTGTCCAAATTGCCTACTTATCCATTGTTTGGCCTCTATTGTCTATTGTTCTGCGATTGTCTATGAATCCATTATTGTGCCTCTATTGTCCAAATTGCCTATTTATCCATTGTTTGGCCTCTATTGTCTATTGTTCTGCGATTGTCTATGAATCCATTATTGTGCCTCTATTGTCCAAATTGCCTATTTATCCATTGTTTGGCCTCTATTGTCTATTGTTCTGCAAGTGTCTATGAATCCATTATTGTGCCTCTATTGTCCAAATTGCCTACTTATCCATTGTTTGGCCTCTATTGTCTATTGTTCTGCGATTGTCTATGAATCCATTATTGTGCCTCTATTGTCCAAATTGCCTATTTATCCATTGTTTGGCCTCTATTGTCTATTGTTCTGCGATTGTCTATGAATCCATTATTGTGCCTCTATTGTCCAAATTGCCTATTTATCCATTGTTTGGCCTCTATTGTCTATTGTTCTGCGAGTGTCTATGAATCCATTATTGTGCCTCTATTGTCCAAATTGCCTACTTATCCATTGTTTGGCCTCTATTGTCTATTGTTCTGCGATTGTCTATGAATCCATTATTGTGCCTCTATTGTCCAAATTGCCTATTTATCCATTGTTTGGCCTCTATTGTCTATTGTTCTGTGAGTGTCTATGAATCCATTATTGTGCCTCTATTGTCCAAATTGCCTATTTATCCATTGTTTGGCCTCTATTGTCTATTGTTCTGCGATTGTCTATGAATCCATTATTGTGCCTCTATTGTCCAAATTGCCTATTTATCCATTGTTTGGCCTCTATTGTCTATTGTTCTGCGATTGTCTATGAATCCATTATTGTGCCTCTATTGTCCAAATTGCCTACTTATCCATTGTTTGGCCTCTATTGTCTATTGTTCTGCGATTGTCTATGAATCCATTATTGTGCCTCTATTGTCCAAATTGCCTATTTATCCATTGTTTGGCCTCTATTGTCTATTGTTCTGTGAGTGTCTATGAATCCATTATTGTGCCTCTATTGTCCAAATTGCCTACTTATCCATTGTTTGGCCTCTATTGTCTATTGTTCTGCGATTGTCTATGAATCCATTATTGTGCCTCTATTGTCCAAATTGCCTATTTATCCATTGTTTGGCCTCTATTGTCTATTGTTCTGTGAGTGTCTATGAATCCATTATTGTGCCTCTATTGTCCAAATTGCCTATTTATCCATTGTTTGGCCTCTATTGTCTATTGTTCTGCGATTGTCTATGAATCCATTATTGTGCCTCTATTGTCCAAATTGCCTATTTATCCATTGTTTGGCCTCTATTGTCTATTGTTCTGCGATTGTCTATGAATCCATTATTGTGCCTCTATTGTCCAAATTGCCTATTTATCCATTGTTTGGCCTCTATTGTCTATTGTTCTGCGAGTGTCTATGAATCCATTATTGTGCCTCTATTGTCCGAATTGCCTACTTATCCATTGTTTGGCCTCTATTGTCTATTGTTCTGCGATTGTCTATGAATCCATTATTGTGCCTCTATTGTCCAAATTGCCTATTTATCCATTGTTTGGCCTCTATTGTCTATTGTTCTGTGAGTGTCTATGAATCCATTATTGTGCCTCTATTGTCCAAATTGCCTATTTATCCATTGTTTGGCCTCTATTGTCTATTGTTCTGCGATTGTCTATGAATCCATTATTGTGCCTCTATTGTCCAAATTGCCTATTTATCCATTGTTTGGCCTCTATTGTCTATTGTTCTGCGATTGTCTATGAATCCATTATTGTGCCTCTATTGTCCAAATTGCCTATTTATCCATTGTTTGGCCTCTATTGTCTATTGTTCTGCAAGTGTCTATGAATCCATTATTGTGCCTCTATTGTCCAAATTGCCTACTTATCCATTGTTTGGCCTCTATTGTCTATTGTTCTGCGATTGTCTATGAATCCATTATTGTGCCTCTATTGTCCAAATTGCCTATTTATCCATTGTTTGGCCTCTATTGTCTATTGTTCTGCGATTGTCTATGAATCCATTATTGTGCCTCTATTGTCCAAATTGCCTATTTATCCATTGTTTGGCCTCTATTGTCTATTGTTCTGCGAGTGTCTATGAATCCATTATTGTGCCTCTATTGTCCAAATTGCCTACTTATCCATTGTTTGGCCTCTATTGTCTATTGTTCTGCGATTGTCTATGAATCCATTATTGTGCCTCTATTGTCCAAATTGCCTATTTATCCATTGTTTGGCCTCTATTGTCTATTGTTCTGCGATTGTCTATGAATCCATTATTGTGCCTCTATTGTCCAAATTGCCTATTTATCCATTGTTTGGCCTCTATTGTCTATTGTTCTGCAAGTGTCTGTGAATCCATTATTGTGCCTCTATTGTCCAAATTGCCTACTTATCCATTGTTTGGCCTCTATTGTCTATTGTTCTGCGATTGTCTATGAATCCATTATTGTGCCTCTATTGTCCAAATTGCCTATTTATCCATTGTTTGGCCTCTATTGTCTATTGTTCTGCGATTGTCTATGAATCCATTATTGTGCCTCTATTGTCCAAATTGCCTATTTATCCATTGTTTGGCCTCTATTGTCTATTGTTCTGCGAGTGTCTATGAATCCATTATTGTGCCTCTATTGTCCAAATTGCCTACTTATCCATTGTTTGGCCTCTATTGTCTATTGTTCTGCGATTGTCTATGAATCCATTATTGTGCCTCTATTGTCCAAATTGCCTATTTATCCATTGTTTGGCCTCTATTGTCTATTGTTCTGTGAGTGTCTATGAATCCATTATTGTGCCTCTATTGTCCAAATTGCCTATTTATCCATTGTTTGGCCTCTATTGTCTATTGTTCTGCGAGTGTCTATGAATCCATTATTGTGCCTCTATTGTCCAAATTGCCTACTTATCCATTGTTTGGCCTCTATTGTCTATTGTTCTGCGATTGTCTATGAATCCATTATTGTGCCTCTATTGTCCAAATTGCCTATTTATCCATTGTTTGGCCTCTATTGTCTATTGTTCTGCGATTGTCTATGAATCCATTATTGTGCCTCTATTGTCCAAATTGCCTATTTATCCATTGTTTGGCCTCTATTGTCTATTGTTCTGCGATTGTCTATGAATCCATTATTGTGCCTCTATTGTCCAAATTGCCTATTTATCCATTGTTTGGCCTCTATTGTCTATTGTTCTGCAAGTGTCTATGAATCCATTATTGTGCCTCTATTGTCCAAATTGCCTATTTATCCATTGTTTGGCCTCTATTGTCTATTGTTCTGCGAGTGTCTATGAATCCATTATTGTGCCTCTATTGTCCAAATTGCCTACTTATCTATTGTTTGGCCTCTATTGTCTATTGTTCTGCGATTGTCTATGAATCCATTATTGTGCCTCTATTGTCCAAATTGCCTATTTATCCATTGTTTGGCCTCTATTGTCTATTGTTCTGTGAGTGTCTATGAATCCATTATTGTGCCTCTATTGTCCAAATTGCCTACTTATCCATTGTTTGGCCTCTATTGTCTATTGTTCTGCGATTGTCTATGAATCCATTATTGTGCCTCTATTGTCCAAATTGCCTATTTATCCATTGTTTGGCCTCTATTGTCTATTGTTCTGTGAGTGTCTATGAATCCATTATTGTGCCTCTATTGTCCAAATTGCCTACTTATCCATTGTTTGGCCTCTATTGTCTATTGTTCTGCGATTGTCTATGAATCCATTATTGTGCCTCTATTGTCCAAATTGCCTATTTATCCATTGTTTGGCCTCTATTGTCTATTGTTCTGCGATTGTCTATGAATCCATTATTGTGCCTCTATTGTCCAAATTGCCTATTTATCCATTGTTTGGCCTCTATTGTCTATTGTTCTGCGAGTGTCTATGAATCCATTATTGTGCCTCTATTGTCCAAATTGCCTACTTATCTATTGTTTGGCCTCTATTGTCTATTGTTCTGCGATTGTCTATGAATCCATTATTGTGCCTCTATTGTCCAAATTGCCTATTTATCTATTGTTTGGCCTCTATTGTCTATTGTTCTGCGATTGTCTATGAATCCATTATTGTGCCTCTATTGTCCAAATTGCCTATTTATCTATTGTTTGGCCTCTATTGTCTATTGTTCTGCGATTGTCTATGAATCCATTATTGTGCCTTTATTGTCCAAATTGCCTATTTATCCATTGTTTGGCCTCTATTGTCTATTGTTCTGTGAGTGTCTATGAATCCATTATTGTGCCTCTATTGTCCAAATTGCCTACTTATCCATTGTTTGGCCTCTATTGTCTATTGTTCTGCGATTGTCTATGAATCCATTATTGTGCCTTTATTGTCCAAATTGCCTATTTATCCATTGTTTGGCCTCTATTGTCTATTGTTCTGCGATTGTCTATGAATCCATTATTGTGCCTCTATTGTCCAAATTGCCTATTTATCCATTGTTTGGCCTCTATTGTCTATTGTTCTGTGAGTGTCTATGAATCCATTATTGTGCCTCTATTGTCCAAATTGCCTATTTATCTATTGTTTGGCCTCTATTGTCTATTGTTCTGCGATTGTCTATGAATCCATTATTGTGCCTCTATTGTCCAAATTGCCTATTTATCTATTGTTTGGCCTCTATTGTCTATTGTTCTGCGATTGTCTATGAATCCATTATTGTGCCTTTATTGTCCAAATTGCCTATTTATCTATTGTTTGGCCTCTATTGTCTATTGTTCTGCGATTGTCTATGAATCCATTATTGTGCCTTTATTGTCCAAATTGCCTATTTATCCATTGTTTGGCCTCTATTGTCTATTGTTCTGCGATTGTCTATGAATCCATTATTGTGCCTTTATTGTCCAAATTGCCTATTTATCTATTGTTTGGCCTCTATTGTCTATTGTTCTGCGATTGTCTATGAATCCATTATTGTGCCTTTATTGTCCAAATTGCCTATTTATCCATTGTTTGGCCTCTATTGTCTATTGTTCTGCGATTGTCTATGAATCCATTATTGTGCCTCTATTGTCCAAATTGCCTATTTATCTATTGTTTGGCCTCTATTGTCTATTGTTCTGCGATTGTCTATGAATCCATTATTGTGCCTTTATTGTCCAAATTGCCTATTTATCCATTGTTTGGCCTCTATTGTCTATTGTTCTGTGAGTGTCTATGAATCCATTATTGTGCCTCTATTGTCCAAATTGCCTATTTATCCATTGTTTGGCCTCTATTGTCTATTGTTCTGCGATTGTCTATGAATCCATTATTGTGCCTTTATTGTCCAAATTGCCTATTTATCCATTGTTTGGCCTCTATTGTCTATTGTTCTGTGAGTGTCTATGAATCCATTATTGTGCCTTTATTGTCCAAATTGCCTATTTATCCATTGTTTGGCCTCTATTGTCTATTGTTCTGCGATTGTCTATGAATCCATTATTGTGCCTTTATTGTCCAAATTGCCTATTTATCTATTGTTTGGCCTCTATTGTCTATTGTTCTGCGATTGTCTATGAATCCATTATTGTGCCTTTATTGTCCAAATTGCCTATTTATCCATTGTTTGGCCTCTATTGTCTATTGTTCTGCGATTGTCTATGAATCCATTATTGTTCCTTTATTGTCCAAATTGCCTATTTATCCATTGTTTGGCCTCTATTGTCTATTGTTCTGCGAGTGTCTATGAATCCATTATTGTGCCTCTATTGTCCAAATTGCCTATTTATCCATTGTTTGGCCTCTATTGTCTATTGTTCTGCGATTGTCTATGAATCCATTATTGTGCCTCTATTGTCCAAATTGCCTATTTATCCATTGTTTGGCCTCTATTGTCTATTGTTCTGTGAGTGTCTATGAATCCATTATTGTGCCTCTATTGTCCAAATTGCCTATTTATCCATTGTTTGGCCTCTATTGTCTATTGTTCTGTGAGTGTCTAGGAATCCATTATTGTGCCTTTATTGTCCAAATTGACAATAATCTATTGTTTGGCATCTATTGTTAATTATTGTTCTGTGATTGTCTACGAATCCATTGTTTGGCCTCTATAGGACTGAGGATATAACCGAAATTGATAAGAACTATGCAATTAATACTTATTGCACTGGTATCACACATCCTTTATTTGTTTGTTTATTTTTTGTTTATTTTTCCATTTGTTTTTTTTTTATTTGCATCCCCTTTTGAAGGAGTTTTCTGATTTGTCAAAAATAGGTTTGCCATTTTTTTCTGAAACTGCCAATGACGGCGGTAGAAGCAGAAGACAAAGCATACTTAATTAACTGATACGAAACGTGGAGGCCGCATCTATTACACGTCGGTTTCTCTAATGATGTAAAGAGAAAAATTGATAGCAAAACGAAACAGTGTAGTGTAAGGGATAGGAGAGGTAAAAGGTATTGAACGCATGTTTTTAAATTGTTTGAATTCTGTTCTGTCGCATATATTGGGTGGAGTCAACATTTGCATGGGTCTTTTTCAAAAAGTTTAATTCGATGAACACTAGGAAGTGGTAAACAGGGTAGGCACATAGGTCAGGTGACAATTTATCAATTCATAACATACTTGAACAAATCTAAATTGCCACATGCCGTCCTCAGAGAGAATTGCCAGATAGAAACTACACATACCAAGGCAAAAATACATGCATAAAAGATTTTGGGTAGTTATTAGAAAACGTCAAGTGCGATATGGATGTGATATAGCCCGAAACTTGATGCTCAAAAACAATCCGAATAATATATATATATATATATATATATATATATATATATATATATATATATATATATATCCTTCTTTTTTTTAATGCAACTTTAATTCCTATATAACTTTATTGCTAGCTACCATATCGCAAAATGTTTTTTGAGTATAGTGTTTGGATATTATTATTATTATTATTATTATTATTATTATTATTATTATTATTATTATTATTATTATTATTATTATTATTAATGTAATTTGATATGCAAATTACCATATCACACGGTAGTCTTACGGATAATATATTATTATTATTATTATTATTATTATTTTATTATTATTATTATTATTATTATTATTATTATTATTATTATTATTTATTTATTTATGTATATATTAGTTCAATTTTAAGCTGAATTATTTCGACACTTGATTATTGGGGAAATGGTAGTTTGATCAGTACCATTGGAGAGCTATGAATATTATAACTGTCCTGTTTTTAAATCTCCGAAAGAGTTACATGGTAAACAGCTGATGATACCCGTTGTTAATATTATACGCTTAAGTTAAGGTTCCCATGTTTTTGTTTCACTGTTAGATACTTAAACTCCCTTTTTATTTTTATTTTCTTACTATTTTTTTATTTTTATTTATGAATTTCCAAACGAATGTTAAGTTTGCAACATCTTGGATTTAGTTAGTTTCTCTGGGAATTTAAACTGCATTTTCCTTCTTTTTTTCTTTCTTTTGTTTAAAATGACTCAAAGCTTCTTTAGACTATATATATATATATATATATATATATATATATATATATATATATATATATATATATATATATATATATATATATATATAAACATTATTGGTTACATATGTGCATACATGTTTCGGTTGTATTCTTCACAGAGAGTCAACCTCTTCAGACCAAGGAAGAGAGAAAAGCAGGCTTCTCTGTCTTCTTTGGTCTGAAGAGGTTGACTCTCTGTGAAGAGTACAACCGAAAATGTATGCACATATGTAACCAATAATGTTTGTATAAATAAAGATTTATACTTAAGAACAGCTCTACTTGTTATTGAGCACTTTTTATAAACACTTAAGTTTCAACGGATTTACATCTACAGAAACTAATACAATACATGTACCATATATATATATATATATATATATATATATATATATATATATATATATATATATATATATATATATATATATATATATATATATATAACTGGTCTAGCCGCACTGATCAGCTGTGATACAGCGAAACAGTCTGTATGCGAATGACTATATATATATATATATATATATATATATATATATATATATATATATATATATATTAAAAAATTCTCCCCAACCAAAAAAAGATTTTTTAAAACCTATGTTATTTATAAGTTGAAATGCCCTTTAGGAGAATGCAAATCTTATAATAATAATAATAATAATAATAATAATAATAATAATAATAATAATAATAATAATAATAATAATAGCTACATCGGTTTTATGACAACTACCTTTTTCTGTAGGCTCGTCATGCATCTGGTAAAGTCGACTCAATTTATGATGCTAATTCTGGCGTCCAGGAATTTAAATTGTAAACGTTCTTCTGGAACTGCACTAATTTGTTGTTTTGACATCTAACGACTTCACATGTGGCATTCTCGGCAGCTTTTTAAAATTCTCTTCTGTCTTCCAACTTTTTGTTCATTTTTTGTCACCTGAAGATGACTCGACGAAGAATCGAAAGTGTTCGTGATACTCATGGAACTATCATTAATTTCTTTTTATGTTTACACAAAAAAGATTATTAGAAAATTTCAAAAAATAAAATAGGTATAATCAAGTCGAGGAATTCTGTTATGTTTAACAATGTTTGCTTATATATATATATATATATATATAGAGAGAGAGAGAGAGAGAGAGAGAGAGAGAGAGAGAGAGGGGGGGAAGGGGGAGGAGAAAAACAAAGAGAGAGAGAGAGAGAGAAAGATGAAGAAAGGGATCTTTAAGGTTTATTTATATCTAAATTTTCTTCAAAAAAGTATTTTATTAAAGAATTTCCATTAAGAATATAAAGTTCAAATCTCGCCAAGCAGTACGATATGACAACATCCAAGATATATACTAACTTAAAGAACGAAGCTGCGCTAACGACAGAGGTTGGTGTTTGTTAAAGGATTGACAATGTAAACAAAAGTTAAGGTCTCAGGTTTTAGAAGTAGGGAGATTATTGATGAATTAATGAAAGATAGTTTCTGAGTCAGGCGGACAGATGGATTTGATTTACATTAATTTCATGGGAAAATTGTTTTGACTCACGAACATTTCGGTTCACGAATGAGTTACGTTCGTAACCCGAGGTACCACTGTATATGTTCATCTATTTTCATCTATGGAGCAACGTATCTTGCAGAACGATGAAAAGGGTTAATTTATTTCGGTTTCAGCATCTTTTTTTCATTGCGGACGAACATGAAAGAAAACGCATGTTGAACGCTTCGATTCAAAGTCAGCTATATATTTTCTCACCTTCATCGGTTCTCAATAAATCACCGAAGTTGAACAACGTTGGGTGTGGCCAGTACCAGATGGGTGACTATTTGGGAATCCCAGGCGCTGTATGTGGAACAATAGCGACATCTCCTTGCAAAAAAAAAACTGCAAAAACTAACGTCGTTAAAATTACATCGCCTCAGCGACATAAACATGGGAGTAAGAAGTTGCTTGTAAATTTGATATTCCATAGAAATTTACCATTCCGAAGAAGCCGGCTTAGCCCGCCAGAGCACGTTTATTTTGTTTATCTTAAATGACACAAATAAACACGACTCAAGTTTTTTTTTAATCCCGGTTACAGAAACTAACTATTGATAACAGATCTAAAACTATATAACAAAAAAAAACTACAACTGCATGAACCTTTGTATTGGATCAATGGCGTGTTGTCTATCCGCAAGCTATTGCAAGTAATGTACTCAGGGACTTAGGACACTGTCAACAGGACAAAACAGTAACTAAGTAATAATCGAATGATATTAAAAAGCTGACATAATGATTTTTAATCATCAACTAGGAGTTTCAACGGCGTTGCCCGGTAATGAATGACGACCTCAGGGCACTCTTGCTCTGAAACTTATATTATCACTTTTATAATGTTTTATAACTTTCAGGTTTTTCTTTTTCTTCTTTATTTGCGTCATTTATTTATTTACGCCATTTTATACTCCCCATTCGTTTACGCTGCTTCTAGTATTACTATTCACTCTATTCGTTTCCTTCCATAAATTTCCTTCTCTTTCCTCCTCCTTACTCTCACCGTGTCTCATACGCACTTCTTCCCACTACGAAAACATACAATGTGCAAACTAGCAAGCGACCAAGTAAGATAAGCAGAGGTTTGCTATTAGATATTGCGTTTAGAAGCTCTAGTCGTACGAGGTCAGTGTCCTTCTCCAGAATAGTTATGACCGCAATGAGTGAACGTGGTGCACGAATATCGTGAATTTTCCACCATCAATTGGTGGATGACTCATGTCAAGTCAAATACTGGATAGATGTACATTTATTATATAGCCACTCCGTTATACACACTAAAGCATATATAAATATATAATAATTATTACATAAAATTAAACAGTCGTTCATATATGATTTCCAAACTAAACTAAAGCAGACTTAGCATATATAAAAAAAGCTCAATATATTTTCTAATAGAGCCTTATAACAAAAATAGTATATTTTAATGATTAATTTTTCTTATTTCATAAGCCAAATTTATTTGAACTATCTATCTTGAAATGAAATTGTCAATCGTGAAGTTTCTCTTGCTAAAGGATAGATCTGGGCGGATATAGTATAGAATTGATGAAGTCAATTGGAATTCGTTTTTAATTATGTAAAGAACACAGATTGAAAAATCCGTAGAGCATTAGCTAGTCAGAACCAAATATCGATCTGTTATAAGCAATGCTATTTAGATCTGAATTAGACGATTCGGCTAACTTCGCGCACTTAGCTTGACGATTCCCTGCGGAGATGAAATATGGACGCCTCTGTGTAGCTTAATTGCCATGAATATATTTTCATACTACTACTAAATTATACTCACGTATTGAGCAGTGCTTAAGTAAATACTGAAAATCTATACACAATATATTATATAACTGTATAACATTATATGTGGATACATGAAATAATAAATTATATAAATATAAATATATATATTTATATATATATTTATATAGCATATCAGAGCTTTGTTCCCCTTCATCCTTTAACCTCACTCCTCTTCCTAGATCATTCCAACTCATTATCGATGTCCGTATCCTTGCCTCAGTTAGAAACATCGGTAATCTTAGAATATCGGAAGCAATTCTTATCTCTAAACCTAGACCCTCTTTAAATAGCAGATTCGAGCTTTGTTCCCCCTTCATTCTTTAAACCCACGCCTCTTCCTAGATCATTTCAACTCTACTAACCTTGTGCCATGCTTTATACTCCTTGCTCCTTTGTCTCTACCCGATCCTAATTATCTTAACCATCTATCCACCTAACCCATCTAGATCTCGCCTATCCACACTCTCACTTTTCATTGTTCTTCTTATATCCTTTCATTCAGGCACCCTTAACCGACACGCATCTTCCCCTACGTTTATTTCTATATATATCTTTCTTGTCGATACTCTTCCCAACAATTCTTACAACTTCCTATTCATAGAATAAGTCAACAACTAAGACTTAATTCTAATATATTGTACTTACACTTAATTAGTTTCGTTCACTATGCAATAATTCGTTCACTATGCAATAATTAAATGTTGTTTTTAATCTATATAATACTAAAACTCTATTGTTCTTGTATGTTTGCAATCAGCTTTCAGCTTTCCGGTTTTCAACATCCGGTTGCGCATGCGTAAATAGCATCGTCTTCAATCTGTTATTCCAATTCCGTTATTCTCTATTATGATTAACGAACGCATGAAATTTTTCATTCTGGAAATTTTTAAACAATTTCATTTAATTTCATCAAATAGTTTATTTGTTTTCTTCACGGCTAAAAACATTCAACGGGAGGACTTCGTAAAGTCTGTCGCAGTTTCAAAAAAACTCCTCCCTTTTAAAAAACAAAAACAAACAAAAAAAAAACAACACTCATTATTAATATCAGCCATACTAGCGGTCGGTGAACGAAACCACCTCCCACTTTCCCTCTCATAGATTTCACCACTCCTACTCCCTCTGTTTTCGTTACGTACGCGAGAAAGCCTGCTGTACCCCCTTCCTTTCTCAAATCGCCCTAACCAACCGCTTATAATTCAGTAACTGTAATTTAAAAAAAAAAACAATTATAATAAACAGAACGACTCATAGAAATCTATCTATATTCTTTTTTCATTTTAATATACTTTCATAGAAATGCTTCTGTTATGTAAAAAAAAAACTATTTTCTTTATGCCACAAGTGTCACGCTCATACATGAATTCCATAGCTAATATAACAAACTGACCCAACGGGTCACGGGTGGTCTAGTTATATATAAACCCTTTTGCCTTCCTTTCTCACACTCTAAGACCTTGAGTATAACGGAATAGATAAAGGCTTCAGATAGACTTATTCTATTTGACCATGCATTATTTTACTTTACGTAATTATTCCCCTTTAACCATCTGAATGCTGATCCCTAATTATCCCCCTTAATCTTTACCTGACTGTTGATTGGAACCTATATTTACAATTGCAACACTAAACATAAATATTAAATATTTATTAAAAAAGAAAGAAAAGTAAATAATAAATTTATAAAACAAATAATAATAAAAAACACAACAAAATAAATTAAATTAAATTAAATCTAAATATTATTATTTAAGATTAACTAAATTAATTAATCTTAGTAATCTATTACATATCTTAACGATTGCATATTCTGCATGACTTGTTTTTCTTTCTGCGAATCTCATGTTTTTATTTTTTGAATAGCAGCGTCCACTTGGCTCTCCTCAACTGACACAGCCAGTCCAACTTTTGTTTTCTTTTTGAAAAAGAGAGGTTGTTACTCTCGAAATGATTAAAGTCTCTACCATTCAGCACCTTTAAATATTAAACAGTAAGCCCACCATTTTACAATTTACTGTCTTTATATTTAATTTTTTGAAATATAAATGAATTGATCTGAGATTTACCGTCTCTTGTCATTTATTTTTGTTCATCCCATATTCCACCTTCCGGTTCTCAACATTGCATTGTTCCTGCCTGGGAATTCTCACCTTCATATTTACTTGTTTACTAGCAATGCTTCAAGGACACTACCATTTCCTTTATATATATATATATATATATATATATATATATATATATATATATATATATATATATATATATATATATATATATAGTAAGCAATGAAAATATATATGGCAATCAAGCTACACAGAGGCTCCCGTGTTTCATCCCCGGGGGGAATCGTTAGCCTGACGATTCCCCCGGGGATGAAACACGGGAGCCTCTGTGTAGCTTGATTGCCATATATATTTTCATTGCTTACTACCTAGCTCTACTTACGTATCGAGCACTGTTGAAGTAAATACTGAAACTGATACATAAAAAATTATATCTCCTTATAATATTTTATGTGGATACATGAAGTACTAATATATATATATATATATATATATATATATATATATATATATATATATATATATATATATATATATATATATATATATAATGAAGTTAAAATGACCATTGAAAACGTGACCGCGACTAGTTACCTTGAAATAGTAGCTTCATTGGTCATAAAATTATAGATAGTCACGTGGTAACGTCGACGCTGGCTTAAAGTAAGCCCTAATTTTAGGCACAGGTTCGAATCCTCTCTGATTGCCATTTTTCTATGGTTCAACTTCGAAGAGCATTAGTGCTCCAAATGCTGCTGATTCTCTCTCTTCCAACTCGGAGAACGTGACTTGTTTTTTTACTCTCTCCTTGAGGAGGCCCCTTGCTTTGATAAGCTTCCAGGACTGACTTTCACTCCAGACCTGAAAAGGTAAGCGTTGCTAAGTGCACTGGAAAATGATTGGATCATTCTGTCGCTCCAGAAAGTATCTGACACCTGATGCAATCTTCTACGAGTATAAAAGTCATGTACATCCTTAGATGGACTACTGCTTCCATATTTGAGGAGGTGCCACTCAGAGCACTCTTTTTTGTGTCTTGACAGAGTTCAAAATCGACTTCGCAATCAAGTGGGAGATGATCTCTTCTCTTTCCTCCGGCCCTTTTTTCTTTACAACTGAAAATGAAATGTTTCCTACATGTCAGTTTAGTTTATTGCTAATCGCCTGGGGCGCCACTACCGGGAAATGTCGATGAGGCTGCTAAGGCATTTTTGTACGTAATCCTAGTGTGCTAGCTTTCCACACCTGAACTTCTGTCTAACCTCATGGAGAAGAGGAGGTAAATAAACATACATTAAAAGTGTTGCTGATGATATTACAATTTTTGCTGACACAACTAGACATGCAGAAGCGCTACTACAGTGTCTTGAAGCAACGGCAAATTGCATTGAGCTTTTTGTCAACACAAGCAAAACAGAGCACATTATCCTGAATCAACATAGAACTTTTTTTTTAAGTGGGACTTGTCTAAAAAAATGTCGACGAGTTTACCTATCTTGATAGTAAAGTTGCCAAGAAAAATTCCACAGAGTGTGAACTGAAGGTGCGAATCAGCAAGGCCTGGGCAGGAGTGGACAAGATGAAAGCGATCTGGAAGTCAAGTCTTCCTACCAAGATGAAATGTGACTTCTTTGAAGCCATCGGTACTCGTATATGAAAGTAGCACTTGGACTTTCACCAAAAGATTGGAGAAGAAAATTGATAGTGTATACACCAGAATGCTAAGAGCTGCTCTTCACATTTCCTGGAGACAGCCAGCACCCCACGAGAGAGACACCTCCCTCAGATTTCAGCCCTGATCAGGGAGAGAAGAACCAGATTTGCTGGACATTGCTGGGGGGGGGGGGCTAAGGATGAAATCATCAACGATGTTTTTCTGTGGATGCCAAAAGAAGGGATGTGGCTCAGTGGGTAGACAGCACAGAACGTACATCAAACAACAGAAGATTCACAATGCACCTATGAAGACCTACCAGGTGTGATGGATGATAGAGCGAGATGGTGCGAGAGAGTCTGGAGGATCCGTAACACCACCACGACTAGATGATGATAGAAAAGTGTTGTTAAAACCACGGAAAATGGTTGGATCATTCTGTCGCTCCAGAAAGTATCTGACCCCTGGTGCAATCCGAGTATAAAAGTCAGTTACGTCCTAATATGAAGTACTGCGTCTATAGTTGAGGTGCAACTCAGAGCACTCGTTTTGTGTTTCCCTCCAGCCCTTTTTTCTTCCAACTGAAACTGAAATTTTCTCCAAATGTCAGCAACCATCAACGCAAAACTCTCAATAAATCATTTTCAAAGTATCTGGTGTCGCTGCTAGTCATAAACAAGCTTGGATCAGACGACCCCATAAGGCAAACTTGTCGCCAATTCTCTCGATAAACGTATATAACAACATACAAACTTTCCAAACTCCTTCTTTTCATTCAACCATTTATTTGTTCGTGTCTTCATGGTGTCTTTTCATGTAACCATTTATTTGTTCGTGTCTTCATAGTGTCTTTTAATTCAACCATTTATTTGTTCGTGTCTTCATAGTGTCTTTTAATTCAACCATTTATTTGTTCGTGTCTTCATAGTGTCTTTTCATTCAACCATTTATTTGTTCGTGTCTTCACAGTGTCTTTTCATTCAACCATTTATTTGTTCGTGTCTTCATAGTGTCTTTTAATTCAAACATTTATGTGTTCGTGTCTTCATGGTGTCTTTTAATTCAACCATTTATATGTGCGTGTCTTCATAGTGTCTTTTAATTCAACCCTTTATTCGTTCGTGTCTTCATAATGTCTTTTCATGTAACCATTTATTTGTTCGTGTCTTCATAGTGTCTTTTCATTCAACCCTTTATTCGTTCGTGTCTTCATAATGTCTTTTCATGTAACCATTTATTTGTTCGTGTCTTCACAGTGTCTTTTAATTCAACCATTTATTTGTTCGTGTCTTCATAGTGTCTTTTAATTCAACCATTTATTTGTTCGTGTCTTCACAGTGTCTTTTAATTCAACCATTTATTTGTTCGTGTCTTCATAGTGTCTTTTAATTCAACCATTTATATGTGCGTGTCTTCATAGTGTCTTTTAATTCAACCATTTATTTGTTCGTGTCTTCATAGTGTTTTTTAATTCAACCATTTATTTGTTCTGTCTTCATAGTGTCTTTTCATTCAACCATTTATTTGTTCGTGTCTTCACAGTGTCTTTTAATTCAACCATTTATTTGTTCGTGTCTTCATAGTGTCTTTTAATTCAACCATTTATTTGTTCGTGTCTTCATAGTGTCTTTTAATTCAACCATTTATGTGTTCGTGTCTTCATGGTGTCTTTTAATTCAACCATTTATATGTGCGTGTCTTCATAGTGTCTTTTCATTCAACCATTTATTTGTTCGTGTCTTCATAGTGTCTTTTCATTCAACCATTTATTTGTTCGTGTCTTTATATTGTCTTTTCATTCAACCATTTATTTGTTCGTGTCTTCATAGTGTCTTTTCATTCAACCATTTATTTGTTCGTGTCTTCATAGTGTCTTTTAATTCAACCATTTATTTGTTCGTGTCTTCATAGTATATTTTCCTCCGCTTTGCTTTCTTTCTCGTTTTTTTATTCATTCCTTTCCATTGGTAAAAGGAGCCTTATTTCGTGCAATGGATGCCAACACGGACTGTGCCGTATTCAAATCGAGTCGAATCTACTATATTTACTTACATTGTAATGCCATTGGGAAAGTAAAGTAGTCGACCGAAGGGTCTCTTTTCATAAGCTACTACACTGAGATGTAAGGGAGGGCGCCACTCTTTTCGCATGATTACTTCACTTGCCTTTGGTACTCACTTAATAATGATGAGTGTTTAGCAAGGGAGCGTGCAGTGCCATTTTTTTAATCTTTGATATGACGGCCGATGATTGAACTCAGGTCTCCCGGCCCATTAGCGAACATTCTTACCATTGTGTTAAATGAGCTGGTTTGGGGAAAGTCATGATTAAATATCAGCTTGTGTTCAATAAATCGGTAAGATAAACCGCTTAAAATACACGTTGTATTTTGACATTAAATATTCTCAAAAAGGGTCGATATGCCGTAAATCATACAAGCCAAACACACCATATTCCTCCCTTTCTTCATTCCTTTCTCTTCTTTTTTCTCTTCTTCTTCTTCTTCTTCTTCTTTGTGTTCTTCTCCTTCTTCTTTTTATTCTATTCTCCCTTCTTATTCACCTCCTTTTCCTCCTTTTCCTCCTCATTCGTCTTATTCTCCTTCCTCTTTCTGCTTCCCCTTTCTCCCCTTTCTTCTTCTTCTTCTTATTCTTTTTCGCTTTCTCGTCACCATCCCTCTCATTCTTCTTATTCTTCATCTTCTTCCTTCTTCGTCTCCTTTTCCCCTCCTTCTTTTTTCCCTTACTTATTATTCTCATTCCTCTTCTTTTTATTCTTCTTCTTCTCCTTCTCCTTCTTCTTCCTCCTCCTTCTTCTTCATCTCCTCCCCTTCTTTTTCTTCTTCTTCTTCTCCTCGTTCTTATTCTTCTTCCTCCTCCTTCTTCATCTCCCCCCCTTCTTTTCTTCTTCTTATTCTTGTTTTACCTCCTCCTTCTTCGTCCCCGTCCCCTTCTTTTTCTTTTCCTACTTATTATTCTCATTCCTCTTTTTTCTTCTTCTTCTTCTTCTTCTTCTTCTTCTTCTTCTTCTTCTTTATCTTCTTTTTCCTTCTTCCTCTTTCTTATACTCCTTCCCTTTTGTTCTTCTCCTTCTTCTTTTCCCCCTTCTCTTCTCCCCTTCCCCTTCTTCATCTTCTCCTCCTCTCCTCATTGCAATCCAGCAATATACCAAACAAGATGTGCAGGTCACATATGCAGGCTTAACAAAGTGCCACATTTGCAATCCTTTGAAAGCACACGTCGCATCACCCATACCAAGACACCGGTGCGATTGCATTTCTATGGCTGCGACCATTCTTCGACATAGTCGAGGGCAATACAGCTGCCATCCTCACAACTCGAGAGGCCAGACGTCAACTTAATGGAATTGGTTGACAGCTTCACAAAATTTCGAAATCTGCCAAGTCACGAGGATCGAAAAAATTATATCAATAAAGTGGTTGTGTACGGACACTAAAAAAGACGAAATGGAGTCGGTGATTTATTTCCAAATTAAAAAAAATAGTTACACTACGATAATAGATTGAAAATAAAAAAATCGATAATTGCACCAAATGTTAATTTTCCCGTATAATTCAAACTTTCACAGCTATTTAATGCAGAATTAGTTGGAAAATAAGGAAGAATGAGATAATATTGGCCTCCCTACAAAAAAATGTATTTTGTATGAAGACGCCAGAAAGGCAGTTATTTTGAGAATTGCTTCAGCTGACGTACGGGGGTTCGGATGTTCACCCTGCGAAGTTCAAATAAAGAGTGTGTGAAATGGTTCCTGTGCATAAGTATCAACACAGAATATCCGGTAAAAATAATTTTAAAAATTAAATGCTTGCATTTTTCGGCCAATCAAAAGCTAAAATACGAAATTATATTTTCGGGAAACGATTTGAAGGCTAAAAAAAGATACATGGATCCTGAAATCAGTGAGCAGACATTTAGAAGCTACGACACCACACATCTCAGCCACCCTGTTGTGATCTTTTAAAACAGCCATGACGTCACTGTCCCTAAATCACCAACCCAGATCTCAAGAATAATTAAGTATAACATTTCCCCTATTTTGCTACAATTCCCTTCAAAATGTAACACCAAAACAGTCTAAAAAGATGGATACCTTATCCATGCATTGACCCTCCATATTCTATCCATTCCATATCCACAAAAACATTTTCTCTCACGCACTTCTCAACCAAGAAGCTGGTAGCTAATACTGGCGCCTATATTGAATTCTACATAAAACCTCTCGTCATATTTAGTTCTTGTTAGAATTATATTACAGTAATAAATTACGAGCACTTAATGAGAGGAAGTTACTTACAAATAACTCTCTCTCTCTCTTTAAATATATGTATATATATATATATATATATATATATATATATATATATATATATATATATATATATATATTGTGTGTGTCTGTTAGAGTGAAATAAATTCCAGAACGATAATCCGAGTATGAGAGCTCAATGTAATAAACAGAGCAAGAATAAAATTAAGTAACACGGAATCACATAATAACCGGTACGATAATTTATTTCGACCTTCCGGCCTTTTCAAGCTCTTAAAACGAGGCAATTACATGTTTGAAATCGCCTCGTTTTGGGAGCTTGAAAAGGGCGGAGGGTCGAAATAAATTATCGTACCGGTGATTATGTGATTCCGTGTTACTTTATTTTATTATATATATCTCACACATATCCTCTCTCTTTGAGTTGAATTTCTACTTATATTTCATAGACTTTACTTTAGCTATCATATCTTTGTATTCAAATTAGTCAAGTGTTGATGTTGTAGCGGCGAGTAATGCGAATGTTTATATCATTATGTGTTGATATCCTTACCTGTTGATGTTATTACGTTTTGATATCATTTCCTTTTGATACTATTAACTGTTAATATGATTCTGTGTTGATATAATTACGTGTTGATATCATTACTTGTTAATTCATTGCGTGTTGATATCATTATTTCTTAATAACATTACTGGTTGATATCATTACCTGTTATAACCATTAGGTGTTAATATCATTACTTGATAATACCATCACCATTTAATATAATGAGGTGTTAATATCATTACCTGTTTATATAATTACCTAGTAATAACATTACGTGTTAATATCATTACCTGTAGTATTGGTAGATATCGCCCTTAACTCTCGATCCCAAGCTGAAGAGTCATTACTCAAAATGACGAGAGACTTCAGAAAGGCTGATTTGGAATTCATCAGAGATCACATCAGAGATGCCTCATGGAGTGAAATAGTTTCTCTTTCTGCTGTACAGTGTGCAAATGAATGGCTCAAAGAAGTGATTTACGTACATGTTCCCGCGTGATTTACGTACATGTTCCCGCGTGATTTACGTACATGTTCCCGCGTGATTTACGTACATGTTCCCGCGTGATTTACGTACACGTTCCCACGTGATTTACGTACATGTTCCCGCGTGATTTACGTACATGTTCCCGCGTTATTTACGTACATGTTCCCGCGTGATTTACGTACATGTTCCCACGTGATTTACGTACATGTTCCCGCGTGATTTACGTACATGTTCCCGCGTGATTTACGTACATGTTCCCGCGTTATTTACGTACATGTTCCCGCGCGGAAGTTCTATAGCAAGCCCTATTCTCCCCAATGATTCACTTCAACCCGTGAAGCTGCCATTTCGAAAAGGCAGCATTCGTTCTGCCGATTCATCCGCCATAAGTCAAATACAAATAGGCAAATATTTATAGAAGTTAGAAATCATTGTAAGAATGAAATAGCCGCAGCCAAGAGAACATATTGAGTCGCAGAAATTTGGAACTCGCGATTTCTGGAAAATTTATAATAGTGTGATTAATAATGGGCAATCAACAATTCCCCCACTATCGAATAACTATGCTATCGCTTGCACGGTAACCGAGACGGCTGAACTGCTTGCCCGGCGGTTCGTCTCCAACTTCACCTTAGACTCCACAAACCACTCCTACCAAATTTCCCTTTGTGGACAGAAGCCACACTCGATGATCTGATAATCACCCCTTCTCATGTCCATGGTATCATGAAAATACTTAGACACCTCCAAGGCGTGTGGGTCTGATCTTATCCCTCCTTTAAGTCATTAATAAATCAAGCGATAGTCCACCACCTCGTAGATGCTAAACTTCTTTCTGACCAACAGTATGGATTTAGGCAAGCCCGTTCTACTGCGGATATCCTAACGATCATCTCTGAACGCATATACCACGCACTGGACAAGGCAGGGGAAGCTAGGGCGGTAACCCTTGACATATCCAAAGCCTTTTATAAGGTCTGGCAAGAAGGTCTTCTCATGAAAATTAAATCATACGGTATTACTGGACGAATACTTAATATGATCAGATCCTTCTTAGACAAGAAAAAATCCAAGTTGTCCTCGATGGCCGTACATCCAAACAACAGGATATTAATGCAGGTAGCCCCAAGGGTCGATCCTTGGACCTTTATTATTTCTTATATTAATAAACGACCTCCATGATTAAATTTTGTTCGAGATGGGTATATTTGCTGATGACACCACGTTCTATACGTGACATGTGAGAAAAACAAATGTACACATATCTATGAAATGTACACATATCTATGAAATGTACACATAACTATGAAATGTACACATATCTATGAAATATACACATATCTATGAAATGTACACATATCTATGAAAATGTTTGAAATTTAGAAAATGATATTCAGTCTGTAGTGGAATGTGGATGTAAATGGATGGTGACATTTTCTTTTATTGAAGTCGCTCCAGACAAGGCATGAAGCCACTTGATGTAAGGAGATAAAAAATACTTCAAGGTCAAAAACTAGCCAACGATAAGTGTTAGATGGATAGATTTCGACCGAGAACAAAGTAATTCTTCCCCCTTTGTCAGAAACATCGCTCATGGAATGTGACGACTAAAGGACAAAATAAGGGAAACGAGAGTTACGAGGCTGTCGAAAGTAAACCCAAGTTAGTCACTTTCTACTCTCATAATACTACTAAAAATAAAGCTTCTTTCCTTTAACAATTACAGGAAACCTCTTCAACCACCGATTGCCATGGCTAATAGTACTCTGCCTGAGAGTTCAACATTCAAACTTTTCGGCCTGACATTCACAGGCAACATGAATTGTAACAAATACATAGGAGACATTGCCAAGGCTGCTGCAAAGAAGGTAGACACCCTCTAGCGCGCTAGAAAACTTCCCACACTTGCCAGTATCCTATATCTTTCCAAAGCCACCATTCGCCTATGCATGGGGTATTTTTGCCACATCTTAGCTGGTGTATCTACGACTAGTCTCTCTATATAAGACAAGGTCCAAAAAAGAGTCTCTAATCTAATAGATCCCGCACTGTCAACGAAGCTCAACCCCCTGTCACATCGCCGTAATTTTGTATCCATGTGCTTGTTTTACAAGTACTTTAATGTAATGTGCTCTTATGAACATGTGGCACTTGTTCCTCCTCGGCATAAATACTCCCGACTAACTCGACAAGCAGCAAAATCACACCCCTTTCTCTGTAGAGATCTCCAGATGTCGGAAATCTTTCTTCTCTAATAGTTTCTTCCTTTGGACTGCTAGACTTTGGAATTTCCTTTTTCTGTTTCCTGATTCCCTGACTTTACTAACATGCAGAAATTTAAATGTAATGCGAACAGACATCTTGCTGCTCAACTCCCTACTTAGATTGTTCCTGTAGACATGTTTCCTAACAATAGCCCCTTACGTCCAAGTGGCAATGTGCCTTGTTTGATGTGAATAAGAGTAAAAAAAGAATTAAGTGGTTGACCATAGTAATGAGCTACTACACAGAGATGTAGGGGAGGACGCCACTCCTTTCTCAGGATTACTCCACTTACCCTTGATCCTCACCTTATAATGATGAGTGTTTAGTGAGATGGCCATCAAGTACGATTTTTTTAGTCTTTAGTATGACTCAACCGAGGATTGAACCCTGGTCTTCCAGCGCAATAGCCAAGACTCTTAACATTATGCCAAATGGAAAGATCATACTACAATTCGGTGTGTCTTCCTTTTTTTCCTATATATTTTAATCACACAAATGCGAAAATATTGCTCACTTTTGGGATTGAGTTATGTTAAAAACTTCCGTTTCAATTTTTATAATTTGCCGTAATTTGCAATTAACTCACTTTCAATTGGAATAGTCCCTTATAAACAAGAGCAAATATCACACTAGAAGTAGTATTACAATTTAATCGGTTGATTAAGAGATAAAAAAAAACAAAGAGGGGGGAAAAAGAGATAACGGGGATACAGAAACGACTAATTTTCAATATTGTCTTTTATTTTCTAGTTTTTTTGTTTGTTTTTTTGTTTTTGTTTTTTGTTACTTATTTAATTAAACTGGCTTTGCAAACAATTCAAACAGGCTGCATAAAAGGTCTATATCTGGCACTGGTCCAGCTTTTGAACGAGACAAACCCGACTTTTGCCGACGCAGAATTACGTAAACAACCGGAAAAGGCCGAATAAAAACGAACCGGCGTCAAAATCAAAAAGTAGCTGCGTTCCAACAGAAAGGATAAATGTAAGAAAAACACTTACCGTATGTTTATTTTTAAGATAATATTTATTATTTACTCTTAGTACTTTTTTTATGAGAAATATAAATTAATTTTTTTTTTTTTTTGGTACTGATCCAGATTTTGAACCAGACAAAAATCGAACTTTTTATTTTCACCTTAACCCTAAACTAACCCTAATCTAAGCCTAAAAGACCATAACCTAACCCTAGCCTACCTTTATTGCCTTTCGTAAGAGTAATTTGTTGACTATTTGTTGTTGTTTCTTCACCCCTTTTTTCTCTGTTGGAAATGTTGGCCAATCGCCAGTATTCGATTTAATTAATTAACTTGTCGTCTGCTTTTCTCGCCTTCTGATTGGATAAGCGTTTTTGGCACCTTCCGGCTGTTTACGTAAAGAGTCGGAAAAGCCGAACGAAAAGTAGAGTTTGTCTAATTCAAAAGTTGTGCCAGTACCTTATATCTTAGAGCATTCTAAATTTACAACCCTAATATCTAACAAACGAATACAACATAATATTATCCTTTCTAAAATCTTTCAAATACCAAATCATTTCATTTGAAATGCAAAAAGAAAGGCACCCGCATCTTTCACAACAACAAAATAAAGTCTCTAAACCTCATTTCCCCCACTCTCAGACTCATGATCCTGACTACTAACACAAGCAACAACAATCTTTACACCATATTATCCAAATATGGCTTAAGAACCATGCAATCCACCTCACATATAATTTAAAAACATATTCAACAAACATAAAATCACAAACACAATTCGTACCACACACGGCATTTAGACCATTATTAGACATTTATTAAAAAGTACTTGAACCCTAATACAAAAAAAAGATAAAACGAACTACAGTAAACATACATATACTAATCTAGATACAATAGACACGAAATATCTCACTATATAGGGAAAGCGAAATTAATTCATACTTAAGAAAATTGCCCTCAATCACACTCCTTCATTTCTTTAAAGCAATGAAAAAAAAGTGAAAACGTGAAAAGGGGGGGGATAGCTATACCTTACAATAACATAATGTTTGAGAGAAAATGGATTGAGTAAGTAGATATAAAAAGGCATCCCTTGTAATAACTGCAAAAAGGTGTACATCAGAGAAACTTAGTGTCACATCAGAAAAAAATGTATGAGCACAACAGTCATAAAATTAAGCAATACTAAAAATGCATTGGTCTCAAACATGTTAACTTTAAACCACGAATTTACTACATTAACATCGTCTGTAACCAAACTTGGACACGAAACTAAACTACGACGACTCATTGAAGTCGGCCTCATGCCCGATTTAAAAAAAAATCACATCAAACAAAGACCGGGAACCTTTCAAAAAACACCGTCCATATCTCAAATATCATAAGCGAACAAAATATAAACTTTTATTTTTGATAAAAATCCAGTGTTCTAACTACACACCTCACTGACTTTTACCTATCGTTTGCTTCTTTAAACATCATCCTCGCCCCTATGCGTGCACCTATTAATTTCCCTTTCTTTCAAATATGTATTTTCCTGACTGTTTTTTTTTACTCTTCTTTCTCCCCTTCTTCTCTTCTTAAACTCAGTCACCATAAAATTCCTCATTACTTCCATTTTTCACGGTTTTAAATCTCAACAGTTGCATTACACTAAATTTAAATTCAAACAAACATACACAACACACTGAGCAAATAACGCGTCCCAACGAGAGTGTCACGTGACTTCACATTTCCGAAACAGATGACAACAGAAGCTGAAGAGAGCCGGATGGCTAAGACTTTCTGTGCTTGAAACCGACGGTATGAATGTTGTACTAATTTTTCTGTACCAAAATAAATAAATATTATGCTCTTAATTTTTAACTTTAATTCTTAATTAATCGAGCACGCTGCTGGGATTTTTCCTACTATATTACAAAGAAGTTATATATATATATATATATATATATATATATATATATATATATATATATATATATATAGCTTTTAATGCATCGTTCCTTTCATTAAAGTCGAACGCTCTATGACGTCAAGCCGTGTTAAAATTATGATAGTTTATTCGCTATTTAAAATTGGCCGTGTGGTTAAGGCGTCGGATTTGAGTTGCAAAATACTCGTAATCCGGGGTTTCGAATCGCATGACTGGTAGTGAATATGCATATCTCTATGCTGATGAGTCCTGATTATTAAGGACGAAATGTATACGTACATAGATAATAAACACTAACATATATTCATTATATATATATATATATATATATATATATATATATATATATATATATATATATATATAGTTTTTATTAATATGATAATTATTATTATTTATTATTATTATTATCACTTTTATTATTACTCTTAGTTAAGTTCATCATTTTATTCATTTATCTATTATTTATTAATTACCATTTTTATCTATTATTATTATTATTATTATTATTTTAATTCTTGTTATTAATTTTTTTTTTTTAATTTTCTTTAAACCAACTTCGACTTCTACTTACTGTAAGTTTTAAACTGAAAATTATATTAATATTATTTTTTAACTTTTTTATTAAGATATGTTGTGGAATTACTTTTCTTGAAATAATTGTAAAAGTTGAAAATCTTTTGAATTTAATTAATGGGTGAATTTATCCATTAATTAGATTTTAACTATTGGTTCTCATATTTTTAATTTTCTCTGAACAAAATCTGTAATTGAATTTTTTAAATTCTCTTTTCTTTATTGTATGTTTTATATGCCTGTCATATAAACAGTCTTTATTTCACTTTTTGTGCCCTTTTCATGTTTGATACAATTTTTTCATGTTTGATACAATTGCTTTGTAACCGGTTTCAACTGGATTCTAATTAGCATATCCTAATCGCACCCTTAACCTCTCGAATTGATGTATAACTGATGCACTCTAGTTATAGTGCTATGTTTTAA
>OY744531.1:19436924-19451924 GCA_963556195.1 Sepiola atlantica | reverse complement strand
AAAGTGGTGAAAACTCTTCTGTTCGCAGAATTAGTTTTACCCGAGAAGTATATATATATATATATATATATATATGTGTGTGTGTGTGTGTGTGTGTGTGTGTGTGTGTTACATATTAATATGAATAAAAGCACGAGTTATTTTGTTAACACGTTATTTTATTCGTGCTGTTACCTAGCTCAAAACGTGTGTAAATTGAACCCTTTTTCGTGTATGCACTTCCCTTTTATTTCATATTTTAGATTAAGTATCTTTAGAGAAAGAGGGTGACAGAGAGAGAGAGAGGGGGGAGATAGAGGGAGAATATTTGGTTGAATAAGAAAGACATTTGTATGTTCAAATGAAAATAAAATCTTATAGGGCGTATATTTGAAATGTTTGGTGGTGATGGCGGATAAAAGAAAAATTGGTGTTTTCATCATTTAACTTTTTTTTATTGCTATTCGACTCTGTAGTTTTCACATTGAACACTTTTTGAAGTCATCACATTATGACTGGATTTAATTAATTTTAATTTTGGCTTACGATCTAATTTTTTGTGGAATATATATATATATATATAAATATATATATATATATATATATATATATATATATATATATATATATATATATATATATATATGTATATATATATATATTGATTATATGCTTAATTTGCTAAGATTCTACACGTCAGAAGAAAGATTGGAACCCGAAATATATACGTGTGTGTGTGTGAAAAATGTTATTCGCGATTATTTCCCCCCCCCCACACACACACATATATATATATATATATATATATATATATATATATATATATATATATATATATATATATATATGAAGAAGAATGGAAAGGAATTAGAGAAGCAAAAGCCAAATCAAAATTCAATTCAATTGCTCAGAGCAAGGTATATTCCGCAAAAAGGCAATTTATTCAAGTTAAATTTTCCTTAAGCCAGGCTTTTCAAAGATCAAAATCTTATCATCAGAGGAAGTCGCCGGGATAGATAAGTTGGCAATGGCCAAGATTTAGAATTTGAAAAATGAAATAAAAGTTGTAGCTTTTGCTTCTCTAATTCCTTTCCATTCTTCGTCATATCTACCTGCTCTATCCTGGATATTGAGCTGTATACTCTTCACAATAGGTTTTACTTTTCCTAAAAGTTCGCTTTTAGTACACCACTTTATATATATATATATATATATATATATATATATATATATATATATATATATATATATATATATATATATATATAAGGCTCGCGCAAATCTAACGCAAAGATAAAGGATATTTTTAGGAATATATTGGCTACTACTTTTTCTCGTCAACCCATCATGTCAACCCAATATTTTCACGTACTTGCATGACATTTTTCTTTAAATTATCATCTTGAGGAAGGCTTACAAATAAAGACGAAACGTTGATGAATATATTAAAAAAAACTTTTTTAAAAAAACATCCTTTTTGGTGTTTCCTTTTTCATTTATATATATATATATATATATAGTCTCGGAAGTTTCTTAACCATTAAAACTATATAAAAAAAATAAAAATAAAATTTAAAAAAAAAAAAAAGAAATAAAAAACATTTTAGTACCAAGTCATTCGGTGGAAGATCACTTTTATAAGTCAATTTTACTTTTAGCAGTTACTATTTTAGTTTGCTTCCCAGAATTTACGCTAGTCTTAACTATATATATATATATATATATATATATATATATATATTATTATTATTATTATTATTATTATTTTATTATTATTATTGTTGTTGTTGTTTTTGTTGTTATTATTATTATTATTATTCACGATAGCAGTAGAATGGGACTGTTTCTTCCGATAACAGTCTGTGACTCAACGCAGTAGATAGAGGAAGCAACTAAAAAAGGGAGGTAAATGCGTAACTAAGTCAGGTTTGCCTGTAATGGCGGCGTTCAGTGGATCGTCAGATCGATTCTTCTTTAAATCAAACAACTAACTAGTTGCTCTCATCAGCAGCAGCTCGACACTTATCAAGCTCTACGTTGTTCTTCTTCTTTCTTTTTTTTCTTTCTTTATTCTTTCTTTGCCTGGCTTTTTTTTTTGTTTGCTTGTTTCGTTTCTTTTACTTTCCTTCGGGGTGGGGTGGGGGTGGGTTTACGAGGGACGTCGACTACGAAATCAACTAAGCCGAGTTCAAATCCAGTTTATCGCATTCACTTACATCGTGATACTATCGGGAAAGGTAATAACACGCCTTCTCAACTATGTGAAGAATAGAAACTTGTGTTCAATGTATCGTTTCCGTTAAATCGTTTCTATACAGGTATAGAATGTCGGCATGAATTAACCGAAAAGAGTTGATATGCCGCAAAACAAATCAAAATAAACTTATTTTTTTGTTGTGATCTTAAATCTCCATCGCCATACGTTCTTTCTTTCTTCCTCTTTTCTATTCTTCTCCTTTTTTTCTTCTTTTTCTTCTTCTTCGTCTTCTTTTTCTTTTTTTTCTTCTTATTCTTCTTTTTTCATTTTTCTTTTTTTTCTTTTTCTTCTTCCTTTTCGTCTTTCCTTCTTTTACTTTTGTACTACTACTACTGCTACTACTACTACTATTACCACTAATACTACTATTTCTTCCTCCTCATTTTCTTCTTTTTCTTTTTTCTTCTTCTTTTTCTATTATTTCTTTTCTCCTTTTTTTCTTTATTTTCTTATTCTTCTTCTTCTTTTTCTTCTTCCACTACTCCTTCTTCCCCCTTCTCTTCTTGTTCTTTTTTCTTTTTTCTTCTTTTTCTATTATTTCTTTTCTCCTTCTTTTCTTCATTTTCTTCTTCTTCTTCTTCTCACCCCCCCCCCACTTCTCTTCTTGTTCTTCTTCGTCTTCTTCTACCTCCTCCTCTTCTTCTTACTCTACCTGTTTATATCATTCCAATCGTCCGCTACCTTTTAGCATCAGAATTATGAGTATTACCGCCTCCTCCTACTCCGCCGCCGCCGCCCAGCCGTCGATCAATCTATCCAGAACCAAGATGTTCTATTCTTACCGCACGCCGCAGTATCCACCCACCCTTCCCATCATGCAGCACTTTCCAATGATCAACCCTTTCACTGCGTAAAATGTTCAAATCATCTAAGCGAGCGTTTCCAGCAACAACTGACGACTGTTCAGCAGTCCTTTAGTTTTACAGCCGGTTTCAGAGCCAACCCTGCCAACCAGTACATCGCGCGTCTCTCTCTCTCTCTCTCTCTCTCTCTCTCTCTCTCTCTCTCTCTCTCTCTCTCTCTCTCTCCCTCTCTCTCTCTGTCTCTCCCTCTCTTCCCCTCTCTCCCTCTCTCCCTCTCTTCCCCTCTCTCCCTCTCTCTCCCTCTTGCATACACACACACAATCCCTCTCTTTTTATCATTCTACTTATCTATCTATCTATCTATCTATCTATCTATCTATCTATCTATCTATCTATCTATCTATCTATCTATCTCTTTCTCTCTCGCATACACACACAATCCCTATCTTTTTATCTATCTATCTATCTCTTTCTCTCTCGCATACACACAATCTCTATCTTTTTATCTATCTATCTATCTCTTTCTCTCTCGCATACACACACAATCCCTATCTCTCTCTCTCTCTCTCTCTCTCTCTCTCTCTCTCTCTAGCTATATATGTATCTATATATCTACCTCTTACTAGTGTGAAGCAGAAGGAATCGATTCTCGATACAGAAAACAAAATGCAAAAAAAAAGATGAAAATGGAGAGGTAATAGGAGAAGGGAAGGGGGAGAAGGGGCGTATTAGAAGAGAGAGAGAAAGAGAGATAATATAGGTAAGGTAGAGAGGGGAGTTAGGGGAGAGAGGAGAGATAGCGTAGAGAGGGAAAATAATGGAATTCGTCGTGTGTTTGCGAAAACGAATCAGGTAAAACGCAACAGATTAAGCGGGCAAGAAAAACGGCGTTTTTTTACTGTTTTTTGGGGGGGGAGGGGGGGGCTTTTTAAAGAAAGAAGTAAACAGTGAGAAAAGGGGAAAGAAGAGAGACAGGAAGGAGGAATAAACCAAAGATTGGCAGAGAGAAAGAGGGAAATTGCGAAGGAAATGAAGAAACAATACAGAAATATTTTCAAATAAAAAGGTGAAGATGACGGAAAAAGAAAAAGGGAAAGTGAATAAATAAGAGTGAATGAGAGAAATAAAGCAAGAAAAAGTGAATGAATAGACCAAGAGTTAACGAAAAAATTACGACGACGAGAGAATGAAAGAAAGAACATGAAACAAAAATGAATAAAAAAAGAAGAGTTATGCGAAAAGAAAAAAACGTAGACGAAAGAAATGACACGAAAGAAGATAGTGTATTAAAAGAAAAAAACTCTGATGTAATAAAGGAAGGAAAAGGGGGTATGCTTAACAAAAAAATAAAGGACAAAAGAAAGAGTGTATGCTAAGAGTGAGTAACGTTCACCAATGAAGGAAAAAAGAAACGAAAAGAAATAGGAAGAGCAACGTAAGTATGAATCGATAGAAAGAAAAAAAGATTTTTTTAAAAGAGAAAAAAAGAAATATGACAAAATAAAGCATAGAAAATTTAAAGAAAAAAGAAATATGATAAAATAAATAATAGAAAATTTACAGAAAGAAAAATATGATAAAATAAAGCATACAAAATTTACAGAAAAAAGAAATATGACAAAATAAATCATAGAAAATTCACAGCAAACAGAAATATGAAAAAATAAAGCATAAAAAAATCATAGAAAAAAATATATAAAATAAAGCATAGAACATTTAAAGAAAAAGAAATATGATGAAATAAAGCAGAGAAAATTTAAAGAAAAAAGAAATATGATAAAATAAAGCATAGAAATTTAAAGAAAAAAAAAGGAAATATGATAAAATAAAGCATAGAAAATTTAAAGAAAAAGAAATATGATGAAATAAAGCAGAGAAAATTTAAAGAAAAAAGAAATATGATAAAATAAAGCATAGAAAATTTAAAAAAAAAGGAAATATGATAAAATAAAGCATAGAAAATTTAAAGAAAAAGAAATATGATGAAATAAAGCAGAGAAAATTTAAAGAAAAAAGAAATATGATAAAATAAAGCATAGAAAATTTAAAGAAAAAAAAATATGATAAAATAAAGCATAGAAAATTTTAAAAAAAAAGAAATATGATAAAATAAAGCATAGAAAATTAAAAAAAAAAAAAGAAGTATGATAAAATAAAGCATAGAAAATTAAAAAAAAAAAAAGAAATATGCTAAAATAAAGCATAGAAAATTTAAAAGAAGGAAAAATATGATAAAATAAAGCATAGACAATTTTAAGAAAAAAGTCCTGATGAAAATAAAAATGAAAAATCGAAAGCGAATGGAGTAGGAGGAAGACAGGAAGAAAGAAAAAGAAGTTAGAAAGAAAAAGGTATGCCAAGAGAAACTTATGCTGCAGAAAAAATGAGCTGATCTCCTCTTCTGTCTTGCATAGTTCTGATCACTCCTGATGCCGAGACTCTTAAAATGACAGGATGGCAACTTATCTCTTGGGGAGAAGACAATCTTCAGCCTCTGTTTTAGCGTTATGGTGTGTGTCACGATAAAACCACTGGTTTCTGGTTAGTCACGTAACCAGTTTAGGAGAAGACGTTTTGCCCGCCAGTCTAGTAACCCTTTCCCTTCCTATTGGACTCTTGAGGGGCTTCTTTCGTTTCAGCTAGTCTGGTTGGAGTCCTTTGTAAAACTGATCAGTCTCTTGATTCTGTTCTTATCACTCTAAAGAGGGTTGCTAGTGTTCTTTCTGATCTTAACCAGTCCAAGGTTTCTGGTCCTGATTCAATTCCTGTTGTTGTTCTCAAGCGTTGTGCTCCTGAACTTTCTTCTATCCTCTCTAAATTATTCAATCTCTGTTTGTCTAAGTCCTGTTTCCCTTCTTGTTGGAAGGAGTCCTCTGTTGTCCCTATCTTTTAAAATGCTGGTGATCGGTCTGACCCAAGTAACTATCATTCTGTTAGTCTCCTCTTCGTTATTAGCAAGGTTTTTGAAAAGTTAATCAACGACATGCTTATTCATTTTCTGAAAAGTCTGGGCCTCTTTAGTGATGTTCAGTATGGCTTTTGTGTTTTTTTGTTCAACTGCTGATCTTTTAACTGTTGTAATTGAGCGGATCTGTCGGTTTATGGATAATTCAGGAGAGGGATAATCCATTGCGCTTGACATTTCGAAGGCAACGTTCGTCGATCAAATATGAAAAACAACTTGCCCTCCTTGTTCGAAGTCAATATGGTTGTGAACCAAATAATGGAAGCACACATATATTTAACCTTTCCAATACTGTGTTTACAGACATCGAAGGCATTTGACAGAGTGTGGCATTCTGGTCTCCTACACAAACTTCAGGGTTATGGTATTGGTGGTGAGGTTCTTGACATTATTAGGTCTTTTCTTTCTGATCAAAGCTTGCAAGTAACTTTCGACGGTGTCTCTTCATTCTCTTTTCCTATCAATGCTGGTATTCCTCAGACCGCTATTCTCGGCCCGACACTGTTTTTTTATATATATAAATGATCTTCCAGGGAATAGTGTTCTGAAAATTAACATTTATGCTGACGATACGACTCTCTATTCTGGTGTTGCTTCTCGCCCATCTCCTTCGGATCAGTTGAAATATGCAGCTGATCTAGCAGTTGACCTGGGTTCAGTTGTGGATTGGGGTACGAAATGGATTGTTTCATCAAATCTTGTTAAGACTCAGCTCGTGTCTTTCAATCGTAGGCGTGTCCCTTTTCTTCCTGAGATTATCATGGATGACTCTGCTCTTGAGGAGAAATCGACTCTGAAACTTCTTGGTCTTTCTCTCTCATAAAATCTTTCTTTGAGTTTATACATTAATACTATTGCTCTTTCTGCTTCTCGTAAAGTCGGTTCTCTCTATCGCTCCAAACACTTTCTCACACCTGAGGCTATTCTCTATCTCTACAAATTTACAATCAAACCATGTATGGAGTACTGTTGTCATATTTTGGCTGGTGAATCTCTGCCCCATTTGAGGGATATTGATAATGTGCAGAAACGTATCTGTAATTTGATTGGCCACACCCTTTCTTCTTCTCTGCACCCTCTCTTTTACAGAAAAATACTATTATGGCATGTGTTCTTCAGAATTATGTGATCTATTCCCCGCTTCTTTTGTTCCAGCTCATTTGACTCGTTGGTCTAGTGGTCTCCATCAATTCGTTGTTTTGATACGTCATTGTAATACAGCTTTTTATTCTAGTAGTTTTTTTTTCAAGAACTGCAGGCTTGAAGAAATCTCTTCTTGCTGACTGTTTTCCTCCTACCTATAGCCTTGGTATTTTCAAGACTAAAGCCAAGAGGCATCTCCTGTCTTTGTCATAATCGTTGGTCTAGTGGTCTCCATCAATTCGCTTTTTTATATCTCATTGTAATACACCTTCCTATTCCAGTAGCTTCTTTCCAAGAACTGCAGGCTTGTTGAACTCTTTTCCTGCTGACTGTTTTCTTCCTACCTATAATTTTGGTCTTTTAAAAACTAAGGTCAATAGGCATCTCCTGTCTTTGAGATAATCATATTTCGTTCTTGTTAGCTTGTTAAAAGACGTAATAGATCAATAGATGACAAAAATTCCGACGCCGAACGAAAGAATTGATAGAAAGAAAAGAATGGATGAGGAATTTAAAAAAGCAAGAGAAAGAATGAATTGATCATGAGTTTACAGAGAAAAGGAAATATTTACAAAAGAAGGAAAGAAAAATAATGAATATATGAAGAATTGACAGAAAATGATGATGAGGAGAAAGAAAAAAGTAAATGAAAAAGAAATAACACAGTGAAAGAAAATGACGTAAACAAATGAAAGAAAGAAAAGATAAAGTCATCTTAGTATGAAACCATTGACCTAAGAAAGAGATAAAGAGATCTTTGCAACAGAAAGTGATAACGAAAGAAAGAAAGAAGGAAAGAAAGAAAGAAAGAAATAAATAAAGAAAGAAGGAAAGAAAGAAAGAAAGAAAGAAAGAAAGAAGGAAGGAAAGAAAGAAAGAAAGAAGGAGAATAAGAGAACGAACGAAGAAAGCAAAAGAAGAAAAACATAGCAAAGATAAACTATCCGTTCCTACCCGGTGTTGCCCGGGATTCATAAATGTCATTTTACTTTGTTTGTTTTTTTTGTTTGTTTGTTTTTGTCGGTTTTTTTTTCACATTTATAAAGCTATACAGAAAACGGAGTAAAATTATAGTTTTTATTGTGTTTATTTCAGCAAATATTAGAATAATAGTTAATTTTAAATACATACAAGTGCCGTATAGGCGAGAAGCATGCACATACACACCGAAATACGCGAGGTGGTCACGCAATTTTAGTAATATAGGAATGAAATGAAAAAATGTATTATTTTAACCTTCAAGTTAAAATAAGAATTATCTCTCGTAAATTATTTCAGTTATTCTCAGAAATAAATATGATAGCCGGTCGCTTATATCATAGGAAAATCATTTTTCAGGATGAATTATCGATAGTTTTTATCATTTCATGAAAAAAAATTGTAAGTAGATGTTAAATAATAGGTTAAAATATTTAACCTAGTGTACATGGTATGCACTTAATTGCAAGAAATAAATAATCTAATGTGTATTATAAAAAATGTAACTCTTTATCGAAAAAAGATAGGTTAATGTAGAATTTTTTATCAATGTCGTATGTGGGCGTACATTATCTAAATATGATTCCATCATAAAAATCTTCCTAGCCGGTATAAGTATTTTCGGAAAGAAACTGAAGCAAATTACACATTGTAGTGTAAAGAATGTGCTGCAAGGATAAACAGGAATAAATTGCTAGTAAGAATCAAATAGCGATGTCTCAGCTGCAATGCTATTGAAGTCTAAAGTTGAGTAAGAACGAAAACTTAAATAAAGAAAGAAATAGAGAGAAAAGAAAAGAAAGAAGAGAAGAAACGGGGAGAAAGTGAGATAAAAGAAAAAAGAAAGAAGACTGAATGTAAGGAGAGACTGGAATTAATAAAAAAAGAAATTAAATAGAAAGAAAGAAAGAAAGAAAGAAAGAAAGAAAGAAAGAAAGAAAGAAAGAAAGGAAGGAAGGACAGAAGGAAGGACAGAAGGAAAGAAAGAAAAGAATGAAAGAAGAAAAGAAGAGAGGAACACCGAGAAAGAGGGAAAGGGTATAGTAAGAGAAATTGATACCAAAGAAAGAAAGAAAGAAAGAAAGAAAGGTATGCCAGGGGAAGTGACGCTAACGAAATAAGAAAAGAAAGCTACAAAGAAAGGAAGAGAAATTAACAGGGAAAGAAAGAAAGAAAAAAGAAATACAAAAAACGGAAGAAGACAGATGTGCCGGAAGAAACTGTTGCTTAAGAAAAGGATAGGAAAGAAAGAAAGAAAAAAAGAAAAAGGGGAGAAAGAAATAGAAAGGGGCAAATGAAGAATCAACGTCTGCTAGGAGTGACCGACAAAAAGAAAGAAAGAAAGAAATAACAATAAAAAGTTTAATAAGAGAAATTGACACACAGATTAAGAAAAGATGAAAGGAAGAAAGAAGGTTCGCAAAGAGAAATTGACGCGAAAGAAAGAAAGCAAAAAAAGGACAAATATTTGAACAAAAGAAAAACAGCATGAAACAATGAAAAAACGGCATGAAACAATGAAAAAGAAAAGCATGAAACAATGAAAAAAGCATGAAACAATGAAAAAAGCATGAAACAATGAAAAAAGGCATAAAACCATGAAAAAAGAGAAAGAAAAAAAAAAAGAAAGGATTCATAGCAAATGCAACCCGAAATCGAAAGAGAAAGAAAGATTATTGATATATTGAAATGATTTAGAAGTGCGAAGGGGACTAAATATCGGTGCATCTCAATTTCCTGTGAGGTAGAAGGAAGGGGGGATAGGGAAGATAGAGAGAGGGAGAGGGGAGAGTGCCACCTCGATCCATTTGCATTCTACTCAGTTTTGCATAAATGGTTGAAAAACCGAATAACCCAGAAATGAACGACACGCAAATGAATACATTAACAAAACAACACTTATTCCTCCGCCGTTCTCCCCCCCCTCTCTCTCTCCCTCTCTCTCTCTCTCCCTTTCTCTCTCTCCCCATCTCTATCTCTCTCTTCCTCGCCCCACTCTCTCTCTCCCCCTCTATCTCTCTCTACAGTTGACACTTCACAGAAATACACAAAAGGTTTTAAAGAAGAAGATGGCAGATGAGAAGAAAAAAATAAATAAATAAAAATAAAAATAAAAAGGTGCGAAGCAATGGGAAATAAAGGAACGCCGCTACTTAATGAATTTGCATAAAGAAGGGAGCCAGCAAACATTTAACAATCGAATGAAACAGTGGGACAAAATTAGCATTACTTTAAATGAGTTGCCTCCCCTTGACGGACGCGTACGACTTGCTAAGTGTCGCTTTATTAGATGCACCCCCCTCCCACCACCACCACCTACAGCAGCTCTATGGAAGGTTCTTTCCGTTACTTTGATCTGTCATGCTTAAATTTCAAATAGCAGTTCCGTTGGTCTGTCACGGTTGATTTTGAAATAACATGTTTGTCAGTCTGTCAAGCTTAGGTTTTAAATACCATTTTCGTTGGTCTGTCACGCTTAAGTTTGAAATAGCTTTTTATTGGTTTGTCACGCTTAAGTTTTAAATATCATTTCGTTGGTCTGTCACGCTTAAGTTTGAAACAACATTTCCGTCGATAATCGTGCACATTAAATAGGCGCATCTTACGCTTGCACGAACATGTTTACATACGTCCGTGAATCTCTATAAGAAGCTCCGTGAGTTGTTCGGTCCGTTTGTCTGTCACGCTTAAGTTTGAAATAGAATTGTCCCACGCTGAACTCTTTGGGGAGGAGTAAGTTTATTGCTTACTGTCTGAGGCGCCCCTACCGGGGAATGCCGACGGAGCTGCCCAGGCAATTTTTAAATGGCCAGAGTGCTCACCTCTCGAGCGCTGGCTTTCTCTCACATCTTACTTGTGGGAGTAAGATAAAACTGGCCTTGTGCCTAACTCCTGGGGAGGAGTAAATAAAACCAGTCTATGGGGTGTAGTATCCATCGGAACAAAGGCCGATCAATAATACAACGCACTACTTTGAAATACAGTATATATATAGTACTGATGAAATACATCTAGACATTCATAGATCTATCTAATTTGCATAATTGTTTTTAAAACTGTCTATAATAAATTAATGTTTGCTGCTATTCATTTTAATTTTTTTGGTGTTAAGTTTCCTAGATATCTGCAATAGTTTTGTCGATATTAACAGTAATTAATTAAAGTAATTAAATGAAAAGAAAACAATAAATTCCAAAAACCTTTCTTAAAACTAATCATTATCAGAGAGATAATTTAAAGGAAACTAATACGTCTTAGCTAGCTATGAGGCACAAAGGAAGGGCGTGCCCCCCCCTCTCTCTCTCTCTCTCTCTCTCTCTCTCTCTCTCTCTCTCTCTCAATCTGAGGGGGTTGTTTAAAAACAATAAAAAAGACAATTTGGCGTTCTCACTGTCTCTTCTTCTTCTCTCTCTTTCTCTCTCACCCCCTCTCCTCCCTCCTCTTTCTCTAGTGACGCCAATGTTGTTGTTTTTTATTGTTTTTAAGCACATGTTTACGAGATAAAAGAGCAAAAAATTATAAATTTACATCGTCTGAAATAAAAACGTCTTACACTTAAAATACATTGAATTTTCTGTTTGAATTGTACGTTTTCTTTTATTCAAAGTTTTTTCACTTAATAAATTCTGTTATTAACATTTTTAATTAAACCATGTTTTACTAAAAAAAACACTTAAAAAACATTAACAACCCTAAGTTATGTTGGGTGATTGAGGTAGTGTAGTATCTTTTAACAACCCTAAGTTATGTTGGGTGATTGGGGTAGTGTAGTATCTTTTAACAACCCTAAGTTATGTTGGGTGATTGGGGTAGTGTAGTATCTTTTAACAACCCTAAGTTATGTTGGGTGATTGGGGTAGTGTAGTATCTTTTAACAACCCTAAGTTATGTTGGGTGATTGGGGTAGTGTAGTATCTTTTCTGCTGCCATGATACCATACTCGCAGGCATTACCCTCTCCTTTCATGAGGGTGTCGTCCCATGTATTACTTCCTCTATTTTCGCGAGTGTATTGTATTATCTGCTCTGTTATCATGATACCATCCGAACATGAATTACCACCTACTTTTATTTAGAGGGGGTCCTCCAAGGAATTACCTCCTCCTTTGAGGGGTAGTATAGTATATTTTCATTTGTCATGATACATTCCTCCAGAGCGTTACCTCCTCTTTTGAGGGTCAGTGTATGTAGTTCGTTGATCATGATATCATTTTCACAGCCTACCAAACATATGAAAAACTAGCAAATGTATGCTCCCTCCGGTCGCATATATTTGCTAGTTCATCATATTTTTTTCATGATACTTTTGAAATTATATTTATAAAATACTCTTTTCTAATACCATGGAATATATATATATATATATATATATATATATATATATATATATATATATATATATATATATATATATATATATATTAATTATTTTAATACTTACAGACATCGATGTTTCATGCTAACGCAATCTTCAGTGCAGGAATATATATATATATATATATATATATATATATATATATATATATATATATATATTAACAACATTCACTAAAGCTACAAAGCAAGGCTCTGATTAAGTTCGTTGAACTCTTTAGACTGTCTGGTGTTTACGGCCCGCTGCATTTGACATAAATATACCTTAATTTCTCCCGTATCACGTGATAATATCCTATAGCATTGAGGATACAGCGAAAGCGTGTTGAGTGTGAATTGATTCTGTGAACCAGGTTCGCGCCTTGTGATCGCCTGAAATTATCGCTTGAAACGACATCCTATGTAATTTATTTATGAACATTGCTTTATACGTATATATATATGTATAAAAAATTAAAGTTGAGCACTCTCGGGGATGTTAAAAATAGACTGTCAAAAAGCTCTAATGCAAAGTTCCGAATACGTTCGTAGAACACTCTCGACTAGTCTTTTATCTGTGCCCGCTTCTAGGAACATATAGATCTTAATTTCCCTTAATTACGTGACAGTTTCCGTTGCAGATTCTAGGCTGACTCTGTGAACCGGGTTCGCGCCTTCCGACCGTCTGAAATTGTTACTTTACTAGCGTCTGTAGGTATTAATAATGTAATAGTTATTTATAAATATTATATATATATATATGTATATATATATATTATATATATATAATTGTTTATAAATAAATATTATTTTCAAAATGAACATATATACACATGTGTTTCATGGTTACCACTCGTCAGTATGGCGCATCCGTCGTCCTCTCGTCGTCTCTGCCTTTGTGGCAAACAAAGGTGTGTCAGGCGCGATTCCACAAATCAATGAAAGTGCCAAGATCAAAGTGTAGTATCTGTCCCGATGGATGCTGCACCCCATAGACCGGTATCGTCTTGGCCTTCGAGGCTTGATTTCCGCCGTTTTGTGGGTTTGTCCTGTGCAGTTTTAGGAGGAGTAAGTTTATTGCTTACTGCTTACTGAGGCGCTCCTACCGGGGAATGCCGACGGGGCTGCCCAGGCAATTTTTAATGGGCATAGTGCGCACCTTCTCGGGCGCTGGCTTTTCAAATCCCACTTTCCCGACCTTGTGTCACATCTTACCTTGTGGGAGGAAGATAAATAACTTCGCATGAAACCACTGAGCATTGCTTTTATCGGTTTCAGAGATTAATACTTGCAATCCAACAAGTAAACGAATATTTGCGACCAACGAGGAGGACTTCGTGCAGACCAAATAAATCTTGAGGCACGATCTTTGTGATCTCCATGCAGAAGTCCGACTCGCTTAACAAACAAACAAACAAACAAAACAGCAGAAAGAGCCGTTACTTAAAATTCTCAAATACTTAAGAAAACAGTTTGGAATTTTCAAAATTCAAATCCGTAGAGTTTGGTAATATGCCAACAGGCCTTGAAAAATTACAGCTTAAAGATACATGGAATTCATGTGAAATTAAAACTCAGCCCCTCTGATATACAAAAATACGTAACGTCAGTGCTCAACCCAAGAAGCGAGCAGAAGACAGACAGTTTCGCTGTATCACAGCTCTTCAGTGAGGCGAGACTAGCACCCATCCCAAGCCATCTAGTTGATAGTCGACAGTTCACCGTCGCCGTTAGTAAAGGGCATTTCAATGTTTTTTATATAAACATTGACCGCTACTATATATATATATATATATATATATATATATATATATATATATATAATTATTATTGGCAATATATGTATTGGTATATACTATCAGTGCCTTTTTTACTTTGCAGTCTCTTTAAAAGATTCAGCTTGCTGATTGTCAATCAGTAACAACAGAGCATATATAAGTTAGGTTCATTTTATATTCCAATAACCATGTGAGTTTACTCTTTTTGTTTTTATTTGGTTTTCGCTCAAAAATGAACCACTGTATAGTGTAGGTTTTTACCAAACATTTTAATCCAATAACTTTTTATTCTTTGTGAATTTTTCTGATAATTTTGTAGTGTTGCAGAGACGATATTGACATAAAAATGTTGTTTGGCTCACGGCAAATGAAACGGACCGTAAAAAATACATCTCGCAGAAATGTTATGTTATTTTGAAATGCGAAAAAATAAAGAATTAAAATAAAAACATGGTTATTGGAATATAAAATGAACCATACTTATATATATATATATATATATATATATATATATATATATATATATATATATATATATATATATATATATATAACAAATAAAGTATTAACAACCCTCTGAAAAAATAAAACGAATAAATAGCTGCCAAAACTGTAGGTCCAATACATACATAAAATAAAAATACGATGAGCCGATATTTTATATGGAAATCGCTCCAGACAAGGCATGAAGCCACTTGATGTAAGGAGCTAACAAGATATAAATTCAAATAAATAAGCAGACTTT